>JAUMJK010000558.1:0-600000 GCA_033558105.1 Coccyzus lansbergi
CACCCAAAGCCACGCCCCCCTCCCCCGCCCAGACCGGAAGTGACTCAGCCTCCCTCTGGTGTCCCTCTTGGTCCCTGTGGCCAGTGGGTCTTGTCCCCACAGTGTCCCCAAGGTCCCCACAGTGTCCCCTCTGGTGACCCTATGGGTCTCTGTGGCCAATGGTCTTGACCCCACAGTGTCCCTCTGGTGTCCCTATGGGTCTCTGTGGCCAATGGCCTTGTCCCCACAGTGTCCCTAAGGTCCCCACAGTGTCCCTCTGGTGTCCCTATGGGTCCCTATGGCCAATGGTCTTGTCCCCACAGTGTCCCTCTGGTGTCCCCATGGGCCCCCATGGCCAATGGCCGGATCCCCACAGTGTCCCCAAGGTCCCCCTATATCCCCCCAGTGACCCTATGTGTCCCTGTGGCCAATGGCCTTGTCCCCACAGTGTCCCCTCTGATGTCCCTATGGGTCCCCTATGGCCAATGACCTTGTCCCCACAGTGTCCCCAAGGTCCCCTTATGTCCCCCTGGTGTCCCTATGTGTCCCTGTGGCCAATGGTCTTGTCCCTACAGTGTCCCCAAGGTGCCCACAGTGTCCCTCTGGTGTCCCCGAGGTCCCTGTGGCCAATGGTCTTGTCCCCACAGTGTCCCTCTGGTGTCCCTATGGGTCCCCTATGGCCAATGACCTTGTCCCCACAGTGTCCCTCTGGTGTCCCTATGTGTCCCTGTGGCCAATGGTCTTATCCCCACAGTGTCCCCAGGGTCCCCACACTGACCCCCAAGGTGCCTACAGTGTCCCCCTGGTGTCCCTGAGGTCCCCGTGGCCAATGGTCTTGTTCCCACAGTGTCCCCCTGGTGTCCCTATGGGTCCCCATGGCCAATGGCCGGATCCCCACAGTGTCCCTAAGGTCCCCACAGTGTTCCCCTGGTGTCCTCAAGGTCCCCATAGCCAATGGCCTTGTCCCCACAGTGTCCCCAAGGTCCCCTTATGTCCCCCTGGTGGCCCTATGGGTCCCTGTGGCCAATGGTCTTGTCCCTACAGTGTCCCCAAGGTCCCCACAGTGTCCCTCTGGTGCCCCCAAGGTCCTCATGGCCAATGGTCTTGTCCCCACAGTGTCCCTCTGGTGTCCCTATGGGTCTCTGTGGCCAATGGCCTTGTCCCCACAGTGTCCCCTCTGGTGTCCCTATGGGTCCCCATGGCCAATGACCTGATCCCCACAGTGTCCCTAAGGTCCCCACAGTGTTCCCCTCTGGTGTCCTCAAGGTCCCCATGGCCAATGGCCGGATCCCCACAGTGTCCCCAAGGTCCCCCTATGTCCCCCCAGTGACCCTATGGGTCTCCATGGCCAATGGTCTTGTCCCCACAGTGTCCCCAAGGTGCCCACAGTGTCCCCTCTGGTGTCCCTATGGGTCCCCATGGCCAATGGCCTTGTCCCCACAGTGTCCCTAAGGTCCCCACAGTGTTCCCCTGGTGTCCTCAAGGTCCCCATAGCCAATGACCTTGTCCCCACAGTGTCCCCAAGGTCCCCTTATGTCCCCCTGGTGACCCTATGGGTCTCCATGGCCAATGGTCTTGACCCCACAGTGTCCCCTCTGGTGTCCCTATGGGTCTCCATAGCCAATGACCTTGTCCCCACAGTGTCCCCAAGGTACCCTTATGTCCCCCTGGTGTCCCTATGGGTCTCTGTGGCCAATGACCTTGTCCCCACAGTGTCCCCAAGGTCCCCTTATGTCCCCCTGGTGACCCTATGGGTCTCCATGGCCAATGGTCTTATCCCCACAGTGTCCCCAGGGTCCCCACACTGACCCCCAAGGTGCCTACAGTGTCCCCCTGGTGTCCTATGTGTCCCTGTGGCCAATGGTCTTGTCCCCACAGTGTCCCTCTGGTGTCCCTATGGGTCCCCACGGCCAATGGCCTGATCCCCACAGTGTCCCTAAGGTCCCCACAGTGTCCCCTCTGGTGTCCCTATGGGTCCCCTATGGCCAATGACCTTGTCCCCACAGTGTCCCCAAGGTCCCCTTATGTCCCCCTGGTGTCCCCGAGGTCCCCGTGGCCAATGGTCTTGTTCCCACAGTGTCCCCAAGGTGCCCACAGTGTCCCTCTGGTGTCCCCGAGGTCCCTGTGGCCAATGGTCTTGACCCCACAGTGTCCCCTCTGGTGTCCCTATGGGTCTCCATGGCCAATGGTCTTGACCCCACAGTGTCCCCAAGGTCCCCCTATGTCCCCCCAGTGACCCTATGGGTCCCCATGGCCAATGGTCTTGTCCCCACAGTGTCCCCAAGGTCCCCACAGTGTCCCCTCTGGTGTCCCTATGGGTCCCCTATGGCCAATGACCTTGTCCCCACAGTGTCCCCAAGGTCCCCTTATGTCCCCCTGGTGTCCCTATGGGTCTCCATGGCCAATGGTCTTGTCCCTACAGTGTCCCCAAGGTGCCCACAGTGTCCCTCTGGTGCCCCCAAGGTCCTCATGGCCAATGGCCTTGTCCCCACAGTGTCCCTCTGGTGTCCCTATGGGTCTCTGTGGCCAATGCCCTTGTCCCCACAGTGTCCCTCTGGTGTCCCTATGGGTCTCCATGGCCAATGGTCTTGTGCCCACAGTGTCCCTAAGGTCCCCACAGTGTCCCCTCTGGTGTCCCTATGGGTCCCCTATGGCCAATGACCTTGTCCCCACAGTGTCCCCAAGGTCCCCTTATGTCCCCCTGGTGACCCTATGGGTCCCTATGGCCAATGGTCTTGTCCCCACAGTGTCCCCAAGGTGCCCACAGTGTCCCTCTGGTGCCCCCAAGGTCCCCATGATGTCCCCATGTCCTTGCTGTCTCACTGTCCCCCACGTGCCTCCCTCCGTCTCCATGTTCCCATGTCCCCGTCTGGGAGGTCCCTTCCGCCCCGACCCACTCCCTGTTTCCACCATCATCATCCCCATTAGTGTCACCGTCACCACTGCCGCGTCACCACCCTTGTCACCACCATCAGTGCCATTAGTGCCTTCGTCAGCGGAGCCGCCCTCGCCCCCGCGCGCCTGACACTCTTGTCACCTGCAGGTGACCAAAGCCACCTTGAATGGGGCCTGGGGGGGACCTGAGGTGGCCTTGAGGTTCCTTCCAGCCCCTGTCCCCATGTCCCCCGTGTCCCCATGTCCTGCGTCCGTGTCCCCGTGTCCTTGATGCCCCTTGCATCCCATGTCCCTTATGGTCTCCAGTGTCCCCACATCCCTGATGTCCCCATGTCCGTGTCCCTGATGTCCCCAGGAGTTGATGTTGCTGATGTCCCCCATGTCCCTGAGTCCCCATGTCCCTGAGTCCCCATGTCCCCACGTCCCTGATGCCCCTTGCATCCCATGTCCTGATGTCCCATGTCCCTGATGTCCCCATGTTTCTGTCCCTGTGCCCATGTCCCTTATGGTCCCCAATGTCCCCATGTCCCTCCCCGGACGGACAGCCGCCCACGTGGGGCTGTGCCGGGTGGGGACCAGGGGAACCGGGCGTGTGGGCCTGTGATGTCACCGTCCCCGACACCATCCCTGAGGATTTAAGGGCGGCCACAGAGTCACGGCCACAACAACACAACCTTGAGGTGAGCGCGGACGTGGGGACAGGGATGGGGACAGGGATGGGGACTTGGGGACCGGGATGTGGGGACAGGGATATGGGGACAGGGATGTGGGGACATGGGGACAGGGATGGGAATATGGGGACAGTGATGAGACAGGGAAGGGGACAGGGATGGGCACAGGGATATGGGGACAGGGATGGGACAGGGATGGGGACTTGGGGACAGGGATGGGAATATGGGGACAGGGATGAGACAGGGATGGGGACAGGGATGGGCACAGGGATATGGGGACAGGGATGGGACAGGGATGGGGACTTGGGGACAGGGATGGGAATATGGGGACAGGGATGAGACAGGGATGGGGACAGGGATGGGCACAGGGATATGGGGACAGGGATGGGACAGGGATGGGGACTTGGGGACAGGGATGGGACAGGGATGGGGACTTGGGGACAGGGATGTGGGGACATGGGGACAGAGATGGAAATATAGGGACAGTGATGAGACAGGGATGGGGACAGGGAGGGAGACAGGGATGGGACAGGGATGGGGACAAGGATGGGGCCAGGGACGAGGGGACATGGGGACAAGGATGGGGATAGGGAGGGAGACAGGGACATGGGGACAGTGATGGGACAGGAAGGGAGACAGGGATGGGACAGGGATGGGGACTTGGGGACAGGGATGGGGACATGGGGACAGGGATGGGGACATGGGGACAGGGACATGGGGACAGTGATGGGACAGGAAGGGAGACAGGGATGGGACAGGGATGTGGGGACAGGGCTGGGACAGGGTCACTGGGCCATGGGTGGGGACAAGGATGGGGAGAGAGATGGGGACACGATAAGGCCACAGGGACATGGGGACAGGATGTGGGGCTGGGTGGGGACGGGATGTGGGATTTGGGGTCACAGGGACCTGGGGGGGGGGGGGGGAAGGGTGACGGGGGCTGTGTCCCTGTCCCCTCAGTGTCTCCTCGATGTCCCCTCTGACCCCCCCTGTCCCCCCAGATGTGTGCCCAGTGCCTGGTGGATTTGCTGCGTTGGGTCTGGGGGATCGTCAGGCGCCTCTGGGGGGGACATGGAGGTGAGGGGGGGGGACATGGGGACACGGCCGGGGGAGAGGGGGGTCTGGGGCCCATTGGGGGGGGTCTGGGACCCATAGGGAGGGGACATGGGGGGGTCTGGGACCCATTGGGGGGGGCTCTGGGACCCATAGGGAGGGGTCTGGGGGGGGTCTGGGACCCATTGGGGAGGGCTCTGGGACCCATAGGGAGGGGTCTGAGGGGGGTCTGGGACCCATTGGGGGGGGCTCTGGGACCCATAGGGAGGGGACATAGGGGGTCTGGGACCCATGGGGGGGGGGGTCTGGGACCCATGGGGACATAGAGGGGACATGGCGGGGGGGGGGGTTCTGTGATCCATGGGTGGGGATTTAGGGACATGGAGGGGGTCAGAGGTCACCGCTGACCCCCCCAGTGTCCCCATCGTGTGTCCTCCCCCCCCCCTCAGCGACGCCTCCACCCCCCAAACCCACCGAGAGGTCGACGCTGGTGCCTGCCAAGGAGGACTGAGAGCCCTGGGACCCCCCCGGGGGGACAATAAATGACCTTGAACCTCTGACCTCGGCTGCATTGGGCTTGAATTAGGGCGATTGGGGTGGATTTGGGAGGGTTTAGGGGGTTTTGGGGGTGGATTTGGGTCCCTACGGGAGGCCAAGGGGACCCCAAAAGGAGATCCCAAGTCTCCCAGGACCTTTCTAAAGACCCCCCAGACCCTCCTAGAGACCCCCA
Organism: Coccyzus lansbergi; assembly: GCA_033558105.1. Lineage (NCBI taxonomy): Eukaryota > Metazoa > Chordata > Aves > Cuculiformes > Coccyzidae > Coccyzus > Coccyzus lansbergi. The sequence continues at coordinate 5,329 of JAUMJK010000558.1, forward strand.
GGACCCTTCTAGAGTCCCCCCAGTCCCTCCTAGAGACCCCCAGGACCCTTCTAGAGACCCCCAGACCCTCTTAGAGCCGCCCCCCCCGGACTCTTCAAAGTGCCCCCAGACCGTTCTAGAGCCCCCCAGAGGACCCTGGGATTTGGGTTAGGGTTAGCGTTAGGGTTAAGATTAGGGTTAGGCTTAGGTTTAGGGTTTAGGGTTGGGTAAGGTTTGGGGTGAGCTGTGGCAGAGGGGGAGGCTAGGAGTGGCCAGAAGGGGCTTTAGAAGTAGCACAGGGGAGAGGGCAATAGAGGGAGAGTCCTCTCTGGGCAGTAGAGACCCCCAGGACCCTTCAAAAGATGCCAAGACCCTTCTAGAGCCCCCGAGAACCATTCTAAAGCCCCCCCAGACCCTTCTAGAGACACCCAGGACCCTTCTAAAGGCCCACAGGCCATTCCAGAGACCCCCAGGACCATCTAAAGGCCCCCAGACCCTTCTAGAGAACCCCAGGACTCTTCAAAGTTCCCCCCGAGCATTCTAGAGACCCTCAGGACCATTCTACAGCCCCCCGACCCTTCCAGAGACTTACTTCGAGTTACGTTATCTCCGATGGTGACCAGGTTTGTTAGGCAAGTCCTGCCTTTTGTGAACCCGTGTTGTATGGAACTTACTGATATGCTTCTTGAAATCGTATCTGAGAGAGTAAAATATTCACTGTCGTCTGGACGAGTTTTTAACAAGGATTATTGATACTTAATGGATAAATAAGGTGTATGTAGTTAACTTACATGACTTGAGTCAAGCCTAGCAGTGCTACTTATATAAAAAACTTTTATTAAACCACCAACACGTTACATTTAAAGTCTCCCACTGACAGCAGAGAGCTTGGCTCTCTCCACTGCGCATGCGGCAGAGACCCTCTGGATCATCGAGTCCAACTGCTCCTGTCAAACAGTAAACATTGCCGCTCGGCACCTTGTCCATCTGTGCCTTAAACACCTCCAGGGAAGATGAATCAACCCCCTCCCTGGGCAGCCTCTGACACTGCCCAATGACCCTTTCCATGAAAAAGTTTTCCTAATCTCTAGCCTAAATCTCCCCTGGTGGAGCTTGAGGCCATTCCCTCTCGTCCTGTCCCCTGTCCCTTGGGAGAAGGGGTCAGCTCCCTCCTCTCCACAACTTACTTTCAGTTAATTGTAGAGAGCAATGAGGTCTCCCCTCAGCTTCCTCTCCTCCAGGATCAACCCCCCCAGCTCTCTCAGCTGTTCCTCATAGGGCCTGTTCTCCAGCCCCTTCTCCAGCTTTGTTGCTCTTCTCTGGACTCTCTCCAGAGCCTCAACATCCTTCTTGTGCTGAGGGGCCCAGAAGCGAACACAGGATTCAAGAATCGGTCTCACCATTGCTGAGTACGGAGGGAGAACAACCTCCCTGGAGTCCAATTGCATGAGGTTTAACAAGGCCAAACGCCAGGTCCTGCTTCTATGATTCTACGTGTTACATAATCACATTCTCATGCACCATTTAGATAGAATTGAGCATTGATTAAGCACCTTTGATCTGTCTCACACAGTAGCAAAATCGCAGAGACTGAGCTATTTCTCAGCAGCCAACGAAGCAGCAAACTCTAAAGGGCATTTTCAACTTTTTGTCATTGGTCCTATTCTTGCCCTTCTCCCAACAACCTTAGCATTGCCTGCAGCCCCATCTTTTGTGTAGTCATCACCCTACGCAGAGCTCCAGACAGGGAGAAGCCTGGCTGGAAAACTGCCAGGAGGAGAGGGACCTGGGGGTGTCGGTCGACAGCGACTGACCATGAGCCAGCAGTGTGCCCAGGGGACCAAGAAGGCCAATGGCATCCTGGCTTGGATCAGAAATGGTGTGACCAGCAGGTCCAAGGAGGTGATTCTCCCTCTGGACTCAGCACTGGGGAGGCCGCTCCTTGAATACTGTATTCAGTTCTGGGCCCCTCACCAAGGATGTTGAGGCTCTGGAGCGAGTCAAGAGAAGAGCCACGAAGCTGGTGAAGGGACTGGAGAACAGGCCCTGTGAGGAGTGTCTGAGAGAGCTGGGGTCGTTTATCCTGGAGAAGAGGAGGCTGAGAGGAGACCTCATTGTTCTCTGCAACTACCTGAAGGGAGGTTGTAGAGAGGAGGGAGCTGGGCTCTTCTCCCAAGGGACAGGGGACAGGACGAGAGGGAATGGCCTCAAGCTCCACCAGGGGAGATTTAGGCTGGAGATTAGGAGGAAGTTTTTCATACAGAGGGTCATTGGGCATTGGAACAGGCTGCCCAGGGAGGGGATTGACTTGCCTTCCCTGGAGGTGTTTAAGGCACAGGTGGATGAGGTCTTGAGGGACTCGGTTTAGCATTTGATAGGAAGGGTTGGACTAGAAGATCCGATGGGTCCTTCCGACCTGGTTGTTCTATGGTTCTGTGATAATGTCCAGGCTGAGAAGAACAATAAAACTGTGACAGAGAAGCTAACTCTAACAGCAGACTCCAGACATAAGAGGAAAGGCTCTGAAACTCCTACATTTCCATCAAGGACAGAGACAGCCTGTGCTTCTATGGGCTGAGTTGCGGCCCTTCCTCTCACAGAACTAACTCGATGTGACCACTGCCGTGACATCATTAGTCAGGCTCCAGTTTCAGGGGCCGTGAATCCCAGGCACATACAAAAAGCAAGTCAGCTCGGGCCCCGTGCCTCTGAGTTACAGAGCGCTGGGCCAGGTAGGAGGAGAGGGGAAGAAAATGCCCTAAAGCTCTACTACTTCAGACATCTTGAAGATATCAACACACAGACTTTTTCCACAGCAGTTCTCTGAGCAGAAGCTTAGAGGAACATTTCAGCCTAAGAGTGTTATAAAGCTACATGTATACGTAAAAAAGAGCTGACTAGTTTGAAAGGCACAAGGAGCCCTACAGACAGGCAGAGGATTATAGAAAAGGGCAGGGACTAGCACAAAGATTCAGAAACAGCAAGAGGAGTAAAGGGGAGCGTCAAGATACAGAGTGAATGTAAAAGCTGGAACAGCAACAGTGAGCAATACAAAGGGACAGAGAAAGGAAAAGAGAGAAAAAAAGAGAGAAAGAAAAGCAAAGCATTTTCAGGTGCAGAGAAAGAACAAACTGCAATGATCAAGCCAGTGAAATTGTAGGGGGAAAGAATGAGAAATACAGAATGGGACAAAGATGGAAAAGAAAAAAAAAAAGCGTGGGCAGAGAACAGATGCCGAAGACTGGGAAAAGGAGAGAAAAGAGCACAGAGAAATAAAAGGGCAGGTTATAGGGATCCCAGGAGACAAAAATTGTAGCAGCAGCACAATAAACGAAAGGAACCAAAAAAAGTCCACCTTTAAAAAGTTTGCTATCTCCTCCCATCACTGTCGCAACAAGCAGCAGAGCAGGGAAAGCACACTTACTATTATTTCTCATAAGGATGCTTTCAGGCACAGTAACAGCAGGGCTCTTGCCGAGAATGTAAAGGAGAGTCAATCAAATACAGCTGCTCCTCAGACCATATTTATACCTTTGAGAGAGTTCACCCCACCCCATTCACAGGTGATGCTTGTGAAGGCCCAGGGTGTATATAGATACGATTTGGGCTGCCTCTGCCGAGTGTGGCTTCAGGCTCTCGGACCTCTGAAAGTTAAGTTGTGGGATCCAGGCTGGGGTTATGTTGGGAGGAAGGGGGGTGGTTTGTCATAGCAAGGAGGGGCTGTATTGCACTGTTGTATTGCACCGTGTTAGAATTTGCCTTTTGACTTTGTTGTATTGCACTGTGCTAGGCTTTGACTTTGCTGTATTGTGCTGCATTGGACTTTGTATATCGCACCCCAACTTTTGTACATTGCCCCCTGTTAGACTTTGCTGTATTGTGCCTTACCTTTGTATATCGCACCCCGACGTCACCGCTCTGCGCCCCGTGGGACGACTTCGCCGCGTTGCACCATAACTTTACTGTACTGCATTGTGTTTGACTTTGCCTTTACTGTTTTGGGCTGTTTGTCTTTTTGTGGTATTGCGCTGTTTCTTTTTGCTGTACTGCTTTACGTGTTGACTTTGACTTTTTGCTGGTTTGTGCCCAGACTTTTTTGCTGGTTTGTGCCCAGACTTTTTTGCTGGTTTGTGCCCAGACTTTTTTGCTGGTTTGTGCCCAGACTTTTTTGCTGGTTTGTGCCCAGACTTTTTTGCTGGTTTGTGCCCAGACTTTTTTGCTGGTTTGTGCCCAGACTTTTTTGCTGGTTTGTGCCCAGACTTTTTTGCTGGTTTGTGCCCAGACTTTTTTGCTGGTTTGTGCCCAGACTTTTTTGCTGGTTTGTGCCCAGACTTTTTTGCTGGTTTGTGCCCAGACTTTTTTGCTGGTTTGTGCCCAGACTTTTTTGCTGGTTTGTGCCCAGACTTTTTTGCTGGTTTGTGCCCAGACTTTTTTGCTGGTTTGTGCCCAGACTTTTTTGCTGGTTTGTGCCCAGACTTTTTTGCTGGTTTGTGCCCAGACTTTTTTGCTGGTTTGTGCCCAGACTTTTTTGCTGGTTTGTGCCCAGACTTTTTTGCTGGTTTGTGCCCAGACTTTTTTGCTGGTTTGTGCCCAGACTTTTTTGCTGGTTTGTGCCCAGACTTTTTTGCTGGTTTGTGCCCAGACTTTTTTGCTGGTTTGTGCCCAGACTTTTTTGCTGGTTTGTGCCCAGACTTTTTTGCTGGTTTGTGCCCAGACTTTTTTGCTGGTTTGTGCCCAGACTTTTTTGCTGGTTTGTGCCCAGACTTTTTTGCTGGTTTGTGCCCAGACTTTTTTGCTGGTTTGTGCCCAGACTTTTTTGCTGGTTTGTGCCCAGACTTTTTTGCTGGTTTGTGCCCAGACTTTTTTGCTGGTTTGTGCCCAGACTTTTTTGCTGGTTTGTGCCCAGACTTTTTTGCTGGTTTGTGCCCAGACTTTTTTGCTGGTTTGTGCCCAGACTTTTTTGCTGGTTTGTGCCCAGACTTTTTTGCTGGTTTGTGCCCAGACTTTTTTGCTGGTTTGTGCCCAGACTTTTTTGCTGGTTTGTGCCCAGACTTTTTTGCTGGTTTGTGCCCAGACTTTTTTGCTGGTTTGTGCCCAGACTTTTTTGCTGGTTTGTGCCCAGACTTTTTTGCTGGTTTGTGCCCAGACTTTTTTGCTGGTTTGTGCCCAGACTTTTTTGCTGGTTTGTGCCCAGACTTTTTTGCTGGTTTGTGCCCAGACTTTTTTGCTGGTTTGTGCCCAGACTTTTTTGCTGGTTTGTGCCCAGACTTTTTTGCTGGTTTGTGCCCAGACTTTTTTGCTGGTTTGTGCCCAGACTTTTTTGCTGGTTTGTGCCCAGACTTTTTTGCTGGTTTGTGCCCAGACTTTTTTGCTGGTTTGTGCCCAGACTTTTTTGCTGGTTTGTGCCCAGACTTTTTTGCTGGTTTGTGCCCAGACTTTTTTGCTGGTTTGTGCCCAGACTTTTTTGCTGGTTTGTGCCCAGACTTTTTTGCTGGTTTGTGCCCAGACTTTGTTGTATTGCACTGTTTGACTGTGTTGCATTGTGCCCTGTTTGTTTGCCTTAGCTCTGTTGTGTTGTTCCCTAACTATAAGGATAGTATCTTACCATGTGTGTTTGTGTTCTTCTTCACAGGTGCCACACTCAGCCTAGAGGGGTGAACCTTCACGCAGGGGAACGCTCTGAGAGGTGAGGAGACTGTTGCATAAACGGATGTCCCAGAGACAGGTTTAACGGAGTAAGTCAGCTCAGTATTTCTGTTTTGTTTTGTAGGTGTCAGGTTGGAATGGGAAGAGTATTTGAGGTCAGCCAAGTAACAAGGAAATGGAGCGTGGGCCTGCGTAGCGCGGAGCTCACTGTTGACGCTGTTTTTTGTTCTACCTTTCTGTAGATGAAGAGGAACCCAGTTGCTGCTGGATCGTCTTTGGTGGCAGATGCGATTTGGGCTGCTTCTGCCGAGCGTGGTTTCAGCCTCTCAGACCTCTGCAAGTTAAGTTGTGTGATCGGGGTTACGTTGGGAAGAAGGGAGGCGGTTTGTCCTAGGAAGGAAGGGTTTTAGCTTTGCAGGCACTTAGGTTTCTTTTAGAAAATAAGAGAATAAAAACCTCCCAGCTGGGTTTTTTTGTCTCCCTGGTCCCGGCCGCTCTGCGAGGCCATGTTCATCGCCAAGGTTTGGGTGAAGACGGACTCGGGACCGGGTTCACCCGTTAGCAATTAAGCACCCACCCCAAACATTCACCCATCAAGCAATTAAGCACCCACCCAGCGACAAAACAAATTAATTACATAGCCAAGCCCCCAGATAACACTCCTCAAAAAAACCTCTCAATCACAATGCCTAAAACACAAAGCACCCAATCAAAACACCCACACAAAAAAACCAAAAAGAAACTAAAAGAAGAAATTTTCAACTCGGACAGCCGCCATCTTTGAATCGGGCATCCGCCATTTTGAAGCCAACTCCTGCCGTTTTGAGTTCGGGCGGCCGCCATTTTTGAATAGGGCGGCGGCCATTTTGAAGCCGACTCCCGCCATTTTCAGTTCAGGCGGCAGCCATTTTTAAATCGGGCGGCGGCCATTTTGAAGTAGACTCCCGCCATTTTGAGTTCTGGAAGCGGCCATTTTTGAATCGGGCGGCGGCCATTTTGAAGCAGACTACCGCCATTTTAGGATCGGGTGGCCGCCATTTTTGAATCGGGCGGCGGCCATTTTAAAGTAGATTCCCGCCATTTTGAGTTCGGGCGGCCGCCATTATTGAACCGGGCGGCGGCCATTTTGAAGCAGACTAACGCCATTTTGAGTTAGGGCGGACGCCATTTTTGAATCGGGCGGCGGCCATTTTGAAGCAGATTCCCGCCATTTACAGTTCGGGCGGCCGCCATTTTTGAACCGGGCGGCGACCATAAGGGTTAGAGTTAGGGCCTTTCTAAAGGTCCCCAGACCCTTCTAGAGCCCCTGAAGACCCTTCTAAAGGCCCCCTGACCCTTCTATTGCCCCTCAGGACCCTTATAAAGGCACCCAGACCCTTCTAGAGCCTCTCAGGACAGTTTTAAATGCCTCCAAACCCTTCTAGAACCCCTCAGGACCATTCTAAAGGCCCCCAAACCCTTCTAATGACCCTCAGGACCCTTCTAAAGTCCCCCAGACCCTGCTAATTCCCCTCAGGGCTTTTATAAGGGCACCCAGACCCTTCTAATGCCCCTGAGGACCCTTATAAAGGCACCCAGACCCTTCTAGAGCCTCTCAGGACAGATTTAAAAGCCTCCAAACCCTTCTAGAACCCCCCAGGACCATTCTAAAGTCCCCCAGACCTTTCTAATGCCCCTCAGGGCCTTTCTAAAGTACCCCAGACGCTTCTAGAACCTCTCAGGGCCTTTCTATATGACCCCAGACCCTTGTAATGCCACTCAGGGCCTTTCTAAAGGCCCCCAGACCATTCTGGACGCCCTCAGGACGCTTCTAATAGCCCCCAGACCCTTCTAGAGCCCCTCAGGACCTTTCTAAAGGACTCCACACCCTTCTAATGACCCTCAGGGCATTTATAAAGGTTCCCAGACCCTTCTAGAGCCCGTCAGGACCCTTATAAAGGCCCCCAGACCGTTCTAGAGCCCCTCAGGACACTTCTAAATCCCGCAGACAATTCTAATGCCCGTCAGGGCCTTTATAAAGGTCCCCAGACCCTTCTAATGCCCCTCAGGAGCATTCTAAAGGCCCCCAGACCCTTCTAGAGCCCCTCAGGGCCTTTCGAAAGGCATCCACACCCTTCTAATGACCCTCAAGACCCATGTAAAGGCCCCTAGACCCTTCTAGATTGCCTCAGGACCCATCTAAAAGCCCCCAGACCCTTCTAATGCCTTTCAGGACCCTTATAAAGGTACCCAGACCCTTCTACTGCCACTCAGGAGCATTCTAAAGGCCCCCAGACCCTTCTAATGCCCCACAGGGCCTTTCTAAAGGTCCCCAGACCCCTCTAGAGCCCCTGAAGACCCTTCTAAAGGCCCCCAGACCCTTATAGAGCCCCTCAGGACCCTTCTAAAGGCCCCCAGACCCTGCTAATTCCCCTGAGGGCTTTTATAAGGGCACCCAGACCCTTCTAATGTGCCTCAGGACCCTTATAAAGGCACCCAGACCCTTCTAGAGCCTCTCAGGACCATTCTAAAGGCCCCCAGACCCTTCTAATGCCCCTCAGGGCCTTTCTAAAGGCCCTCAGACCCTTCTAATGCCCCTCAGGGCATTTCTAAAGGCATCCAGACCCTTCTAATGCCTTTCAGGGCCTTTCTAAAAGCCGCGAGACCCTTATAATCCCCCTGAGGGCCTTTATAAAGGCCCCCAGACCGTTCTGGACCCCGTCAGGACGCTTCTAATAGCCCCCAGACCATTCTAGAACCGCTCAGGGGCTTTCTAAAGGCCTCCACACCCTTCTAATGACCCTCAAGACCCATGTAAAGGCCCCCAGACCCTTCTAGAATGCCTCAGGACCCATCTAAAAGCCCCCAGACCCTTCTAATGCCCCTCAGGACCTTTCTAAAGGCCCCCAGACCCTTCTAATGCCCCTGAAGACCCTTGTAAAGGCCCCTAGACCCTTCTAGGTTGCCTCAGGACCCATCTAAAAGCCCCCAGACCCTTCTAATGCCTTTCAGGACCCTTATGAAGGCCACAAGACCCTTCTAATGCCCCTCAGAACCTTTCTAAAGGCCCTCAGACCCTTCTAATGCACCTCAGGGCATTTATAAAGGTTCCCAGACCCTTCTAGAGCCCGTCAGGACCATTATAAAGGCCCCCAGACCATTCTAGAGCCCCTTCGGACACTGCTAAATCCCGCAGACCATTCTAATACCTGTCAAGGCCTATATAAAGGTCCCCAGACCCTTCTACTGCCCCTCAGGAGCATTCTAAAGGACCCCAGACCCTTCTAATGCCCCTCAGGGCCTTTCTAAAGTACCCCAGACACTTCTAGAACCTCTCACGGCCTTTATATATGAACCCAGACCCTTGTAATGCCACTCAGGGCCTGTCTAAAGGATTCGAGACCCTTATAATCCCCCTGAGGGCCTTTAAAAAGGCACCCAGACCCTTCTGGACCCCCTCAGGACGCTTCTAATAGCCCCCAGACCCTTCTAGAGCCCCTCAGGGCCTTTCTAAAGGCCACCACACACTTCTAATGACCCTCAAGACCCATGTAAAGGCCCCTAGACCCTTCTAGATTTCCTCAGGACCCATCTAAAAGCCCCCAGACCCTTCTAATGCCTTTCAGGGCCTTTCTAAAGGCCTCCACACCCTTCTAATGACCCTCAAGACCAATGTAAAGGCCCCCAGACCCTTCTAGATTGTCTCAGGACTCATCTAAAAGCCCCCAGAGCCTTCTAATTCCTTTCAGGGCCTTTCTAAAGGCCTCCACACCCTTCTAATGACCCTCAAGACCCATGTAAAGGCCCCTAGACCCTTCTAGATTGCCTCAGGACCCATCTAAAAGCCCCCAGACCCTTCTAATGCCTTTCAGGACCCTTATGAAGGCCACGAGACCCTTCTAATGCCCCTCAGGACCTTTCTAAAGGCCCTTAGACCCTTGTAATGCCCCTCAGGGCATTTATAAAGGTTCCCAGACCCTTCTAGAGCCCGTCAGGACGTTTCTAAAGGCCCCCAGACCATTCTAGAGCCCCTCAGGACACTTCTAAAGGCCCGCAGACCATTCTAATGCCCGTCAGGGCCTTTCTAAAGGTCCCCAGACCCTTCTACTGCCACTCAGGAGCATTCTAAAGGCCCCCAGACCCTTCTAATGCCCCACAGGGCCTTTCTAAAGGTCCCCAGACCCTTATGGAGCCCCTCAGGACCCTTCTAAAGGCCCCCAGACCCTGCTAATTCCCCTCTGGGCTTTTATAAGGGCACCCAGGCCCTTCTAATGCCCCTCAGGACCCTTATAAAGGCACCCAGACCCTTCTAGAGCCTGTCAAGACAGTTTTAAATGCGTCGAGTCCCTTCTAGACCCCCTCAGGACCATTCTAAAGGCCCCCAGACCCTTCTAATGCCCCTCAGGACCCTTCTAAAGGCCCCCAGACCCTTCTAATGCCCCTCAGGGCCTTTCTAAAGGCCTCCACACCCTTCTAATGACCCTCAAGACCCATGTAAAGGCCCCCAGTCCCTTCTAGATTGCCTCAGGACCCTTCTAAAAGCCCCCAGACCCTTCTAATGCCTTTCAGGACCCTTATGAAGGCCACAAGACCCTTCTAATGCCCCTCAGGACCTTTCTAAAGGCCCTTAGACCCTTCTAATGCCCCTCAGGGCATTTATAAAGGTTCCCAGACCCTTCTAGAGCCCGTCAGGACGTTTCTAAAGGCCCCCAGACCCTTCTAATGCCCCTCAGGACACTTCTAAAGGCCCGCATACCATTCTAATGCCCGTCAGGGCCTTTCTAAAGGCCCCCAGACCCTTCTAATGCGCCACAGGGCCTTTATAAAGGTCCCCAGACCCTTCTAGAGCCTCTGAAGACCCTTCTAAAGTTCCCCAGACCCTTATAGAGCCCCTCAGGACCCTTCTAAAGTCCCCCAGACCCTGCTAATTCCCCTCAGGGCTTTTATAAGGGCCACAAGACCCTTCTAATGCCCCTCAGGACCCTTATAAAGGCACCCAGACCCTTCTAGAGCCTATCAGGACAGTTTTAAATGCCTCCAGAACCTTCTAGACCCCCTTAGGACCATTGTAAAGGCCCCCAGACCCTTCTAATGCCCCTCATGACCCTTCTAAAGGCCCCCAGACCCTTCTAATGCCCCTCAGGACCCTTCTAAAGGCCCCCAGACCCTTCTAATGCCCCTCAGGGCCTTTCTAAAGTACCCCAGACACTTCTAGAACCTCTCAGGGCCTTTCTATATGACCCCAGACCCTTGTAATGCCACTCAGGGCCTTTCTAAAAGCCTCAATACCCTTCTAATGCCCCTCAGGATATTTCTAAAGGCCCCCAGACCCTTCTAGAGCCCCTCAGGACATTTCTAAAGGCACCCAGACCCTTCTAATGCCACTCAGGGCCTTTCTAAAGGCCGCGAGACCCTTATAATCCCCCTGAGGGCCTTTAAAAAGGCCCCCAGACCCTTCTGGACCCCCTCAGGACGCTTCTAATAGCCCCAAGACCCTTCTAGAGCCCCTCAGGGCCTTTCTAAATGCCTCCACACCCTTCTAATTACCCTCAAGACCCATGTAAAGGCCCCTAGACCCTTCTAGATTGCCTCAGGACCCATATAAAAGCCCCCAGACCCTTCTAATGCCTTTCAGGACCCTTATGAAGGCCACAAGACCCTTCTAATGCCCCTCAGGACCTTTCTAAAGGCCCTCAGACCCTTCTAATGACCATCACGGCATTTATAAAGGTTCCCAGACCCTTCTAGAGCCCGTCAGGACCCTTATAAAGGCCCCCAGACCATTCTAGAGCCCCTTCGGACACTGCTAAATCCCGCAGACCATTCTAATACCCGTCAGGGCCTTTCTAAAGGTCCCCAGACCCTTCTACTGCCCCTCAGGAGCATTCTAAAGGCCCCCAGACCCTTCTAATGCCCCACAGGGCCTTTCTAAAGGTCCCCAGACCCTTCTAGAGCCCCTGAAGACCCTTCTAAAGGCCCCCAGACCCTTATAGAGCCCCTCAGTACCCTTCTAAAGGCCCCCTGACCCTGCTAATTCCCCTCAGGGCTTTTATAAGGGCACCTAGGCCCTTCTAATGCCCCTCAGGACCCTTATAAAGGCACCCAGACCCTTCTAGAGCCTCTCAGGACAGTTTTAAATGCGTCCAGACCCTTCTAGACCCCCTCAGGACCATTCTAAAGGCCCCCAGACCCTTCTAATGCCACTCAGGGCCTTTCTAAAGGCAGCAAGACCCTTATAATCCCCCTCAGGGCCTTTAAAAAGGCCCCAAGACCCTTCTGGACCCCCTCAGGACGCTTCTAAAAGCCCCCAGACGTTTCTAGAGCCCCTCAGGGCCTTTCTAAAGGTCTCCACACCCTTCTAATGACCGTCAAGACCCATGTAAAGGCCCCCAGACCCTTCTAGATTGCCTCAGGACCCATCTAAAAGCCCCCAGACCCTTCTAATGCCTTTCAGGACCCTTATGAAGGCCACAAGACCCTTCTAATGCCCCTCAGGACCTTTCTAAAGGCTCTCAGAGGCTTCTAATGCCCCTCAGGGCATTTATAAAGGTTCCCAGACCCTTCTAGAGCCCGTCAGGACCCTTATAAAGGCCCCCAGACCATTCTAGAGCCCCTCAGGACACTTCTAAAGGCCCGCAGACCACTCTTATGCACGTCAGGGCCTTTATAAAGGTCCCCAGACCCTTCTACTGCCCCTCAGGAGCATTCTACAGGCCCCCAGACCCTTCTAATGCCCCACAGGGCCTTTCTAAAGGCCCCCAGACCCTTCTAGAGCCCCTGAAGACCCTTCTAAAGGCCCCCAGACCCTTCTAGAGCCCCTCAAGACCCTTCTAAAGGCCCCCAGACCCTTATAGAGCCCCTCAGGACCATTCTAAAGGTCCCCAGACCCTTCTAATGCCCCTCAGGGCTTTTATAAGGGCACCCAGACCCTTCTAATGCCTTTTAGGACCCTTATAAAGGCACCCAGACCCTTCTAGAGCCTCTCAGGGCAGTTTTAAATGCCTCCAGACCCTTCTAGACCCACTCAGGACCATTCTAAAGGCCCCCAGACCCTTCTAATGCCCCTCAGGGCCTTTCTAAAGTACCCCAGAAACTTCTAGAACCTCTCAGGGCCTTTCTATATGAACACAGAACCTTGTAATGCCACTCAGGGCCTTTCTAAAGGCCGCGAGACCATTATAATACCCCTGAGGGCCTTTAAAATGGCCTCCAGAGCCTTCTGGACCCCATCAGGACGCTTCTAATAGCCCCTAGACCCATCTAGAGCCCCTCAGGGCCTTTCTAAAGGCCTCCACACCCTTCTAATGACCCTCAAGACCCATGTAAAGGCCCCCAGACCCTTCTAGATTGCCTCAGGACCCATCTAAAAGCCCCCAGACCCTTCTACTGCCCCTCAGGAGCATTCTAAAGGCCCCCAGACCCTTCTAATGCCCCACAGGGCCTTTCTAAAGGTCCCCAGACCCTTCTAGAGCCCCTGAAGACCCTTCTAAAGGCCCCCAGACCCTTATAGAGCCCCTCAGGACCCTTCTAAATGCCCCCAGACCCTGCTAGTTCCCCTCAGTTCTTTTATAAGGGCACCCAGACCCTTCTAATGCCACTCAGGACCCTTATAAAGGCACCCAGACCCTTCTAGACCCCCTCAGGACCATTCTAAAGTCCCCCAGAACCTTCTAATGCCCCTCAGGGCCTTTCTAAGGGCCCCCATACCCTTCTAATGCCCCTCAGGTCATTTCTAAAGGCCCCCAGACCCTTCTGGACCCCCTCAGGACGCTTCTAATAGCCCCCAGACCCTTCTAGAGCCCCTCAGGGCCTTTCTAAAGGCCTCCACACCCTTCTAATGACCCTCAAGACCCATGTAAAGGCCCCTAGACCCTTCTAGATTGCCTCAGGACCCATCTAAAAGCATCCCAGACCCTTCTAATGCCTTTCAGGACCCTTATGAAGGCCACAAGACCCTTCTAATGCCCCTAAGGACCTTTCTAAAGGCCCTCAGACCCTTCTAATGCTCCTCAGGGCCTTTCTAAAGGCACCCAGACCCTTCTAATGCCCCTCAGGACCTTTCTAAAGGCCCTCAGACCATTCTAATGCCCCTCAGGGCATTTATAAAGGTTCCCAGACCCTTCTAGAGCCCGTCAGGACCCTTATAAAGGCCCCCAGACCATTCCAGAGCCCCTCAGGACACTTCTAAATCCCGCAGACCATTCTAATGCCCGTCAGGGCCTTTATAAAGGTCCCCAGACCCTTCTACTGCTCCTCAGGAGCATTCTAAAGGCCCCCAGACCCTTCTAATGCCCCACAGGGCCTTTCTAAAGGTCCCCAGACCCTTCTAGAGCCCCTGAAGACCCTTCTAAAGGCACCCAGACCCTACTAGAGCCCCTCAGGGCCTTTCTAAAGGCCTCTACACCCTTCTAATGACCCTCAAGACCCATGTAAAGGCCCCCAGACCCTTTTAGATTGCCTCAGGACCCATCTAAAAGCACCCAGACCCTTCTAATGCCTTTCAGGGCCTTTCTAAAGGCCTCCTCACCCTTCTAATGACCCTCAAGACCCATGTAAAGGCCCCTAGACCCTTCTAGATTGCCTCAGGACACATCTAAAAGCCCCCAGACCCTTCTAATGCCTTTCAGGACCCTTATGAAGGCCACAAGACCCTTCTAATGCCCCTCAGGACCTTTCTAAAGGCCCTCAGACCCTTCTAATGCCTATCAGGGCATTTATAACGGTTCCCAGACCATTCTAGAGCCAGTCAGGACACTTATAAAGGTCCCCAGACCCTTCTAATGCCCCTCAGGAGCATTCTAAAGGCCCCCAGACCCTTCTAATGCCCCACAGGGCCTTTCTAAAGGTCCCCAGACCCTTCTAGAGCCCCTGAAGACCCTTCTAAAGGCCCCCAGACCCTTATAGAGCCCCTCAGGACCCTTCTAAAGTCCCCCCGACCCTGCTAATTCCTCTCAGGGCTTTTATAAGGGCACCCAGACCCTTCTAATGCCCCTCAGGACCCTTATAAAGGCACCCAGACCCTTCTAGAGCCTCTAAGGACAGTTTTAAATGCCTCCAGACCATTCTAGACCCCCTCAGGACCATTCTAAAGGCCCCCAGACCCTTCTAATGCCCCTCAGGGCCTTTCTAAAGGCCCCCATACCCTTCTAATTCCGCTCAGGTCATTTCTAAAGGCACCCAGACCCTTCTAATGCCACTCAGGGCCATACTAAAGGCCGCGAGACCCTTATAATCCCCCTGAGGACCTATAAAAAGGCCCCCAGACCCTTCTGGACCCCCTCAGGACGCTTCTAATAGCCCCCAGACCCTTCTAGAGCCCCTCAGGGCCTTTCTAAAGGCATCCACACCTTTCTAATTACCCTCAAGACCCATGTCAAGGCCCCTAGACCCTTCTAGATTGCCTCAGGACCCATCTAAGAGCCCCCAGAGCCTTCTAATGCCCCTCAGGACCTTTCTAAAGGCCCTAAGAACATTCTAATGCCCCTCAGGGCATTTATAAAGGTTCCCAGACCCTTCTAGAGCCCGTCAGGACCCTTATAAAGGCCCCCAGACCCTTCTACTGCCCCTCAGGAGCATTCTAAAGGCCCCCAGACCCTTCTAATGCCCCACAGGTCCTTTATAAAGGTCCCCAGACCCTTCTAGATCCCCTGAAGACCCTTCTAAAAGCCCCCAAACCCTTCTATTGCCCCTCAGGACCCTTATAAAGGCACCCAGACCCTTCTAGAGCCTCTCAGGACAGTTGTAAATGCTTCCAAACCCTTTTTGAACCCCCCAGGACCATTCTAAAGGCCCCCAGACCCTTCTAATGCCTCTCAGGGCCTTTCTAAAGGCCTCGACACCCTTCTAATGACCCTCAAGACCCATGTAAAGGCCCCCAGACCCTTCTAGATTGACTCAGGACCCATCTAAAAGCACCCAGACCCTTCTAATGCCTTTCAGGGCCTTTCTAAAGGCCTCCACACCCTTCTAATGACCCTCAAGACCCATGTAAAGGCCCCTAGACCCTTCTAGATTGCCTCAGGACCCATCTAAAAGCCCCCAGACCCATCTAATGCCTTTCAGGACCCTTATGAAGGCCACAAGACCATTCTAATGCCCCTCAGGACCTTTCTAAAGGCCCTCAGACCCTTCTAATGCCCCTCACGGCATTTATAAAGGTTCCCAGACCCTTCTAGAGCCCGTCAGGACCCTTATAAAGGCCCCCAGACCATTCTAGAGCCCCTCAGGACACTTCTAAAGGCCCGCAGACCATTCTAATGCCCGTCAGGGCCCTTATAAATGTCCCCAGACCCTTATACTGCCCCTCAGGAGCATTCTAAAGGCCCCCAGACCCTTCTAATGCCCCTCAGGGCCTTTCTAATGTACCCCAGACACTTCTACAACCTCTCAGGGCCTTTCTATATGACCCCAGGCCCTTGTAATGCCACTCAGGGCCTTTCTAAAGGCCGCGAGACCCTTATAATCCCCCTGAGGGCCTTTAAAAAGGCCCCCAGACCCTTCTGGACCCCCTCAGGACGATTCTAATAGCCCCCAGACACTTCTAGAGCCCCTCAGGGCCTTTCTAAAGGCCTCCACACCCTTCTAATGACCCTCAAGACCCATGTAAAGGCCCCTAGACCCTTCTAGATTGCCTCAGGACCCATCTAAAAGCCCCCAGACCCTTCTAATGCCTTTCAGGACCCTTATGAAGGCCACGAGACCCTTCTAATGCCCCTCAGGACCTTTCAAAAGGCCCTCATACCCTTCTAATGCCCCTCAGTGCATTTATAAAGGTTCCCAGACCCTTCTAGAGCCCGTCAGGACCCTTATAAATGCCCCCAGACCATTCTAGAGCCCCTCAGGACACTTCTAAAGGCCCGCAGACCATTCTAATGCCCGTCAGGGCCTTTATAAAGGTCCCCAGACCCTTCTACTGCCCCTCAGGAGCATTCTAAAGGCCCCCAGACCCTTCTAATGCCCCACAGGGCCTTTCTAAAGGTCCCCAGACCCTTCTAGAGCCCCTGAAGACCCTTATAAAGGACCCCAGACCCTTATAGAGCCCCTCAGGACCCTTCTAAAGACCCCCAGACCCTGCTAGTTCCCCTCAGGGCTTTTATAAGGGCACCCAGACCCTTCTAGACCCACTCAGGACTCTTATAAAGGCACCCAGACCCTTCTAGAGCCCCTCAGGGCCTTTCTAAAGGCCTCCACACCCTTCTAATGACCCTCAAGACCCATGTAAAGGCCCCCAGACCCTTCTAGATTGCCTCAGGACCCATCTAAAAGCCCCCAGACCCTTCTAATGCCTTTCAGGGCCTTTCTAAAGGCCCCGACACCCTTCTAATGACCCTCAAGACCCATGTAAAGGCCCCTAGACCCTTCTAGATTGCCTCAGGACCCATCTAAAAGCCCCCAGACCCTTCTAATGCCTTTCAGGACCCTTATGAAGGCCACAAGACCCTTCTAATGCCCCTCAGGACCTTTCTAAAGGCCCTCAGACCCTTCTAATGACCATCACGGCATTTATAAAGGTTCCCAGACCCTTCTAGAGCCCGTCAGGACCCTTATAAAGGCCCCCAGACAATTCTAGAGCCTCTCAGGACAAATCTAAAGGCCCCCAGACCATTCTAAAGCCCGTCAGGGCCTTTATAAAGGTCCCCAGACCCTTCTACTGCCCCTCAGGAGCATTCTAAAGGCCCCCAGACCCTTCTAATGCCCCACAGGGCCTTTCTAAAGGTACCCAGACCCTTCTAGAGCCCCTGAAGACCCTTCTAAAGGCCCCCAGACCCTTATAGAGCCCCTCAGGACCATTCTAAAGGCCCCCAGACCCTTCTAATTCCCCTCAGGACCCTTCTAAAGGCCCCCAGACCCTTCTAATTCACTTCAAGGCCTTTCTAAAGTACCCCAGACACTTCTATAACCTCTCAGGGCCTTTCTATATGACCCCAGACCCTTGTAATGCCCCTCAGGACCTTTCTAACGGCCCCCATACCCTTCTAATTCCCCTCAGGACATTTCTAAAGGCACCCAGACCCTTCTAATGCCACTCAGGGCCTTTCTAAAGTACCCCAGACACTTCTAGAACCTCTCAGGGCCTTTCTATATGTCCCCAGGCCCTTGTAATGCCACTCAGGGCCTTTCTAAAGGCCGCGAGACCATTATAATCCCCCTGAGGCCCTTTAAAAAGGCCCCCAGACCCTTCTGGACCCCCTCAGGACCATTCTAAAGGTCCCCAGACCCTTCTAGAGCCCCTGAAGACCCTTCTAATGGCCCCCAGACCCTTATAGAGCCCCTCAGGACCCTTCTAAAGTCCCCCAGACCCTGCTAATTCCCCTCAGGGCTTTTATAAGGGCACCCAGACCATTCTAATGCCCCTCAGGACCATTATAAAGGCACCCAGACCCTTCTAGAGCCTCTCAGGACAGTTTTAAATGCCTCCAGACCCTTCTAGAACCCCCCAGGACCATTCTAAAGGCCCCCAGACCCTTCTAATGCCCCTCAGGGCCTTTCTAAAGGCCCCCATACCCTTCTAATGCCCCTCAGGTCATTTCTAAAGGCACCCAGACCCTTCTAATGCCACTCAGGGCCTTTCTAAAGGCCGCGAGACCCTTATAATCCCCCTAAGGGCCTTGAAAAAGGCCCCCAGACCCTTCTGGACCACCTCAGGACGCTTCTAATAGCCCCCAGACCCTTCTAGAGCCCCTCAGGGCCTTTCTAAAGGCCTCCACACCCTTCTAATGACCCTCAAGACCCATGTAAAGGCCCCCAGACCCTTCTAGAATGCCTCAGGACCCATCTAAAAGCCCCCAGACCCTTCTAATGCCTTTCAGGGCCTTTCTAAAGGCCTCCACACCCTTCTAATGACCCTCAAGACCCATGTAAATGCCCCTAGACCCTTCTAGATTGCCTCAGGACCCATCTAAAAGCCCCCAGACCCTTCTAATGCCTTTCAGGACCCTTACGAAGGCCACAAGACCCTTCTAATGCCCCTCAGGACCTTTCTAAAGGCCCTCAGACCATTCTAATGCCCCTCAGGGCATTTATAAAGGTTCCCAGACCCTTCTAATGCCCCACAGGACATTTCTAAAGGCACCCAGACCCTTCTAATGCCACTCAGCGCCTTTCTAAAGGCCGCGAGACCCTTATAATCCCCCTGAGGGCCTTTAAAAAGGCCCCCAGACCCTTATGGACCCACTGAGGACGCTTTTAATAGCCCCCAGACCCTTCTAGAGCCCCTCAGGGCCTTTCTAAAGGCATCCACTCCCTTCTAATGACCCTCAAGACCCATGTCAAGGCCCCTAGACCCTTCTAGATTGCCTCAGGACCCATCTAAAAGCCCCCAGACCCTTCTAATGCCTTTCAGGACCCTTATGAAGGCCACAAGACCCTTCTAATGCACCTCAGGACATTTCTAAAGGCCCTCAGACCTTTCTATTGCCCCTCTTGGCATTTATAAAGGTTCCCAAACCCTTCTAGAGCCCGTCAGGACCCTTATAAAGGCCCCCAGACCATTCTAGAGCCCCTCAGGACACTTCTAAAGGCCCGCAGACCATTCTAATGCCCGTCAGGGCCTTTATAAAGGTCCCCAGACCCTTCTACTGCCCCTCAGGAGCATTTTAAAGGCCCCCAGACCCTTCTAATGCCCCACAGGGCCTTTCTAAATGTCCCCAGACCATTCTAGAGCCCCTGAAGACCCTTCTAAAGGTCCCCAGACCCTTATAGAGCCCCTAAGGACCCTTCTAAAGTCACCCAGACCCTGCTAATTCCCCTCAGGGCTTTTATAAGGGCCACAAGACCCTTCTAATGCCCCTCAGGACCCTTATAAAGGCACCCAGACCCTTGTAGAGCCTCTCAGGACAGTTTTAAATGCCTCCAGACCCTTCTAGACCCCCTTAGGACCATTCTAAAGGCCCCCAGACCCTTCTAATGCCCCTCAGAACCCTTCTAAAGGCCCCCAGACCCTTCTAATGCCCCTCAGGACCCTTCTAAAGGCCCCCAGACCCTTCTAATGCCCCTCAGGGCCTTTCTAAAGTAACCCAGACACTTCTAGAACCTCTCAGGGCCTTTCTATATGACCCCAGACCCTTGTAATGCCCCTCAGGGCCTTTCTAAAGGCCCCCATACCCTTCTAATGCCCCTCAGGACATTTCTAAAGGCCCCCAGACCCTTCTAGAGCCCCTCAGGACATTTCTAAAAGCACCCAGACCCTTCTAATGCCTTTCAGGGCCTTTCTAAAGGCCTCCACACCCTTCTAATGACCCTCAAGACCCATGTAAAGGCCCCCAGACCCTTCTAGATTGCCTCAGGACCCATCTAAAAGCCCCCAGACCCTTCTAATGCCTTTCAGGGCCTTTCTAAAGGCCTCCACACCCTTCTAATGACCCTCAAGACCCATGTAAAGGCCCCTAGACCCTTCTAGATTGCCTCAGGCCCCATCTAAAAGCCCCCAGACCCCTCTAATGCCTTTCAGGACCCGTATGAAGGACACAAGACCCTTCTAATGCCCCTCAGGACCTTTCTAAAGGCCCTCAGACCCTTCTAATGCCCCTCAGGGCATTTATAAAGGTTCCCAGACCCTTCTAGAGCCCGTCAGGACACTTATAAAGGCCCCCAGATCATTCTAGAGCCCCTCAGGACATTTCTAAAGGCCCGCAGACCATTCTAATGCCCGTCAGGGCCTTTCTAAAGGTCCCCAGACCCTTCTAGACGCCCTCAGGACCATTCTAAAGGCCCCCAGACCCTTCTAATGCCCCTCAGGACCCTTCTAAAGGCCCCCAGACCCTTCTAATGCCCCTCAGGGCCTTTCTAAAGTACCCCAGACACTTCTAGAACCTCTCAGGGCCTTTCTATATGACCCCAGACCCTTGTAATGCCCCTCAGGTCCTTTCTAAAGGCCCCCATACACTTCTAATGCCCCTCAGGACATTTCTAAAGGCCCCCAGACCCTTCTAGAGCCCCTCAGGACATTTCTAAAGGCACCCAGACCCTTCTAATGCCACTCAGGGCCTTTCTAAAGGCAGCGAGACCATTATAATCCCCCTGAGGGCCTTTAAAAAGGCCCCCAGACCCTTCTGGACCCCCTCAGGACGCTTCTAATAGCCCCCAGACCCTTCTAGAGCCCCTCAGGGCCTTTCTAAAGGCCTCCACACCCTTCTAATGACCCTCAAGACCCATGTAAAGGCCCCCAGACCATTCTACATTGCCTCAGGACCCATCTAAAAGCCCCCAGACCCATCTAATGCCTTTCAGGACCCTTATGAAGGCCACAAGACCCTTCTAATGCCCCTCAGGACCTTTCAAAAGGCCCTCATACCCTTCTAATGCCCCTCAGTGCATTTATAAAGGTTCCCAGACCCATCTAGAGCCCGTCAGGACATTTCTAAAGGCCCCCAGACCAATCTAGAGCCCCTGAGGACACTTCTAAAGGCCCGCAGACCATTCTAGAGCCCCTCAGGACACTTCTAAAGGCCCGCAGACTATTCTAATGCCCGTCAGGGACTTTCTAAAGGTCCCCAGACACTTCTACTGCCCACTGGAGCATTCTAAAGGTCCCCAGACCCTTCTAATGCCCCACAGGGCCTTTCTAAAGGTCCCCAGACCCTTCTAGAGCCCCTGAAGACCCTTCTAAAGGCCCCCAGACCCTTATAGAGCCCCTCAGGACCCTTCTAAAGTCCCCCAGACCCGGCTAATTCCCCTCAGGGCTTTTATAAGGGCCACAAGACCCTTCTAATGCCCCTGAGGACCCTTATAAAGGCACCCAGACCCTTCTAGAGCCTCTCAGGACCATTCTAAAGGACCCCAGACCCTGCTAATGCCCCTCAGGACCCTTCTAAATGCACCCAGACCCTTCTAATGCCCCTCAGGGCCTTTCTAAAGTACACCAGACACATCTAGAACCTCTCAGGGCCTTTCTATACGACCCCAGACCCTTGTAATGCCCCTCAGGGCCTTTCTAAAGGCCCCCATACCCTTCTAATGCCCCTCAGGACATTTCTAAAGGCCCCCAGACCCTTCTAGAGCCCCTCAGGACATTTCTAAAGGCACCCAGACCCTTCTAATGCCACTCAGGGCCTTTCTAAAGGCCGCGAGACCCTTATAATCCCCTTGAGGGCCTTTAAAAAGGCCCCCAGACCCTTCTGGACCCCCTCAGGACGCATCTAATAGCCCCCAGACCCTTCTAGAGCCCCTCAGGGCCTTTCTAAAGGCATCCACACCCTTCTAATGACCCTCAAGACCCATGTAAAGGCCCCCAGACCCTTCTAGATTGCCTCAGGACCAATCTAAAAGCCCCCAGACCCTTCTAATGCCTTTCAGGGCCTTTCTAAAGGCCTCCACACCCTTCTAAAGACCCTCAAGACCCATGTAAAGGCCCCCAGACCCTTCTAGATTGCCTCAGGACCCATCTAAAAGCCCCCAGACCCTTCTAATGCCTTTCAGAGCCTTTCTAAAGGCCTCCACACCCTTCTAATGACCCTCAAGACCCATGTAAAGGCCCCTAGACCCTTCTAGATTGCCTCAGGACCCATCTAAAAGCCCCCAGACCCTTCTAATGCCTTTCAGGACCCTTATGAAGGCCACAAGACCCTTCTAATGCCCCTCAGGACCATTCTAAAGGCCCTCAGACCCTTCTAATGCCCCTCAGGGCATTTATAAAGGTTCCCAGACCCTTCTAGTGCCCGTCAGGACCCTTATAATGGCCCCCAGACCATTCTAGAGCCCCTAAGGACACTTCTAAAGGCCCGCAGACCATTCTAATGCCCTTCAGGGCCTTTCTAAAGGTCCCCAAACCCTTCTACGGCCCCTCAGGAGCATTCTAAAGGCCCCCAGACCCTTCTAATGCCTCACAGGGCCTTTCTAAAGGTCCCCAGACCATTCTAGAGCCCCTGAAGACCCTTCTAAAGGCCCCCTCACCCTTATAGAGCCCCTCAGGACCCTTCTAAAGTCCCCAAGACCCTGCTAATTCCCCTCAGGGCTTTTATAAGGGCCACAAGACCCTTCTAATGCCCCTCAGGACCCTTATAAAGGCACCCAGACCCTTGTAGAGCCTCTCAGGACAGTTTTAAATGCCTCCAGACCCTTCTAGACCCCCTCAGGGCCTTTCTAAAGGCCCCCATACCCTTCTAATGCCCCTCAGGACATTTCTAAAGGCTCCCATACCCTTCTAGAGCCCCTCAGGACATTTCTAAAGGCACCCAGACCCTTCTTATGCCACTCAGGGCCTTTATAAAGGCCGCGAGACCCTTATAATCCCCCTGAGGGCCTTTAAAAAGGCCCCCAGACCCTTCTGGACCCCCTCAGGACGCTTCTAATAGCCCCCAGACCCTTCTAGAGCCCCTCAGCGCCTTTCTAAAGGCCTCCACACCCTTCTAATGACCCTCAAGACCCATGTAAAGGCCCCCAGACCCTTCTAGATTGCATCAGGACCCATCTAATAGCCCCCAGACCCTTCTAATGCCTTTCAGGGCCTTTCTAAAGGCCTCCACACCCTTCTAATGACCCTCAAGACCCATGTAAAGGCCCCTAGACCCTTCTAGATTGCCTCAGGACCCATCTAAAAGCCCCCAGACCCTTCTAATGCCTTTCAGGACCCTTATGAAGGCCACAAGACCCTTCTAATGCCCCTCAGGACCTTTCTAAAGGCCCTCAGACCCTTCTAATGCCCCTCAGGGCATTTATAAAGGTTCCCAGACCCTTCTAGAGCCCGTCAGGACCTTTATAAAGGCCCCCAGACCATTCTAGAGACCCTCAGGACACTTCTAAAGGCCTGCAGACCATTCTAATGCCCGTCAGGGCCTTATAAAGGTCCCCAGACCCTTCTACTGCCCCTCAGGTCATATCTAAAGGCACCCAGACCCTTCTAATGCCACTCAGGGCCTTTCTAAAGGCCGCGAGACCCTTATAATCCCCCTGAGGGCCTTTAAAAAGGCCCCCAGACCCTTCTAGACCCCCTCAGGACTCTTCTAATAGCCCCCAGACCCTTCTAGAGCTCCTCAGGGCCTTTCTAAAGGCCTCCACACCCTTCTAATGACCCTCAAGACCCATATAAAGGCCCCTAGACCCTTCTAGATTGCCTCAGGACCCATCTAAAAGCCCCCAGACCCTTCCAATGCCTTTCAGGACCCTTATGAAGGCCACAAGACCCTTCTAATTCCCCTCAGGACCTTTCTAAAGGCCCTCAGACCCTTCTAGAGCCCGTCAGGACCCTTATAAAGGTCCCCAGACCCTTCTAGAGCCCGTCAGGACCCTTATAAAGGTCCCCAGACCCTTCTACTGCCCCTCAGGAGCATTCTAAAGGCCCCCAGACCCTTCTAATGCCCCTCAGGACCCTTATAAAGGCACCCAGACCCTTCTAGAGCCTCTCAGGACAGTTTTAAATGCCTCCAGACCCTTCTAGACCCCCTCAGGACCATTCTAAAGGCCCCCAGACCCTTCTAATGCCCCTCAGGGCCTTTCTAAAGTACCCCAGACACTTCTAGAATTTCTCAGGGCCTTTCTATATGACCCCAGGCCCTTGTAATGCCACTCAGGGCCATTCTAAAGGCCGTGAGACCCTTATAATCCCCCTGAGGGCCTTTAAAAAGGCCCCCAGACCCTTCTGGACCCCCTCAGGACGCTTCTAATAGCCCCCAGACCATTCTAGAGCCCATCAGGGCCTTTCTAAAGGCCTCCACACCCTTCTAATGACCCTCAAGACCCATGTAAAGGCCCCCAGACCCTTCTAGATTGTCTAAGGACCCATCTAATAGCCCCAGACCCTTCTAATGCCTTTCAGGGCCTTTCTAAAGGCCTGCACACCCTTCTAATGACCCTCGAGACCCATGTAAAGGCCCCTAGACCCTTCTAGATTGCCTCAGGACCCATCTAAAAGCCCCCAGACCCTTCTAATGCCTTTCAGGACCCTTATGAAGGCCACAAGACCCTTCTAATGACCCTCAGGACCTTTCTAAAGGCCCACAGACCCTTCTAATCCCCCTCAGGGCATTTATAAAGGTTCCCTGACCCTTCTAGAGCCAGTCAGGACACTTATAAAGGTCCCCAGACCCTTATAGAGCCCCTCAGGAGCATTCTAAAGGCCCCCAGACCCTTCTAATGCCCGACAGGGCCTTTCTAAAGGTCCCCAGACCCTTCTAGAGCCCCTGAAGACCCTTCTAAGGGCCCCCAGACCCTTATAGAGCCCCTCAGGACCCTTCTAAAGTCCCCCAGACCCTGCTAATTACGCTCAGGGCTTTTATAAGGGCACCCAGACCCTTCTAAAGTCCCTCAGGACCCTTATAAAGGCACCCAGACCCTTCTAGAGCCTCTCAGGACAGTTTTAAATGCATCCAGACCCTTCTAGAACCCCTCAGGACCATTCTAAAGGCCCCCAGACCCTTCTAATGCCCCTCAGGGCATTTCTAAAGTACCCCAGACACTTCTAGAACCTCTCAGGGCCTTTCTATATGACCCCAGACCCTTGTAATGCCACTCAGGGCCTTTCTAAAAGCCGCGAGACCCATATAATCCCCCTGAGGGCCTTTAAAAAGGCCCCCAGACCCTTCTGGACCCCCTCAGGACGCTTCTAATAGCCCCCAGACCCTTCTAGAGCCCCTCAGCGCCTTTCTAAAGGCTTCCACACCCTTCTAATGACCCTCAAGACCCATGTAAAGGCCCCCAGACCCTTCTAGATTGCCTCAGGACCCATCTAAAAGCCCCCAGACCTTTCTAATGCCCCTCAGGACCCTTGTAAAGGCCCTCAGACCCTTCTAATGCCCCTCAAGACCCATGTAAAGGCCCCTAGACCCTTCTAGATTGCCTCAGGACTCATCTAAAAGCCCCCAGACCCTTCTAATGCCTTTCAGGACCCTTATGAAGGCCACAAGACCCTTCTAATGCCCCTCAGGACCTTTCTAAAGGCCCTCAGACCCTTCTAATGCCCCTCAGGGCATTTATAAAGGTTCCCAGACCCTTCTAGAGCCCGTCAGGACCCTTATAAAGGCCCCCAGACCATTCTAGAGCCCCTCAGGACACTTCTAAAGGCCCGCAGACCATTCTAATGCCCGTCAGGGCCTTTATAAAGGACCTCAGACCCTTCTACTGCACCTCAGGAGCATTCTAAAGGCCCCCAGACCCTTCTAATGCCCCACAGGGCCTTTCTAAAGGTCCCCAGACCCTTCTAGAGCCCCTGAAGACCCTTCTAAAGGCCCCCAGACCCTTATAGAGCCCTTCAGGACTCTTCTAAAGTCCCCCAGACACTGCTAATTCCCCGCAGGGCTTTTTTAAGGGCACCCAGACCCTTCTAGAGCCTCTCAGGACAGTTTTAAATGCCTCCAGACCCTTCTAGACCCCCCTCAGGACCATTCTAAAGGCCACCATACCCTTCTAATGCCCCTCAGGTCATTTCTAAAGGCACCCAGACCCTTCTAATGCCACTCAGGGCCTTTCTAAAGGCCGCGAGACCCTTATAATCCCCCTGAGGGCCTTTAAAAAGGCCCCCAGACCCTCCGGGACCCCCTCAGGATGCTTCTAATAGCCCCCAGACCCTTCTAATGCATTTCAGGGCCTTTCTAAAGGCCTCCACACCCTTCTAATGACCCTCAAGACCCATGTAAAGGCCCCCAGACCCTTCTAGATTGCCTCAGGACCCATCTAAAAGCCCCCAGACCCTTCTAATGCCTTTCAGGACCCTTATGAAGGCCACAAGACCCTTCTAATGCCCCTCAGGACCTTTCTAAAGGCCCTCAGACCCTTCTAATGCCCCTCAGGGCATTTATAAAGGTTCCCAGACCCTTCTAGAGCCCGTCAGGACCCTTATAAAGGCCCCCAGACCATTCTAGAGCCCCTCAGGACATTTCTAAAGGCCCACAGACTATTCTAATGCCCGTCAGGGCCTTTATAAAGGTCCCCAGACCCTTCTACTGCCCCTCAGGAGCATTCTTAAGGCCCCCAGACACTTCTAACGCCCCTCAGGGCCTTTCTAAAGTACCGCAGACACTTCTAGAACCTCTCAGGCCCTTTCTATATGATCCGAGACCCTTGTAATGCCCCTCAGGGCCTTTCTAAAGACCCCGATACCCTTCTAATGCCCCTCAGGACATTTCTAAAGGCCCCCAGACCCTTCTAGAGCCCCTTAGGACATATCTAAAGGCACCCAGAACCTTCTAATGCCACTCAGGGCCTTTCTAAAGGCTGCGAGACCCTTATAATCCCCCTAAGGACCATTAAAAAGGCCCCCAGACCCTTCTGGACCACCTCAGGACGCTTCTAATAGCCCCCAGACCATTCTACAGCCCCTCAGGGCCTTTCTAAAGGCCTCCACACCCTTCTAATGACCCTCAAGACCCATGTAAAGGCCCCCAGACCCTTCTAGATTGCGCAGGACGCATCTAAAAGCCCCCAGACGCTTCTAATACCCCTCAGGACCCTTCTAAAGGCGCCCAGACCATTCTAATGCCCCTCAGGACCCATGTAAAGGCCCCTAGACCCTTCTAGATTGCCTCAGGACCCATCTAAAAGCCCCCAGACCCTTCTAATGCCTTTCAGGACCCTTATGAAGGCCACAAGAACTTTCTAATGCCCCTCAGGACCTTTCTAAAGGTCCCCAGACCCTTCTAGAGCCCCTCAAGACCCTTCTAAGGGCCCCCAGACCCTTATAGAGCCCCTCAGGACCCTTTTAAAGTCCCCCAGACCCTGCTAATTCCACTCAGGGCTTTTACAAGGGCCACAAGACCCTTCAAATGCCCCTCAGGACCCTTATAAAGGCACCCAGACCCTTCTAGAGCCTCTCAGGACAGATTTCAATGCCTCCAGACCCTTCTAGACCCCCTCAGGACCATTCTAAAGGCCCCCAGACCCTTCCAATGCACCTCAGGACCCTTCTAAAAGCCCCCAGACCCATCTAATGCACCTCAGGGCCTTTCTAAAGTTCCCCAGACACTTCTAGAACATCTCAGGGCCTTTCTATATGACACCAGACCCTTGTAATGCCCCTCAGGGCCTTTCTAAAGGCCCCCATACCCTTCTAATGACCCTGAGGACATTTCTAAAGGCCCCCAGACCCTTCAAGAGCCCCTCAGGACATTTCTAAAGGCACCCATAACCTTCTAGAGCATCTCAGGACAGTTTTAAATGCCTCCAGACCATTCTAGACCCCCGGAGGACCATTCTAAAGGCCCCCAGACCCATCTAATGCCCCTCAGGACCCTTCTAAAGGCCCCCAGACCCTTCTAATGCACCTCATGGCCTTTCTAATGTACCCCAGACACTTCTAGAACCTCTCAGGGCCTTTCTATATGACCCCAGACCCTTGTAATGACCCTAAGGGCCTTTCTAAAGGCCCCCATACAATTCTAATGCCCCTCAGGACCCTTCTAAAGGCCCCCAGACCCTTCTAATGCCCCTCAGGGCCTTTCTAAAGTACCCCAGACACTTCTAGAACCTCTCAGGGCCTTTCTATATGACCCCAGACCCTTGTAATGCCCCTCAGGGCCTTTCTAAAGGCCCCCATACCCTTCTAATGACACTCAGGACATTTCTAATGGCCCCCAGACCCTTCAAGAGCTCCTCAGGACATTTCTAAAGGCACCCAGAACCTTCTAATGCCACTCAGGGCCTTTCTAAAGGCTGCGAGACCCTTATAATCCCCCTGAGGACCTTTAAAAAGGCCCCCAGACCCTTCTGGACCCCCTAAGGACGCTTCTAATAGACCCCAGACCCTTCTAGAGCCCCTCAGGGCCTTTCTAAAGGCCTCCACACCCTTCTAATGACCCTCAAGACCCATGTAAAGGCCCCTAGACCCTTCTAGATTGCCTCAGGACCCATCTAAAAGCCTCCAGACCCTTCCAATGCCTTTCAGGACCATTATGAAGGCCACAAGACCCTTCTAATGCCCCTCAGGACCTTTCTAAAGGCCCGCAGACCCTTCTAATGCACCTCAGGGCATTTATAAAGGTTCCCAGACCGTTCTAGAGCCCGTCAGGACCCTTATAAAGGCCCCCAGACCCTTATAGAGCCCCTCAGGACACTTCTAAATCCCGCAGACCCTTCTAATGCCCCTCAGGGCCTTTCTAAACGTCCCCAGACCCTTCTACTGCCCCTCAGGAGCATTTTAAAGGCCCCCAGACACTTCTAATGCCCCACAGGGCCTTTCTAAAGATCCCCAGACCCTTCTAGAGCCCCTGAAGACCGTTCTAAAGGCCCCCAGACCGTAATAGAGCCCCTCAGGACCCTTCTAAAGTCCCCCAGACCCTGCTAATTCCCCTCAGGGCTTTTATAAGGGCACCCAGACCCTTCTAATGCCCCTCAGGACCCTTATAAAGGCACCCAGACCCTTCTAGAGCCTCTCAGGACAGTTTTAAATGCCTCCAGACCATTCTAGACCCCTTAAGGACCATTTTAAAGGCCCCCAGACCCTTCTAATGCCCCTCAGGACCCTTCTAAAGGCCCCCAGACCCTTCTAATGCCCCTCAGGGCCTTTCTAAAGTACCCCAGACACTTCTAGATCCTCTCAGGGCCTTTCTATATGACCCCAGACCCTTGTAATGCCACTCATGGCCTTTCTAAAAGCCACGAGACGCATATAATGCCCCTCAGGACATTTCTAAAGGCCCCCAGACCCTTCAAGAGCCCCTCAGGACATTTCTAAAGGCACCCAGAACCTTCTAATGCCACTCAGGACCTTTCTAAAGGCTGCGAGACCCTTATAATCCCCCTGAGGACCTTTAAAAAGGCCCCCAGACCCTTCTGGACCCCCTAAGGACGCTTCTAATAGACCCCAGACCCTTCTAGAGCCCCTCAGGGCCTTTCTAAAGGCATCCTCACCCTTCTAATGACCCTCAAGACCCATGTAAAGGCCCCCAGACCCTTCTAGATTGCATCAGGACCCATCTAAAAGCCCCCAGACCCTTCTAATGCCTTTCAGGGCCTTTCTAAAGGCCTCCACACCCTTCTAATGACCCTCAAGACCCATGTAAAGGCCCACAGACCCTTCTAGATTGCCTCAGGACCCATCTAAAAGCCCCCAGACCCTTCTAATGCCTTTCAGGACCCTTATGAAGGCCACCAGACCCTTCTAATGCCCCTCAGGACCTTTCTAAAGGCCCTCAGACCCTTCTAATGCCCCTCAGGGCATTTATAAAGGTTCCCAGACCCTTCTAGAACCCGTCAGGACCCTAATAAAGGACCCCAGAACATTCTAGAGCGCCTCAGGACAGTTCTAAAGGCCTGCAGACCCTGCTAATTCCACTCAGGGCTTTTATAAGGGCACCCAGACCCTTCTAATGCCCCTCAAGACCCTTATAAAGGCACCCAGACCCTTCTAGAGCCTCTCAGGACAGTTTTAAATGCCTCCAGACCCTTCTAGACCCCCTCAAGACCATTCTAAAGGCACCCAGACCCTTCTAATGCCCCTCAGGACCATTCTAATGGCCCCCAGACCCTTCTAATGCCCCTCAGGGCCTTTCTAAAGGCCCCCAGACACTTCTAGAACCTCTCAGGGCCTTTCTATATGACCCCAGACCCTTGTAATGCCCCTCAGGGCCTTTCTAAAGGCCCCCATACCCTTCTAATGCCCCTCAGGAACTTTCTAAAGGCCCTCAGACCCTTCTAATGCCCCTCAGGGCATTTATAAAGGTTCCCAGACCCTTCTAGAGCCTGTCAGGACCCTTATAAAGGCCCCCAGACCCTTATAGAGCCCCTCAGGACACTTCTAAATCCCGCAGACCATTCTAATGCCTTTCAGGGCCTTTCTAAAGGTCCCCAGACCCTTCTACTGCCCCTCAGGAGCATTCTAAAGGCCCCCAGACCCTTCTAATGCCCCACAGGGCCTTTCTAAAGGTCCCCAGACCCTTCTAGAGCCCCTGAAGACCCTTCTAAAGGCCCCCAGACCCTTATAGAGCCCCTCAGGACCCTTCTAAAGTCCCCCAGACTCTGCTAATTCCCTTCAGGGCTTTTATAAGGGCCACAAGACCCCTCTAATGCCCCTCAGGACCCTTATAAAGGCACCCAGACCCTTCTAGAGCCTCTCAGGACAGTTTTAAAAGCCTCCAGACCCTTCTAGACCCCCTAAGGACCATTCTAAAGGCCCCCAGACCCTTCTAATGCCCCTCAGGACCCTTCTAAAGGCCCCCAGACCCTTCTAATGCCCCTCAGGACCCTTATAAAGTCCCCCAGACCCTTCTACTGCCCCTCAGGAGCATTCTAAAGGCCCCCAGACCCTTATAGAGCCCCTCAGGACCCTTCTAATGTCCCCCAGACCCTGCTAATTCCCCTCAGGGCTTTTATAAGGGCACCCAGACCCTTATAATGCCCCTCAGGACCCTTATAAAGGCACCCAGACCCTTCTAGAGCCCCTCAGGACCATTTTAAAGGCCCCCAGACCCTTCTAATGCCCCTCAGGACCCTTCTAAAGGCCCCCAGACCCTTCTAATGCCCCTCAGGACCCTTATAAAGGCCCCCAGACCCTTCTAATGCCCCGCAGGGCCTTTCTAAATTACCCCAGACACTTCTAGAACCTCTCAGGGCCTTTCTATATGACCCCAGACCCTTGTAATGCCCCTCAGGTCCTTTCTAAAGGCCCCCACACCCTTCTAATGACCCTCAGGACATTTCTAAAGGCCCCCAGACCCTTCTAATGCCACTCAGGGCCTTTCTAAAGGCTGCGAGACCCTTATAATCCCCCTGAGGACCTTTAAAAAGGACCCCAGACCCTTCTGGACCCCCTCAGGACGCTTCTAATAGCCCCCAGACCCTTCTAGAGCCCCTCAGCGCCTTTCTAAAGGCCTCCACACCCTTCTAATGACCCTCAAGACCCATGTAAAGGCCCCCAGACCCTTCTAGATTGCCTCAGGACCCATCTAAAAGACCCCAGACCCTTCTAATGCATTTCAGGACCCTTATGAAGGCCACAAGACCCTTCTAATGCCCCTCAGGTCATTTATAAAGGCCCCCAGACCATTCTAGAGCCCCTCAGGACACTTCTAAAGGCCCGCAGACCATTCTAATGCCCGTCAGGGCCTTTATAAAGGTCCCCAGACCCTTCTACTGCCCCTCAGGAGCATTCTAAAGGCCCCCAGACCATTCTAATGCCCCACACGGCCTTTCTAAAGGTCCCCAGACCCTTCTAGAGCCCCTCAGGACCCTTCTAAAGTCCCCCAGACTCTGCTAATTCCCTTCAGGGCTTTTATAAGGGCCACAAGACCCCTCTAATGCCCCTCTGGACCCTTATAAAGGCACCCAGACCCTTCTAGAGCCTCTCAGGACAGTTTTAAAAGCCTCCAGACCCTTCTAGACCCCCTCAGGACCATTCTAAAGGCCCCCAGACCCTTCTAATGCCCCTCAGGACCCTTCTAAAGGCCCCCAGACCCTTCTAATGCACCTCAGGGCCTTTCTAAATTACCCCAGAGACTTCTAGAACCTCTCAGGGCCTTTCTATATGACCCCAGACCCTTGTAATGCCCCTCAGGGCCTTTCTAAAGGCCCCCACACCCTTCTAAAGGCCCCCAGACCATTCAAGAGCCCCTCAGGACATTTCTAAAGGCACCCAGACCCTTCTAATGCCACTCAGGGCCTTTCTAAAGGCCGCGAGACCCTTATAATCCCCCTTAGGGCCTTTGAAGAGGCACCCAGACCCTTCTGGACCCTTTCAGGACGCTTCTAATAGCCCCCAGACCCTTCTAGAGCCCCTCAGGGCCTTTCTAAAGGCCTCCACACCCTTCTAATGACCCTCAAGACCCATGTAAAGGCCCCCAGACCCTTCTAGATTGCCTCAGGACCCATCTAAAAGTCCCCAGACCCTTCTAATGCTTTTCAGGACCCTTATGAAGGCCACAAGACCCTTCTAATGCCCCTCAGGACCTTTCTAAAAGCCCTCAGACCCTTCTAATGCCCCTCAGGGCCCTTCTAAAGGCCCCCAGACCCTTCTAATGCCCCTCAGGGCCTTTCTAAAGTACCCCAGACACTTCTAGAACCTCTCAGGGCCTTTCTATATGACCCCAGACCCTTGTAATGCCCCTCAGGGCTTTTCTAAAGGCCCCCATACCCTTCTAATGCCCCTCAGGACATTTCTAAAGGCACCCAGACCCTTCTAATGCCACTCAGGGCCTTTCTAAAGGCCGCGAGACCCTTATAATCCCCCTCAGGGCCTTTAAAAAGGCCCCCAGACCCTCCGGGACCCCCTCAGGATGCTTCTAATAGCCCCCAGACCCTTCTAATGCATTTCAGGGCCTTTCTAAAGGCCTCCACACCCTTCTAATGACCCTCAAGACCCATGTAAAGGCCCACAGACCCTTCTAGATTGCCTCAGGACCCATCTAAAAGCCCCCAGGCCCTTGTAGTGCCTTTCAGGACCCTTATGAAGGCCACAAGACCCTTCTAATGCCCCTCAGGACCTTTCTAAAGGCCCTTAGACCCTTCTAATGCCCCTCAGGGCATTTATAAAGCTTCCCAGACCCTTCTAGAGCCAGTCAGGACACTTATAAAGGTCCCCAGACCCTTATAGAGCCCCTCAGGAGCATTCTAAAGGCCCCCAGACCCTTCTAATGCCCCACAGGGCCTTTCTAAAGGTCCCCAGACCCTTCTAGAGCCCCTGAAGACCCTTCTAAAGGCCCCCAGACCCTTATAGAGCACCTCAGGACCCTTCTAAAGTCCCCCAGACCCTGCTAATTCCTTTCAGGGCTTTTATAAGGGCACCCAGACCCTTCTAAGGCCCCTCAGGATCCATGTAAAGGCCCCTAGACCCTTCTAGATTGCCTCAGGACCCATCTAAAAGAACCCAGACCCTTCTAATGCCTTTCAGGACCCTTATGAAGGCCACAAGAACCTTCTAATGCCCCTCAGGACCTTTCTAAAGGCCCTTAGACCCTTCTAATGCCCCTCAGGGCATTTATAAAGCTTCCCAGACCCTTCTAGAGCCAGTCAGGACACTTATAAAGGTCCCCAGACCCTTATAGAGCCCCTCAGGTGCATTCTAAAGGCCCCCAGACCCTTCTAATGCCCCACAGGGCCTTTCTAAAGGTCCCCAGACCCTTCTAGAGCCCCTGAAGACCCTTCTAAGGGCCCCCAGACCCTTATAGAGCCCCTCAGGACCCTTCTAAAGTCCCCCAGACCCTGCTAATTCCACTCAGGGCTATTATAAGGGCCACAAGACCCTTCAAATGCCCCTGAGGACCCTTATAAAGGCACCCAGACCCTTCTAGAGCCTCTCAGGACAGTTTTAAATGCCTCCAGACCCTTCTAGACCCCCTCAGGACCATTCTAATGGCCCCCAGACACTTCCAATGCCCCTGAGGACCTTTCTAAAGGTCCCCAGACCCTTCTAATGCCCCTCAGGACCCTTCTAAAGGCCCCCAGACCCTTCTAATGCACCTCAGGGCCTTTCTAAAGTACCCCAGACACTTCTAGAACCTCTCAGGGCCTTTCTATATGACACCAGACCCTTGTAATGCCCCTCAGGGCCTTTCTAAAGGCCCCCATACCCTTCTAATGACCCTGAGGACATTTCTAAAGGCCCCCAGACCCTTCTAGACCCGCTCAGGACATATCTAAAGGCACCCAGACCCTTCTAATGCCACTCAGGGCCTTTCTAAAGGCCGCGAGACCCTTATAATCCCCCTGAGGGCCTTTAAAAAGGCCCCCAGACCCTCCGGGACCCCCTCAGGATGCTTCTAATAGCCCCCAGACCATTCTAATGCATTTCAGGGCCTTTCTAAAGGCCTCCACACCCTTCTAATGACCCTCAAGACCCATGTAAAGGCCCCCAGACCCTTCTAGATTGCCTCAGGACCCATCTAAAAGCCCCCAGACCCTTCTAATGCCTTTCAGGACCATTATGAAGGCCACAAGACCCTTCTAATGCCCCTCAGGACCTTTCTAAAGGCCCTCAGACCCTTCTAATGCCCCTCAGGGCATTTATAAAGGTTCCCAGACCCTTCTAGAGCCCGTCAGGACCCTTATAAAGGCCCCCAGACCATTCTAGAGCCCCTCAGGACAATTCTAAAGGCCCACAGACCATTCTAATGCCCGTCAGGGCCTTTATAAAGGTCCTCAGAACCTTCTACTGCCCCTCAGGAGCATTCTAAAGGCCCCCAGACCCTTCTAATGCCCCACAGGGCCTTTCTAAAGGTCCCCAGACCCTTCTAGAGCCCCTGAAGACCCTTCTAAAGGCCCCCAGACCCTTAAAGAGCCCCTCAGGACCCTTCTAAAGTCCCTCAGACCCTGCTAATTCTTTTCAGGGCTTTTATAAGGGCACCCAGACCCTTCTAAGGCCCCTCAGGACCCTTATAAAGGCACCCAGACCCTTCTAGAGCCTCTCAGGACAGTTTTAAATGCCCCCAGACCCTTCTAGACCCCCTCAGGGCCTTTCTAAAGGCCTCCACACCCTTCTAATGACCCTCAAGACCCATGTAAAGGCCCCCAGACCCTTCTAGATTGCCGCAGGACCCATCTAAAAGCCCCCAGACCCTTCTAATGCCCCTCAGGACCCTTCTAAAGGCGCCCAGACCATTCTAATGCCCCTCAGGACCCTTCTAAAGTCCCCCAGACCCTGCTAATTCCACTCAGGGCTATTATAAGGGCCACAAGACCCTTCAAATGCCCCTCAGGACCCTTATAAAGGCACCCAGACCCTTCCAGAGCCTCTCAGGACAGTTTTAAATGCCTCCAGACCCTTCTAGACCCCCTCAGGACCATTCTAATGGCCCCCAGACACTTCCAATGCCCCTGAGGACCTTTCTAAAGGTCCCCAGACCCTTCTAATGCCCCTCAGGACCCTTCTAAAGGCCCCCAGACCCTTCTAATGCACCTCAGGGCCTTTCTAAAGTACCCCAGACACTTCTAGAACCTCTCAGGGCCTTTCTATATGACACCAGACCCTTGTAATGCCCCTCAGGGCCTTTCTAAAGGCACCCATACCCTTCTAATGACCCTCAGGACATTTCTAAAGGTCCCCAGTACCTTCAAGATCCCCGCAGGACATTTCTAAAGGCACCCAGAACCTTCTAGAGCATCTCAGGAAAGTTTTAAATGCCTCCAGACCCTTCTAGACCCCCTCAGGACCATTCTAAAGGCCCCCAGACCCTTCTAATGCACCTCAGGGCCTTTCTAAAGTACCCCAGACACTTCTAGAACCTCTCAGGACCTTTCTATATGACCCCAGACCATTGTAATGCCCCTAAGGTCCTTTCTAAAGGACCCCATACACTTCTAATGACCCTCAGGACATTTCTAAAGGCCCCCAGACCCTTCTAATGCCCCTCAGGGCCTTTCTAAAGGCACCCAGAACCTTCTAGAACCTCTCAGGGCCTTTCTATATGACCCCAGACCCTTGTAATGCCCCTCAGGGCCTTTCTAAAGGCCCCCATACCCTTCTAATGACCCTCAGGACATTTCTAAAGGCCCCCAGACCCTTCAAGAGCCCCTCAGGACATTTCTAAAGGCACCCAGAACCTTCTAATGCCACTCAGGGCCTTTCTAAAGGCTGCGAGACCCTTATAATCCCCCTGAGGACCTTTAAAAAGGCCCCCAGACCCTTCTGGACCCCCTAAGGACGCTTCTAATAGACCCCAGACCCTTCTAGAGCCCCTCAGGGCCTTTCTAAAGGCATCCTCACCCTTCTAATGACACTCAAGACCCATGTAAAGGCCCCCAGACCCTTCTAGATTGCCTCAGGACCCATCTAAAAGCCCCCAGACCCTTCTAATGCCTTTCAGGGCCTTTCTAAAGGCCTCCACACCCTTCTAATGACTTTCAAGACCCATGTAAATGCCCCTAGACCCTTCTAGATTGCCTCAGGACCCATCTAAAAGACCCCAGACCCTTCTAATGCCTTTCAGGACCCTTATGAAGGCCACCAGACCCTTCTAATGCCCCTCAGGACCTTTCTAAAGGCCCTCAGACCATTCTAATGCCCCTCAGGGCATTTTTAAAGGTTCCCAGACCCTTCTAGAACCCGTCAGGACCCTAATAAAGGACCCCAGAACATTCTAGAGCGCCTCAGGACAGTTCTAAAGGCCTTCAGACCCTGCTAATTCCACTCAGGGCTTTTATAAGGGCACCCAGACCCTTCTAATGCCCCTCAGGACCCTTATAAAGGCACCCAGACCCTTCTAGAGCCTCTCAGGACAGTTTTAAATGCCTCCAGACCCTTCTAGACCCCCTCAAGACCATTCTAAAGGCACCCAGACCCTTCTAATGCCCCTCAGGACCATTCTAATGGCCCCCAGACCCTTCTAATGCCCCTCAGGGCCTTTCTAAAGGCCCCCAGACACTTCTAGAACCTCTCAGGGCCTTTCTATATGACCCCAGACCCTTGTAATGCCCCTCAGGGCCTTTCTAAAGGCCCCCATACCCTTCTAATGCCCCTCAGGAACTTTCTAAAGGCCCTCAGACCCTTCTAATGCCCCTCAGGGCATTTATAAAGGTTCCCAGACCCTTCTAGAGCCTGTCAGGACCCTTATAAAGGCCCCCAGACCCTTATAGAGCCCCTCAGGACACTTCTAAATCCCGCAGACCATTCTAATGCCTTTCAGGGCCTTTCTAAAGGTCCCCAGACCCTTCTACTGCCCCTCAGGAGCATTCTAAAGGCCCCCAGACCCTTCTAATGCCCCACAGGGCCTTTCTAAAGGTCCCCAGACCCTTCTAGAGCCCCTGAAGACCCTTCTAAAGGCCCCCAGACCCTTATAGAGCCCCTCAGGACCCTTCTAAAG
Source organism: Coccyzus lansbergi (assembly GCA_033558105.1). Classification (NCBI taxonomy): domain Eukaryota; kingdom Metazoa; phylum Chordata; class Aves; order Cuculiformes; family Coccyzidae; genus Coccyzus; species Coccyzus lansbergi. The sequence goes on from JAUMJK010000558.1 coordinate 42,588, forward strand.
TCCCCCAGACTCTGCTAATTCCCTTCAGGGCTTTTATAAGGGCCACAAGACCCCTCTAATGCCCCTCAGGACCCTTATAAAGGCACCCAGACCCTTCTAGAGCCTCTCAGGACAGTTTTAAAAGCCTCCAGACCCTTCTAGACCCCCTAAGGACCATTCTAAAGGCCCCCAGACCCTTCTAATGCCCCTCAGGACCCTTCTAAAGGCCCCCAGACCCTTCTAATGCCCCTCAGGACCCTTATAAAGTCCCCCAGACCCTTCTACTGCCCCTCAGGAGCATTCTAAAGGCCCCCAGACCCTTCTAATGCCCCACAGGGCCTTTCTAAAGGTCCCCAGACCCTTATAGAGCCCCTCAGGACCCTTCTAATGTCCCCCAGACCCTGCTAATTCCCCTCAGGGCTTTTATAAGGGCACCCAGACCCTTATAATGCCCCTCAGGACCCTTATAAAGGCACCCAGACCCTTCTAGAGCCCCTCAGGACCATTTTAAAGGCCCCCAGACCCTTCTAATGCCCCTCAGGACCCTTCTAAAGGCCCCCAGACCCTTCTAATGCCCCTCAGGACCCTTATAAAGGCCCCCAGACCCTTCTAATGCCCCGCAGGGCCTTTCTAAATTACCCCAGACACTTCTAGAACCTCTCAGGGCCTTTCTATATGACCCCAGACCCTTGTAATGCCCCTCAGGGCTTTTCTAAAGGCCCCCACACCCTTCTAATGCCCCTCAGGACATTTCTAAAGGCCCCCAGACCCTTCTAATGCCACTCAGGGCCTTTCTAAAGGCTGCGAGACCCTTATAATCCCCCTGAGGACCTTTAAAAAGGACCCCAGACCCTTCTGGACCCCCTCAGGACGCTTCTAATAGCCCCCAGACCCTTCTAGAGCCCCTCAGCGCCTTTCTAAAGGCCTCCACACCCTTCTAATGACCCTCAAGACCCATGTAAAGGCCCCCAGACCCTTCTAGATTGCCTCAGGACCCATCTAAAAGACCCCAGACCCTTCTAATGCATTTCAGGACCCTTATGAAGGCCACAAGACCCTTCTAATGCCCCTCAGGTCATTTATAAAGGCCCCCAGACCATTCTAGAGCCCCTCAGGACACTTCTAAAGGCCCGCAGACCATTCTAATGCCCGTCAGGGCCTTTATAAAGGTCCCCAGACCCTTTTACTGCCCCTCAGGAGCATTCTAAAGGCCCCCAGACCATTCTAATGCCCCACACGGCCTTTCTAAAGGTCCCCAGACCCTTCTAGAGCCCCTCAGGACCCTTCTAAAGTCCCCCAGACTCTGCTAATTCCCTTCAGGGCTTTTATAAGGGCCACAAGACCCCTCTAATGCCCCTCTGGACCCTTATAAAGGCACCCAGACCCTTCTAGAGCCTCTCAGGACAGTTTTAAAAGCCTCCAGACCCTTCTAGACCCCCTCAGGACCATTCTAAAGGCCCCCAGACCCTTCTAATGCCCCTCAGGACCCTTCTAAAGGCCCCCAGACCCTTCTAATGCCCCGCAGGGCCTTTCTAAATTACCCCAGAGACTTCTAGAACCTCTCAGGGCCTTTCTATATGACCCCAGACCCTTGTAATGCCCCTCAGGGCCTTTCTAAAGGCCCCCACACCCTTCTAAAGGCCCCCAGACCATTCAAGAGCCCCTCAGGACATTTCAAAAGGCACCCAGACCCTTCTAATGCCACTCAGGGCCTTTCTAAAGGCCGCGAGACCCTTATAATCCCCCTTAGGGCCTTTGAAGAGGCACCCAGACCCTTCTGGACCCTTTCAGGACGCTTCTAATAGCCCCCAGACCCTTCTAGAGCCCCTCAGGGCCTTTCTAAAGGCCTCCACACCCTTCTAATGACCCTCAAGACCCATGTAAAGGCCCCCAGACCCTTCTAGATTGCCTCAGGACCCATCTAAAAGTCCCCAGACCCTTCTAATGCTTTTCAGGACCCTTATGAAGGCCACAAGACCCTTCTAATGCCCCTCAGGACCTTTCTAAAAGCCCTCAGACCCTTCTAATGCCCCTCAGGGCCCTTCTAAAGGCCCCCAGACCCTTCTAATGCCCCTCAGGGCCTTTCTAAAGTACCCCAGACACTTCTAGAACCTCTCAGGGCCTTTCTATATGACCCCAGACCCTTGTAATGCCCCTCAGGGCTTTTCTAAAGGCCCCCATACCCTTCTAATGCCCCTCAGGACATTTCTAAAGGCACCCAGACCCTTCTAATGCCACTCAGGGCCTTTCTAAAGGCCGCGAGACCCTTATAATCCCCCTCAGGGCCTTTAAAAAGGCCCCCAGACCCTCCGGGACCCCCTCAGGATGCTTCTAATAGCCCCCAGACCCTTCTAATGCATTTCAGGGCCTTTCTAAAGGCCTCCACACCCTTCTAATGACCCTCAAGACCCATGTAAAGGCCCACAGACCCTTCTAGATTGCCTCAGGACCCATCTAAAAGCCCCCAGGCCCTTGTAGTGCCTTTCAGGACCCTTATGAAGGCCACAAGACCCTTCTAATGCCCCTCAGGACCTTTCTAAAGGCCCTTAGACCCTTCTAATGCCCCTCAGGGCATTTATAAAGCTTCCCAGACCCTTCTAGAGCCAGTCAGGACACTTATAAAGGTCCCCAGACCCTTATAGAGCCCCTCAGGAGCATTCTAAAGGCCCCCAGACCCTTCTAATGCCCCACAGGGCCTTTCTAAAGGTCCCCAGACCCTTCTAGAGCCCCTGAAGACCCTTCTAAAGGCCCCCAGACCCTTATAGAGCACCTCAGGACCCTTCTAAAGTCCCCCAGACCCTGCTAATTCCTTTCAGGGCTTTTATAAGGGCACCCAGACCCTTCTAAGGCCCCTCAGGATCCATGTAAAGGCCCCTAGACCCTTCTAGATTGCCTCAGGACCCATCTAAAAGAACCCAGACCCTTCTAATGCCTTTCAGGACCCTTATGAAGGCCACAAGAACCTTCTAATGCCCCTCAGGACCTTTCTAAAGGCCCTTAGACCCTTCTAATGCCCCTCAGGGCATTTATAAAGCTTCCCAGACCCTTCTAGAGCCAGTCAGGACACTTATAAAGGTCCCCAGACCCTTATAGAGCCCCTCAGGTGCATTCTAAAGGCCCCCAGACCCTTCTAATGCCCCACAGGGCCTTTCTAAAGGTCCCCAGACCCTTCTAGAGCCCCTGAAGACCCTTCTAAGGGCCCCCAGACCCTTATAGAGCCCCTCAGGACCCTTCTAAAGTCCCCCAGACCCTGCTAATTCCACTCAGGGCTATTATAAGGGCCACAAGACCCTTCAAATGCCCCTCAGGACCCTTATAAAGGCACCCAGACCCTTCTAGAGCCTCTCAGGACAGTTTTAAATGCCTCCAGACCCTTCTAGACCCCCTCAGGACCATTCTAATGGCCCCCAGACACTTCCAATGCCCCTGAGGACCTTTCTAAAGGTCCCCAGACCCTTCTAATGCCCCTCAGGACCCTTCTAAAGGCCCCCAGACCCTTCTAATGCACCTCAGGGCCTTTCTAAAGTACCCCAGACACTTCTAGAACCTCTCAGGGCCTTTCTATATGACACCAGACCCTTGTAATGCCCCTCAGGGCCTTTCTAAAGGCCCCCATACCCTTCTAATGACCCTGAGGACATTTCTAAAGGCCCCCAGACCCTTCTAGACCCGCTCAGGACATATCTAAAGGCACCCAGACCCTTCTAATGCCACTCAGGGCCTTTCTAAAGGCCGCGAGACCCTTATAATCCCCCTGAGGGCCTTTAAAAAGGCCCCCAGACCCTCCGGGACCCCCTCAGGATGCTTCTAATAGCCCCCAGACCATTCTAATGCATTTCAGGGCCTTTCTAAAGGCCTCCACACCCTTCTAATGACCCTCAAGACCCATGTAAAGGCCCCCAGACCCTTCTAGATTGCCTTAGGACCCATCTAAAAGCCCCCAGACCCTTCTAATGCCTTTCAGGACCATTATGAAGGCCACAAGACCCTTCTAATGCCCCTCAGGACCTTTCTAAAGGCCCTCAGACCCTTCTAATGCCCCTCAGGGCATTTATAAAGGTTCCCAGACCCTTCTAGAGCCCGTCAGGACCCTTATAAAGGCCCCCAGACCATTCTAGAGCCCCTCAGGACAATTCTAAAGGCCCACAGACCATTCTAATGCCCGTCAGGGCCTTTCTAAAGGTCCTCAGAACATTCTACTGCCCCTCAGGAGCATTCTAAAGGCCCCCAGACCCTTCTAATGCCCCACAGGGCCTTTCTAAAGGTCCCCAGACCCTTCTAGAGCCCCTGAAGACCCTTCTAAAGGCCCCCAGACCCTTAAAGAGCCCCTCAGGACCCTTCTAAAGTCCCTCAGACCCTGCTAATTCCTTTCAGGGCTTTTATAAGGGCACCCAGACCCTTCTAAGGCCCCTCAGGACCCTTATAAAGGCACCCAGACCCTTCTAGAGCCTCTCAGGACAGTTTTAAATGCCCCCAGACCCTTCTAGACCCCCTCAGGGCCTTTCTAAAGGCCTCCACACCCTTCTAATGACCCTCAAGACCCATGTAAAGGCCCCCAGACCCTTCTAGATTGCCGCAGGACCCATCTAAAAGCCCCCAGACCCTTCTAATGCCCCTCAGGACCCTTCTAAAGGCGCCCAGACCATTCTAATGCCCCTCAGGACCCTTCTAAAGTCCCCCAGACCCTGCTAATTCCACTCAGGGCTATTATAAGGGCCACAAGACCCTTCAAATGCCCCTCAGGACCCTTATAAAGGCACCCAGACCCTTCTAGAGCCTCTCAGGACAGTTTTAAATGCCTCCAGACCCTTCTAGACCCCCTCAGGACCATTCTAATGGCCCCCAGACACTTCCAATGCCCCTGAGGACCTTTCTAAAGGTCCCCAGACCCTTCTAATGCCCCTCAGGACCCTTCTAAAGGCCCCCAGACCCTTCTAATGCACCTCAGGGCCTTTCTAAAGTACCCCAGACACTTCTAGAACCTCTCAGGGCCTTTCTATATGACACCAGACCCTTGTAATGCCCCTCAGGGCCTTTCTAAAGGCACCCATACCCTTCTAATGACCCTCAGGACATTTCTAAAGGTCCCCAGTACCTTCAAGATCCCCGCAGGACATTTCTAAAGGCACCCAGAACCTTCTAGAGCATCTCAGGAAAGTTTTAAATGCCTCCAGACCCTTCTAGACCCCCTCAGGACCATTCTAAAGGCCCCCAGACCCTTCTAATGCACCTCAGGGCCTTTCTAAAGTACCCCAGACACTTCTAGAACCTCTCAGGACCTTTCTATATGACCCCAGACCATTGTAATGCCCCTAAGGTCCTTTCTAAAGGACCCCATACACTTCTAATGACCCTCAGGACATTTCTAAAGGCCCCCAGACCCTTCTAATGCCCCTCAGGGCCTTTCTAAAGGCACCCAGAACCTTCTAGAACCTCTCAGGGCCTTTCTATATGACCCCAGACCCTTGTAATGCCCCTCAGGGCCTTTCTAAAGGCCCCCATACCCTTCTAATGACCCTCAGGACATTTCTAAAGGCCCCCAGACCCTTCAAGAGCCCCTCAGGACATTTCTAAAGGCACCCAGAACCTTCTAATGCCACTCAGGGCCTTTCTAAAGGCTGCGAGACCCTTATAATCCCCCTGAGGACCTTTAAAAAGGCCCCCAGACCCTTCTGGACCCCCTAAGGACGCTTCTAATAGACCCCAGACCCTTCTAGAGCCCCTCAGGGCCTTTCTAAAGGCATCCTCACCCTTCTAATGACACTCAAGACCCATGTAAAGGCCCCCAGACCCTTCTAGATTGCCTCAGGACCCATCTAAAAGCCCCCAGACCCTTCTAATGCCTTTCAGGGCCTTTCTAAAGGCCTCCACACCCTTCTAATGACTTTCAAGACCCATGTAAATGCCCCTAGACCCTTCTAGATTGCCTCAGGACCCATCTAAAAGACCCCAGACCCTTCTAATGCCTTTCAGGACCCTTATGAAGGCCACCAGACCCTTCTAATGCCCCTCAGGACCTTTCTAAAGGCCCTCAGACCCTTCTAATGCCCCTCAGGGCATTTTTAAAGGTTCCCAGACCCTTCTAGAACCCGTCAGGACCCTAATAAAGGACCCCAGAACATTCTAGAGCGCCTCAGGACAGTTCTAAAGGCCTGCAGACCCTGCTAATTCCACTCAGGGCTTTTATAAGGGCACCCAGACCCTTCTAATGCCCCTCAAGACCCTTATAAAGGCACCCAGACCCTTCTAGAGCCTCTCAGGACAGTTTTAAATGCCTCCAGACCCTTCTAGACCCCCTCAAGACCATTCTAAAGGCACCCAGACCCTTCTAATGCCCCTCAGGACCATTCTAATGGCCCCCAGACCCTTCTAATGCCCCTCAGGGCCTTTCTAAAGGCCCCCAGACACTTCTAGAACCTCTCAGGGCCTTTCTATATGACCCCAGACCCTTGTAATGCCCCTCAGGGCCTTTCTAAAGGCCCCCATACCCTTCTAATGCCCCTCAGGAACTTTCTAAAGGCCCTCAGACCCTTCTAATGCCCCTCAGGGCATTTATAAAGGTTCCCAGACCCTTCTAGAGCCTGTCAGGACCCTTATAAAGGCCCCCAGACCCTTATAGAGCCCCTCAGGACACTTCTAAATCCCGCAGACCATTCTAATGCCTTTCAGGGCCTTTCTAAAGGTCCCCAGACCCTTCTACTGCCCCTCAGGAGCATTCTAAAGGCCCCCAGACCCTTCTAATGCCCCACAGGGCCTTTCTAAAGGTCCCCAGACCCTTCTAGAGCCCCTGAAGACCCTTCTAAAGGCCCCCAGACCCTTATAGAGCCCCTCAGGACCCTTCTAAAGTCCCCCAGACCCTGCTAATTCCCCTCAGGGCTTTTATAAGGGCACCCAGACCCTTCTAATGCCCCTCAGGACCCTTATAAAGGCACCCAGACCCTTCTAGAGCCCCTCAGGACCATTTTAAAGGCCCCCAGACCCTTCTAATGCCCCTCAGGACCCTTCTAAAGGCCCCCAGACCCTTCTAATGCCCCTCAGGATCCTTCTAAAGGCCCCCAGACCCTTCTAATGCCCCTCAGGGCCTTTCTAAAGTACCCCAGACACTTCTAGAACCTCTCAGGGCCTTTCTATATGACCCCAGACCCTTGTAATGCCACTCAGGGCCTTTCTAAAAGCCACGAGACGATTATAATGCCCCTCAGGACATTTCAAAAGGCCCCCAGACCCTTCAAGAGCCCCTCAGGGCATTTCTAAAGGCACCCAGAACCTTCTAATGCCACTCAGGGCCTTTCTAAAGGCTCCGAGACCCTTATAATCCCCCTGAGGACCTTTAAAAAGGCCCCCAGACCCTTCTGGACCCCCTCAGGACCTTTCTAATAGCCCCCAGACCCTTCTAGAGCCCCTCAGGGCCTTTCTAAAGGCCTCCACACCCTTCTAATGACCCTCAAGACCCATGTAAAGGCCCCCAGACCCTTCTAGATTGCCTCAGGACCCATCTAAAAGCCCCCAGACCCTTCTAATGCCTTTCAGGGCCTTTCTAAAGGCCTCCACACCATTCTAATGACCCTGAAGACCCATGTAAAGGCCTCTAGACCCTTCTAGATTGCCTCAGGACCCATCTAAAAGTCCCCAGACCCTTCTAATGCTTTTCAGGACCCTTATGAAGGCCACAAGACCCTTCTAATGCCCCTCAGGACCTTTCTAAAAGCCCTCAGACCATTCTAATGCCCCTCAGGGCCCTTCTAAAGGCCCCCAGACCCTTCTAATGCCCCTCAGGGCCTTTCTAAAGTACCCCAGACACTTCTAGAACCTCTCAGGGCCTTTCTATATGACCCCAGACCCTTGTAATGCCCCTCAGGGCTTTTCTAAAGGCCCCCATACCCTTCTAATGCCCCTCAGGACATTTCTAAAGGCCCCCAGACCCTTCTAGAGCCCCTCAGGACATTTCTAAAGGCACCCAGACCCTTCTAATGCATTTCAGGGCCTTTCTAAAGGCAGCGAGACCCTTATAATCCCCCTGAGGGCCTATAAAAGGCCCCCAGACCCTTCTGGACCCCCTCAGGACGCTTCTAATAGCCCCCAGACCCTTCTAGAGCCCCTCAGGGCCTTTCTAAAGGCCTCCACACCCTTCTAATGACCCTCAAGACCCATGTAAAGGCCTCTAGACCCTTCTAGATTTGCTCAAGACCCACCTAAAAGACCCCAGACCCTTCTAATGCCTTTCAGGACCCTTATGAAGGCCACAAGACCCTTCTAATGCCCCTCAGGACCTTTCTAAAAGCCCTCAGACCCTTCTAATGCCCCTCAGGAGCATTCTAAAGGCCCCCAGACCCTTCTAATGCCCCACAGGGCCTTTCTAAAGGTCTCCAGACCCTTCTAGAGCACCTGAAGACCCTTCTAAAGGCCCCCAGACCCTTGTAATGCCCCTCAAGGCCTTTCTAAAGTACGCCAGACACTTCTAGAAACTATCAGGGCCTTTCTATATGACCCGAGACCCTTCTAATGCCTGTCAGGGCCTTTCTTAAGGCCGCGAGACCCTTATAATCCCCCTGAGGTCCTTTAAATAGGCACCCAGACCCTTCTGGACCCCCTCAGGACGCTTCTAATAGCCCCCAGACCCTTTTAGAGCCCCTCAGGGCCTTTCTAAAGGACTCCACAACCTTCTAATGACCCTCAAGACCCATGTAAAGGCCCCCAGACCCTTCTAGATTGCCTCAGGACCCATCTAAAAGCCCCCAGACCCTTCTAATGCCTTTCAGGGCCTTTCTAAAGGCCTCCACACCCTTCTAATGACCCTCAAGACCCATGTAAAGGCCCCTAGACCCTTCTAGATTGCCTCAGGACCCATCTAAAAGCCCCCAGACCCTTCTAATGCCTTTCAGGACCCTTATGAAGGCCACAAGACCCTTCTAATGCCCCTCAGGACCTTTCTAAAGGCACTCAGACCCTTCTAGAGCCCGTCAGGACCCTTAAAAAGGTCCCCTGACCCTTCTAGAGCCCGTCAGGACCCTTATAAAGGTCCCCAGACCCTTCTAGAGCCCGTCAGGACCCTTATAAAGGTCCCCAGACCCTTCTACTGCCCCTCAGGAGCATTCTAAAGGCCCCCAGACCCTTCTAATGCCCCACAGGGCCTTTCTAAAGGTCCCCAGACCCTTCTAGAGCCCCTGAAGACCCTTCTAAAGGCCCCAAGACCCTTATAGAGCCCCTCAGGACCCTTCTAAAGTCCCCCAGACCCTGCTAATTCCCCTCAGGTCTTTTATAAGGGCACCCAGACCCTTCTAAAGCTCCTCAGGACCCTTATAAAGGCACCCAGACCCTTCTAGAGCCTCTCAGGACAGTTTTAAATGCCTCCAGACCCTTCTAGAACCCCTCAGGACCATTCTAAAGGCCCCCAGACCCTTCTAATGCCCCTCAGGGCATTTCTAAAGTACCCCAGACACTTCTAGAACCTCTCAGGGCCTTTCTATATGACCCCAGACCCTTGTAATGCCACTCAGGGCCTTTCTAAAAGCCCCGAGACCCTTATAATCCCCCTGAGGGCCTTTAAAAAGGCCCCCAGACCCTTCTGGACCCCCTCAGGACGCTTCTAATAGCCCCCAGACCCTTCTAGAGCCCCTCAGCGCCTTTCTAAAGGCCTCCACACCCTTCTAATGACCCTCAAGACCCATGTAAAGGCCCCTAGACCCTTCTAGATTGCCTCAGGACCCATCTAAAAGCCCCCAGACCCTTCTAATGCCTTTCAGGACCCTTATGAAGGCCTCGAGACCCTTCCAATGCCCCTCAGGGGATTTATAAAGGTTCCCAGACCCTTCTAGAGTCCGTCAGGACCCTTATAAAGGCCCCCAGACCATTCTAGAGCCCCTCAGGACACTTCTAAAGGCCTGCAGACCATTCTAATGACCGTCAGGGCCTTATAAAGGTCCACAGACCCTTCTACTGCCCCTCAGGAGCATTCTAAAGGCCCCCAGACCCTTCTAATGCCCCACAGGGCCTTTCTAAAGGTCCCCAGACCCTTCTAGAGCCCCTGAAGACCCTTCTAAAGGCCCCCAGACCCTTATAGAGCCCCTCAGGACCCTTCTAAAGGTCCCGAGACCCTGCTAATTCCCCTCAGGGCTTTCATAAGGGCACCCAGACCCTTCTAATGCCCCTCAGGACCCTTATAAAGGCACACAGACCCTTCTAGAGCCTCTCAGGACAGTTTTAAATGCCTCCAGACCCTTCTAGACCCCCTCAGGACCATTCTAAAGGCCCCCAGACCCTTCTAATGCCCCTCAGGGCCTTTCTAAAGGCCCCCATACCATTCTAATGCCCCTCAGGTCATTTCTAAAGGCACCCAGACCCTTCTAATGCCACTCAGGGCCTTTCTAAAGGCCGCGAGACCCTTATAATCCCCCTGAGGGCCTTTAAAAAGGCCCCCAGACCCTTCTGGACCCCCTCAGGACGCATCTAATAGCCCCGAGACCCTTCTAGAGCACCTCAGGCAGTTTCTAAAGGCCTCCACACCCTTCTAATGACCCTCAAGACCCATGTAAAGGCCCCCAGACCCTTCTAGATTGCCTCAGGACCCATCTAAAAGCCCCCAGACCCTTCTAATGCCTTTCAGGGCCTTTCTAAAGGCCTCCACACCCTTCTAATGACCCTCAAGACCAATGTAAAGGCCCCCAGACCCTTCTAGATTGCCTCAGGACCCATCTAAAAGCCCCCAGACCCTTCCAGTACCTTTCAGGACCCTTATGAAGGCCACAAGACCCTTCTAATGCCCCTCAGGACCATTCTAAATGCCCTCAGACCATTCTAATGCCCCTCAGGGCATTTATAAAGGTTCCCAGACCCTTCTAGAGCCCGTCAGGACCCTTATAAAGGCCCGCAGACCCTTCTACTGCCCCTCAGGAGCATTCTAAAGGCCCCCAGACCCTTCTAATGCCCGACAGGGCCTTTCTAAATGTCCCCAGACACCTCTAGACCCCCTGAAGTCCCTTCTAAAGGCCCCCAGACCCTTATATAGCCCCTCAGGACCCTTCTAAAGTCCCCCAGACCCTTCTAATGCCTCTCAGGGCCTTTCTAAATACCCCAGACACTTCTAGAACCTCTCAGGGCCTTACTATATGACCCCAGGCCCTTGTAATGCCACTCAGGGCCTTTCTAAAGGCCGCGAGACCCTTATAATCCCCCTGAGGGCCTTTAAAAAGGCCCCCAGACCCTTCTGGACCCCCTTAGGACGCTTCTAATAGCCCCCAGACCCTTCTAGAGCCCCTCAGGGCCTTTCTAAAGGCCTCCACACCCTTCTAATGACCCTCAAGACCCATGTAAAAGCCCCCAGACCCTTCTAGATTTACTCAGGACCCATCTAAAAGCCCCCAGACCCTTCTAATGCCTTTCAGGACCCTTATGAAGGCCACAAGACCCTTCTAATTCCCCTCAGGACCTTTCTAAAGGCCCTCAGACCCTTCTAATGCCCCTCAGGGCATTTATAAAGGTTCCCAGACCCTTCTAGAGCCCGTCAAGACCCTTATAAAGGCCCCCAGACCATTCTAGAGCCCCTCAGGACACTTCTAAAGGCCTGTAGACCATTCTAATGACCGTCAGGGCCTTTCTAAAGGTCCACAGACCATTCTACTGCCCCTCAGGAGCATTCTAAAGGCCCCCAGACCCTTCTAATGCCCCACAGGGCCTTTCTAAAGGTCCCCAAACCATTCTAGAGCCCCTGAAGACCCTTCTAAAGGCCCCCAGACCCTTATAGAGCCCCTCAGGACCTTTCTAAAGGCCCCCAGACCCTTCTAATGCCCCACAGGGCCTTTCTAAAGGTACCCAGACCCTTCTAGAGCCCCTGAAGACCCTTCTAAAGGCCCCCAGACCCTTATAGAGCCCCTCAGGACCCTTCTGAAGTCCCCCAGACCCTGCTAATTCTCCTCAGGGCTTTTATACGGGCACCCAGACCAACCTAATGCCCCTCAGGACCCTTATAAAGGCACCCAGACCCTTCTAGAGCCTCTAAGGACAGTTTTAAATGCCTCCAGACCCTTCTAGACCCCCTCAGGACCATTCTAAAGGCCCCCAGACCCTTCTAATGCCCCTCAGGGCCTTTCTAAAGGCCCCCATACCCTTCTAATGCCCCTCAGGTCATTTCTAAAGGCACCCAGACCCTTCTAATGCCACTCAGGGCCTTTCTAAAGGCCGCGAGACCCTTATAATCCCCCTGAGGGCCTTTAAAAAGGCCCCCAGACCCTTCTGTACCCCCTCAGGACGCTTCTAATAGCCCCCAGACCCATCTAGAGCCCTTCAGGGCCTTTCTAAAGGCCTCCACACCCTTCTAATGACCCTCAAGACCCATGTAAAGGCCCCCAGACCCTTCTAGATTGCCTCAGGACCCATCTAAAAGCCCCCAGACCCTTCTAATGCCTTTCAGGGCCTTTCTAAAGGCCTCCACACCCTTCTAATGACCCTCAAGACCCATGTAAAGGCCCCTAGACCCTTCTAGCTTGCCTCAGGACCCATCTAAAAGCCCCCAGACCCTTCTAATGCCTTTCAGGACCCTTATGAAGGCCACAAGACCCTTCTAATGCCCCTCAGGACCTTTCTAAAGGCCCTCAGACCCTTCTAGAGCCCGTCAGCACCCTTATAAAGGTCCCCTGACCCTTCTAGAGCCCGTCAGGACCCTTATAAAAGACCCCAGACCCTTCTACTGCCCCTCAGGAGCATTCTAAAGGCCCCCAGACCCTTCTAATGCCCCACAGGGCGTTTCTAAAGGCCCCCAGACCCTTATAGAGCCCCTCAGGACCCTTCTAAAGTCCCCCAGACCCTGCTAATTCCCCTCAGGGCTTTTATAAGGGCACCCAGACCCTTGTAAAGCTCCTCAGGACCCTTATAAAGGCACCCAGACCCTTCTAGAGCCTCTCAGGACAGTTTTAAATGCCTCCAGACCCTTCTAGACCCCCTCAGGACCATTCTAAAGGCCCCCAGACCCTTCTAATGCCCCTCAGGGCCTTTCTATATGACCCCAGGCCCTTGAAATGCCACTCAGGGCCTTTCTAAAGGCCGCGAGACCCTTATAATCCCCCTGAGGGCCTTTAAAAAGGCCCCCAGACCCTTCTGGACCCACTCAGGACGCTTCTAATAGCCCCCAGACCCTTCTAGAGCCCCTCAGGGCCTTTCTAAAGGCCTCCACACCCTTCTAATGACCCTCAAGACCCATGTAAAGGCCCCTAGACCCTTCTAGATTGCCTCAGGACCCATCTAAAAGCCCCCAGACCCTTCTAATGCCTTTCAGGACCCTTATGAAGGCCACAAGACCCTTCTACTGCCCCTCAGGAGCATTCTAAAGGCCCCCAGACCCTTCTAATGCCCCACAGGGCCCTTCTAAAGGTCCCCAGACCCTTCTAGATCCCCTGAAGACCCTTCTAAAGGCCCCAAGACCCTTATAGAGCCCTTCAGGGCCTTTCTAAAGGCCTCCACACCATTCTAATGACCCTCAAGACCCATTTAAAGGCCCCCAGACCCTTCTAGATTGCCTCAGGACCCATCTAAAAGAACCCAGACCCTTCTAATGCCTTTCAGGGCCTTTCTAAAGGCCTCCACACCCTTCTAATGACCCTCAAGACCCATGTAAAGGCCCCTAGACCATTCTAGATTGCCTCAGGACCCATCTAAAAGCCCCCAGAGCCTTCTAATGCCTTTCAGGACCCTTATCAAGGCCACAAGACCCTTCTAATGCCCCTCAGGGCATTTATAAAGGTTCGCAGACCCTTCTAGAGCCCGTCAGGACCCTTATAAAGGCCCCCAGACCATTCTAGAGCCCCTCAGGACACTTCTAAAGGCCTGCAGACCATTCTAATGCCCGTCAGGGCCTTTATAAACGTCCCCAGACCCTTCTACTGCCCCTCAGGAGCATTCTAAAGGCCCCCAGACCCTTCTAATGCCCCACAGGGCCTTTCTAAAGGTCCCCAGACCATCCTAGAGCCCCTGAAGACCCTTCTAAAGGCCCCCAGACCCTTATAGAGCCCCTCAGGACCCTTCTAAAGGCCCGCAGACCCTGCTAATTCCCCTCAGGGCTTTTATAAGGGCACCCAGACCCTTCTAATGCCCCTCAGGACACTTATAAAGGCACCCAGACCCTTCTAGAGCCTCTCAGGACAGTTTTAAATGCCTCCAGACCCTTCTAGACCTCCTCAGGACCATTCTAAAAGCCCCCAGACCCTTCTAATGCCCCTCAGGACCCTTCTAAAGGCCCCCAGACCCTTCTAATGCCCCTCAGGGCCTTTCTAAAGGCCCCCATACCCTTCTAATGCCCCTCAGGTCATTTCTAAAGGCTCCCAGACCCTTCTAATGCTTTTCAGGGCCTTTCTAAAGGCCTCCACACCCTTCTAATGAGACTCAAGACCCATGTAAAGGCCTCTAGACCCTTCTAGGTTGCCTCAGGACCCATCTAAAAGCTCCCAGACCCTTCTAATGCCTTTCAGGACCCTTATGAAGGCAACAAGACCCTTCTAATGCCCCTCAGGACCTTTCTAAAGGCCCTCAGACCCTTCTAGAGCCCGTCAGGACCTTTATAAAGGTCCCCAGACCCTTCTAGAGCCCGTCAGGACCCTTATAAAGGTCCCCAGACCATTCTACTGCCCCTCAGGAGCATTCTAAAGGCCCCCAGACCCTTCTAATGCCCCACAGGGCCTTTCTAAAGGTCCCCAGACCCCTCTAGAGCCCCTGAAGACCCTTCTAAAGGCCCCCAGACCCTTATAGAGCCCCTCAGGACCCTTCTAAAGTCCCCCAGACCCTGCTAATTCCCCTCAGGCCTTTTATAAGGGCACCCAGACCCTTCTAATGCCCCTCAGGACCCTTATAAAGGCACCCAGACCCTTCTAGAGCCTCTCAGGACAGTTTTAAATGCCTCCAGACCCTTCTAGACCCCCTCAGGACCATTCTAAAGGCCCCCAGACCCTTCTAATGCCCCTCAGGGCCTTTCTAAAGTACCCCAGACACTTCTAGAACCTCTCAGGGCCTATCTATATGACCCCAGGCCCTTGTAATGCCACTCAGGGCCTTTCTAAAGGCCACGAGACCCTTATAATTACCCTTGACGGCCTTTAAAAAGTCCCCCAGACCCTTCTGGACCCTCTCAGGACGATTCTAATAGCCCCCAGACCCTTCTAGAGCCCCTCAGGGCCTTTCTAAAGGCCTCCACACCCTTCTAATGACCCTCAAGACCCATGTAAAGGCCCCCAGACCCTTCTAGATTGCCTCAGGACCCATCTAAAAGCCCCCAGACCCTTCTAATGCCTTTCAGGGCCTTTCTAAAGGCCTCCACACCCTTCTAATGACCCTCAAGACCCATGTAAAGGCCCCTAGACCCTTCTAGATTGCTTCAGGACCCATCTAAAAGCCCCCAGACCCTTCTAATGCCTTTCAGGACCCTTATGAAGGCCACCAGACCCTTCTAATGCCCCTCAGGACCTTTCTAAAGGCCCTCAGACCCTTCTAATGCCCCTCAGGGCATTTATAAAGGTTCCCAGACCCTTCTAGAGCCCGTTAGGACACTTATAAAGGTCCCCAGACCCTTCTACTGCCCCTCAGGAGCATTCTAAAGGACCTCAGACCCTTCTAATGCCCCACAGGGCCTTTCTAAAGGTCCCCAAACCATTCTAGAGCCCCTGAAGACCCTTCTAAAGGCCCCCAGACCCTTATAGAGCCCCTCAGGACCTTTCTAAAGGCCCCCAGACCCTTCTAATGCCCCACAGGGCCTTTCTAAAGGTACCCAGACCCTTCTAGAGCCCCTGAAGACCCTTCTAAAGGCCCCCAGACCCTTATAGAGCCCCTCAGGACCCTTCTGAAGTCCCCCAGACCCTGCTAATTCTCCTCAGGGCTTTTATAAGGGCACCCAGACCAACCTAATGCCCCTCAGGACCCTTATAAAGGCACCCAGACCCTTCTAGAGCCTCTCAGGACAGTTTTAAATGCCTCCAGACCCTTCTAGACCCCCTCAGGACCATTCTAAAGGCCCCCAGACCCTTCTAATGCCCCTCAGGGCCTTTCTAAAGGCCCCCATACCCTTCTAATGCCCCTCAGGTCATTTCTAAAGGCACCCAGACCCTTCTAATGCCACTCAGGGCCTTTCTAAAGGCCGCGAGACCCTTATAATCCCCCTGAGGGCCTTTAAAAAGGCCCCCAGACCCTTCTGTACCCCCTCAGGACGCTTCTAATAGCCCCCAGACCCATCTAGAGCCCTTCAGGGCCTTTCTAAAGGCCTCCACACCCTTCTAATGACCCTCAAGACCCATGTAAAGGCCCCCAGACCCTTCTAGATTGCCTCAGGACCCATCTAAAAGCCCCCAGACCCTTCTAATGCCTTTCAGGGCCTTTCTAAAGGCCTCCACACCCTTCTAATGACCCTCAAGACCCATGTAAAGGCCCCTAGACCCTTCTAGCTTGCCTCAGGACCCATCTAAAAGCCCCCAGACCCTTCTAATGCCTTTCAGGACCCTTATGAAGGCCACAAGACCCTTCTAATGCCCCTCAGGACCTTTCTAAAGGCCCTCAGACCCTTCTAGAGCCCGTCAGCACCCTTATAAAGGTCCCCTGACCCTTCTAGAGCCCGTCAGGACCCTTATAAAAGACCCCAGACCCTTCTACTGCCCCTCAGGAGCATTCTAAAGGCCCCCAGACCCTTCTAATGCCCCACAGGGCGTTTCTAAAGGCCCCCAGACCCTTATAGAGCCTCTCAGGACCCTTCTAAATTCCCCCAGACCCTGCTAATTCCCCTCAGGGCTTTTATAAGGGCACCCAGACCCTTGTAAAGCTCCTCAGGACCCTTATAAAGGCACCCAGACCCTTCTAGAGCCTCTCAGGACAGTTTTAAATGCCTCCAGACCCTTCTAGACCCCCTCAGGACCATTCTAAAGGCCCCCAGACCCTTCTAATGCCCCTCAGGGCCTTTCTATATGACCCCAGGCCCTTGAAATGCCACTCAGGGCCTTTCTAAAGGCCGCGAGACCCTTATAATCCCCCTGAGGGCCTTTAAAAAGGCCCCCAGACCCTTCTGGACCCACTCAGGACGCTTCTAATAGCCCCCAGACCCTTCTAGAGCCCCTCAGGGCCTTTCTAAAGGCCTCCACACCCTTCTAATGACCCTCAAGACCCATGTAAAGGCCCCTAGACCCTTCTAGATTGCCTCAGGACCCATCTAAAAGCCCCCAGACCCTTCTAATGCCTTTCAGGACCCTTATGAAGGCCACAAGACCCTTCTACTGCCCCTCAGGAGCATTCTAAAGGCCCCCAGACCCTTCTAATGCCCCACAGGGCCCTTCTAAAGGTCCCCAGACCCTTCTAGATCCCCTGAAGACCCTTCTAAAGGCCCCAAGACCCTTATAGAGCCCTTCAGGGCCTTTCTAAAGGCCTCCACACCATTCTAATGACCCTCAAGACCCATTTAAAGGCCCCCAGACCCTTCTAGATTGCCTCAGGACCCATCTAAAAGAACCCAGACCCTTCTAATGCCTTTCAGGGCCTTTCTAAAGGCCTCCACACCCTTCTAATGACCCTCAAGACCCATGTAAAGGCCCCTAGACCATTCTAGATTGCCTCAGGACCCATCTAAAAGCCCCCAGAGCCTTCTAATGCCTTTCAGGACCCTTATCAAGGCCACAAGACCCTTCTAATGCCCCTCAGGGCATTTATAAAGGTTCGCAGACCCTTCTAGAGCCCGTCAGGACCCTTATAAAGGCCCCCAGACCATTCTAGAGCCCCTCAGGACACTTCTAAAGGCCTGCAGACCATTCTAATGCCCGTCAGGGCCTTTATAAACGTCCCCAGACCCTTCTACTGCCCCTCAGGAGCATTCTAAAGGCCCCCAGACCCTTCTAATGCCCCACAGGGCCTTTCTAAAGGTCCCCAGACCATCCTAGAGCCCCTGAAGACCCTTCTAAAGGCCCCCAGACCCTTATAGAGCCCCTCAGGACCCTTCTAAAGGCCCCCAGACCCTGCTAATTCCCCTCAGGGCTTTTATAAGGGCACCCAGACCCTTCTAATGCCCCTCAGGACACTTATAAAGGCACCCAGACCCTTCTAGAGCCTCTCAGGACAGTTTTAAATGCCTCCAGACCCTTCTAGACCTCCTCAGAACCATTCTAAAAGCCCCCAGACCCTTCTAATGCCCCTCAGGACCCTTCTAAAGGCCCCCAGACCCTTCTAATGCCCCTCAGGGCCTTTCTAAAGGCCCCCATACCCTTCTAATGCCCCTCAGGTCATTTCTAAAGGCTCCCAGACCCTTCTAATGCTTTTCAGGGCCTTTCTAAAGGCCTCCACACCCTTCTAATGAGACTCAAGACCCATGTAAAGGCCCCTAGACCCTTCTAGGTTGCCTCAGGACCCATCTAAAAGCTCCCAGACCCTTCTAATGCCTTTCAGGACCCTTATGAAGGCAACAAGACCCTTCTAATGCCCCTCAGGACCTTTCTAAAGGCCCTCAGACCCTTCTAGAGCCCGTCAGGACCTTTATAAAGGTCCCCAGACCCTTCTAGAGCCCGTCAGGACCCTTATAAAGGTCCCCAGACCATTCTACTGCCCCTCAGGAGCATTCTAAAGGCCCCCAGACCCTTCTAATGCCCCACAGGGCCTTTCTAAAGGTCCCCAGACCCTTCTAGAGCCCCTGAAGACCCTTCTAAAGGCCCCCAGACCCTTATAGAGCCCCTCAGGACCCTTCTAAAGTCCCCCAGACCCTGCTAATTCCCCTCAGGCCTATTATAAGGGCACCCAGAGCCTTCTAATGCCCCTCAGGACCCTTATAAAGGCACCCAGACCCTTCTAGAGCCTCTCAGGACAGTTTTAAATGCCTCCAGACCCTTCTAGACCCCCTCAGGACCATTCTAAAGGCCCCCAGACCCTTCTAATGCCCCTCAGGGCCTTTCTAAAGTACCCCAGACACTTCTAGAACCTCTCAGGGCCTATCTATATGACCCCAGGCCCTTGTAATGCCACTCAGGGCCTTTCTAAAGGCCACGAGACCCTTATAATTCCCCTTGACGGCCTTTAAAAAGTCCCCCAGACCCTTCTGGACCCTCTCAGGACGATTCTAATAGCCCCCAGACCCTTCTAGAGCCCCTCAGGGCCTTTCTAAAGGCCTCCACACCCTTCTAATGACCCTCAAGACCCATGTAAAGGCCCCAGACCCTTCTAGATTGCCTCAGGACCCATCTAAAAGCCCCCAGACCCTTCTAATGCCTTTCAGGGCCTTTCTAAAGGCCTCCACACCCTTCTAATGACCCTCAAGACCCATGTAAAGGCCCCTAGACCCTTCTAGATTGCTTCAGGACCCATCTAAAAGCCCCCAGACCCTTCTAATGCCTTTCAGGACCCTTATGAAGGCCACCAGACCCTTCTAATGCCCCTCAGGACCTTTCTAAAGGCCCTCAGACCCTTCTAATGCCCCTCAGGGCATTTATAAAGGTTCCCAGACCCTTCTAGAGCCCGTCAGGACATTTATAAAGGTCCCCAGACCCTTCTACTGCCCCTCAGGAGCATTCTAAAGGACCTCAGACCCTTCTAATGCCCCACAGGGCCTTTCTAAAGGTCCCCAGACCCTTCTAGAGCCCCTGAAGACCCTTCTAAAGGCCCCCAGACCCTTCTAATCCCCCACAGGGCCTTTCTAAAGGTCACCAGACCCTTCTAGAGCCCCTCAAGACCCTTCTAAAGGCCCCCAGACCCTTTTAGAGCCCCTCAGGACCCTTCTAAAGTCCCCCAGACCCTGCTAATTCCCCTCAGGGCTTTTATAAGGGCACCCAGACCCTTCTAATGCCCCTCAGGACCCTTATAAAGGCACCCAGACCTTTCTAGAGCCTCTCAGGACAGTTTTAAATGCCTCCAGACCCTTCTAGACCCCCTCAGGACCATTCTAAAGTCCCCCAGACCCTTCTAATGCCCCACAGGGCCTTTCTAAAGGCCCCCATACCCTTCTAATGCCCCTCAGGTCATTTCTAAAGGCACCCAGATCCTTCTAATGCCACTCAGGGCCTTTCTAAAGGCCGCGAGACCCTTATAATCCCCCTGAGGGCCTTTAAAAAGGCCCCCAGACCCTTCTAGAGCCCCTCAGGACGCTTCTAATAGCCCCCAGACCCTTCTAGAGCCCCTCAGGGCTTTTCTAAAGGCCTCCACACCCTTCTAATGACCCTCAAGACCCATGTAAAGGCCCCCAGACCCTTCTAATGCCTTTCAGGGCCTTTCTAAAGGCCTCCACACCATTCTAATGACCCTCAAGACCCATGTAAAGGCCCCCAGACCCTTCTAGATTGCCTCAGGACCCATCTAAAAGTCCCCAGACCATTCTAATGCCTTTCAGGGCCTTTCTAAAGGACACCATACCCTTCTAATGACACTCAAGACCCATGTAAAGGCCGCCAGACCCTTCTAGATTGCCTCAGGACCCACCTAAAAGCCACCAGACCCTTCTAATGCATTTCAGGACCCTTATCAAGGCCACAAGACCCTTCTAATGCCCCTCAGGACCTTTCTAAAGGCCCTCAGACCCTTCTAATGCACCTCAGGGCATTTATAAAGGTTCCCAGACCCTTCTACTGCCCATCAGGAGCATTCTAAAGGCCCCCACACCCTTCTAATGCCCCACAGGGCCTTTCTAAAGGTCCCCAGACCCTTCTAGAGCCCTTGAAGACCCTTCTAAAGGCCCCCAGACCCTTCTAGAGCCCCTCAGGGCCTTTCTAAAGGCCTCCACACCCTTCTAATGATGCTCAGGACCCATGTAAATGCCCCTAGACCCTTCTAGATAGCCTCAGGACCCATCTAAAAGCCCCCAGACAATTCTAATGCCTTTCAGGACCCTTATGAAGGCCACAAGAACCTTCTAATGGCCCTCAGGACCTTTCTAAAGGCACTCAGACCCTTCTAATGCCCCTCAGGGCATTTATAAAGGTTCCCAGACCCTTCTAGAGCCAGTCAGGACACTTAAAAAGGTCCCCAGACCCTTATAGAGCCCCTCAGGAGCATTCTAAAGGCCCCCAGACCCTTCTAATGCCCCACAGGGCCTTTCTAAGGGTCCCCAGACCCTTCTAGAGCCCCTGAAGACCCTTCTAAGGGCCCCCAGACCCTTATAGAGCCCCTCAGGACCCTTATAAAGGCACCCAGACCCTTCTAGAGCCTCTCAGGACAGTTTTAAATGCCTACAGACCCTTCTAGAACCCCTCAGGACCATTCTAAAGGCCCCCAGACCCTTCTAGATTGCCTCAGGACCCATCTAAAAGCCCCCAGACCCTTCTAATGCATTTCAGGGCTTTTCTAAAGGCCTCCACACCCTTCTAATGACCCTCGAGACCCATGTAAAGGCCCCCAGACCCTTCTAGATTGCCTCAGGACCCATCTAAAAGCACCCAGACCCTTCTAATGCCTTTCAGGGCCTTTCTAAAGGACACCACACCCTTCTAATGACCCTCAAGACCCATGTAAAGGCCGCCAGACCCTTCTAGATTGCCTCAGGACCCACCTAAAAGCCCCCAGACCCTTCTAATGCATTTCAGGACCCTTATCAAGGCCACAAGACCCTTCTAATGCCCCTCAGGACCTTTCTAAAGGCCCTCAGACCCATCTAATGCACCTCAGGGCATTTATAAAGGTTCCCAGACCCTTCTACTGCCCCTCAGGAGCATTCTAAAGGCCCCCAGACCCTTCTAATGCCCCACAGGGCCTTTCTAAAGGTCCCCAGACCCTTCTAGAGCCCTTGAAGACCCTTCTAAAGGCCCCCAGACCCTTCTAGAGCCCCTCAGGGCCTTTCTAAAGGCCTCCACACCCTTCTAATGATGCTCAGGACCCATGTAAAGGCCCCTAGACCCTTCTAGATTGCCTCAGGACCCATCTAAAAGCCCCCAGACCCTTCTAATGCCTTTCAGGACCATTATGAAGGCCACAAGAACCTTCTAATGCCCCTCAGGACCTTTCTAAAGGCCCTTAGACCCTTCTAATGCCCCTCAGGGCATTTATAAAGGTTCCCAGACACTTCTAGAGCCTGTCAGGACACTTATAAAAGTCCCCAGACCCTTCTACTGCCCCTCAGGAGCATTCTAAAGGCCCCCAGACCCTTCTAATGCCCCACAGGGCCTTTCTAAAGGTCCCCAGACCCTTCTAGAGCCCTTGAAGACCCTTCTAAAGGCCCCCAGAACCTTCTAATGCCTTTCAGGGCCTTTCTAAAGGCCTCCACACCCTTCTAATGACCCTCAAGACCCATGTAAAGGCCCCCAGACCCTTCTAGATTGCCTCAGGACCCATCTAAAAGTACCCAGACCCTTCTAATGCCCCTCAGGACCCTTCTAAAGGCCCTCAGACCCTTCTAATGCCCCTCAAGACCCATGTAAAGGCCCCTAGACCCTTCTAGATTGCCTCAGGACCCATCTAAAAGCCCCCAGACCCTTCTAATGCCTTTCAGGACCCTTATGAAGGCCACAAGACCCTTCTAATGCCCCTCAGGACTTTTCTAAAGGCCCTCAGACCCTTCTAATGCCCCTCAGGGCATTTATAAAGGTTCCCAGACCCTTCTAGAGCCCGTCAGGACCCTTATAAAGGCCCCCAGACCATTCTAGAGCCCCTCAGGACACTTCTAAAGGCCCGCAGACCATTCTAATGCCCGTCAGGGCCTTTATAAAGGTCCCCAGACCCATCTACTGCCCCTCAGGAGCATTCTAAAGGCCCCCAGACCCTTCTAATGCCTTTCAGGACCCTTATGAAGGCCACAAGAACCTTCTAATGGCCCTCAGGACCTTTCTAAAGGCACTCAGACCCTTCTAATGCCCCTCAGGGCATTTATAAAGGTTCCCAGACCCTTCTAGAGCCAGTCAGGACACTTATAAAGGTCCCCAGACCCTTATAGAGCCCCTCAGGAGCATTCTAAAGGCCCCCAGACCCTTCTAATGCCCCACAGGGCCTTTCTAAAGGTCCCCAGACCCTTCTAGAGCCCCTGAAGACCCTTCTAAAGGCCCCCAGACCCTTATAGAGCCCCTCAGGACCCTTCTAAAGTCCCCCAGACCCCGCTAATTGCCCTCAGGGCTTTTATAAGGGCACCCAGACCCTTATAATGCCCCTCAGGACCCTTATAAAGGCACCCAGACCCTTCTAGAGCCTCTCAGGACTGTTTTAAATGCCTCCAGACCCTTCTAGACCCTCCTGAGGACCATTCTAAAGGCCCCCAGACCCTTCTAATGCCCCTCAGGAGCATTCTAAAGGCCCCCAGACCCTTCTAATGCCACTCAGGGCCTTTCTAAAGGCCGCGAGACCCTTATAATCCCCCTGAGGGCCTTTAAAAAGGCCCCCAGACCCTTCTGGACCCCCTCAGGACGCTTCTAATAGCCCCCAGACCCTTCTAGAGCTCCTCAGGGCCTTTCTAAAGGCCTCCACACCCTTCTAATGACCCTCAAGACCCATGTAAAGGCCCCCAGACCCTTCTAGATTGCCTCAGGACCCATCTAAAAGCCCCCAGACCCTTCTAATGCATTTCAGGGCTTTTCTAAAGGCCTCCACACCCTTCTAATGACCCTCGAGACCCATGTAAAGGCCCCCAGACCCGTTCTAGATTGCCTCAGGACCCATCTAAAAGCACCCAGACCCTTCTAATGCCTTTCAGGGCCTTTCTAAAGGACACCACACCCTTCTAATGACCCTCAAGACCCATGTAAAGGCCGCCAGACCCTTCTAGATTGCCTCAGGACCCACCTAAAAGCCCCCAGACCCTTCTAATGCATTTCAGGACCCTTATCAAGGCCACAAGACCCTTCTAATGCCCCTCAGGACCTTTCTAAAGACCCTCAGACCCTTCTAATGCACCTCAGGGCATTTATAAATGTTCCCAGACCCTTCTAATGCCACTCAGGAGCATTCTAAAGGCCCCCAGACCCTTCTAATGCCCCACAGGGCCTTTCTAAAGGTCCCCAGACCCTTCTAGAGCCCTTGAAGACCCTTCTAAAGGCCCCCAGACCCTTCTAGAGCCCCTCAGGGCCTTTCTAAAGGCCTCCACACCCTTCTAATGATGCTCAGGACCCATGTAAAGGCCCCTAGACCCTTCTAGATTGCCTTAGGACCCATCTAAAAGCCCCCAGACCCTTCTAATGCCTTTCAGGACCATTATGAAGGCCACAAGAACGTTCTAATGCCCCTCAGGACCTTTCTAAAGGCCCTTAGACCCTTCTAATGCCCCTCAGGGCATTTATAAAGGTTCCCAGACACTTCTAGAGCCTGTCAGGACACTTATAAAGGTCCCCAGACCCTTCTACTGCCCCTCAGGAGCATTCTAAAGGCCCCCAGACCCTTCTAATTCCCCACAGGGCCTTTCTAAAGGTCCCCAGACCCTTCTAGAGCCCTTGAAGACCCTTCTAAAGGCCCCCAGAACCTTCTAATGCCTTTCAGGGCCTTTCTAAAGGCCTCCACACCCTTCTAATGACCCTCAAGACCCATGTAAAGGCCCCCAGACCCTTCTAGATTGCCTCAGGACCCATCTAAAAGTACCCAGACCCTTCTAATGCCCCTCAGGACCCTTCTAAAGGCCCTCAGACTCTTCTAATGCCCCTCAAGACCCATGTAAAGGCCCCTAGACCCTTCTAGATTGCCTCAGGACCCATCTAAAAGCCCCCAGACCCTTCTAATGCCTTTCAGGACCCTTATGAAGGCCACAAGACCCTTCTAATGCCCCTCAGGACTTTTCTAAAGGCCCTCAGACCCTTCTAATGCCCCTCAGGGCATTTATAAAGGTTCCCAGACCCTTCTAGAGCCCGTCAGGACCCTTATAAAGGCCCCCAGACCATTCTAGAGCCCCTCAGGACACTTCTAAAGGCCCGCAGACCATTCTAATGCCCGTCAGGGCCTTTATAAAGGTCCCCAGACCCTTCTACTGCCCCTCAGGAGCATTCTAAAGGCCCCAAGACCCTTCTAATGCCTCACAGGGCCTTTCTAAAGGTCCCCAGACCCTTCTAGAGCCCCTGAAGACCCTTCTAAAGGCCCCCAGACCCTTATAGAGCCCCTCAGGACCCTTCTAAAGTCCCCCAGACCCCGCTAATTGCCCTCAGGTCTTTTATAAGGGCACCCAGACCCTTATAATGCCCCTCAGGACCCTTATAAAGGCACCCAGACCCTTCTAGAGCCTCTCAGGACAGTTTTAAATGCCTCCAGACCCTTCTAGACCCTCTTGAGGACCATTCTAAAGGCCCCCAGACCCTTCTAATGCCCCTCAGGAGCATTCTAAAGGCCCCCAGACCCTTCTAATGCCACTCAGGGCCTTTCTAAAGGCCGCGAGACCCTTATAATCCCCCTGAGGGCCTTTAAAAAGGCCCCCAGACCCTTCTGGACCCCCTCAGGACGCTTCTAATAGCCCCCAGACCCTTCTAGAGCTCCTCAGGGCCTTTCTAAAGGCCTCCACACCCTTCTAATGACCCTCAAGACCGATGTAAAGGCCCCCAGACCCTTCTAGATTGCCTCAGGACCCATCTAAAAGCCCCCAGACCCTTCTAATGCATTTCAGGGCTTTTCTAAAGGCCTCCACACCCTTCTAATGACCCTCGAGACCCATGTAAAGGCCCCCAGACCCTTCTAATGCCTTTCAGGGCCTTTCTAAAGGCCTCCACACCCTTCTAATGACCCTCAAGACCCATGTAAAGGCCCCCAGACCCTTCTAGATTGCCTCAGGACCCATCTAAAAGCACCCAGACCCTTCTAATGCCTTTCAGGGCCTTTCTAAAGGACACCACACCCTTCTAATGACCCTCAAGACCCATGTAAAGGCCGCCAGACCCTTCTAGATTGCCTCAGGACCCACCTAAAAGCCCCCAGACCCTTCTAATGCATTTCAGGACCCTTATCAAGGCCACAAGACCCTTCTAATGCCACTCAGGACCTTTCTAAAGGCCCTCAGACCCTTCTAATGCACCTCAGGGCATTTATAAAGGTTCCCAGACCCTTCTACTGCCCCTCAGGAGCATTCTAAAGGCCCCCAGACCCTTCTAATGCCCCACAGGGCCTTTCTAAAGGTCCCCAGACCCTTCTAGAGCCCTTGAAGACCCTTCTAAAGGCCCCCAGACCCTTCTAGAGCCCCTCAGGGCCATTCTAAAGGCCTCCACACCCTTCTAATGATGCTCAGGACCCATGTAAAGGCCCCTAGACCCTTCTAGATTGCCTCAGGACCCATCTAAAAGCCCCCAGACCCTTCTAATGCCTTTCAGGACCATTATGAAGGCCACAAGAACCTTCTAATGCCCCTCAGGACCTTTCTAAAGGCCCTTAGACCCTTCTAATGCCCCTCAGGGCATTTATAAAGGTTCCCAGACACTTCTAGAGCCTGTCAGGACACTTATAAAGGTCCCCAGACCCTTCTACTGCCCCTCAGGAGCATTATAAAGGCCCCCAGACCCTTCTAATGCCCCACAGGGCCTTTCTAAAGGTCCCCAGACCCTTCTAGAGCCCTTGAAGACCCTTCTAAAGGCCCCCAGAACCTTCTAATGCCTTTCAGGGCCTTTCTAAAGGCCTCCACACCCTTCTAATGACCCTCAAGACCCATGTAAAGGCCCCTAGACCCTTCTAGATTGCCTCAGGACCAATCTAAAAGCCCCCAGACCCTTCTAATGCCTTTCAGGACCCTTATGAAGGCCACAAGAACCTTCTAATGGCCCTCAGGACCTTTCTAAAGGCACTCAGACCCTTCTAATGCCCCTCAGGGCATTTATAAAGGTTCCCAGACCCTTCTAGAGCCAGTCAGGACACTTATAAAGGTCCCCAGACCCTTATAGAGCCCCTCAGGAGCATTCTAAAGGCCCCCAGACCCTTCTAATGCCCCACAGGGCCTTTCTAAAGGTCCCCAGACCCTTCTAGAGCCCCTGAAGACCCTTCTAAAGGCCCCCAGACCCTTATAGAGCCCCTCAGGACCCTTCTAAAGTCCCCCAGACCCCGCTAATTGCCCTCAGGGCTTTTATAAGGGCACCCAGACCCTTATAATGCCCCTCAGGACCCTTATAAAGGCACCCAGACCCTTCTAGAGCCTCTCAGGACAGTTTTAAATGCCTCCAGACCCTTCTAGACCCTCCTGAGGACCATTCTAAAGGCCCCCAGACCCTTCTAATGCCCCTCAGGAGCATTCTAAAGGCCCCCAGACCCTTCTAATGCCACTCAGGGCCTTTCTAAAGGCCGCGAGACCCTTATAATCCCCCTGAGGGCCTTTAAAAAGGCCCCCAGACCCTTCTGGACCCCCTCAGGACGCTTCTAATAGCCCCCAGACCCTTCTAGAGCTCCTCAGGGCCTTTCTAAAGGCCTCCACACCCTTCTAATGACCCTCAAGACCCATGTAAAGGCCCCCAGACCCTTCTAGATTGCCTCAGGACCCATCTAAAAGCCCCCAGACCCTTCTAATGCATTTCAGGGCTTTTCTAAAGGCCTCCACACCCTTCTAATGACCCTCGAGACCCATGTAAAGGCCCCCAGACCCTTCTAATGCCTTTCACGGCCTTTCTAAAGGCCTCCACACCCTTCTAATGACCCTCAAGACCCATGTAAAGGCCCCCAGACCCTTCTAGATTGCCTCAGGACCCATCTAAAAGCACCCAGACCCTTCTAATGCCTTTCAGGGCCTTTCTAAAGGACACCACACCCTTCTAATGACCCTCAAGACCCATGTAAAGGCCGCCAGACCCTTCTAGATTGCCTCAGGACCCACCTAAAAGCCCCCAGACCCTTCTAATGCATTTCAGGACCCTTATCAAGGCCACAAGACCCTTCTAATGCCCCTCAGGACCTTTCTAAAGGCCCTCAGACCCTTCTAATGCACCTCAGGGCATTTATAAAGGTTCCCAGACCCTTCTACTGCCCCTCAGGAGCATTCTAAAGGCCCCCAGACCCTTCTAATGCCCCACAGGGCCTTTTTAAAGGTCCCCAGACCCTTCTAGAGCCATTGAAGACCCTTCTAAAGGCCCCCAGACCCTTCTAGAGCCCCTCAGGGCCTTTCTAAAGGCCTCCACACCCTTCTAATGATGCTCAGGACCCATGTAAAGGCCCCTAGACCCTTCTAGATTGCCTCAGGACCCATCCAAAAGCCCCCAGACCCTTCTAATGCCTTTCAGGACCCTTATGAAGGCCACAAGACCCTTCTAATGCCCCTCAGGACCTTTCTAAAGGCCCTCAGACCCTTCTAATTCCCCTCAGGGCATTTATAAAGGTTCCCAGACCCTTCTAGAGCCCGTCAGGACCCTTATAAAGGCCCCCAGACAATTCTAGAGCCCCTCAGGACATTTCTAAAGTCCCCCAGACCATTCTAATGCTCGTCAGGGCCTTTATAAAGGTCCCCAGACTCTTCTACTGCCCCTCAGGAGCATTCTAAAGGCCTCAAGACCCTTCTAATGACCCACAGGGCCTTTCTAAAGGTTCCCAGACGCTTCTAGAGCCCCTGAAGACCCTTCTAAGGCCTCCAGACCCTTATAGAGCCCCTCAGGACCCTTCTAAAGTCCCCCAGACCCTGCTAATTCCCCTCAGGGCTTTTATAAGGGCACCCAGACCCTTCTAATGCCCCTCAGGACATTTCTAAAGGCCCACAGAATCTTCTAGAGCCCCTCAGGACATTTCTAAAGGCACCCAGACCCTTGTAATGCCACTCAGGGCCTTTCTAAAGGCCGCGAGACCCTTATAATCCCCCTGAGGGCCTTTAAAAAGGCCCCCAGATCCTTCTGGACCCCCTCAGGATGCTTCTAATAGCCCCCAGACCCTTCTAGAGCCCCTCAGGGCCTTTCTAAAGGCCTCCACACCCTTCTAATGACCCTCAAGACCCATGTAAAGGCACCCAGACCATTCTAGATTTCCTAAGGACCCATCTAAAAGCACCCAGACCCTTCTAATGCCTTCAGGGCCTTTCTAAAGGCCTCCACACCCTTCTAATGACCCTGAAGACCCATGTAAAGGCCTCTAGACCCTTCTAGATTGCCTCAGGACCCATCTAAAAGACCCCAGACCCTTCTAATGCCTTTCAGGACCATTATGAAGGCCACAAGACCCTTCTAATGCCCCTCAGGACCTTTGTAAAGGACCTCAGACCCTTCTAATGCCCCTCAGGGCCCTTCTAAAGGCCCTCAGACCCTTCTAATGCCCCTCAGGGCCTTTCTAAAGTACCCAAGACACTTCTAGAACCTCTCAGGGCCTTTCTATATGACCCCAGACCATTGTAATGCCCCTCAGGGCTTTTCTAAAGTCATCCATACCCTTCTAATGCCCCTCAGGACATTTCTAAAGGCCCCCAGACCCTTCTAATGCCTCTCAGGACATTTCTAAAGGCCCCCAGACCCTTCTAGAGCCCCTCAGGACATTTCTAAAGGCACCCAGACCCTTCTAATGCCACTCAGGGCCTTTCTAAAGGCCGCGAGACCCTTATAATCCCCCTGATGGCCTTTAAAAAGGCCCCCAGACCCTTCTGGACCCCCTCAGGACGCTTCTAATAGCCCCCAGACCCTTCTAGAGCCACTCAGGGCCTTTGTAAAGGCCTCCACACCCTTCTAATGACCCTCAAGACCCATGTAAAGGCCCCCAGACCCGTCTAGATTGCCTCAGGACGCTTCTAAAAGCCGCCAGACCCTTCTAATGCCTTTCAGGACACTTTTGAAGGCCACAAGACCCTTCTAATGCCCCTCAGGGCATTTATAAAGGTTCCCAGACCCTTCTAGAGCCCGTCAGGACCATTATAAAGGCCCCCCGACCATTCTAGAGCCCCTCAGGACACTTCTAAAGGCCTGCAGACCATTCTAATGCCTGTCAGGGCCTTTCTAAAGGTCCCCAGACCCTTCTACTGCCCCTCAGGAGCATTCTAAAGGCCCCCAGACCCTTCTAATGCCCCTCAGGACATTTCTAAAGGCCCCCAGACCCTTCTAGAGCCTTTCAGGACAATTCTAAAGGCACCCAGACCTTTCTAATGCCACTCAGGGCTTTTCTAAAGGCCGCGAGACCCTCATAATCCCCCTGAGGGCCTTTAAAAAGGCCCCCAGACCCTTCTGGACCCCCTCAGGACCCATCTAAAAGCCCCCAGACCCTTCTAATGCCTTTCAGGGCCTTTCTAAAGGCCTCCACACCCTTCTAATGACCCTCAAGACCCATGTAAAGGCCCCCAGACCCTTCTAGATTGCCTCAGGACCCATCCAAAAGCCCCCAGACCCTTCTAATGCCTTTCAGGACCCTTATAAAGGCCACAAGACCCTTCTAATGCCCCTAAGGACCTTTCTAAAGGCCCTCAGACCCTTCTAGTGCCCCTCAGGGCATTTATAAAGGTTCCCAGACCCTTCTAGAGCCTGTCAGGACCCTTATAAAGGCCCCCAGACCCTTCTAGAGCCCCTCAGGACAATTCTAAAGGCCTGCAGACCATTCTAATACCCGTCAGGGCCTTTATAAAGGTCCCCAGACCCTTCTACTGCCCCTCAGGATCATTCTAAAGGCCCCCAGACCCTTCTAATGCCCCACAGGGCCTTTCTAAAGGTCCCCAGACCCTTCTAGAGCCCCTGAAGACCCTTCTAAAGGCCCCCAGACCCTTATAGAGCCCCTCAGGACCCTTCTAAAGTCCCCCAGACCCTGCTAATTCCCCTCAGGGCTTTTATAAGGGCACCCAGACCCTTCTAATGCCCCTCAGGACCCTTATAAAGGCACCCAGACCCTTCTAGAGCCTCTCAGGACAGTTTTAAATGCCTCCAGACCCTTCTAGACCCCCTCAGGACCAATCTAAAGGCCCCCAGACCCTTCTAATGCCCCTCAGGACCCTTCTAAAGGCCCCCAGACCCTTCTAATGCCCCTCAGGGCCTTTCTAAAGTACCCCAGACACTTCTAGAACCTCTCAGGGCCTTTCTATATGACGCCAGACCCTTGTAATGCGCCTCAGGGCTTTTCTAAAGTCCCCCATACCCTTCTAATGCCCCTCAGGACATTTCTAAAGGCCCCCAGACCCTTCTAGAGCCCCTCAGGACATTTCTAAAGGCACCCAGACCCTTATAATGCCACTCAGGGCCATTCTAAAGGCCGCGAGACCCTTATAATCCCCCTGAGGGCCTTTAAAAAGGCCCCCAGACCCTTCTGGACCCCCTCAGGATGCTTCTAATAGCCCCCAGACCCTTCTAGAGCCCCTCAGGGCCTTTCTAAAGGCCTCCACACCTTTCTAATGACCCTCAAGACCCATGTAAAGGCCCCCAGACCCTTCTAGATCGCTTCAGGACCCATCTAAAAGCCCCCAGACCCTTCTAATGCGTTTCAGGACCCTTATGAAGGCCACAAGACCCTTCTAATGTCCCTCAGGACCTTTCTAAAGGCCCTCAGACCCTTCTAATGCCCCTCAGGGCATTTATAAAGGTTCCCAGACCATTCTAGAGCCCGTCAGGACCCTTTTAAAGGCCCCCAGACCATTCTAGAGCCCCTCAGGACACTTCTAAAGGCCCGCAGACCATTCTAATGCCCGTCAGGGCCTTTCTAAAGGTCCCCAGACCCTTCTACTGCCACTCAGGAGCATTCTAAAGGCCCCCAGACCCTTCTAATGCCCCACAGGGCCTTTCTAAAGGTCCCCAGACCCTTCTAGAGCCCCTGAAGACCCTTCTAAAGGCCCCCAGACCCTTCTAATGCCCCTCAGGGCCTTTCTAAAGTACCCCAGACAGTTCTAGAACCTCTCAGGGCCTTTCTACATGACCCCAGACCCTTCTAATGCCCCACAGGGCCTTTCTAAAGATCCCCAGACCCTTCTAGAGCCCCTCAGGACATTTCTAAAGGTACCCAGACCCTTGTAATGCCACTCAGGGCCTTTCTAAAGGCCGCGAGACCCTTATAATCCCCCTGAGGGCCTTTAAAAAGGCCCCGACACCCTTCTGGACCCCCTCAGGTCGATTCTAATGGCCCCCACACCCTTCTAATGCCCCTCAGGGCCTTTCTAAAGGCCCCCAGACCCTTCTAATGCCCCTCAGGACCCTTCTAAAGGCCCCCAGACCCTTCTAATGCCCCTCAGGGCCTTTCTAAAGTACCCCAGACAGTTCTAGAACCTCTCAGGGCCTTTCTACATGACCCCAGACCCTTGTAATGGCCCTCAGGGCTTTTCTAAAGGCCCACAGACCCTTCTAGAGCCCCTCAGGACATTTCTAAAGGCACCCAGACCCTTGTAATGCCACTCAGGGCCTTCTAAAGGCCGCGAGACACTTATAATCCCCCTGAGGGCCTTTAAAAAGGCCCCCAGACCCTTCTGGACCCCTCAGGACGCTTCTAATAGCCCCCAGACCCTTCTAGAGCCCCTCAGGGCCTTTCTAAAGGCCTCCACACCCTTCTAATGACCCTCAAGACCCATGTAAAGGCCCCCAGACCCTTCTAGATTGCCTCAGGACCCATCTAAAAGCCCCCAGACCCTTCTAATGCCTTTCAGGGCCTTTCTAAAGGCCTCCACACCCTTCTAATGACCCTCAAGACCCATGTAAATGCCTCTAGACCCTTCTAGATTGCCTAAGGACCCATCTAAAAGCCCCCAGACCCTTCTAATGCCTTTCAGGACCCTTATGAAGGCCACAAGACCCTTCTAATGCCCCTCAGGACCTTTGTAAAGGCCCCCAGACCCTTCTAATGCCCCACAGGGCCTTTCTAAAGGTCCCCAGACCCTTCTAGAGCCCCTGAAGACCCTTCTAAAGGCCCCCAGACCCTTCTAATGCCCCTCAGGGTCTTTCTAAAGTACCCCAGACACTTCTAGAACCTCTCAGGGCCTTTCTATATGACCCCACACTCTTCTAATGCCACTCAGGGCCTTTCTAAAGGCCGCGAGACCCTTATAATCCCCCTGAGGGCCTTTAAAAAGGCCCCCAGACCCTTCTGGACCCCTCAGGACGCTTCTAATAGCCCCCAGACCCTTCTAGAGCCCCTCAGGGCCTTTCTAAAGGCCTCCACACCCTTCTAATGACCCTCAAGACCCATATAAAGGCCCCCAGACCCTTCTAGATTGCCTCAGGACCCATCTAAAAGCCCCCAGACGCTTCTAATGCCTTTCAGGGCCTTTCTAAAGGCCTCCACACCCTTCTAATGACCCTCAAGACCCCTGTAAAGGCCTCTAGACCCTTCTAGACTGCCTCAGGACCCATCTAAAAGACCCCAGACCCTTCTAATGCATTTCAGGGCCCTTATGAAGGCCACAAGACCCTTCTAATGCCCCTCAGGACCTTTCTAAAGGCCCTCAGACCCTTCTAATGCCCGTCAGGGCCCTTCTAAAGGCCCCCAGACCCTTCTACTGCCCCTCAGGGCCTTTCTAAAGTACCCCAGACACTCCTAGAACCTCTCAGGGCCTTTCTATATGACCCCAGACCCTTCTAATGCCCCTCAGGGCTTTTCTAAAGGCCCCCATACCATTCTAATGCCCCTCAGGACATTTCTAAAGGCCCCCAGACCCTTCTAGAGCCCCTCAGGACATTTCTAAAGGCACCCAGACCCTTGTAATGCCACTCAGGGCCTTTCTAAAGGCCGCGAGACCCTTATAATCCCCCTGAGGGCCTTTAAAAAGGACCCCAGACCCTTCTGGACCACGTCAGGATGCTTCTAATAGCCCCCAGACCCTTCTAGAGCCCCTCAGGACCTTTCTAAAGGCCTCCACACCCTTCTAATGA
The DNA here is from genome assembly GCA_033558105.1 of Coccyzus lansbergi. NCBI lineage: Eukaryota > Metazoa > Chordata > Aves > Cuculiformes > Coccyzidae > Coccyzus > Coccyzus lansbergi. Next base: position 76,163 of record JAUMJK010000558.1, read on the forward strand.
CCCTCAAGACCCATGTAAAGGCCCCCAGACCCTTCTAGATTGCCTCAGGACCCATCTAAAAGCCCCCAGACCCTTCTAATGCCTTTCAGGGCCTTTCTAAATGCCTCCACACCCTTCTAATGACCCTCAAGACCCATGTAAAGGCCTCTAGACCCTTCTAGATTGCCTCAGGACCCATCTAAAAGACCACAGACCCTTCTAATGCTTTTCAGGACCCTTATGAAGGCCACAAGACCCTTCTAATGCCCCTCAGGACCTTTCTAAAGGCCCTCAGACCCTTCTAATGCCCCTCAGGGCCCTTCTAAAGGACCCCAGACCCTTCTAATGCCCCTCAGGTCCTTTCTAAAGTACCCCAGACAATTCTAGAACCTCTCAGGGCCTTTCTATATGACCCCAGACCCTTGTAATGCCCATCAGGGCTTTTCTAAAGGCCCCCATACCCTTCTAATGCACCTCAGGACATTTCTAAAGGCCCCCAGACCCTTCTAGAGCACCTCAGGACATTTCTAAAGGCACCCAGACCATTCTAATGCCACTCAATGCCATTCTAAAGGCCGCGAGACCCTTATAATCCCCATGAGGGCCTTTAAAAAGGCCCCCAGACCATTCTGGACCCCCTCAGGACGCTTCTAATACCCCCAGACCCTTCTAGAGCCCCTCAGGGCCTTTCTAAAGGCCTCCACACCCTTCTAATGACCCTCAAGACCCATGTAAAGGCCTCTAGACCCTTCTAGATTGCCTCAGGACCCATCTAAAAGCCCCCAGACCCTTCTAATGCCTTTCAGGACCCTTATAAAGGCCACAAGACGATTCTAATGACCCTCAGGACCTTTCTAAAGGCCCTCAGACCCTTCTAATGCCCCTCAGGGCCCTTCTAAAGGCCCCCAGACCCTTCTAATGCCCCTCAGGGCCTTTCTAAAGTACCCCAGACACTTCTAGAACCTCTCAGGGCCTTTCTATATGCCCCCAGACCCTTGTAATGCCCCTCAGGGCTTTTCTAAAGGCCCCCATACCCTTCTAATGCCCCTCAGGACATTTCTAAAGGCCCCCAGACCCTTCTAGAGCCCCTCAGGACATTTCTAAAGGCACCCAGACCCTTGTAATGCCACTCAGGGCCTTTCTAAAGGCCGCGAGACCCTTATAATCCCCCTGAGGGCCTTTAAAAAGGCCCCCAGACCATCCTGGACCCCCTCAGGACGCTTCTAATATCCCCCAGACCCTTCTAATGCCTTTCAGGGCCTTTCTAAAGGCCTCCACACCCTTCTAATGACCCTCAAGACCCATGTAAAGGCCCCCAGACCCTTCTAGATTGCCACAGGACCCATCTAAAAGCCCCCAGACCCTTCTAATGCCTTTCAGGACCCTTATGAAGGCCACAAGACCCTTCTAATGCCCCTCAGGACCTTTCTAAAGGCCCTCAGACCCTTCTAGTGCCCCTCAGGGCATTTATAAAGGTTCCCAGACCCTTCTAGAGCCTGTCAGGACCATTATAAAGGCCCCCAGACCATTCTAGAGCACCTCAGGACACTTCTAAAGGCCCGCAGACCATTCTAATGCCCGTCAGGGCCTTTCTAAAGGTCCCAAGACCCTTCTACTGCCCCTCAGGAGCATTCTAAAGGCCCCCAGACCCTTCTAATGCCCCTCAGGACATTTCTAAAGGCCCCCAGACCCTTCTAGAGCCCCTCAGGACATTTCTAAAGGCACCCAGAACCTTCTAATGCCACTCAAGGCCTTTCTAAAGGCCGCGAGACCCTTATAATCCCCCTCAGGGCCTTTAAAAAGGCCCCCAGACCCTTCTGGACCCCCTCAGGACGCTTCTAATAGCCCCCAGACCCTTCTAGAGCCCCTCAGGGCCTTTCTAAAGGCCTCCACACCCTTCTAATGACCCTCAAGACCCATGCAAATGCCCCCAGACCCTTCTGGACGCCCTCAGGACGCTTCTAATAGCCCCCAGACCCTTCTAATGCCTTTCAGGGCCTTTCTAAAGGCCTCCACACCCTTCTAATGACCCTCAAGACCCATGTAAAGGCCCCCAGACCCTTCTAGATTGCCTCAGGACCCATCTAAAAGCCCCCAGACCCTTCTAATGCCTTTCAGGACCCTTAGGAAGGCCACAAGACCCTTCTAATGCCCCTCAGGACCTTTCAAAAGGCCCTCAGACCCTTCTAGTGCCCCTCAGGGCATTTATAAAGGTTCCCAGACCCTTCTAGAGCCTGTCAGGACCCTTATAAAGGCCCCCAGACCATTCTAGTGCACCTCAGAACAATTCTAAAGGCCCGCAGACCATTCTAATGCCCGTCAGGGCCTTTATAAAGGTCCCCAGACCCTTCTACTGCCCCTCAGGAGCATTCTAAAGGCCCCCAGACTCTTCTAATGCCCCACAGGGCCTTTCTAAAGGTCCCCAGACCCTTCTAGAGCCCCTGAAGACCCTTCTAAAGGCCCCCAGACCCTTATAGAGCCCCTCAGGACCCTTCTAAACTCCCCCAGACCCTGTTAATTCCCCTCAGGGCTTTTATAAAGGCACCCAGACCCTTCTAATGCCCCTCAGGACATTTCTAAAGGCCCCCAGAACCTTCTAGAGCCCCTCAGGACATTTCTAAAGGCCCCCAGACCCTTCTAATGCCCCTCAGGAGCATTCTAAAGGCCCCCAGACCCTTCTAATGCCACTCAGGGCCTTTCTAAAGGCCGCGAGACCCTTATAATCCCCCTGAGGGCCTTTAAAAAGGCCCCCAGACCCTTCTGGACCCCCTCAGGACGCTTCTAATAGCCCCCAGACCCTCCTAGAGCCCCTCAGGGCCTTTCTAAAGGCCTCCACACCCTTCTAATGACCCTCAAGACCGATGTAAAGGCCCCTAGACCCTTCTAGATTGCCTCCGGACACATCTAAAAGCCCCCAGACCCTTCTAATGCCTTTCAGGACCCTTATGAAGGCCACAAGACCCTTCTAATGCCTCACAGGACCTTTCTAAAGGCCCTCAGACCCTTCTAATGCCCCTCAGGGCATTTATAAAGGTTACCAGACCATTCTAGAGCCCTTCAGGACCCTTATAAAGGCCCCCAGACCATTCTAGAGCCCCTCAGGACACTTCTAAAGGCCTGCAGACCATTCTAATGCCCGTCAGGGCCTTTCTAAAGGTCCCCAGACCCTTCTACTGCCACTCAGGAGCATTCTAAAGGCCCCCAGACCCTTCAAATGCCCCACAGGGCCTTTCTAAAGGTCCCCAGACCCTTCTAGAGCCCCTCAAGACCCTTCTAAAGGCCCCCAGACCATTATAGAGCCACTCAGGACCCTTCTAAAGTCCCCCAGACGATGCTAGTTCCCCTCAGGGCTTTTATAAAGGCACCCAGACCATTCTAATGCCCCTCAGGACCCTTATAAAGGCACCCAGACCCTTCTAGAGCCTCTCAGGACAGTTTTAAAAGCCTCCAGACCCTTCTAGACCCCCTCAGGACCATTCTAAAGGCCCCCAGACCCTTCTAATGCCCCTCAGGACCCTTCTAAAGGCCCCCAGACCCTTCTAATGCCCCTCAGGGCCTTTCTAAAGTACCCCAGACCCTTATAGAACCTCTCAGGGCCTTTCTATATGACCCCAGACCCTTGTAATGCCCCTCAGGGCTTTTCTAAAGGCCCCCAGACCCTTCTAGAGCCCCTCAGGACATTTCTAAAGGCACCCAGACCCTTGTAATGCCACTCAGGGCCTTTCTAAAGGCCGCGAGACCCTTATAATCCTCCTGAGGGCCTTTAAAAAGGCCCCCAGACCCTTCTGGACCCCCTCAGGACGCTTCTAATAGCCCCCAGACCCTTCTAGAGCCCCTCAGGGCCTTTCTAAAGGCCTCCACACCCTTCTAATGACCCTCAAGACCCATGTAAAGGCCCCCAGACCATTCTAGATTGCCTCAGGACCCATCTAAAAGCCCCCAGACCCTTCTAATGCCTTTCAGGGCCTTTCTAAAGGCCTCCACACCCTTCTAATGACCCTGAAGACCCATGTAAAGGCCTCTAGACCCTTCTAGATTGCCTCAGGACCCATCTAAAAGCCCCCAGACCATTCTAATGCATTTCAGGACCCTTATGAAGGCCACAAGACCATTCTAATGCCCCTCAGGACCTTTGTAAAGGCCCTCAGACCGTTCTAATGCCCCTCAGGGCCCTTCTAAAGGCCCCCAGACCCTTCTAATGCCCTTCAGGGCCTTTCTAAAGTACCCCAGACACTTCTAGAACCTCTCAGGGCCTTTCTATATGACCCCAGACCCTTGTAATGCCCAACAGGGCTTTTCTAAAGGCCCCCATACCCTTCTAATGCCCCTCAGGACATTTCTAAAGGCCCCCAGAACCTTCTAGAGCCCCTCAGGACATTTCTAAAGGCACCCAGACCCTTATAATGCCACTCAGGGCCTTTCTAAAGGCCGCGAGACCCTTATAATCCCCCTGAGGGCCTTTAAAAAGGCCCCCAGACCCTTCTGGACCCCCTCAGGACGCTTCTAATAGCCCCCAGACCCTTCTAGAGCCCCTCAGGGCCTTTCTAAAGGCCTCCACACCCTTCTAATGACCCTCAAGACCCAGGTAAAGGCCCCCAGACCCTTCTAGATTGCCTCAGGACCCATCTAAAAGCCCCCAGACCCTTCTAATGCCTTTCAGGACCCTTATGAAGGCCACAAGACCCTTCTAATGCCCCTCAGGACCTTTCTAAAGGCCCTCAGACCCTTCTAATGCCCCTCAGGGCATTTATAAAGGTTCCCAGACCATTCTAGAGCCCCTCAGGACACTGCTAAAGGCCCCCAGACCATTCTAATGCCCGTCAGGGCCTTTCTAAAGGTCCCCAGACCCTTCTACTGCCACTCAGGGGCACTCTAAAGGCCCCCAGACCATTCTAATGCCCCACAGGGCCTTTCTAAAGTTCCCCAGAGCATTCCAGAGCCCCTGAAGACCCTTCTAAAGGCCCCCAGACCCTTCTAATGCCCCTCAGGGCCTTTCTAAAGTACCCCAGATAATTCTAGAACCTCTCAGGGCCTTTCTATATGACCCCAGACCCTTCTAATGCCACTCAGGGTCTTTCTAAAGGCCGCGAGACCCTTATAATCCCCCTGAGGGCCTTTAAAAAGGCCCCCAGACCCTTCTGGACCCCCTCAGGACGCTTCTAATAGCCCCCAGACCCTTCTAGAGCCCCTCAGGGTCTTTCTAAAGGCCTCCACACCCTTCTAATGACCCTCAAGACCCATGTAAAGGCCCCCAGACCCTTCTAGATTGCCTCAGGACCCATCTAAAAGCCCCCAGACCCTTCTAATGCCTTTCAGGACCCTTATGAAGGCCACAAGACCCTTCTAATGCCCCTCAGGACCTTTCTAAAGGCCCTCAGACCCTTCTAATGCCCCTCAGGGCATTTATAAAGGTTCCCAGACCCTTCTAGAGCCTGTCAAGACCCTTATAAAGGCCCCCAGACCATTCTAGAGCCCCTCAGGACACTTCTAAAGGCCCGCAGACCATTCTAATGCCCGTCAGGGCCTTTCTAAAGGTCCCCAGACCCTTCTACTGCCCCTCAGGAGCATTCTAAAGGCCCCCCAGACCCTTCTAATGCCCCACAGGGCCTTTCTAAAGGTCGCCAGACCCTTCTAGAGCCCCTGAAGACCCTTCTAAAGGCCCCCAGACCCTTCTAATGCCCCACAGGGCCTTTCTAAAGTACCCCAGACACTTCTAGAACCTATCAGGGCCTATCTATATGATCCCAGACCCTTCTAATGCCTCTCAGGGCCTTTCTAAAGGTCGCGAGACCCTTATAATCCCCCTGAGGGCCTTTAAAAAGGCCCCCAGACCCTTCTGGACCCCCTCAGGACGCTTCTAATAGCCCCCAGACCCTCCTAGAGCCCCTCAGGGCCTTTCTAAAGGCCTCCACACCCTTCTAATGACCCTCAAGACCGATGTAAAGGCCCCTAGACCCTTCTAGATTGCCTCCGGACACATCTAAAAGCCCCCAGACCCTTCTAATGCCTTTCTGGACCCTTATGAAGGCCACAAGACCCTTCTAATGCCTCACAGGACCTTTCTAAAGGCCCTCAGACCCTTCTAATGCCCCTCAGGGCATTTATAAAGGTTCCCAGACCCTTCTAGAGCCCTTCAGGACCCTTATAAAGGCCCCCAGACCATTCTAGAGCCCCTCAGGACACTTCTAAAGGCCTGCAGACCATTCTAATGCCCGTCAGGGCCTTTCTAAAGGTCCCCAGACCATTCTACTGCCACTCAGGAGCATTCTAAAGGCCCCCAGACCCTTCTAATGCCCCACAGGGCCTTTCTAAAGGTCCCCAGACCCTTCTAGAGCCCCTGAAGACCCTTCTAAAGGCCCCCAGACCATTATAGAGCCACTCAGGACCCTTCTAAAGTCCCCGAGACGATGCTAGTTCCCCTCAGGGCTTTTATAAAGGCACCCAGACCATTCTAATGCCCCTCAGGACCCTTATAAAGGCACCCAGACCTATCTAGAGCCTCTCAGGACAGTTTTAAATGCCTCCAGACCCTTCTAGACCCCCTCAGGACCATTCTAAAGGCCCCCAGACCCTTCTAATGCCCCTCAGGACCCTTCTAAAGGCCCCCAGACCCTTCTAATGCCCCTCAGGGCCTTTCTAAAGTACCCCAGACCCTTATAGAACCTCTCAGGGCCCTTCTATATGACCCCAGACCCTTGTAATGCCCCTCAGGGCTTTTCTAAAGGCCCCCAGACCCTTCTAGAGCCCCTCAGGACATTTCTAAAGGCACCCAGACCCTTGTAATGCCACTCAGGGCCTTTCTAAAGGCCGCGAGACCCTTATAATCCTCCTGAGGGCCTTTAAAAAGGCCCCCAGACCCTTCTGGACCCCCTCAGGACGCTTCTAATAGCCCCCAGACCCTTCTAGAGCCCCTCAGGGCCTTTCTAAAGGCCTCCACACCCTTCTAATGACCCTAAAGACCCATGTAAAGGCCCCCAGACCATTCTAGATTGCCTCAGGACCCATCTAAAAGCCCCCAGACCCTTCTAATGCCTTTCAGGGCCTTTCTAAAGGCCTCCACACCCTTCTAATGACCCTGAAGACCCATGTAAAGGCCTCTAGACCCTTCTAGATTGCCTCAGGACCCATCTAAAAGCCCCCAGACCATTCTAATGCATTTCAGGACCCTTATGAAGGCCACAAGACCATTCTAATGCCCCTCAGGACCTTTGTAAAGGCCCTCAGACCGTTCTAATGCCCCTCAGGGCCCTTCTAAAGGCCCCCAGACCCTTCTAATGCCCTTCAGGGCCTTTCTAAAGTACCCCAGACACTTCTAGAACCTCTCAGGGCCTTTCTATATGACCCCAGACCCTTGTAATGCCCAACAGGGCTTTTCTAAAGGCCCCCATACCCTTCTAATGCCCCTCAGGACATTTCTAAAGGCCCCCAGAACCTTCTAGAGCCCCTCAGGACATTTCTAAAGGCACCCAGACCCTTATAATGCCACTCAGGGCCTTTTTAAAGGCCGCGAGACCCTTATAATCCCCCTGAGGGCCTTTAAAAAGGCCCCCAGACCCTTCTGGACCCCCTCAGGACGCTTCTAATAGCCCCAAGACCCTTCTAGAGCCCCTCAGGGCCTTTCTAAAGGCCTCCACACCCTTCTAATGACCCTCAAGACCCATGTAAAGGCCCCCAGACCCTTCTAGATTGCCTCAGGACCCATCTAAAAGCCCCCAGACCCTTCTAATGCCTTTCAGGACCCTTATGAAGGCCACAAGACCCTTCTAATGCCCCTCAGGACCTTTCTAAAGGCCCTCAGACCCTTCTAATGCCCCTCAGGGCATTTATAAAGGTTCCCAGACCCTTCTAGAGCCCGTCAGTACACTTATAAAGGCCCCCAGACCATTCTAGAGCCCCTCAGGACACTGCTAAAGGCCCCCAGACCATTCTAATGCCCGTCAGGGCCTTTCTAAAGGTCCCCAGACCCTTCTACTGCCACTCAGGGGCACTCTAAAGGCCCCCAGACCATTCTAATGCCCCACAGGGCCTTTCTAAAGTTCCCCAGAGCATTCCAGAGCCCCTGAAGACCCTTCTAAAGGCCCCCAGACCCTTCTAATGCCCCTCAGGGCCTTTCTAAAGTACCCCAGACAATTCTAGAACCTCTCAGGGCCTTTCTATATGACCCCAGACCCTTCTAATGCCACTCAGGGTCTTTCTAAAGGCCGCGAGACCTTTATAATCCCCCTGAGGGCCTTTAAAAAGGCCCCCAGACCCTTCTGGACCCCCTCAGGACGCTTCTAATAGCCCCCAGACCCTTCTAGAGCCCCTCAGGGTCTTTCTAAAGGCCTCCACACCCTTCTAATGACCCTCAAGACCCATGTAAAGGCCCCCAGACCCTTCTAGATTGCCTCAGGACCCATCTAAAAGCCCCCAGACCCTTCTAATGCCTTTCAGGACCCTTATGAAGGCCACAAGACCCTTCTAATGCCCCTCAGGACCTTTCTAAAGGCCCTCAGACCCTTCTAATGCCCCTCAGGGCATTTATAAAGGTTCCCAGACCCTTCTAGAGCCTGTCAAGACCCTTATAAAGGCCCCCAGACCATTCTAGAGCCCCTCAGGACACTTCTAAAGGCCCGCAGACCATTCTAATGCCCGTCAGGGCCTTTCTAAAGGTCCCCAGACCCTTCTACTGCCCCTCAGGAGCATTCTAAAGGCCCCCCAGACCCTTCTAATGCCCCACAGGGCCTTTCTAAAGGTCGCCAGACCCTTCTAGAGCCCCTGAAGACCCTTCTAAAGGCCCCCAGACCCTTCTAATGCCCCACAGGGCCTTTCTAAAGTACCCCAGACACTTCTAGAACCTATCAGGGCCTATCTATATGATCCCAGACCCTTCTAATGCCTCTCAGGGCCTTTCTAAAGGTCACGAGACCCTTATAATCCCCCTGAGGGCCTTTAAAAAGGCCCCCAGACCCTTCTGGACCCCCTCAGGACGCTTCTAATAGCCCCCAGACCCTCCTAGAGCCCCTCAGGGCCTTTCTAAAGGCCTCCACACCCTTCTAATGACCCTCAAGACCGATGTAAAGGCCCCTAGACCCTTCTAGATTGCCTCCGGACACATCTAAAAGCCCCCAGACCCTTCTAATGCCTTTCAGGACCCTTATGAAGGCCACAAGACCCTTCTAATGCCTCACAGGACCTTTCTAAAGGCCCTCAGACCCTTCTAATGCCCCTCAGGGCATTTATAAAGGTTCCCAGACCCTACTAGAGCCCTTCAGGACCCTTATAAAGGCCCCCAGACCATTCTAGAGCCCCTCAGGACACTTCTAAAGGCCTGCAGACCATTCTAATGCCCGTCAGGGCCTTTCTAAAGGTCCCCAGACCATTCTACTGCCACTCAGGAGCATTCTAAAGGCCCCCAGACCCTTCTAATGCCCCACAGGGCCTTTCTAAAGGTCCCCAGACCCTTCTAGAGCCCCTCAAGACCCTTCTAAAGGGCCCCAGACCATTATAGAGCCACTCAGGACCCTTCTAAAGTCCCCGAGACGATGCTAGTTCCCCTCAGGGCTTTTATAAAGGCACCCAGACCATTCTAATGCCCCTCAGGACCCTTATAAAGGCACCCAGACCCTTCTAGAGCCTCTCAGGACAGTTTTAAATGCCTCCAGACCCTTCTAGACCCCCTCAGGACCATTCTAAAGGCCCCCAGACCCTTCTAATGCCCCTCAGGACCCTTCTAAAGGCCCCCAGACCCTTCTAATGCCCCTCAGGGCCTTTCTAAAGTACCCCAGACCCTTATAGAACCTCTCAGGGCCTTTCTATATGACCCCAGACCCTTGTAATGCCCCTCAGGGCTTTTCTAAAGGCCCCCAGACCCTTCTAGAGCCCCTCAGGACATTTCTAAAGGCACCCAGACCCTTGTAATGCCACTCAGGGCCTTTCTAAAGGCCGCGAGACCCTTATAATCCTCCTGAGGGCCTTTAAAAAGGCCCCCAGACCCTTCTGGACCCCCTCAGGACGCTTCTAATAGCCCCCAGACCCTTCTAGAGCCCCTCAGGGCCTTTCTAAAGGCCTCCACACCCTTCTAATGACCCTCAAGACCCATGTAAAGGCCCCCAGACCATTCTAGATTGCCTCAGGACCCATCTAAAAGCCCCCAGACCCTTCTAATGCCTTTCAGGGCCTTTCTAAAGGCCTCCACACCCTTCTAATGACCCTGAAGACCCATGTAAAGGCCTCTAGACCCTTCTAGATTGCCTCAGGACCCATCTAAAAGCCCCCAGACCATTCTAATGCATTTCAGGACCCTTATGAAGGCCACAAGACCATTCTAATGCCCCTCAGGACCTTTGTAAAGGCCCTCAGACCGTTCTAATGCCCCTCAGGGCCCTTCTAAAGGCCCCCAGACCCTTCTAATGCCCTTCAGGGCCTTTCTAAAGTACCCCAGACACTTCTAGAACCTCTCAGGGCCTTTCTATATGACCCCAGACCCTTGTAATGCCCAACAGGGCTTTTCTAAAGGCCCCCATACCCTTCTAATGCCCCTCAGGACCTTTCTAAAGGCCCTCAGACCCTTCTAATGCCCCTCAGGGCATTTATAAAGGTTCCCAGGCCCTTGTAGAGCCCGTCAGTACACTTATAAAGGCCCCCAGACCATTCTAGAGCCCCTCAGGACACTGCTAAAGGCCCCCAGACCATTCTAATGCCCGTCAGGGCCTTTCTAAAGGTCCCCAGACCCTTCTACTGCCACTCAGGGGCACTCTAAAGGCCCCCAGACCATTCTAATGCCCTACAGGGCCTTTCTAAAGTTCCCCAGAGCATTCCAGAGCCCCTGAAGACCCTTCTAAAGGCCCCCAGACCCTTCTAATGCCCCTCAGGGCCTTTCTAAAGTACCCCAGACAATTCTAGAACCTCTCAGGGCCTTTCTATATGACCCCAGACCCTTCTAATGCCACTCAGGGTCTTTCTAAAGGCCGCGAGACCCTTATAATCCCCCTGAGGGCCTTTAAAAAGGCCCCCAGACCCTTCTGGACCCCCTCAGGACGCTTCTAATAGCCCCCAGACCCTTCTAGAGCCCCTCAGGGTCTTTCTAAAGGCCTCCACACCCTTCTAATGACCCTCAAGACCCATGTAAAGGCCCCCAGACCCTTCTAGATTGCCTCAGGACCCATCTAAAAGCCCCCAGACCCTTCTAATGCCTTTCAGGACCCTTATGAAGGCCACAAGACCCTTCTAATGCCCCTCAGGACCTTTCTAAAGGCCCTCAGACCCTTCTAATGCCCCTCAGTGCATTTATAAAGGTTCCCAGACTCTTCTAGAGCCTGTCAAGACCCTTATAAAGGCCCCCAGACCATTCTAGAGCCCCTCAGGACACTTCTAAAGGCCCGCAGACCATTCTAATGCCCGTCAGGGCCTTTCTAAAGGTCCCCAGACCCTTCTACTGCCCCTCAGGAGCATTCTAAAGGCCCCCCAGACCCTTCTAATGCCCCACAGGGCCTTTCTAAAGGTCGCCAGACCCTTCTAGAGCCCCTGAAGACCCTTCTAAAGGCCCCCAGACCCTTCTAATGCCCCACAGGGCCTTTCTAAAGTACCCCAGACACTTCTAGAACCTATCAGGGCCTATCTATATGATCCCAGACCCTTCTAATGCCTCTCAGGGCCTTTCTAAAGGTCGCGAGACCCTTATAATCCCCCTGAGGGCCTTTAAAAAGGCCCCCAGACCCTTCTGGACCCCCTCAGGACGCTTCTAATAGCCCCCAGACCCTCCTAGAGCCCCTCAGGGCCTTTCTAAAGGCCTCCACACCCTTCTAATGACCCTCAAGACCGATGTAAAGGCCCCTAGACCCTTCTAGATTGCCTCCGGACACATCTAAAAGCCCCCAGACCCTTCTAATGCCTTTCAGGACCCTTATGAAGGCCACAAGACCCTTCTAATGCCTCACAGGACCTTTCTAAAGGCCCTCAGACCCTTCTAATGCCCCTCAGGGCATTTATAAAGGTTCCCAGACCCTTCTAGAGCCCTTCAGGACCCTTATAAAGGCCCCCAGACCATTCTAGAGCCCCTCAGGACACTTCTAAAGGCCTGCAGACCATTCTAATGCCCCACAGGGCCTTTCTAAAGGTCCCCAGACCCTTCTACTGCCACTCAGGAGCATTCTAAAGGCCCCCAGACCCTTCAAATGCCCCACAGGGCCTTTCTAAAGGTCCCCAGACCCTTCTAGAGCCCCTGAAGACCCTTCTAAAGGCCCCCAGACCATTATAGAGCCACTAAGGACCCTTCTAAAGTCCCCCAGACGATGCTAGTTCCCCTCAGGGCTTTTATAAAGGCACCCAGACCATTCTAATGCCCCTCAGGACCCTTATAAAGGCACCCAGACCCTTCTAGAGCCTCTCAGGACAGTTTTAAAAGCCTCCAGACCCTTCTAGACCCCCTCAGGACCATTCTAAAGGCCCCCAGACCCTTCTAATGCCCCTCAGGACCCTTCTAAAGGCCCCCAGACCCTTCTAATGCCCCTCAGGGCCTTTCTAAAGTACCCCAGACCCTTATAGAACCTCTCAGGGCCTTTCTATATGACCCCAGACCCTTGTAATGCCCCTCAGGGCTTTTCTAAAGGCCCCCAGACCCTTCTAGAGCCCCTCAGGACATTTCTAAAGGCACCCAGACCCTTGTAATGCCACTCAGGGCCTTTCTAAAGGCCGCGAGACCCTTATAATCCTCCTGAGGGCCTTTAAAAAGGCCCCCAGACCCTTCTGGACCCCCTCAGGACGCTTCTAATAGCCCCCAGACCCTTCTAGAGCCCCTCAGGGCCTTTCTAAAGGCCTCCACACCCTTCTAATGACCCTCAAGACCCATGTAAAGGCCCCCAGACCATTCTAGATTGCCTCAGGACCCATCTAAAAGCCCCCAGACCCTTCTAATGCCTTTCAGGGCCTTTCTAAAGGCCTCCACACCCTTCTAATGACCCTGAAGACCCATGTAAAGGCCTCTAGACCCTTCTAGATTGCCTCAGGACCCATCTAAAAGCCCCCAGACCATTCTAATGCATTTCAGGACCCTTATGAAGGCCACAAGACCATTCTAATGCCCCTCAGGACCTTTGTAAAGGCCCTCAGACCGTTCTAATGCCCCTCAGGGCCCTTCTAAAGGCCCCCAGACCCTTCTAATGCCCTTCAGGGCCTTTCTAAAGTACCCCAGACACTTCTAGAACCTCTCAGGGCCTTTCTATATGACCCCAGACCCTTGTAATGCCCAACAGGGCTTTTCTAAAGGCCCCCATACCCTTCTAATGCCCCTCAGGACCTTTCTAAAGGCCCTCAGACCCTTCTAATGCCCCTCAGGGCATTTATAAAGGTTCCCAGACCCTTCTAGAGCCCGTCAGTACACTTATAAAGGCCCCCAGACCATTCTAGAGCCCCTCAGGACACTGCTAAAGGCCCCCAGACCATTCTAATGCCCGTCAGGGCCTTTCTAAAGGTCCCCAGACCCTTCTACTGCCACTCAGGGGCACTCTAAAGCCCCCCAGACCATTCTAATGCCCCACAGGGCCTTTCTAAAGTTCCCCAGAGCATTCCAGAGCCCCTGAAGACCCTTCTAAAGGCCCCCAGACCCTTCTAATGCCCCTCAGGGCCTTTCTAAAGTACCCCAGACAATTCTAGAACCTCTCAGGGCCTTTCTATATGACCCCAGACCCTTCTAATGCCACTCAGGGTCTTTCTAAAGGCCGCGAGACCCTTATAATCCCCCTGAGGGCCTTTAAAAAGGCCCCCAGACCCTTCTGGACCCCCTCAGGACGCTTCTAATAGCCCCCAGACCCTTCTAGAGCCCCTCAGGGTCTTTCTAAAGGCCTCCACACCCTTCTAATGACCCTCAAGACCCATGTAAAGGCCCCCAGACCCTTCTAGATTGCCTCAGGACCCATCTAAAAGCCCCCAGACCCTTCTAATGCCTTTCAGGACCCTTATGAAGGCCACAAGACCCTTCTAATGCCCCTCAGGACCTTTCTAAAGGCCCTCAGACCCTTCTAATGCCCCTCAGGGCATTTATAAAGGTTCCCAGACCCTTCTAGAGCCTGTCAAGACCCTTATAAAGGCCCCCAGACCATTCTAGAGCCCCTCAGGACACTTCTAAAGGCCCGCAGACCATTCTAATGCCCGTCAGGGCCTTTCTAAAGGTCCCCAGACCCTTCTACTGCCCCTCAGGAGCATTCTAAAGGCCCCCCAGACCCTTCTAATGCCCCACAGGGCCTTTCTAAAGGTCGCCAGACTCTTCTAGAGCCCCTGAAGACCCTTCTAAAGGCCCCCAGACCCTTCTAATGCCCCACAGGGCCTTTCTAAAGTACCCCAGACACTTCTAGAACCTATCAGGGCCTATCTATATGATCCCAGACCCTTCTAATGCCTCTCAGGGCCTTTCTAAAGGTCGCGAGACCCTTATAATCCCCCTGAGGGCCTTTAAAAAGGCCCCCAGACCCTTCTGGACCCCCTCAGGACGCTTCTAATAGCCCCCAGACCCTCCTAGAGCCCCTCAGGGCCTTTCTAAAGGCCTCCACACCCTTCTAATGACCCTCAAGACCGATGTAAAGGCCCCTAGACCCTTCTAGATTGCCTCCGGACACATCTAAAAGCCCCCAGACCCTTCTAATGCCTTTCAGGACCCTTATGAAGGCCACAAGACCCTTCTAATGCCTCACAGGACCTTTCTAAAGGCCCTCAGACCCTTCTAATGCCCCTCAGGGCATTTATAAAGGTTCCCAGACCCTTCTAGAGCCCTTCAGGACCCTTATAAAGGCCCCCAGACCATTCTAGAGCCCCTCAGGACACTTCTAAAGGCCTGCAGACCATTCTAATGCCCGTCAGGGCCTTTCTAAAGGTCCCCAGACCCTTCTACTGCCACTCAGGAGCATTCTAAAGGACCCCAGACCCTTCAAATGCCCCACAGGGCCTTTCTAAAGGTCCCCAGACCCTTCTAGAGCCCCTCAAGACCCTTCTAAAGGCCCCCAGACCATTATAGAGCCACTCAGGACCCTTCTAAAGTCCCCCAGACGATGCTAGTTCCCCTCAGGGCTTTTATAAAGGCACCCAGACCATTCTAATGCCCCTCAGGACCCTTATAAAGGCACCCAGACCCTTCTAGAGCCTCTCAGGACAGTTTTAAAAGCCTCCAGACCTTTCTAGACCCCCTCAGGACCATTCTAAAGGCCCCCAGACCCTTCTAATGCCCCTCAGGACCCTTCTAAAGGCCCCCAGACCCTTCTAATGCCCCTCAGGGCCTTTCTAAAGTACCCCAGACCCTTATAGAACCTCTCAGGGCCTTTCTATATGACCCCAGACCCTTGTAATGCCCCTCAGGGCTTTTCTAAAGGCCCCCAGACCCTTCTAGAGCCCCTCAGGACATTTCTAAAGGCACCCAGACCCTTATAATGCCACTCAGGGCCTTTCTAAAGGCCGCGAGACCCTTATAATCCCCCTGAGGGCCTTTAAAAAGGCCCCCAGACGCTTCGGGACCCCTCAGGACGCTTCTAATAGCCCCCAGAGCCTTCTAGATTGCCACAGAACCCATCTAAAAGCCCCCAGACCCTTCTAATGCCTTTCAGGGCCTTTCTAAAGGCCTCCACACCCTTCTAATGACCCTCAAGACCCATGTAAAGGCCTCTAGACCCTTCTAGATTGCCTCAGGACCCATCTAAAAGCCCCCAGACCCTTCTAATGCCTTTCAGGACCCTTATGAAGGCCACAAGACCCTTCTAATGCCCCTCAGGACCATTCTAAAGGACCTCAGACCCTTCTAGTGCCCCTCAGGGCATTTATAAAGGTTCCCAGACCCTTCTAGAGCCTGTCAGGACACTTATAAATGCCCCCAGACCATTCTAGTGCACCTCAGAACACTTCTAAAGGCCCGCAGACCATTCTAATGCCCGTCAGGACCTTTATAAAGGTCTCCAGACCCTTCTACTGCCCCTCAGGAGCATTCTAAAGGCCCCCAGACCCTTCTAATGCCCCACAGGGCCTTTCTAAAGGTCCCCAGACCCTTCTAGAGCCCCTCAAGACCCTTCTAAATGCCCCCAGACCCTTATAGAGCCCCTCAGGACCCTTCTAAAGTCCCCCAGACCCTGTTAATTCCCCTCAGAGCTGTTATAAGGGCACCCAGACCCTTCTAATGCCCCTCAGGACATTTCTAAAGGCCCCCAGAACCTTCTAGAGCCCCTGAGGACATTTCTAAAGGCACCCAGACCCTTGTAATGCCACTCAGGGCCTTTCTAAAGGCCGCGAGACCCTTATAATCGCCCTGAGGGCCTTTAAAAAGGTCCCCAGACCCTTCTGGACCCCCTCAGGATGCTTCTAATCGCCCCCAGACCCTTCTAGAGCCCCTCAGGGCCTTTCTAAAGGCCTCCACACCCTTCTAATGACCCTCAAGACCCATGTAAATGCCCACAGACCCTTCTAGAATGCGTCAGGACCCATCTAAAAGCACCCAGACCCTTCTAATGCCTTTCAGGGCCTTTCTAAAGGCCTCCACACCCTTCTAATGACCCTCAAGACCCATGTAAAGGCCTCCAGACCCTTCTAGCTTGCCTCAGGACCCATCTAAAAGCCCCCAGACCCTTCTAATGCCTTTCAGGACCCTTATGAAGGCCACAAGACCCTTCTAATGCCCCTCAGGACCTTTCTAAAGGCCCTCAGACCCTTCTAATGCCCCTCAGGGCATTTATAAAGGTTCCCAGACCCTTCTAGATCCCGTCAGGACCCTTATAAAGGCCCCCAGACCATTCTAGAGCCCCTCAGGACACTTCTAAAGGCCTGCAGACCATTCTAATGCCCGTCAGGGCCTTTCTAAAGGTCCCCAGACCCTTCTACTGCCCCTCAGGAGCATTCTAAAGGCCCCCAGACCCTTCAAATGCCTCACAGGGCCTTTCTAAAGGCCCCTAGACCCTTCTAGAGCCCCTGAAGACCCTTCTAAATGCCCCCAGATTTTTCTACTGCCCCTCAGGAGCATTCTAAAGGAACCCAGACCCTTCTAATGCCCCTCAGGGCTTTTCTAAAGGTCCCCACACCCTTCTAGGGCCCCTCAAGACCACTCTAAAGGCCCCCAGACTCTTTTAGAGCCCCTCAGGGCCATGCTAAAGGCCCGCAGACCCTTCAAGAGCCCCGAAACATCCTTCTAACGGCTCCCTGACCCTTCTAGAGCCCGTCAGGGTCTTTCTAAAGGACCCCAGACCCTTCTAGAGCCCCTCAGTACACTTCTAATGGCCCCCAGACCTTTCTAGATCCCCTCAAGACCCTTCTAAAAGGCCCCAGACCTTTCTAATGCCCCTCAGGGCATTTCTAAAGGCCCTCAGACCCTTCTAATGCCCCTCAGGGCATTTATAAAGGTTCCCAGACCCTTCTAGAGCCCGTCAGGACCCTTATAAAGGACCACAGACCATTGTAGAGCCAATAAGGACACTTCTAAAGGCCCGCAGATCATTCTAATGCACGTCAGGGCATTAATAAAGGTCCCCAGACCCTTCTACTGCCCCTCAGGAGCATTCTAAAGTCCCCCAGACCCAGCTAATTCCCCTCAGGGCTTTTATAAGGGCACCCAGACCCTTCTAATGCCCCTCTGGACCCTTCGAAATGCCCCGAGACACTTTTAGAGCACCTCAGGACATTTCTAAAGGACCCCAGATCTTTCTAGAGCCCCTCAGGACCCTTCTAGAGGCCCTCAGACCCTTCTAGAGCCCCTCAGGACCTTTCTAAAGGCCCCTAGACCCTTCTAATCCACCTCAGGGCCTTTCTAAATGCCCCCAGACCATTCAAATGCCCCTCAGGACCCTTTTAAAGGCCTTCAGACCCTTCTAATTCCCCTCAGGACCCTTCAAAAGGCCCCCAGACCATTCTAATGCCTTTCAGGACCCTTATAAAGGCAACAAGGCCTTTCTAATGCCCCTCAGGACCTTTCTAAAGGCCCTCAGACCCTTCTAATGACCCTCAGGGCATTTATAAAGGTTCCCAGACCCTTCTAGAGCCCGTCAGGACCCTTATAAAGGCCCCCAGACCATTCTAGAGCCCCTCAGGACACTGCTAAAGGCCCGCAGACCATTCTAATGCCCGTCAGGGCCTTTCTAAAGGTCCCCAGACTCTTCTACTGCCCCTCAGGAGCATTCTAAAGGCCCCCAGACCCTGCTAATTCCCCTCAGGGCTTTCAAAAGGGCACCCAGACCCTTCTAATGCCCCTCAGGACCCTTATAAATGCCGCGAGACACATTTAGAGCACCTCAGGACATTTCTAAAGGTTACCAGATCTTTCTAAAGGCCCTCAGACCCTTCTAATGCCCCTCAGGGCATTTATAAAGGTTCCCAGACCCTTCTAGAGCTTGTCAGGACCCTTATAAAGGCCCCCAGAGCATTCTAGAGCCCCTCAGGACACTTCTAAAGGCCCGCAGACCATTCTAATGCCCGTCAGGGCCTTTCTAAAGGTCCCAGACCGTTCTACTGCCCCTCAGGAGCATTCTAAAGGCCCCCAGACCCTTCTAATCCACCTCAGGGCCTTTCTAAAGGCCCACAGACCATTCAAATGCCCCTCAGGACCCTTTTATAGGCCTTCAGATCCTTCTAATGCCCCTCAGGACCCTTCTAAAGGCCCCCAGACCCTTCTAATACCCCTCAGGGCCTTTCTAAAGTACCCCAGACACTTCTAGAACTTCTCAGGGCCTTTCTATATGACCCCAGACCATTGGAATGCCACTCAGGGCCTTTCTAAAGGCCGCGAGACCCTTATAATCCTCCTGAGGGCCTTTAAATAGGCGACCAGACCCTTCTGGACATCCTCAGGACGCTTCTAATAGCCCCCAGACCCTTCTAGAGCCCCTCAGGGCCTTTCTAAAGGCCTCCACACCCTTCTAATGAGCCTCAAGACCCATGTAAAGGCCCCCAGACACTTCTAGATTGCCTCAGGACCCATTGAAAAGACCCCAGACCCTTCTAATGCCTTTCATGACCCTTTAAAAGGCTACAAGACCCTTCTAATGCCCCTCAGGACCTTTCTAAAGGCCCTCAGACCCTTCTAATGACCCTCAGGGCATTTATAAAGGTCCCCAGACCCTTCTACTGCCCCTCAGGAGCATTCTAAAGGCCCCCAGACCCTTCTAGAGCCTCTCAGGACAGTTTTAAATTCCTCCAGACCCTTCTAGACCCCCTCAGGACCATTCTAAAGCCCCCCGGACCCTTCTAATGCCCCTCAGGGCCTTTCTAAAGGCACCCAGACCCTTCAAATGCCCCTCAGGGCATTTCTAAAGGTCCCCAGACCCTTCTAGGGCCCCTCAGGACCATTCTAAAGGCCCCCAGACTCTTTTAGAGCCCCTCAGGGCCATTCTAAAGGCCCGCAGACCCTTCTAGAGCCCCTCAGGACACTTCTAAAGGCCCCCAGACCCTTCTAGATCCTTTGAAGACCCTTCTAAAAGGCCCCAGACCTTTCTAATGCCCCTCAGGGCATTTCTAAAGGACCACAGATCTTTATAGAGCCCCTCAGGACACTTCTAGAGGCCCCCAGACCCTTCTAGAGCCCCTCAGGACGATTCTAAAGGCCCCCAGACCCTTCTAATCCACCTCAGGACCTTTCTAAAGGCCCCCAGACCATTCAAATGCCCCTCAGGACCCTCTTAAAGGCCTTCAGACCCTTCTAATTCCCCTCAGGACCCTTCAAAAGGCCCCCAGACCCTTCTAGAGCCACTCAGGACGATTCTAAAGGCCCCCAGACCCTTCTAATCCACCTCAGGACCTTTCTAAAGGCCCCCAGACCATTCAAATGCCCCTCAGGACCCTTCTAAAGGCACCCAGACACTTCTAATACTCCTTAGGGCCTTTCTAAAGTACTCCAGACACTTCTAGAACCTCTCAGGGCCTTTCTATATGACCCCAGACCCTTGTAATGCCACTCAGGGCCTTTCTAAAGGCCGCGAGACCCTTATAATGCCCCTGAGGGCCTTTAAAAAGGCCGCCAGACCTTTCTGGACGCCCTCAGGACGCTTCTAATAGCCCCCAGACCCTTCTAGAGCCCCTCAGGGCCTTTCTAAAGGCCTCCACACCCTTCTAATGACCCTCAAGACCCTTGTAAAGGCCCCCAGACCCTCCTAGATTGCCTCAGTACCCATCTAAAAGCCCCCAGACACTTCTAATACCCCTCAGGACCATTCTAAAGGCACTCAGACCCTTCTAATGCCAGTCAGGGCATTTATAAAGTTTCCCAGACCCTTCTAGAGCCCATCAGGACCCTTATAAAGGCCCCCAGACCATTTTAGAGCCAATCAGGACACTTCTAAAGGCCCGCAGACCATTTTAATGCCCGTCAGGTCCTTTATAAACGTCCCCAGACCCTTCTACTGCCCCTCAGGAGCATTCTAAAGTCCCCCAGACCCTGCTAATTCCCCTGAGGGCTTTTATAAGGTCACCCAGACCCTTCTAATGCCCCTCAGGACCCTTCGAAAGGCCCCGAGACACTCTTAGAGCACCTCAGGACATTTCTAAAGGACCCCAGATCTTTCTAGAGCCCGTCAGGAGCCTTCTAGAGGCCCCCAGACCCTTCTAGAGCCCCTCAGGACCATTCTAAAGGCCCCCAGACCCTTCTAATCCACCTCAGGGCCTTTCTAAAGGCCCCAGACCATTCAAATGCCCCTCAGGACCCTTATAAAGGCCTTCAGACCATTCTAATGTCCCTCAGGACCCTTCTAAAGGCACCCAGACCCTTCTAATGCCCCTCAGGGCCTTTCTAAAGTACCCCAGACACTTCTAGAACCTCTCAGGGCCTTTCTATATGACCCCAGACCCTTCTAATGCCACTCAGGGCCTTTCTAAAGGCCGCGAGTCCCTTATAATCCCCCTGAGGGCCTTTAAAATGCCACCTAGACCCTTCTGGACCCCCTCAGGACTCTTCAAATATTCCCCAGACCCTTCTAATGCCATTCAGGACCCTTTTGAAGGCCACAAGACCCTTCTAATGCCCCTCTGGACCTTTCTAAAGGTTCCCAGATCCTTCTAGAGCCCGTCAGGACCATTATAAAGGCCCCCAGACCATTCTAGAGCCCCTCAAGACACTTCTAAAGGCCCGCAGACAATTCTAATGCCCGTCAGGGCCTTTATAAAGGTCCCCAGACCCTTCTACTGCCCCTCAGGAGCATTCTAAAGGACCCCAGACCCTTCTAATGCCCCACAGGGCCTTTCTAAAGGTCCCGAGACCCTTCTAGAGCTCCTGAAGACCTTTCTAAAGGCGCCCAGAACATTATAGAGCCCCTCAGGACCCTTCTAAAGTCCCCCAGACCCTGCTAATTCCTCTCAGGGCT
This sequence comes from Coccyzus lansbergi, assembly GCA_033558105.1. Lineage (NCBI taxonomy): Eukaryota > Metazoa > Chordata > Aves > Cuculiformes > Coccyzidae > Coccyzus > Coccyzus lansbergi. Next base: position 97,432 of record JAUMJK010000558.1, read on the forward strand.
TTTATAAAGGCACCCAGACCCTTCTAATGCCCCTCAGGACCCTTATAAAGGCACCCAGACCCTTCTCAGGACAGTTTTAAATGCCTCCAGACCCTTCTAATCCACCTCAGGACCATTCTAAAGGCCTCCAGGCCATTGAAATGCCCCTCAGGACCCTTCTAAAGGCACCCAGACCCTTCTAATGCCCCACAGGGCCTTTCTAAATTATCCCAGACACTTCTAGAACCTATCAGGGCCTTTCTATATGACCCCAGACCCTTGTAATGCCCATCAGGGCCTTTCTAAAGGCCCCCAGACCCCTCTAATGCCCCTGAGGACATTTCTAAAGGCCCCCAGACCCTTCTAGAGCCCCTCAGGACATTTCTAAAGGCACCCAGACCCTTGTAATGCCACGCAGGGCCTTTCTAAAGGACGCGAGACCCTTATAATCCCCCTGAGGGCCTTTCAAAAAGCCCCCAGACCCTTCTGGACCCCCTCAGGACGCTTCTAATAGCCCCCAGACCCTTCTAGAGCCCCTCAGGGCCTTTCTAAAGGCCTCCACACCCTTCTAATGACCCTCAAGACACATGTAAAGGCCCCCAGACCCTTCTAGATTGCCTCAGGACCCATCTAAAAGCCCCCAGACCCTTCTAATGCCTTTCAGGACCCTTATGAAGGCCACAAGACCTTTCTAATGCCCCTCAGGACCTTTCTAAAGGTTCTCAGACCCTTCTAATGCCCCTCAGGGCATTTATAAAGGTTCCCAGACTCTTCTAGAGCCCGTCAGGACCCTTATAAAGGCCCCTAGACCATTCTAGAGCCCCTCAGGACAATTCTAAAGTCCCCCAGACCATTCTAATGCCCGTCAGGGCCTTTCTAAAGGTCCCCAGACCCTTCTAATGCCCCTCAAGGCATTTCTAAAGGTCCCCAGACCCTTCTAGGGCCCCTCAGGACCATTCTAAAGGCACCCAGACTCTTTTAGAGCCCGTCAGGGCCATTCTAAATGCCCGCAGACCTTTCAAGAGCCCATCAACATCCTTCTAACGGCACCCTGACACTTCTAGAGCCCCTCAGGGCCTTTCTAAAGGCCCCCAGACCATTCTAGAGCCCCTCAGGACACTTCTAAAGGCCCCCAGACCCTTCTAGATCCCCTCAAGTCACTTCTAAAAGGCCCCAGACCTTTCTAATGCCCCTCAGGGCATTTCTAATGGCCCCCAGACCCATCTAATGCCCCTCAGGACCCTTCGAAAGGCCCCGAGACATGTTTGGAGCACCTCAGGACATTTCGAAAGCACACCAGATCTTTCTAGAGCCCCTCAGGACCCTTCTAGAGGCACCCAGACCCTTCTAGAGCCCCTCAGGACGATTCTAAAGGCCCCCCAGACCCTTCTAATCCACCTCAGGGCCTTACTAAAGGCCCCCAGACCATTCAAATGCCCCTCAGGACCCTTTTAAAGGCCTTCAGACCCTTCTAATGCCCTTCAGGATCCTTCAAAGGCCCCCAGACCCTTCTAATGCCTTTCAGCGCCTTTCTAAAGTACCCCAGACAATTCTAGAACCTCTCAGGGCCTTTCTATATGACCCCAGACCCTTGTAATGCCCCTCAGGGCCTTTCTAAAGGCCGCGAGACCCTTATAATCCCCCTGATGGCCTTTAAAAAGGCCCCCAGACCCTTCTGGACCCCCTCAGGACCCATCTAAAAGCCCCCAGACTTTTCTAATGCCTTTCAGGACCATTATGAAGGCCACAAGACCCTTCTAATGCCGCTCAGGACCTTTCTAATGGTTCCCAGACCCTTCTGGAGCCCGTAAGGACCCTTATAAAGGCCTCCAGAACATTCTAGAGCCCCTCAGGACACTTCTAAAGGCCCGCAGACCATTCTAATGCCCGTCAGGACCTTTATAATCGTCCCCAGACACTTCTACTGCCCCTCAGGAGCATTCTAAAGGCCCCCAGACCCTTCTAATGCCCCACAGGGCCTTTCTAAAGGTCCCCAGACCCTTCTAGAGCCCCTGAAGACCCTTCTAAAGGCCCCCAGACCCTTATAGAGCCCCTCAGGACCCTTCTAAAGTACCCAGACCCTGCTAATTCCCCTCAGGGCTTTTATAAGGGCACCCAGACCCTTCTAATGCCCCTCAGGACCCTTATAAAGGCACCCAGACCCTTCTAGAGCCTCTCAGGACAGTTTTAAATGCCTCCAGACCCTTCTAGACCCCCTCAGGACCATTCTAAAGGCCCCCAGACCCTTCTAATTCCCCTCAGGGCCTTTCTAAAGGCCCCCAGACCCTTCCAATGCCCCTCAGGGCATTTCTAAAGGTCCCCAGACCCTTCTAGAGTCCCTCAGGACCATTCTAAAGGCCCCCAGACTCTTTTAGAGCTGCTGAGGGCCATTCTAAAGGCCTGCAGACCCTTCAAGAGCCCCTCAACATCCTTCTAACGGCTCCCTGACCCTTCTAGAGCCCCTCACGGCGTTTCTAAAGACCCTCAGACCCTTCTAGACCCCCTCAGGGCCTTTCTAAAGGCCCCCAGACCCTTCTAGATCCCCTCAAGACCCTTCTAAAAGGCCCCAGACCTTTCTAATGCCCATCAGGGCATTTCTAAAGGCCCCCAGACCTGTCTAATGCCCCTCAATACCCTTCTAAAGGCCCCGAGACACTTTTAGAGCAACTCAGGACATTTCTAAAGGTCCCCAGATCTTTCTAGAGCCCCTCAGGACGATTTTAGAGGCCCCCCAGACCCTTCTAGAGCCACTCAGGACGATTCAAAAGGCCCCCAGACCCTTCTAATCCACATCAGGGCCTTTCTAAAGGCCCCCAGACCATTCCAATGCCCTTCAGGACCCTTTTAAAAGCCCCCAGACCATTCTAATGCACCTCAGGGCCTTTCTAAAGGCCCCCAGACCATTCAAATGCCCCTCAGAACCCTTCTAAAGGCCCCCAGACCCTTCTAATGCCCATCAGGACACTTCTAAATGCCCCCAGACCCTTCTAATGCCCAACAGGGACTTTCAAAAGGTCCCCAGACCCTTCTAGAGCCCCTGAAGACCCTTCTAAAGGCCCCCAGACCCTTATAGAGCCCCTCAGGACCCTTCTAAAGTACCCAGACCCTGCTAATTCCCCTCAGGGCTTTTATAAGGGCACATAGACCCTTCTAATGCCCCTCAGGACCCTTATAAAGGCACCCAGACCCTTCTAGAGCCTCTCAGGACAGTTTTAAATGCCTCCAGACCCTTCTAATGCCCCTCAGGGCTTTTATAAAGGCCCCCATACCCTTCTAATGCCCCTCAGGACATTTCTAAAGGCCCCCAGACCCTTCTAGAGCCCCTCAGGACATTTCTAAAGGCACCCAGACCCTTCTAATGCCACTCAGGGCCTTTCTAACGGCCACGAGACCCTTATAATCCCCCTGAGGGCCTTTAAAAAGGCCCCCAGACCCTTCTGGACCCCCTCAGGACGCTTCTAATAGCCCCCAGACCCTTCTAGAGCCCCTCAGGGCCTTTCTAAAGGCCTCCACACCCTTCTAATGACCCTCAAGACCCATGTAAATGCCCACAGACCCTTCTAGATTGCCTCAGGACCCATCTAAAAGCCCCCAGACCCTTCTAATGCCTTTCAGCGCCTTTCTAAAGTACCCCAGACCTTTCTAATGCCCATCAGGGCATTTCTAAAGGCCCCCAGACCTGTCTAATGCCCCTCAATACCCTTCTAAAGGCCCCGAGACACTTTTAGAGCAACTCAGGACATTTCTAAAGGTCCCCAGATCTTTCTAGAGCCCCTCAGGACGATTTTAGAGGCCCCCCAGACCCTTCTAGAGCCACTCAGGACGATTCAAAAGGCACCCAGACCCTTCTAATCCACATCAGGGCCTTTCTAAAGGCCCCCAGACCATTCCAATGCCCTTCAGGACCCTTTTAAAAGCCCCTAGACCATTCTAATGCACCTCAGGGCCTTTCTAAAGGCCCCCAGACCATTCAAATGCCCCTCAGAACCCTTCTAAAGGCCCCCAGACCCTTCTAATGCCCATCAGGACACTTCTAAATGCCCCCAGACCCTTCTAATGCCCCACAGGGCCTTTCTAAAGGTCCCCAGACCCTTCTAGAGCCCCTGAAGACCCTTCTAAAGGCCCCCAGACCCTTATAGAGCCCCTCAGGACCCTTCTAAAGTACCCAGACCCTGCTAATTCCCCTCAGGGCTTTTATAAGGGCACCCAGACCCTTCTAATGCCCCTCAGGACCCTTATAAAGGCACCCAGACCCTTCTAGAGCCTCTCAGGACAGTTTTAAATGCCTCCAGACCCTTCTAGAGCCTCTCAGGACCATTCTAAAGGCCCCAGACCCTTCTAATGCCCCTCAGGACCCTTCTAAAGGACCCCAGACCCTTCTAATGCCCCTCAGGGCCTTTCTAAAGTACCCCAGACACTTCTAGAAGCTCTCAGGGCCTTTCTATATGACCCCAGACTTTTGTAATGCCCCTCAGGGCCTTTCTAAAGGCCCCCATACCCTTCTAATGCCCCTCAGGACATTTCTAAAGGTCTTCAGACCCTTCTAGAGCCCCTCAGGACATTTCTAAAGGACCCCAGACCCTTCTAATGCCACTCAGGGCCTTTCTAAAGGCCTCCATACCCTTCTAATACCCCTCAGGACATTTCTAAAGGCCCCCAGAACCTTCTAAAGCCCCTGAAGACCCTTCTAAAGTCCCCCAGACCCTGCTAATTACTCTAAGGGCTTTTATAAGGGCCACAAGACCCTTCTAATGCCTTTCAGGAACCTTATAAAGGCACCCAGACCCTTCTAGAGCCTCTAAAAGAGGCTCTAAAAGAGTCTGGGGGCCTTTAGAATGGTCCTGAGGGGCTCTAGAAGGGTCTGGGGGCTATTTGAAGTGTCCTGAGGGGGTCCAGAAGGGTCTGGGGGCCTTTAGAAAGGCCCTGAGGGGCATTAGAAGGGTCTGGGGGCCTTTAGAATGATCCTGAGGGGCAGTAGAAGGGTCTGGGGACCTTTAGAAATGCCCTGACGGGCATTAGAATGGTCTGCGGGCCTTTAGAAGTGTCCTGAGGGGCTCTAGAATGGTCTGGGGGCATTTATAAGGGTCCTGACGGGCTCTAGAAAGGTCTGGGAACCTTTATAAATGCCCTGAGGGGCATTAGAAGGGTCTGAGGGCCTTTAGAAAGGTCCTGAGGAGCATTAGAAAGGTCTTGTGGCCTTCATAAGGGTCCTGAAAGGCATTAGAAGGGTCTGGGGTCTTTTAGATGGGTCCTGAGGCCCATCTAGAAGGGTCTAGTTGCCTTTACATGGGTCTTGAGGGTCATTAGAAGGGTGTGGAGGCCTTTAGAAAGACCCTGAGGGGCTCTAGAAGGGTCTGGGGGCTATTAGAAGCGTCCTGAGGGGGTCCAGAAGGGTCTGGGGACCTTTTTAAAGGCCCTCAGGGAGATTATAATGGTCTCGCGGCCTTTAGAAGGGCTCTGAATGGCATTAGAAGGGTCTGGGGTCATATAGAAAGGCCCTGAGAGGTTCTAGAAGTGTCTCGGGTACTTTAGAAAGGCCCTGAGGGGCATTAGAAGGGTCTGGGGGTCTTTAGAAGGGTCCTGAGGGGCATTAGAAGGGTCTGGGGGCTTTTAGAAGGGCTCTGAGGGGCATTTGAATGGTCTGGGGGCGTTTAGAAAGGCCCTGAGGTGGATTAGAAGGGTCTGGGGGCCTTTAGAAAGGCCCTGAGGTGGAATAGAAGGGTCTGGGGGCCTTTAGAATCGTCCTTAGGGGCTCTAGAAAGATCTGGGGTCCTTTAGAAATGTCCTGAGGTGCTCTAAAAGTGTCTCGGGGCCTTTCGAATGGTCCCGAGGGGCATTAGAAGGGTCTGGGTGCCTTTAGAAATGTCCTGAGCGGCTCTAGAAGGGTCTGGGGGGCCTTTAGAAATGTCCTGAGGGGCATTGGAAGGGTATGGGGTCCTTTATAAAGGCCCTGAGGGACATTAGAAGGGTCTGGGGTCATATAGAAAGGCCCTGAGAGGTTCTAGAAGTGTCTGCGGTACTTTAGAAATGCCCTGAGGTGCATTAGCAGGGTCTGGGGGCCTTTAGAAGGGTCCTGAGGGGCATTAGAAGGGTCTGGGGGCCTTTAGAATGGTCCTGAGGGGGTCTAGAAGGGTCTGGGGACCTTTACATGGGTCTTGAGGGTCATTAGAAGGGTCTGTTGGCCTTTAGAAAGGCCCTGAAAGGCTATAGAAGGGTCTGGGGGCTTTTAGATGGGTTCTGAGGCAATCTAGAAGGGTCTGGGGGTCTTTACATGGGTCTTGAGGGGCATTAGAAGGGTCTGAGTGTATTTAGAAAGGTCCTGAGGGGCATTAGAAGGGTCTTGTGGCTTTTATAAGGGTCCTGAAAGGCATTAGAAGGGTCTGGGTGGCTATAGATGGGTCCTGAGGCAATCTAGATGGGTTTGGGGGCCTTTACATGGGTCTTGAGGGTCATTAGAGGGGTCTGCGGTCCTTTAGATAGTCCCTGAGTGGCATTAGAAGGGTTCGGGGGCCTTTATAAAGGTCCTTAGGGGCATTAGAATGGTCTGGGTGCCTTTAGAAAGGTCCTGAGGGGCATTAGAAGGGTCTTGTGGCCTTCCTAAGGGTCCTGAAAGGCACTAGAAGGCTCTGGGGGTTTTAGTTGGGTCCTGAGGCAATCTAGAAGGGTCTAGGGGCCTTTACATGGGTCTTGGGGGTCATTAGATGGGTGTGGAGGCCTTTAGAAAGGCCCTGAGGGGCTCTAGAAGGGTCTGGGGGCTATTAGAAGCGTCCTGAGGAGGTCCAGAAGGGTCTGGGGGCCTTTTTAAAGGCCCTCAGGGGGATTATAAGGGTCTCGCGGCCTTTAGAAATGTCCTGAGTGGCATTAGAAGGGTCTGGGGTCATATAGAAAGGCCCTGAGATGTTCTAGAAGTGTCTGGGGTACTTTAGAAAGGCTCTGAGGGGCATTAGAATGGTCTGGGGGCCTTTAGAAGGGTCCTGAGGGGCATTAGAAGGGTCTGGGGGCTTTTAGAAGGGCTATGAGGGGCATTTGAATGGTCTGGGGGCGTTTAGAAAGGCCCTGAGGTGGATTAGAAGGGTCTGGGGTCCTTTAGAAAGGCCCTGAGGTGGATTAGAAGGGTCTGGGGGCCTTTAGAATCGTCCTGAGGGGCTCTAGAAGGGTCTGGGGGCCTTTAGAAAGGACCTGAGGGGCTCTAGAAGGGTCTGAGGGCCTCTAGAAGGGTCCTGAGGGGCTCTAGAAAGATCTGGAGTCCTTTAGAAATGTCCTGAGGTGCTCTTAAAGTGTCTCGGGGCCTTTCGAATGGTCCTGAGGGGCATTAGAATGGTCTGGGTGCCTTTAGAAATGTCCTGAGGGGCATTAGAAGGGTATGGGGGCCTTTAGAAAGGCCCTGAGGGGCATTACAAGGGTCTGGGTTCATATAGAAAGGCCCTGAGAGGTTCTAGAAGTGTCTGGGGTACTTTAGAAAGGCCCTGAGGGGCATTAGAAGGGTCTGGGGGCCTTTAGAAGGGTCCTGAGGGGCATTAGAAGGGTCTGGGAGCCTTTAGAATGGTCCTGAGGGGGTCTAGAAGGGTCTGGGGGCCTTTACATTGGTCTTGAGGGGCATTAGAAGGGTCCGAGTGCCTTTAGAAAGGTCCTGAGGGGCATTAGAAGGGTCTTGTGGCCTTCATAAGGGTCCTGAAAGGCATTAGAAGGGTCTGGGGGGTTTTAGATGGGTCCTGAGGCAATCTAGATGGGTCTGGGGGCCTTTACATGGGTCTTGAGGGTCATTAGAGGGGTCAGGGGTCCTTTAGATAGTCCCTGAGTGGCATTAGAAGGGTCCGGGCGCCATTAGAAAGGTCCTGAGGGGCATTAGAATGGTCTGGGTGCCTTTAGAAAGATCCTGAGGGGCTCTAGAATGGTCTGGGGCCTTTAGAAGCATCCTGAGGGGCTGTAGAAGGGTCTGGGGGCCTTTCGAAGGGTCCTGATGGGTTCTAGAAAGATCTTGGGGCCTTTCGAAATGTCGTGAGTGGCTCTAGAAGGGTCTGGGGGCCTTTAGAAGGGCTCTGAGGGGCATTTGAATTGTCTGGGGGCCTTTAGAAAGGCCCTGAGGTGGATTAGAAGAGTCTGGGGTCCTTTAGAATCGTCCTGAGGGGATCTAGAAGGGTCTGGGGGCCTCTAGAAGGGTCCTGAGAGGCTCTAGAAAGATCTGGGGTCCTTTAGAAATGTCCTGAGGTGCTCTAAAATTGTCTCGGGGCCTTTCGAAGGGTCCTGAGGGGCATTAGACGGGTCTGGGGGCCTTTAGAAATACCCTGAGGGGCATAAGAAAGGTCTGGGGCCTTTAAAAAGGGTCTTGAGGGGATCTAGAAGGGTCTGGGGTCCTTTACAAGTGTCCTGAGGGGCTCTAGAAGGGTCTGGGGGCCTTTAGAAAGACCCTGACGGGCTCTAGAATGGTCAGGGAGTTGTTAGAAGGATGTTGAAGGGCTCTTGAAAGGTCTGCGGGCCTTTAGAATGGCCCTGAGGGGCTCTAAAAGAGTCTGGGGTCCTTTAGAATGGTCCTGAGGGGCTCTAGAATGGTCTGAGGACCTTTAGAAATGCCCTGAGGGGCATTAGAAGGGTCTGGGGGCCTTTAGATAGGCCCTGAGGGGCATTAGAAGGGTCTGAGGGCTTTAGAAAGGCCCTGAGGGTCTGCAGAAGGGTCTGGGTGCCTTTCGAATAGTCCTGAAGGGCTCTAGAAATGTCTGGTGTTCTTTAGAAGGGTCTTGACTGGCTCTAGAAGGGTCTGGCGGCTGTAGAATGGTCCTGAGGTGCTCCAGAAGGGTCTTGGGCCCTTTAGAACAATCTAGAGGGGCTCTAGAAGCGTCTGGGGTCCTTTAAAAGGGTCCTGAGGGGCTCTAGAAGGGTCTGGGGTCCTTTAGAAGGGCCTTGAGGGGCGTTAGATGGGTCTGGGGGCCTTTAGAAACACCCTGAGTGGCTCTAGAATGGTCTGGGGATCTTTTGAAATGGCCTTGAGGGGCTCCAGAAGTGTCTGGGGGCCTTTAGAAAGGTCTTGTGGGTCTCTAGAAGGGTCTGGGGGTCTTTACAATAGATCTGAGTGGCTCTAGAGGAGTCTGGGGGCCTTTAGAAAGGTCCTAAAGGGCTCTAGAGTGGTCTGGGGGTATTAGAAAGGCCCTGAAGGGCATTAGATGGGTCTGGCGACCTTTAGAAAAGCTCTGAGGGGCATTAGAAGGGTCTGGGTGCCTTTGGATGGGTCTGAGGGGCATTAGAAGGTTCTGGGGGCCTTTAGAAGGGTCCTGAGGGGCTCTGGAAGGGTCTCGGGGCCATTTGAAGCGTCTTGAGGGGCTCTAGAAGGGTCTGGGTGCCTTTAGAAAGGTCTTGAGGGGATCTAGAGGAGTCTGGAGGCCTTTGGATAGGTCGTGAACGGCTCTAGAGGGGTCTGGGGGCCTTTAGAATGACCCTGAATGGCATTTGATGGGTCTGGGGGCCTTTAGAAAAGTCCTAAGGGGCATTAGAATCTCTGGGGACCTTTAGAAAGGCCCTAAGGGGCATTAGAAGGGTTTTGGGGCCTTTAGAAATGCACTGAAAGGCTCTAGAAGGGTCTGGGGTCCTTTAGAAAGGCCCTGAGGGGCTCTACAAAAGTCTGGGCGCCTGTAGAAGGGTCCTGAGGGGCTCTAGAATGGTTTGGGGACCTTTATAAAGGACCTGAGCAGCTCTAGAAGGGTCTGGGGGCCTTTAAAAGAGTCCTGAGGGGCTCTAGAAGCATCTTCGGGCCTTTAGAATGGTCTTGAGGGGAATTACCAGGGTCTGGGGGCCTTTAGAAGGGTTCTGAGGGGCATTACAAGGGTCTGGGTGCCGTTAGAAAGGTCCTGTGAGGTCTAGAAAGGTCTGGGGGCCTTTAGAAGGGTCCTGAGGGTCATTAGAAGGGTCTGGGGGTCTTTAGAAGGGTCTTGAGGGTCTCTAGATGGGTCTGGGGGTCTTTAGAATGGCCGTGAGGGGTCCTAGAAGAGTCTGGGGGCCTTTAGATAGGTCCTGAAGGGCTCTAGTGGGGTCTGAGGTCCTTTATAAAGGCCCTGAGGGTCATTAGATGAGTTTGGGGGCCTTTAGAAGGTCTTGAGGGGCATTAGAAGGGTCTGGGGTCCTTTAGAAAGACCCTGAGTTGCATTACAAGGGTCTGGTGTCCTTTAGAAGGGTCCTGAGGGGCTCTAGAAGAGTCTGGGGGCCTTTAGAAGTGTCTTGAGGGGCTCTAGAAGGGTTTGGGGTCCTTTAGAAAGGACCTGAATGTCTCTAGAAGGGTCAGGGGGCTTTTAGATATGTTCTGAGGGGCTCTAGATGGGTCTGGGTGCCGTTAGAAGGGTCCTGAGGGGCTCTAGAAGAATCTGGGAGCCTTTAGAAAGGACTTGAGGGGCTCTAGAAGGGTCTGGGGGCCTTTAGAATGGGCCTGAGGGGCTCTAGAAGAGTGTTGGGGTCGTTAGAAGGGTCCTGAAGGGCATTAGATGGGTCTGGGGTCCTTAAGAAGGGTCCTGAGGTGCTCTGGAAAAGTCTGGGGTCCCTTTGAATCGTCTTGAGGGGCTCTAGAAGGGTCTGTCGGCCTTTAGAATGGTCCTGACGGGCTCTAGAAGGGTCTGGGAACCTTTATAAATGCCCTGAGGGGCATTAGAATGGTCTAAGGGCCTTTTGAAGGGTTCTGAGGGGCATTAGAATGGGGCGCACCCACCCTCCCCGAGCACCCACCCCAAACATTCACCCGTTAGCAATTAAGCACCCACCCCAAACATTCACCCATCAAGCAATTAAGCACCCATCCAGCGACAAAACAAATTAATTACATAGCCAAGCCCCAGAATAACACTCCTCAAAAAAACCTCTCAAAAATAATGCCTAAAAGAGAATGCACTCAATCAAAATACACACACAAAAAAACAAAAAAGAAACTAAAAGAAGAAATTTTCAACTCAGACAGCCACCATGTTTAAATCCGGCATCCACCATTTTGAAGCCAACTCCAGCCATTTTCAGACCGTGCAGCCACCATTTTTGAATCGGGTGGCGGCCATTTTGAAGCCAAATCCCGCCATTTTGAGGTCGGGCAGCCGCCATTTTTGAATCGAGCGGAGGCCATTTTGAAGCCGACTCCCGCCATTTTGAGTTCAGGCGGCAGCCATTGTTGAATCGGGCGACGGCCATTTTGACGCAGATTCCAGCCATTTTGAGGCCCCCAGACCATTCTAGAGCCCCTCAGATCCTTTCTAAAGGCTCCCAGACTCTTCTAGACTCCTCAGGACCTTTGTAACGGCCCCCAGACCCATCTAGAGCCCCTCTGAACATTTCTAAAAGCCCCCAGACCCTTCTAGAGCCCCTCAGGACCATTTTAAAGGCCCCCAGACCCTTCTAATCCACCTCAGGGCCTTTCTAAAGGCCCCCAGACCATTCAAATGCCCCTGAGGACCCTTTTAAAGGCCCCCAGACCATTCAAATGCCCCTCAGAACCCTTCTAAAGGCCCCCAGACCCTTCTAATGCCACTCAGGGCCTTTCTAAAGCCGCGAGACCCTTATAATTCCCCTGAGGGCCTTTAAAGAGGCCACAAGACCCTTCTGGACCCCCTCAGGACGCTTCTAATAGCCCCCAGACCCTTCTAGAGCCCCTCAGGGCCTTTCTAAAGGCCTCCACACCCTTCTAATGACCCTCAAGACCCATGTAAAGGCCCCTAGACCCTTCTAGATTGCCTCAGGACCCATCTAAAAGCCCCCAGACCCTTCTAATGCCTTTCAGGGCCTTTCTAAAGGCCCCGACACCCTTCTAATGACCCTCAAGACCCATGTAAAGGCCCCTAGACCCTTCTAGATTGTCTCAGGACCCATCTAAAAGCCCCCAGACCCTTCTAATGCCTTTCAGGACCCTTATGAAGGCCACAAGACCCTTCTAATGCCCCTCAGGACCTTCCTAAAGGCCCTCAGACCCTTCTAATGCCCCTCAGGGCATTTATAAAGGTTCCCAGACCCTTCTAGAGCCTGTCAAGACCCTTATAAAGGCCCCCAGACCATTCTAGAGCCCCTCAGGACACTTCTAAAGGCCCGCAGACCATTCTAATGCCCGTCAGGGCCTTTCTAAAGGTCCCCAGACCCTTCTACTGCCCCTCAGGAGCATTCTAAAGGCCTCCCAGACCCTTCTAATGCCCCACAGGGCCTTTCTAAAGGTCGCCAGACCCTTCTAGAGCCCCTGAAGACCCTTCTAAAGGCCCCCAGACCCTTCTAATGCCCCACAGGGCCTTTCTAAAGTACCCCAGACACTTCTAGAACCTATCAGGGCCTATCTATATGATCCCAGACCCTTCTAATGCCTCTCAGGGCCTTTCTAAAGGTCGCGAGACCCTTATAATCCCCCTGAGGGCCTTTAAAAAGGCCCCCAGACCCTTCTGGACCCCCTCAGGACGCTTCTAATAGCCCCCAGACCCTCCTAGAGCCCCTCAGGGCCTTTCTAAAGGCCTCCACACCCTTCTAATGACCCTCAAGACCGATGTAAAGGCCCCTAGACCCTTCTAGATTGCCTCCGGACACATCTAAAAGCCCCCAGACCCTTCTAATGCCTTTCAGGACCCTTATGAAGGCCACAAGACCCTTCTAATGCCTCACAGGACCTTTCTAAAGGCCCTCAGACCCTTCTAATGCCCCTCAGGGCATTTATAAAGGTTCCCAGACCCTTCTAGAGCCCTTCAGGACCCTTATAAAGGCCCCCAGACCATTCTAGAGCCCCTCAGGACACTTCTAAAGGCCTGCAGACCATTCTAATGCCCGTCAGGGCCTTTCTAAAGGTCCCCAGACCCTTCTACTGCCACTCAGGAGCATTCTAAAGGCCCCCAGACCCTTCAAATGCCCCACAGGGCCTTTCTAAAGGTCCCCAGACCCTTCTAGAGCCCCTCAAGACCCTTCTAAAGGCCCCCAGACCATTATAGAGCCACTCAGGACCCTTCTAAAGTCCCCCAGACGATGCTAGTTCCCCTCAGGGCTTTTATAAAGGCACCCAGACCATTCTAATGCCCCTCAGGACCCTTATAAAGGCACCCAGACCCTTCTAGAGCCTCTCAGGACAGTTTTAAAAGCCTCCAGACCCTTCTAGACCCCCTCAGGACCATTCTAAAGGCCCCCAGACCCTTCTAATGCCCCTCAGGACCCTTCTAAAGGCCCCCAGACCCTTCTAATGCCCCTCAGGGCCTTTATAAAGTACCCCAGACCCTTATAGAACCTCTCAGGGCCTTTCTATATGACCCCAGACCCTTGTAATGCCCCTCAGGGCTTTTCTAAAGGCCCCCAGACCCTTCTAGAGCCCCTCAGGACATTTCTAAAGGCACCCAGACCCTTATAATGCCACTCAGGGCCTTTCTAAAGGCCGCGAGACCCTTATAATCCCCCTGAGGGCCTTTAAAAAGGCCCCCAGACGCTTCTGGACCCCTCAGGACGCTTCTAATAGCCCCCAGAGCCTTCTAGATTGCCACAGAACCCATCTAAAAGCCCCCAGACCCTTCTAATGCCTTTCAGGGCCTTTCTAAAGGCCTCCACACCCTTCTAATGACCCTCAAGACCCATGTAAAGGCCTCTAGACCCTTCTAGATTGCCTCAGGACCCATCTAAAAGCCCCCAGACCCTTCTAATGCCTTTCAGGACCCTTATGAAGGCCACAAGACCCTTCTAATGCCCCTCAGGACCATTCTAAAGGACCTCAGACCCTTCTAGTGCCCCTCAGGGCATTTATAAAGGTTCCCAGACCCTTCTAGAGCCTGTCAGGACACTTATAAATGCCCCCAGACCATTCTAGTGCACCTCAGAACACTTCTAAAGGCCCGCAGACCATTCTAATGCCCGTCAGGACCTTTATAAAGGTCTCCAGACCCTTCTACTGCCCCTCAGGAGCATTCTAAAGGCCCCCAGACCCTTCTAATGCCCCACAGGGCCTTTCTAAAGGTCCCCAGACCCTTCTAGAGCCCATCAAGACCCTTATAAAGGCCCCCAGACCATTCTAGAGCCCCTCAGGACACTTCTAAAGGCCCGCAGACCATTCTAATGCCCGTCAGGGCCTTTCTAAAGGTCCCCAGACCCTTCTACTGCCCCTCAGGAGCATTCTAAAGGCCTCCCAGACCCTTCTAATGCCCCACAGGGCCTTTCTAAAGGTCGCCAGACCCTTCTAGAGCCCCTGAAGACCCTTCTAAAGGCCCCCAGACCCTTCTAATGCCCCACAGGGCCTTTCTAAAGTACCCCAGACACTTCTAGAACCTATCAGGGCCTATCTATATGATCCCAGACCCTTCTAATGCCTCTCAGGGCCTTTCTAAAGGTCGCGAGACCCTTATAATCCCCCTGAGGGCCTTTAAAAAGGCCCCCAGACCCTTCTGGACCCCCTCAGGACGCTTCTAATAGCCCCCAGACCCTCCTAGAGCCCCTCAGGGCCTTTCTAAAGGCCTCCACACCCTTCTAATGACCCTCAAGACCGATGTAAAGGCCCCTAGACCCTTCTAGATTGCCTCCGGACACATCTAAAAGGCCCCAGACCCTTCTAATGCCTTTCAGGACCCTTATGAAGGCCACAAGACCCTTCTAATGCCTCACAGGACCTTTCTAAAGGCCCTCAGACCCTTCTAATGCCCCTCAGGGCATTTATAAAGGTTCCCAGACCCTTCTAGAGCCCTTCAGGACCCTTATAAAGGCCCCCAGACCATTCTAGAGCCCCTCAGGACACTTCTAAAGGCCTGCAGACCATTCTAATGCCCGTCAGGGCCTTTCTAAAGGTCCCCAGACCCTTCTACTGCCACTCAGGAGCATTCTAAAGGCCCCCAGACCCTTCAAATGCCCCACAGGGCCTTTCTAAAGGTCCCCAGACCCTTCTAGAGCCCCTCAAGACCCTTCTAAAGGCCCCCAGACCATTATAGAGCCACTCAGGACCCTTCTAAAGTCCCCCAGACGATGCTAGTTCCCCTCAGGGCTTTTATAAAGGCACCCAGACCATTCTAATGCCCCTCAGGACCCTTATAAAGGCACCCAGACCCTTCTAGAGCCTCTCAGGACAGTTTTAAAAGCCTCCAGACCCTTCTAGACCCCCTCAGGACCATTCTAAAGGCCCCCAGACCCTTCTAATGCCCCTCAGGACCCTTCTAAAGGCCCCCAGACCCTTCTAGAGCCCCTCAGGACATTTCTAAAGGCACCCAGACCCTTATAATGCCACTCAGGGCCTTTCTAAAGGCCGCGAGACCCTTATAATCCCCCTGAGGGCCTTTAAAAAGGCCCCCAGACGCTTCTGGACCCCTCAGGACGCTTCTAATAGCCCCCAGAGCCTTCTAGATTGCCACAGAACCCATCTAAAAGCCCCCAGACCCTTCTAATGCCTTTCAGGGCCTTTCTAAAGGCCTCCACACCCTTCTAATGACCCTCAAGACCCATGTAAAGGCCTCTAGACCCTTCTAGATTGCCTCAGGACCCATCTAAAAGCCCCCAGACCCTTCTAATGCCTTTCAGGACCCTTATGAAGGCCACAAGACCCTTCTAATGCCCCTCAGGACCATTCTAAAGGACCTCAGACCCTTCTAGTGCCCCTCAGGGCATTTATAAAGGTTCCCAGACCCTTCTAGAGCCTGTCAGGACACTTATAAATGCCCCCAGACCATTCTAGTGCACCTCAGAACACTTCTAAAGGCCCGCAGACCATTCTAATGCCCGTCAGGACCTTTATAAAGGTCTCCAGACCCTTCTACTGCCCCTCAGGAGCATTCTAAAGGCCCCCAGACCCTTCTAATGCCCCACAGGGCCTTTCTAAAGGTCCCCAGACCCTTCTAGAGCCCCTCAAGACCCTTCTAAATGCCCCCAGACCCTTATAGAGCCCCTCAGGACCCTTCTAAAGTCCCCCAGACCCTGTTAATTCCCCTCAGAGCTGTTATAAGGGCACCCAGACCCTTCTAATGCCCCTCAGGACATTTCTAAAGGCCCCCAGAACCTTCTAGAGCCCCTGAGGACATTTCTAAAGGCACCCAGACCCTTGTAATGCCACTCAGGGCCTTTCTAAAGGCCGCGAGACCCTTATAATCGCCCTGAGGGCCTTTAAAAAGGTCCCCAGACCCTTCTGGACCCCCTCAGGATGCTTCTAATCGCCCCCAGACCCTTCTAGAGCCCCTCAGGGCCTTTCTAAAGGCCTCCACACCCTTCTAATGACCCTCAAGACCCATGTAAATGCCCACAGACCCTTCTAGATTGTTTCAGGACCCATCTAAAAGCCCCCAGACCCTTCTAATGCCTTTCAGGGCCTTTCTAAAGGCCTCCACACCCTTCTAATGACCCTCAAGACCCATGTAAAGGCCTCCAGACCCTTCTAGATTGCCTCAGGACCCATCTAAAAGCCCCCAGACCCTTCTAATGCCTTTCAGGACCCTTATGAAGGCCACAAGACCCTTCTAATGCCCCTCAGGACCTTTCTAAAGGCCCTCAGACCCTTCTAATGCCCCTCAGGGCATTTATAAAGGTTCCCAGACCCTTCTAGATCCCGTCAGGACCCTTATAAAGGCCCCCAGACCATTCTAGAGCCCCTCAGGACACTTCTAAAGGCCTGCAGACCATTCTAATGCCCGTCAGGGCCTTTCTAAAGGTCCCCAGACCCTTCTACTGCCCCTCAGGAGCATTCTAAAGGCCCCCAGACCCTTCAAATGCCTCACAGGGCCTTTCTAAAGGCCCCTAGACCCTTCTAGAGCCCCTGAAGACCCTTCTAAATGCCCCCAGATCCTTCTACTGCCCCTCAGGAGCATTCTAAAGGAACCCAGACCCTTCTAATGCCCCTCAGGGCTTTTCTAAAGGTCCCCACACCCTTCTAGGGCCCCTCAAGACCACTCTAAAGGCCCCCAGACTCTTTTAGAGCCCCTCAGGGCTATGCTAAAGGCCCGCAGACCCTTCTAGAGCCCCTCAGTACACTTCTAATGGCCCCCAGACCTTTCTAGATCCCCTCAAGACCCTTCTAAAAGGCCCCAGACCTTTCTAATGCCCCTCAGGGCATTTCTAAAGGCCCTCAGACCCTTCTAATGCCCCTCAGGGCATTTATAAAGGTTCCCAGACCCTTCTAGAGCCCGTCAGGACCCTTATAAAGGACCACAGACCATTGTAGAGCCAATAAGGACACTTCTAAAGGCCCGCAGATCATTCTAATGCACGTCAGGGCATTAATAAAGGTCCCCAGACCCTTCTACTGCCCCTCAGGAGCATTCTAAAGTCCCCCAGACCCAGCTAATTCCCCTCAGGGCTTTTATAAGGGCACCCAGACCCTTCTAATGCCCCTCTGGACCCTTCGAAATGCCCCGAGACACTTTTAGAGCACCTCAGGACATTTCTAAAGGACCCCAGATCTTTCTAGAGCCCCTCAGGACCCTTCTAGAGGCCCTCAGACCCTTCTAGAGCCCCTCAGGACCTTTCTAAAGGCCCCTAGACCCTTCTAATCCACCTCAGGGCCTTTCTAAATGCCCCCAGACCATTCAAATGCCCCTCAGGACCCTTTTAAAGGCCTTCAGACCCTTCTAATTCCCCTCAGGACCCTTCAAAAGGCCCCCAGACCATTCTAATGCCTTTCAGGACCCTTATAAAGGCAACAAGGCCTTTCTAATGCCCCTCAGGACCTTTCTAAAGGCCCTCAGACCCTTCTAATGACCCTCAGGGCATTTATAAAGGTTCCCAGACCCTTCTAGAGCCCGTCAGGACCCTTATAAAGGCCCCCAGACCATTCTAGAGCCCCTCAGGACACTGCTAAAGGCCCGCAGACCATTCTAATGCCCGTCAGGGCCTTTCTAAAGGTCCCCAGACTCTTCTACTGCCCCTCAGGAGCATTCTAAAGGCCCCCAGACCCTGCTAATTCCCCTCAGGGCTTTCAAAAGGGCACCCAGACCCTTCTAATGCCCCTCAGGACCCTTATAAATGCCGCGAGACACATTTAGAGCACCTCAGGACATTTCTAAAGGTTACCAGATCTTTCTAAAGGCCCTCAGACCCTTCTAATGCCCCTCAGGGCATTTATAAAGGTTCCCAGACCCTTCTAGAGCTTGTCAGGACCCTTATAAAGGCCCCCAGAGCATTCTAGAGCCCCTCAGGACACTTCTAAAGGCCCGCAGACCATTCTAATGCCCGTCAGGGCCTTTCTAAAGGTCCCAGACCGTTCTACTGCCCCTCAGGAGCATTCTAAAGGCCCCCAGACCCTTCTAATCCACCTCAGGGCCTTTCTAAAGGCCCACAGACCATTCAAATGCCCCTCAGGACCCTTTTATAGGCCTTCAGATCCTTCTAATGCCCCTCAGGACCCTTCTAAAGGCCCCCAGACCCTTCTAATACCCCTCAAGGCCTTTCTAAAGTACCCCAGACACTTCTAGAACTTCTCAGGGCCTTTCTATATGACCCCAGACCATTGGAATGCCACTCAGGGCCTTTCTAAAGGCCGCGAGACCCTTATAATGCCCCTGAGGGCCTTTAAAAAGGCCGCCAGACCTTTCTGGACGCCCTCAGGACGCTTCTAATAGCCCCCAGACCCTTCTAGAGCCCCTCAGGGCCTTTCTAAAGGCCTCCACACCCTTCTAATGAGCCTCAAGACCCATGTAAAGGCCCCCAGACACTTCTAGATTGCCTCAGGACCCATTGAAAAGACCCCAGACCCTTCTAATGCCTTTCATGACCCTTTAAAAGGCTACAAGACCCTTCTAATGCCCCTCAGGACCTTTCTAAAGGCCCTCAGACCCTTCTAATGACCCTCAGGGCATTTATAAAGGTCCCCAGACCCTTCTACTGCCCCTCAGGAGCATTCTAAAGGCCCCCAGACCCTTCTAGAGCCTCTCAGGACAGTTTTAAATTCCTCCAGACCCTTCTAGACCCCCTCAGGACCATTCTAAAGCCCCCCGGACCCTTCTAATGCCCCTCAGGGCCTTTCTAAAGGCACCCAGACCCTTCAAATGCCCCTCAGGGCATTTCTAAAGGTCCCCAGACCCTTCTAGGGCCCCTCAGGACCATTCTAAAGGCCCCCAGACTCTTTTAGAGCCCCTCAGGGCCATTCTAAAGGCCCGCAGACCCTTCTAGAGCCCCTCAGGACACTTCTAAAGGCCCCCAGACCCTTCTAGATCCTTTGAAGACCCTTCTAAAAGGCCCCAGACCTTTCTAATGCCCCTCAGGGCATTTCTAAAGGACCACAGATCTTTATAGAGCCCCTCAGGACACTTCTAGAGGCCCCCAGACCCTTCTAGAGCCCCTCAGGACGATTCTAAAGGCCCCCAGACCCTTCTAATCCACCTCAGGACCTTTCTAAAGGCCCCCAGACCATTCAAATGCCCCTCAGGACCCTCTTAAAGGCCTTCAGACCCTTCTAATTCCCCTCAGGACCCTTCAAAAGGCCCCCAGACCCTTCTAGAGCCACTCAGGACGATTCTAAATACCCCCAGACCCTTCTAATCCACCTCAGGACCTTTCTAAAGGCCCCCAGACCATTCAAATGCCCCTCAGGACCCTTCTAAAGGCACCCAGACACTTCTAATACTCCTTAGGGCCTTTCTAAAGTACTCCAGACACTTCTAGAACCTCTCAGGGCCTTTCTATATGACCCCAGACCCTTGTAATGCCACTCAGGGCCTTTCTAAAGGCCGCGAGACCCTTATAATGCCCCTGAGGGCCTTTAAAAAGGCCGCCAGACCTTTCTGGACGCCCTCAGGACGCTTCTAATAGCCCCCAGACCCTTCTAGAGCCCCTCAGGGCCTTTCTAAAGGCCTCCACACCCTTCTAATGACCCTCAAGACCCATGTAAAGGCCCCCAGACACTTCTAGATTGCCTCAGGACCCATTGAAAAGACCCCAGACCCTTCTAATGCCTTTCATGACCCTTTAAAAGGCTACAAGACCCTTCTAATGCCCCTCAGGACCTTTCTAAAGGCCCTCAGACCCTTCTAATGACCCTCAGGGCATTTATAAAGGTCCCCAGACCCTTCTACTGCCCCTCAGGAGCATTCTAAAGGCCCCCAGACCCTTCTAGAGCCTCTCAGGACAGTTTTAAATTCCTCCAGACCCTTCTAGACCCCCTCAGGACCATTCTAAAGCCCCCCGGACCCTTCTAATGCCCCTCAGGGCCTTTCTAAAGGCACCCAGACCCTTCAAATGCCCCTCAGGGCATTTCTAAAGGTCCCCAGACCCTTCTAGGGCCCCTCAGGACCATTCTAAAGGCCCCCAGACTCTTTTAGAGCCCCTCAGGGCCATTCTAAAGGCCCGCAGACCCTTCTAGAGCCCCTCAGGACACTTCTAAAGGCCCCCAGACCCTTCTAGATCCTTTGAAGACCCTTCTAAAAGGCCCCAGACCTTTCTAATGCCCCTCAGGGCATTTCTAAAGGACCACAGATCTTTATAGAGCCCCTCAGGACACTTCTAGAGGCCCCCAGACCCTTCTAGAGCCCCTCAGGACGATTCTAAAGGCCCCCAGACCCTTCTAATCCACCTCAGGACCTTTCTAAAGGCCCCCAGACCATTCAAATGCCCCTCAGGACCCTCTTAAAGGCCTTCAGACCCTTCTAATTCCCCTCAGGACCCTTCAAAAGGCCCCCAGACCCTTCTAGAGCCACTCAGGACGATTCTAAAGGCCCCCAGACCCTTCTAATCCACCTCAGGACCTTTCTAAAGGCCCCCAGACCATTCAAATGCCCCTCAGGACCCTTCTAAAGGCACCCAGACACTTCTAATACTCCTTAGGGCCTTTCTAAAGTACTCCAGACACTTCTAGAACCTCTCAGGGCCTTTCTATATGACCCCAGACCCTTGTAATGCCACTCAGGGCCTTTCTAAAGGCCGCGAGACCCTTATAATGCCCCTGAGGGCCTTTAAAAAGGCCGCCAGACCTTTCTGGACGCCCTCAGGACGCTTCTAATAGCCCCCAGACCCTTCTAGAGCCCCTCAGGGCCTTTCTAAAGGCCTCCACACCCTTCTAATGACCCTCAAGACCCTTGTAAAGGCCCCCAGACCCTCCTAGATTGCCTCAGTACCCATCTAAAAGCCCCCAGACACTTCTAATACCCCTCAGGACCATTCTAAAGGCACTCAGACCCTTCTAATGCCAGTCAGGGCATTTATAAAGTTTCCCAGACCCTTCTAGAGCCCATCAGGACCCTTATAAAGGCCCCCAGACCATTTTAGAGCCAATCAGGACACTTCTAAAGGCCCGCAGACCATTTTAATGCCCGTCAGGTCCTTTATAAACGTCCCCAGACCCTTCTACTGCCCCTCAGGAGCATTCTAAAGTCCCCCAGACCCTGCTAATTCCCCTGAGGGCTTTTATAAGGTCACCCAGACCCTTCTAATGCCCCTCAGGACCCTTCGAAAGGCCCCGAGACACTCTTAGAGCACCTCAGGACATTTCTAAAGGACCCCAGATCTTTCTAGAGCCCGTCAGGAGCCTTCTAGAGGCCCCCAGACCCTTCTAGAGCCCCTCAGGACCATTCTAAAGGCCCCCAGACCCTTCTAATCCACCTCAGGGCCTTTCTAAAGGCCCCCAGACCATTCAAATGCCCCTCAGGACCCTTATAAAGGCCTTCAGACCATTCTAATGTCCCTCAGGACCCTTCTAAAGGCACCCAGACCCTTCTAATGCCCCTCAGGGCCTTTCTAAAGTACCCCAGACACTTCTAGAACCTCTCAGGGCCTTTCTATATGACCCCAGACCCTTCTAATGCCACTCAGGGCCTTTCTAAAGGCCGCGAGTCCCTTATAATCCCCCTGAGGGCCTTTAAAATGCCACCTAGACCCTTCTGGACCCCCTCAGGACTCTTCAAATATTCCCCAGACCCTTCTAATGCCATTCAGGACCCTTTTGAAGGCCACAAGACCCTTCTAATGCCCCTCTGGACCTTTCTAAAGGTTCCCAGATCCTTCTAGAGCCCGTCAGGACCATTATAAAGTACCCCAGACCATTCTAGAGCCCCTCAAGACACTTCTAAAGGCCCGCAGACAATTCTAATGCCCGTCAGGGCCTTTATAAAGGTCCCCAGACCCTTCTACTGCCCCTCAGGAGCATTCTAAAGGACCCCAGACCCTTCTAATGCCCCACAGGGCCTTTCTAAAGGTCCCGAGACCCTTCTAGAGCTCCTGAAGACCTTTCTAAAGGCGCCCAGAACATTATAGAGCCCCTCAGGACCCTTCTAAAGTCCCCCAGACCCTGCTAATTCCCCTCAGGGCTTTTATAAAGGCACCCAGACCCTTCTAATGCCCCTCAGGACCCTTATAAAGGCACCCAGACCCTTCTCAGGACAGTTTTAAATGCCTCCAGACCCTTCTAATCCACCTCAGGACCATTCTAAAGGCCTCCAGGCCATTGAAATGCCCCTCAGGACCCTTCTAAAGGCACCCAGACCCTTCTAATGCCCCACAGGGCCTTTCTAAATTATCCCAGACACTTCTAGAACCTATCAGGGCCTTTCTATATGACCCCAGACCCTTGTAATGCCCATCAGGGCCTTTCTAAAGGCCCCCAGACCCCTCTAATGCCCCTGAGGACATTTCTAAAGGCCCCCAGACCCTTCTAGAGCCCCTCAGGACATTTCTAAAGGCACCCAGACCCTTGTAATGCCACGCAGGGCCTTTCTAAAGGACGCGAGACCCTTATAATCCCCCTGAGGGCCTTTCAAAAAGCCCCCAGACCCTTCTGGACCCCCTCAGGACGCTTCTAATAGCCCCCAGACCCTTCTAGAGCCCCTCAGGGCCTTTCTAAAGGCCTCCACACCCTTCTAATGACCCTCAAGACACATGTAAAGGCCCCCAGACCCTTCTAGATTGCCTCAGGACCCATCTAAAAGCCCCCAGACCCTTCTAATGCCTTTCAGGACCCTTATGAAGGCCACAAGACCTTTCTAATGCCCCTCAGGACCTTTCTAAAGGTTCTCAGACCCTTCTAATGCCCCTCAGGGCATTTATAAAGGTTCCCAGACTCTTCTAGAGCCCGTCAGGACCCTTATAAAGGCCCCTAGACCATTCTAGAGCCCCTCAGGACAATTCTAAAGTCCCCCAGACCATTCTAATGCCCGTCAGGGCCTTTCTAAAGGTCCCCAGACCCTTCTAATGCCCCTCAAGGCATTTCTAAAGGTCCCCAGACCCTTCTAGGGCCCCTCAGGACCATTCTAAAGGCACCCAGACTCTTTTAGAGCCCGTCAGGGCCATTCTAAATGCCCGCAGACCTTTCAAGAGCCCATCAACATCCTTCTAACGGCACCCTGACACTTCTAGAGCCCCTCAGGGCCTTTCTAAAGGCCCCCAGACCATTCTAGAGCCCCTCAGGACACTTCTAAAGGCCCCCAGACCCTTCTAGATCCCCTCAAGTCACTTCTAAAAGGCCCCAGACCTTTCTAATGCCCCTCAGGGCATTTCTAATGGCCCCCAGACCCATCTAATGCCCCTCAGGACCCTTCGAAAGGCCCCGAGACATGTTTGGAGCACCTCAGGACATTTCGAAAGCACACCAGATCTTTCTAGAGCCCCTCAGGACCCTTCTAGAGGCACCCAGACCCTTCTAGAGCCCCTCAGGACGATTCTAAAGGCCCCCCAGACCCTTCTAATCCACCTCAGGGCCTTACTAAAGGCCCCCAGACCATTCAAATGCCCCTCAGGACCCTTTTAAAGGCCTTCAGACCCTTCTAATGCCCTTCAGGATCCTTCAAAGGCCCCCAGACCCTTCTAATGCCTTTCAGCGCCTTTCTAAAGTACCCCAGACAATTCTAGAACCTCTCAGGGCCTTTCTATATGACCCCAGACCCTTGTAATGCCCCTCAGGGCCTTTCTAAAGGCCGCGAGACCCTTATAATCCCCCTGATGGCCTTTAAAAAGGCCCCCAGACCCTTCTGGACCCCCTCAGGACCCATCTAAAAGCCCCCAGACTTTTCTAATGCCTTTCAGGACCATTATGAAGGCCACAAGACCCTTCTAATGCCGCTCAGGACCTTTCTAATGGTTCCCAGACCCTTCTGGAGCCCGTAAGGACCCTTATAAAGGCCTCCAGAACATTCTAGAGCCCCTCAGGACACTTCTAAAGGCCCGCAGACCATTCTAATGCCCGTCAGGACCTTTATAATCGTCCCCAGACACTTCTACTGCCCCTCAGGAGCATTCTAAAGGCCCCCAGACCCTTCTAATGCCCCACAGGGCCTTTCTAAAGGTCCCCAGACCCTTCTAGAGCCCCTGAAGACCCTTCTAAAGGCCCCCAGACCCTTATAGAGCCCCTCAGGACCCTTCTAAAGTACCCAGACCCTGCTAATTCCCCTCAGGGCTTTTATAAGGGCACCCAGACCCTTCTAATGCCCCTCAGGACCCTTATAAAGGCACCCAGACCCTTCTAGAGCCTCTCAGGACAGTTTTAAATGCCTCCAGACCCTTCTAGACCCCCTCAGGACCATTCTAAAGGCCCCCAGACCCTTCTAATTCCCCTCAGGGCCTTTCTAAAGGCCCCCAGACCCTTCCAATGCCCCTCAGGGCATTTCTAAAGGTCCCCAGACCCTTCTAGAGTCCCTCAGGACCATTCTAAAGGCCCCCAGACTCTTTTAGAGCTGCTGAGGGCCATTCTAAAGGCCTGCAGACCCTTCAAGAGCCCCTCAACATCCTTCTAACGGCTCCCTGACCCTTCTAGAGCCCCTCACGGCGTTTCTAAAGACCCTCAGACCCTTCTAGACCCCCTCAGGGCCTTTCTAAAGGCCCCCAGACCCTTCTAGATCCCCTCAAGACCCTTCTAAAAGGCCCCAGACCTTTCTAATGCCCATCAGGGCATTTCTAAAGGCCCCCAGACCTGTCTAATGCCCCTCAATACCCTTCTAAAGGCCCCGAGACACTTTTAGAGCAACTCAGGACATTTCTAAAGGTCCCCAGATCTTTCTAGAGCCCCTCAGGACGATTTTAGAGGCCCCCCAGACCCTTCTAGAGCCACTCAGGACGATTCAAAAGGCCCCCAGACCCTTCTAATCCACATCAGGGCCTTTCTAAAGGCCCCCAGACCATTCCAATGCCCTTCAGGACCCTTTTAAAAGCCCCCAGACCATTCTAATGCACCTCAGGGCCTTTCTAAAGGCCCCCAGACCATTCAAATGCCCCTCAGAACCCTTCTAAAGGCCCCCAGACCCTTCTAATGCCCATCAGGACACTTCTAAATGCCCCCAGACCCTTCTAATGCCCAACAGGGACTTTCAAAAGGTCCCCAGACCCTTCTAGAGCCCCTGAAGACCCTTCTAAAGGCCCCCAGACCCTTATAGAGCCCCTCAGGACCCTTCTAAAGTACCCAGACCCTGCTAATTCCCCTCAGGGCTTTTATAAGGGCACATAGACCCTTCTAATGCCCCTCAGGACCCTTATAAAGGCACCCAGACCCTTCTAGAGCCTCTCAGGACAGTTTTAAATGCCTCCAGACCCTTCTAATGCCCCTCAGGGCTTTTATAAAGGCCCCCATACCCTTCTAATGCCCCTCAGGACATTTCTAAAGGCCCCCAGACCCTTCTAGAGCCCCTCAGGACATTTCTAAAGGCACCCAGACCCTTCTAATGCCACTCAGGGCCTTTCTAACGGCCACGAGACCCTTATAATCCCCCTGAGGGCCTTTAAAAAGGCCCCCAGACCCTTCTGGACCCCCTCAGGACGCTTCTAATAGCCCCCAGACCCTTCTAGAGCCCCTCAGGGCCTTTCTAAAGGCCTCCACACCCTTCTAATGACCCTCAAGACCCATGTAAATGCCCACAGACCCTTCTAGATTGCCTCAGGACCCATCTAAAAGCCCCCAGACCCTTCTAATGCCTTTCAGCGCCTTTCTAAAGTACCCCAGACCTTTCTAATGCCCATCAGGGCATTTCTAAAGGCCCCCAGACCTGTCTAATGCCCCTCAATACCCTTCTAAAGGCCCCGAGACACTTTTAGAGCAACTCAGGACATTTCTAAAGGTCCCCAGATCTTTCTAGAGCCCCTCAGGACGATTTTAGAGGCCCCCCAGACCCTTCTAGAGCCACTCAGGACGATTCAAAAGGCACCCAGACCCTTCTAATCCACATCAGGGCCTTTCTAAAGGCCCCCAGACCATTCCAATGCCCTTCAGGACCCTTTTAAAAGCCCCTAGACCATTCTAATGCACCTCAGGGCCTTTCTAAAGGCCCCCAGACCATTCAAATGCCCCTCAGAACCCTTCTAAAGGCCCCCAGACCCTTCTAATGCCCATCAGGACACTTCTAAATGCCCCCAGACCCTTCTAATGCCCCACAGGGCCTTTCTAAAGGTCCCCAGACCCTTCTAGAGCCCCTGAAGACCCTTCTAAAGGCCCCCAGACCCTTATAGAGCCCCTCAGGACCCTTCTAAAGTACCCAGACCCTGCTAATTCCCCTCAGGGCTTTTATAAGGGCACCCAGACCCTTCTAATGCCCCTCAGGACCCTTATAAAGGCACCCAGACCCTTCTAGAGCCTCTCAGGACAGTTTTAAATGCCTCCAGACCCTTCTAGAGCCTCTCAGGACCATTCTAAAGGCCCCAGACCCTTCTAATGCCCCTCAGGACCCTTCTAAAGGACCCCAGACCCTTCTAATGCCCCTCAGGGCCTTTCTAAAGTACCCCAGACACTTCTAGAAGCTCTCAGGGCCTTTCTATATGACCCCAGACTTTTGTAATGCCCCTCAGGGCCTTTCTAAAGGCCCCCATACCCTTCTAATGCCCCTCAGGACATTTCTAAAGGTCTTCAGACCCTTCTAGAGCCCCTCAGGACATTTCTAAAGGACCCCAGACCCTTCTAATGCCACTCAGGGCCTTTCTAAAGGCCTCCATACCCTTCTAATACCCCTCAGGACATTTCTAAAGGCCCCCAGAACCTTCTAAAGCCCCTGAAGACCCTTCTAAAGTCCCCCAGACCCTGCTAATTACTCTAAGGGCTTTTATAAGGGCCACAAGACCCTTCTAATGCCTTTCAGGAACCTTATAAAGGCACCCAGACCCTTCTAGAGCCTCTAAAAGAGGCTCTAAAAGAGTCTGGGGGCCTTTAGAATGGTCCTGAGGGGCTCTAGAAGGGTCTGGGGGCTATTTGAAGTGTCCTGAGGGGGTCCAGAAGGGTCTGGGGGCCTTTAGAAAGGCCCTGAGGGGCATTAGAAGGGTCTGGGGGCCTTTAGAATGATCCTGAGGGGCAGTAGAAGGGTCTGGGGACCTTTAGAAATGCCCTGACGGGCATTAGAATGGTCTGCGGGCCTTTAGAAGTGTCCTGAGGGGCTCTAGAATGGTCTGGGGGCATTTATAAGGGTCCTGACGGGCTCTAGAAAGGTCTGGGAACCTTTATAAATGCCCTGAGGGGCATTAGAAGGGTCTGAGGGCCTTTAGAAAGGTCCTGAGGAGCATTAGAAAGGTCTTGTGGCCTTCATAAGGGTCCTGAAAGGCATTAGAAGGGTCTGGGGTCTTTTAGATGGGTCCTGAGGCCCATCTAGAAGGGTCTAGTTGCCTTTACATGGGTCTTGAGGGTCATTAGAAGGGTGTGGAGGCCTTTAGAAAGGCCCAGAGGGGCTCTAGAAGGGTCTGGGGGCTATTAGAAGCGTCCTGAGGGGGTCCAGAAGGGTCTGGGGACCTTTTTAAAGGCCCTCAGGGAGATTATAATGGTCTCGCGGCCTTTAGAAGGGCTCTGAATGGCATTAGAAGGGTCTGGGGTCATATAGAAAGGCCCTGAGAGGTTCTAGAAGTGTCTCGGGTACTTTA
Source organism: Coccyzus lansbergi (assembly GCA_033558105.1). Lineage (NCBI taxonomy): Eukaryota > Metazoa > Chordata > Aves > Cuculiformes > Coccyzidae > Coccyzus > Coccyzus lansbergi. The sequence goes on from JAUMJK010000558.1 coordinate 125,101, forward strand.
GAAAGGCCCTGAGGGGCATTAGAAGGGTCTGGGGGTCTTTAGAAGGGTCCTGAGGGGCATTAGAAGGGTCTGGGGGCTTTTAGAAGGGCTCTGAGGGGCATTTGAATGGTCTGGGGGCGTTTAGAAAGGCCCTGAGGTGGATTAGAAGGGTCTGGGGGCCTTTAGAAAGGCCCTGAGGTGGAATAGAAGGGTCTGGGGGCCTTTAGAATCGTCCTTAGGGGCTCTAGAAAGATCTGGGGTCCTTTAGAAATGTCCTGAGGTGCTCTAAAAGTGTCTCGGGGCCTTTCGAATGGTCCCGAGGGGCATTAGAAGGGTCTGGGTGCCTTTAGAAATGTCCTGAGCGGCTCTAGAAGGGTCTGGGGGCCTTTAGAAATGTCCTGAGGGGCATTGGAAGGGTATGGGGTCCTTTATAAAGGCCCTGAGGGGCATTAGAAGGGTCTGGGGTCATATAGAAAGGCCCTGAGAGGTTCTAGAAGTGTCTGCGGTACTTTAGAAATGCCCTGAGGTGCATTAGCAGGGTCTGGGGGCCTTTAGAAGGGTCCTGAGGGGCATTAGAAGGGTCTGGGGGCCTTTAGAATGGTCCTGAGGGGGTCTAGAAGGGTCTGGGGACCTTTACATGGGTCTTGAGGGTCATTAGAAGGGTCTGTTGGCCTTTAGAAAGGCCCTGAAAGGCTATAGAAGGGTCTGGGGGCTTTTAGATGGGTTCTGAGGCAATCTAGAAGGGTCTGGGGGTCTTTACATGGGTCTTGAGGGGCATTAGAAGGGTCTGAGTGTATTTAGAAAGGTCCTGAGGGGCATTAGAAGGGTCTTGTGGCTTTTATAAGGGTCCTGAAAGGCATTAGAAGGGTCTGGGGGGCTATAGATGGGTCCTGAGGCAATCTAGATGGGTTTGGGGGCCTTTACATGGGTCTTGAGGGTCATTAGAGGGGTCTGCGGTCCTTTAGATAGTCCCTGAGTGGCATTAGAAGGGTTCGGGGGCCTTTATAAAGGTCCTTAGGGGCATTAGAATGGTCTGGGTGCCTTTAGAAAGGTCCTGAGGGGCATTAGAAGGGTCTTGTGGCCTTCCTAAGGGTCCTGAAAGGCATTAGAAGGCTCTGGGGGTTTTAGTTGGGTCCTGAGGCAATCTAGAAGGGTCTAGGGGCCTTTACATGGGTCTTGGGGGTCATTAGATGGGTGTGGAGGCCTTTAGAAAGGCCCTGAGGGGCTCTAGAAGGGTCTGGGGGCTATTAGAAGCGTCCTGAGGAGGTCCAGAAGGGTCTGGGGGCCTTTTTAAAGGCCCTCAGGGGGATTATAAGGGTCTCGCGGCCTTTAGAAATGTCCTGAGTGGCATTAGAAGGGTCTGGGGTCATATAGAAAGGCCCTGAGATGTTCTAGAAGTGTCTGGGGTACTTTAGAAAGGCTCTGAGGGGCATTAGAATGGTCTGGGGGCCTTTAGAAGGGTCCTGAGGGGCATTAGAAGGGTCTGGGGGCTTTTAGAAGGGCTATGAGGGGCATTTGAATGGTCTGGGGGCGTTTAGAAAGGCCCTGAGGTGGATTAGAAGGGTCTGGGGTCCTTTAGAAAGGCCCTGAGGTGGATTAGAAGGGTCTGGGGGCCTTTAGAATCGTCCTGAGGGGCTCTAGAAGGGTCTGGGGGCCTTTAGAAAGGACCTGAGGGGCTCTAGAAGGGTCTGAGGGCCTCTAGAAGGGTCCTGAGGGGCTCTAGAAAGATCTGGAGTCCTTTAGAAATGTCCTGAGGTGCTCTTAAAGTGTCTCGGGGCCTTTCGAATGGTCCTGAGGGGCATTAGAATGGTCTGGGTGCCTTTAGAAATGTCCTGAGGGGCATTAGAAGGGTATGGGGGCCTTTAGAAAGGCCCTGAGGGGCATTACAAGGGTCTGGGTTCATATAGAAAGGCCCTGAGAGGTTCTAGAAGTGTCTGGGGTACTTTAGAAAGGCCCTGAGGGGCATTAGAAGGGTCTGGGGGCCTTTAGAAGGGTCCTGAGGGGCATTAGAAGGGTCTGGGAGCCTTTAGAATGGTCCTGAGGGGGTCTAGAAGGGTCTGGGGGCCTTTACATTGGTCTTGAGGGGCATTAGAAGGGTCCGAGTGCCTTTAGAAAGGTCCTGAGGGGCATTAGAAGGGTCTTGTGGCCTTCATAAGGGTCCTGAAAGGCATTAGAAGGGTCTGGGGGGTTTTAGATGGGTCCTGAGGCAATCTAGATGGGTCTGGGGGCCTTTACATGGGTCTTGAGGGTCATTAGAGGGGTCAGGGGTCCTTTAGATAGTCCCTGAGTGGCATTAGAAGGGTCCGGGCGCCATTAGAAAGGTCCTGAGGGGCATTAGAATGGTCTGGGTGCCTTTAGAAAGATCCTGAGGGGCTCTAGAATGGTCTGGGGCCTTTAGAAGCATCCTGAGGGGCTGTAGAAGGGTCTGGGGGCCTTTCGAAGGGTCCTGATGGGTTCTAGAAAGATCTTGGGGCCTTTCGAAATGTCGTGAGTGGCTCTAGAAGGGTCTGGGGGCCTTTAGAAGGGCTCTGAGGGGCATTTGAATTGTCTGGGGGCCTTTAGAAAGGCCCTGAGGTGGATTAGAAGAGTCTGGGGTCCTTTAGAATCGTCCTGAGGGGATCTAGAAGGGTCTGGGGGCCTCTAGAAGGGTCCTGAGAGGCTCTAGAAAGATCTGGGGTCCTTTAGAAATGTCCTGAGGTGCTCTAAAATTGTCTCGGGGCCTTTCGAAGGGTCCTGAGGGGCATTAGACGGGTCTGGGGGCCTTTAGAAATACCCTGAGGGGCATAAGAAAGGTCTGGGGCCTTTAAAAAGGGTCTTGAGGGGATCTAGAAGGGTCTGGGGTCCTTTACAAGTGTCCTGAGGGGCTCTAGAAGGGTCTGGGGGCCTTTAGAAAGACCCTGACGGGCTCTAGAATGGTCAGGGAGTTGTTAGAAAGATGTTGAAGGGCTCTTGAAAGGTCTGCGGGCCTTTAGAATGGCCCTGAGGGGCTCTAAAAGAGTCTGGGGTCCTTTAGAATGGTCCTGAGGGGCTCTAGAATGGTCTGAGGACCTTTAGAAATGCCCTGAGGGGCATTAGAAGGGTCTGGGGGCCTTTAGATAGGCCCTGAGGGGCATTAGAAGGGTCTGAGGGCTTTAGAAAGGCCCTGAGGGTCTGCAGAAGGGTCTGGGTGCCTTTCGAATAGTCCTGAAGGGCTCTAGAAATGTCTGGTGTTCTTTAGAAGGGTCTTGACTGGCTCTAGAAGGGTCTGGCGGCTGTAGAATGGTCCTGAGGTGCTCCAGAAGGGTCTTGGGCCCTTTAGAACAATCTAGAGGGGCTCTAGAAGCGTCTGGGGTCCTTTAAAAGGGTCCTGAGGGGCTCTAGAAGGGTCTGGGGTCCTTTAGAAGGGCCTTGAGGGGCGTTAGATGGGTCTGGGGGCCTTTAGAAACACCCTGAGTGGCTCTAGAATGGTCTGGGGATCTTTTGAAATGGCCTTGAGGGGCTCCAGAAGTGTCTGGGGGCCTTTAGAAAGGTCTTGTGGGTCTCTAGAAGGGTCTGGGGGTCTTTACAATAGATCTGAGTGGCTCTAGAGGAGTCTGGGGGCCTTTAGAAAGGTCCTAAAGGGCTCTAGAGTGGTCTGGGGGTATTAGAAAGGCCCTGAAGGGCATTAGATGGGTCTGGCGACCTTTAGAAAAGCTCTGAGGGGCATTAGAAGGGTCTGGGTGCCTTTGGATGGGTCTGAGGGGCATTAGAAGGTTCTGGGGGCCTTTAGAAGGGTCCTGAGGGGCTCTGGAAGGGTCTCGGGGCCATTTGAAGCGTCTTGAGGGGCTCTAGAAGGGTCTGGGTGCCTTTAGAAAGGTCTTGAGGGGATCTAGAGGAGTCTGGAGGCCTTTGGATAGGTCGTGAACGGCTCTAGAGGGGTCTGGGGGCCTTTAGAATGACCCTGAATGGCATTTGATGGGTCTGGGGGCCTTTAGAAAAGTCCTAAGGGGCATTAGAATCTCTGGGGACCTTTAGAAAGGCCCTAAGGGGCATTAGAAGGGTTTTGGGGCCTTTAGAAATGCACTGAAAGGCTCTAGAAGGGTCTGGGGTCCTTTAGAAAGGCCCTGAGGGGCTCTACAAAAGTCTGGGCGCCTGTAGAAGGGTCCTGAGGGGCTCTAGAATGGTTTGGGGACCTTTATAAAGGACCTGAGCAGCTCTAGAAGGGTCTGGGGGCCTTTAAAAGAGTCCTGAGGGGCTCTAGAAGCATCTTCGGGCCTTTAGAATGGTCTTGAGGGGAATTACCAGGGTCTGGGGGCCTTTAGAAGGGTTCTGAGGGGCATTACAAGGGTCTGGGTGCCGTTAGAAAGGTCCTGTGAGGTCTAGAAAGGTCTGGGGGCCTTTGAAGGGTCCTGACAGGTTCTATAAATGTCTGGGGGCCTTTAGAAGGGTCCTGAGGGTCATTAGAAGGGTCTGGGGGTCTTTAGAAGGGTCTTGAGGGTCTCTAGATGGGTCTGGGGGTCTTTAGAATGGCCGTGAGGGGTCCTAGAAGAGTCTGGGGGCCTTTAGATAGGTCCTGAAGGGCTCTAGTGGGGTCTGAGGTCCTTTATAAAGGCCCTGAGGGTCATTAGATGAGTTTGGGGGCCTTTAGAAGGTCTTGAGGGGCATTAGAAGGGTCTGGGGTCCTTTAGAAAGACCCTGAGTTGCATTACAAGGGTCTGGTGTCCTTTAGAAGGGTCCTGAGGGGCTCTAGAAGAGTCTGGGGGCCTTTAGAAGTGTCTTGAGGGGCTCTAGAAGGGTTTGGGGTCCTTTAGAAAGGACCTGAATGTCTCTAGAAGGGTCAGGGGGCTTTTAGATATGTTCTGAGGGGCTCTAGATGGGTCTGGGTGCCGTTAGAAGGGTCCTGAGGGGCTCTAGAAGAATCTGGGAGCCTTTAGAAAGGACTTGAGGGGCTCTAGAAGGGTCTGGGGGCCTTTAGAATGGGCCTGAGGGGCTCTAGAAGAGTGTTGGGGTCGTTAGAAGGGTCCTGAAGGGCATTAGATGGGTCTGGGGTCCTTAAGAAGGGTCCTGAGGGGCTCTGGAAAAGTCTGGGGTCCCTTTGAATCGTCTTGAGGGGCTCTAGAAGGGTCTGTCGGCCTTTAGAATGGTCCTGACGGGCTCTAGAAGGGTCTGGGAACCTTTATAAATGCCCTGAGGGGCATTAGAATGGTCTAAGGGCCTTTTGAAGGGTTCTGAGGGGCATTAGAATGGGGCGCACCCACCCTCCCCGAGCACCCACCCCAAACATTCACCCGTTAGCAATTAAGCACCCACCCCAAACATTCACCCATCAAGCAATTAAGCACCCATCCAGCGACAAAACAAATTAATTACATAGCCAAGCCCCAGAATAACACTCCTCAAAAAAACCTCTCAAAAACAATGCCTAAAAGAGAATGCACTCAATCAAAATACACACACAAAAAAACAAAAAAGAAACTAAAAGAAGAAATTTTCAACTCAGACAGCCACCATGTTTAAATCCGGCATCCACCATTTTGAAGCCAACTCCAGCCATTTTCAGACCGTGCAGCCACCATTTTTGAATCGGGTGGCGGCCATTTTGAAGCCAAATCCCGCCATTTTGAGGTCGGGCAGCCGCCATTTTTGAATCGAGCGGAGGCCATTTTGAAGCCGACTCCCGCCATTTTGAGTTCAGGCGGCAGCCATTGTTGAATCGGGCGACGGCCATTTTGACGCAGATTCCAGCCATTTTGAGGCCCCCAGACCATTCTAGAGCCCCTCAGATCCTTTCTAAAGGCTCCCAGACTCTTCTAGACTCCTCAGGACCTTTGTAACGGCCCCCAGACCCATCTAGAGCCCCTCTGAACATTTCTAAAAGCCCCCAGACCCTTCTAGAGCCCCTCAGGACCATTTTAAAGGCCCCCAGACCCTTCTAATCCACCTCAGGGCCTTTCTAAAGGCCCCCAGACCATTCAAATGCCCCTGAGGACCCTTTTAAAGGCCCCTAGACCATTCAAATGCCCCTCAGAACCCTTCTAAAGGCCCCCAGACCCTTCTAATGCCACTCAGGGCCTTTCTAAAGCCGCGAGACCCTTATAATTCCCCTGAGGGCCTTTAAAGAGGCCACAAGACCCTTCTGGACCCCCTCAGGACGCTTCTAATAGCCCCCAGACCCTTCTAGAGCCCCTCAGGGCCTTTCTAAAGGCCTCCACACCCTTCTAATGACCCTCAAGACCCATGGAAAGGCCCCTAGACCCTTCTAGATTGCCTCAGGACCCATCTAAAAGCCCCCAGACCCTTCTAATGCCTTTCAGGACCCTTATGAAGACCACAAGACGCTTCTAATGCCCCTCAGGACCTTTCTAAAGGCTTTCAGACCCTTCTAATGCCCCTCGGGGCTTTTATAAAAGTTCCCAGACCCTTCTAGAGCCCGTCAGGACCCTTATAAAGGCCCCCAGACCATTCTAGAGACCCTCAGGACACTTCTAAACGACACCAGAACCTTGTAATGCCCCTCAGTACGCTTCTACTAGCCCCCAGACCCTTCTAATGCCTTTCAGGGCCTTTCTAAAGGCCTCCACACCCTTCTAATGACCCTCAAGACCCATGGAAAGGCCCCTAGACCCTTCTAGATTGCCTCAGGACCCATCTAAAAGCCACCAGACCCTTCTAATGCCTTTAAGGACCCTTATGAAGGCCACAAGACCCTTCTAATGCCCCTCAGGACCTTTCTAAAGGCCCGCAGACCCTGCTAATGCCCATGAGGGCCTTTCTAAAGGTCTCCAGACCATTCTACTGCCCCTCAGGAGCATTCTAAAGGCCCCCAGACCCTTCTAATGCCTCACAGGGCCTTTCTAAAGGCCCCCAGACCATTCTAGAGCTCCTGAAGACCCTTCTAAAGGCCCCCAGACCCTTGTAGAGCCCCTCAGGACCCTTCTAAAGTCTCCCAGACCCTGCTAATTCCCCTCAGGGCTTTTACAAGGGCACCCAGACACTTCTAATGCCCCTCAGGACCCTTATAAAGGCACCCAGACCCTTCTAGAGCCTCTCAGGACAGTTTTAAATGCCTCCAGACCCTTCTAGACCCCCTCAGGACCATTCTAAAGGCCCCCAGACCCTTCTAATGCCCCTCAGGACCCTTCTAAAGGCCCCCAGACCCTTCTACTGCCCCTCAGGGCCTTTCTAAATTACCCCAGACACTTCTAGAACCTCTCAGGGCCTTTCTATATGACCCCAGACCCTCCTAATGCCCCTCAGGGCCTTTCTAAAGGCCCCCATACCCTTCTAATGCCCCTCAGGACATTTCTAAAGGCCCCCAGACCCTTCTAGAGCCCCTCAGGACATTTCTAAAGTCACCCAGACCCTTGTAATGCCACTCAGGGCCTTTCTAAAGGCCGCGAGACCCTTATAATCCCCCTGAGGGCCTTTAAAAAGGCCCCCAGACCCTTCTGGACCCCCTCAGGACGCTTCTAATAGCCCCCAGACCCTTCTAGAGCCCCTCAGGGCCTTTCTAAAGGCCTCCACACCATTCTAATGACCCTTAAGACCCATGTAAAGGCCCCCAGACCCTTCTAGATTGCCTCAGGACCCATCTAAAAGCCCCCAGACCCTTCTAATGCCTTTCAGGACTCTTTTAAAGGCACCCAGACCCTTCTAATGCCCCTCAGGACACTTCTAAAGGCCCCCAGACCCTTCTAATGCCCCTCAGGGCCTTTCTAAATTACTCCAGACACTTCTAGAACCTCTCAGGGCCTTTCTATATGACGCCAGAGCCTTTTAATGCCACTCAGGGCCTTTCTAAAGGCCGCGAGACCCTTATAATCCCCCTGAGGGCCTTTAAAAAGGCCCCCAGACCCTTCTGGACCCCCTCAGGACGCTTCTAATAGCCCCCAGACCCTTCTAGAGCACCTTGGGGCCTTTCTAAAGGCCTCCACACCCTTCTAATGACCCTCAAGACCCATGTAAAGGCCCCCAGACCCTTCTAGATTGCCTCAGGACCCATCTAAAAGCCCCCAGACCCTTCTAATGCCTTTCAGGACCCTTATGAAGGCCACAAGACCCTTCTAATTCTCCTCAGGACCTTTCTAAATGCCCTCAGACCCTTCTAATGCCTTTCAGGGCCTTTATAAAGGTTCCCAGACCCTTCTAGAGACCGTCAGGACCCTTATAAAGGCCCCCAGACCCTTCTAGAGCCTCTCAGGACAGATTTAAATGCCTGCAGACCCTTCTAGACCCCCTCAGGACCATTCTAAAGGCACCCAGACCATTCTAATGCTCCACAGGGCCTTTCTAAACGTCCCCAGAGCCTTATAGAGCCCCTGAAGACCCTTCTAAAGGTCCCCAGACCCTTCTAATGCCCCTCAAGGCCTTTCTAAAGTACCCCAGACACTTCTAGAACCTCTCAGGGCCTTTCTATATGACCCCAGACCCTTCTAATGCCTCTCAGGGCCTTTCTAAAGGTCGGTAGAGCATTATAATTCCCCTGAGGGCCTTTTAAAAGCCCCCCAGACCCTTCTGGACCCCCTCAGGACGCTTCTAATAGCCCCCAGACCCTTCTAATGACCCCCAGGGTCTTTCTAAAGGCCTCCACACACTTCTAATGACCCTCAAGACACATGTAAAGGTCCCCAGACCCTTCTAGATTGCCTCAGGACCCATCTAAAAGCCCCCAGACACTTCTAATGCCTTTCAGGGCCTTTCTAAAGGACTCCACTACCTTCTAATGACCCTCAAGACCCATGTAAAGGCCCCTAGACCCTTCTAGATATCCTCAGGACCCAATAATAGCCCCCAGACCCTTCTAATGCCTTTCAGGACCCTTATGAAGATCACAAGACCCTTCTAATGCCTCTCAGGACCTTTCTAAAGGCCCTCAGACCCTTCTAATGCCACTCAGGGCCTTTCTAAATGCCGCGAGACACTTATAATCCCCCTGAGGGCCTTTAAAAAGGCATCCAGACCCTTCTGGACCCCCTCAGGACGCTTCTAATAGCCCCCAGACCCTTCTAGAGCCTCTCAGGGCCTTTCTAAAGGCCTCCACACCATTCTAATGACCCTCAAGACCCATGTAAAGGCCCCCAGACCCTTCTAGATTGCCTCAGGACCCATCTAAAAGGCCCCAGAGCCTTCTAATGCCTTTCAGGACCCTTATGAAGGCCACAAGACCCTTCTAATGCCCCTCAGGACCTTTCTAAAGGCCCTCAGACTATTCAAATGCCCCTCAGGACTCTTTTAAAGGCCCCCAGACCCTTCTAATGCACCTCAGGATACTTCTAAAGGCCCCCAGACCCTTCTAATGTCCCTCAGGGCCTTTCTAAATTACCCCAGACACTTCTGGAACATCTCAGAGCCTTTCTATATGACCCCAGACCCTTGTAATGCCACTCAGGGGCCTTCTAATGGCCACGAGACCCTTATCATCCCCCTGAGGGCCTTTAAAAAGGCCCCCAGACCCTTGTAGACCCCCTCAGGACGCTTCTAATAGCCCCCAGACCCTTCTAGAGCCCCTTGGGGCCTTTCTAAAGGCCTCCACTCCCTTCTAATGACCCTCAAGACCCATGTAAAGGCCCCTAGACCCTTCTAGATTGCCTCAGGACCCATCTAAAAGCCCGCAGACCCTTCTAATGCCTTTCAGGACCCTTATGAAGGCCACAAGACCCTTCTAATGCCCCTCAGGACCTTTCTAAAGGCCCTCAGACCCTTCTATTGCCCCTCAGGGCATTTATAAAGGTTCCCAGACCCTTCTAGAGCCCCTCAGGACCCTTATAAAGGCCCCCAGACCATTCTAGAGCCCCTCAGGACACTTCTAAAGGCCCGCAGACCATTCTAATGCCTGTCAGTTCCTTTCTAAAGGTCCCCAGACCCTTCTACTGCCCCTCAGGATCATTGTAAAGGCCCCCAGACCCTTCTAATGCCCCACAGGGCCGTTCTAAAGGTCCCCAGACCCTTCTAGAGCCCCTGAAGACCCTTCTAAAGGCCCCCAGACCATAATAGAGCCCCTCAGGACCCTTCTAATGTCCCCCAGACCCTGCTAATTCCCCTCAGGGCTTTTATAAGGGCCACAAGACCATTCTAATGCCCCTCAGGACCCTTATAAAGGCACCCAGACTCTTCTAGAGCCTCTCAGGACAGTTTTAAATGCCTCCAGACCCTTCTAGACCCACTCAGGGCCATTCTAAAGGCCCCCAGACCCTTCTAATGCCCCTCAGGACCCTTCTAAAGGCCCTCAGGGCCTTTCTAAAGTACCCCAGACACTTCTAGAACCTCTCAGGGCCTTTCTATATGACCCCAGACCCTTGTAATGCCCCTCAGGGCCTTTCTAAATGCCCCCAGACCCTTCTAGAGCCCCTCAAAACATTTCTAAAGGCACCCAGACCATTCTAATGCCACTCAGGGCCTTTCTAAAGGCCACGAGACCATTATAATCCCATTGAGGGCCTGTAAAAAGGCCCTCAGACCCTTCTAATGCCCCTCAGGACGCTTCTAATAGCCCCCAGACCCTTCTAGAGCACCTCCGGGCCTTTCTAAAGGCTTCCACACCCTTCTAATGACCCTCGAGACCCATGTAAAGGTCCCTAGACCCTTCTAGACTGCCTCAGGTCCCATCTAAAAGCCCCCAGACCCTTCTAATGCCTTTCAGGGCCTTTCTAAAGGCCTCCACACCCTTCTAATGACCCTCAAGACCCATGGAAAGGCCCCTAGACCCTTCTAGATTGCCACAGGACCCATCTAAAAGCCCGCAGACCCTTCTAATGCCTTTCAGGACCCTTATGAAGGCTACAAGACCCTTCTAATGCCCCTCAGGACCTTTCTAAAGGCCCTCAGACCCTTGTAATGCCCCTCAGGGCATTTATAAAGGTTCCCAGACCCTTCTAGAGCCCCTCAGGACCCTTATAAAGGCCCCCAGACCATTCTAGAGCCCTTCAGGACATTTCTAAAGGCCCGCAGACCATTCTAAACCTGTCAGGGCCTTTCTAAAGGTCCCCAGACTCTTCTACTGCCCCTCAGGAGCATTCTAAAGGCCCCCAGACCCTTCTAATGCCCCACAGGGCCTTTCTAAAGGTCCCCAGACCCTTCTAGAGCCCCTGAAGACCCTTCTAAAGGCCCCCAGACCATAATAGAGCCCCTCAGGACCCTTCTAATGTCCCCCAGACCCTGCTAATTCCCCTCAGGGCTTTTATAAGGGCCACAAGACCCTTCTAATGCCCCTCAGGACCCTTATAAAGGTACCCAGACCCGTCTAGAGCCTCTCAGGGCAGTTTTAAATGCCTGCAGACCCTTCTAGACCCCGTCAGGGCCATTCCGAAGGCCCCCAGACACTTCTAATGCCCATCAGGACCCTTCTAAAGGCCCTCAGGGCCTTTCTAAAGTAACCCAGACACTTCAAGATCCCCTCAGGGCCTTTCTATATGACCCCAGACCCTTGTAATGCCCCTCAGGACCTTTCTAAATGCCCTCAGACCCTTGTAATGCCCCTCAGGGCTTTTATAAAGATTCCCAGACCCTTCTAGAGCCCGTCAGGACCCTTATAAAGGCCCCAAGACCATTCTAGAGCCCCTCAGGACACTTCTAAAGGCCCACAGATCATTCTAATGCCCGCCAGGGCTTTCTAAAAATCCCCAGACCCTTCTACTGCCCCTCCGGAGCATTCTAAAGGCCCCCAGACCCTTCTAATGCCCCACAGGGCCTTTCTAAAGGTCCCCAGACCCTTCTAGAGCCCCTGAAGACCCTTCTAAAGGCCCCCAGACCCTTCTAATGCCACTCAGGGCCTTTCTAATGGCCGCGAGACTTTTATAATCCCCCTGAGGGCCTTTAAAAAGGCACCCAGACCCTTCTGGACCCCCTCAGGACACTTCTAATAGCCCCCAGACCCTTCTAGAGCCTCTCAGGGCCTTTCTAAAGGCCTCCACACCCTTCTAATGACCCTCAAGACCCATGTAAACGCCCCCAGACCCTTCTAGATTGCCTCAGGACCCATCTAAAAGCCCGTAGACCCTTCTAATGCCTTTCAGGACCCTTATGAAGGCCACAAGACCCTTCTAATGCCCCTCAGGACCTTTCTAAAGGCCCTCAGACTATTCAAATGCCCCTCAGGACTCTTTTAAAGGCCCCCAGACCCTTCTAATGCACCTCAGGACACTTCTAAAGGCCCCCAGACCCTTCTAATGTCCCTCAGGGCCTTTCTAAATTACCCCAGACACTTCTGGAACATCTCAGAGCCTTTCTATATGACCCCAGACCCTTGTAATGCCACTCATGGCCCTTCTAAAGGCCGAGAGACCATTATCATCCCCCTGAGGGCCTTTAAAAAGGCCCCCAGACCCTTGTAGACCCCCTCAGGACGCTTCTAATAGCCCCCAGACCCTTCTAGAGCCCCTCGGGGCCTTTCTAAAGGCCTCCACACCCTTCTAATGACCCTCAAGACCAATGTAAAAGCCCCTAGACCCTTCTAGATTGCCTCAGGACCCATCTAAAAGCCCGCAGACCCTTCTAATGCCTTTCAGGACCCTTATGAAGGCCACAAGACCCTTCTAATGCCCCTCAGGACCTTTCTAAAGGCCCTCAGACCCTTCTAATGCCCCTCAGGGCATTTATAAAGGTTCCCAGACCTATCTAGACCCCCTCAGGACCCTTATAAAGGCCCCCAGACCATTCTAGAGCCCCTCAGGACACTTCTAATGGCCCGCAGACCATTCTAATGCCTGTCAGGGCGTTTATAAATGTCCCCAGACCCTTCTACTGCCCCTCAGGATCATTCTAAAGGCCCCCAGACCCTTCTAATGCCCCACAGGGTCTTTCTAATGGTCCCCAGACCCTTCTAGAGCCCCTGAAGACCGTTCTAAAGGCCCCCAGACTGTAATAGAGCCCCTCAGGACCCTTCTAAAGTCCCCCAGACCCTGCTAATTCCCCTCAGGGCTTTTATAAGGGCCACAAGACCCTTCTAATTCCCCTCAGGACCTTTATAAAGGCACCCAGACCCTTCTAGAGCCTCTCAGGACAGTTTTAAATGACTCCAGACCCTTCTAGACCCCGTCAGGGCCATTCTAAAGGCCCCCAGACCCTTCTAATGCCCCTCAGGACCCTTCTAAAGCCCCTCAGGGCCTTTATAAAGTAACCCAGACACTTCAAGATCCCCTCAGGGCCTTTCTATATGACCCCAGACCCTTGTAATGCCCCTCAGGGTCTTTCTAAAGGCCCTCAGACCCTTGTAATGCCCCTCAGGGCTTTTATAAAGATTCCCAGACCCTTCTAGAGCCCGTCAGGACCCTTATAAAGGCCCCAAGACCATTCTAGAGCCCCTCAGGACACTTCTAAAGGCCCACAGATCATTCTAATGCCCGTCAGGGCTTTCTAAAAATCCCCAGACCCTTCTACTGCCCCTCCGGAGCATTCTAAAGACCCCCAGACCCTTCTAATGCCCCACAGGGCCTTTCTAAAGGTCCCCAGACCCTTCTAGAGCCCCTGAAGACCCTTCTAAAGGCCCCCAGACCCTTCTAATGCCACTCAGGGCCTTTCTAATGGCCGCGAGACTTTTATAATCCCCCTGAGGGCCTTTAAAAAGGCACCCAGACCCTTCTGGACCCCCTCAGGACACTTCTAATAGCCCCCAGACCCTTCTAGAGCCTCTCAGGGCCTTTCTAAAGGCCTCCACACCCTTCTAATGACCCTCAAGACCCATGTAAAGGCCCCCAGACCCTTCTAGATTGCCTCAGGACCCATCTAAAAGCCCGCAGACCCTTCTAATGCCTTTCAGGACCCTTATGAAGGCCACAAGACCCTTCTAATGCCCCTCAGGACCTTTCTAAAGGCCCTCAGACTATTCAAATGCCCCTCAGGACTCTTTTAAAGGCCCCCAGACCCTTCTAATGCACCTCAGGACACTTCTAAAGGCCCCCAGACCCTTCTAATGTCCCTCAGGGCCTTTCTAAATTACCCCAGACACTTCTGGAACATCTCAGAGCCTTTCTATATGACCCCAGACCCTTGTAATGCCACTCATGGCCCTTCTAAAGGCCGAGAGACCATTATCATCCCCCTGAGGGCCTTTAAAAAGGCCCCCAGACCCTTCTAGACCCCCTCAGGACGCTTCTAATAGCCCCCAGACCCTTCTAGAGCCCCTCGGGGCCTTTCTAAAGGCCTCCACACCCTTCTAATGACCCTCAAGACCAATGTAAAAGCCCCTAGACCCTTCTAGATTGCCTCAGGACCCATCTAAAAGCCCGCAGACCCTTCTAATGCCTTTCAGGACCCTTATGAAGGCCACAAGACCCTTCTAATGCCCCTCAGGACCTTTCTAAAGGCCCTCAGACCCTTCTAGAGCCCCTCAGGACCCTTATAAAGGCCCCCAGACCATTCTAGAGCCCCTCAGGACACTTCTAAAGGCCCGCAGACCATTCTAATGCCTGTCAGGGCCTTTATAAATGTCCCCAGACCCTTCTACTGCCCCTCAGGATCATTCTAAAGGCCCCCAGACCCTTCTAATGCCCCACAGAGCCTTTCTAAAGGTCCCCAAACCCTTCTAGAGCCCCTGAAGACCGTTCTAAAGGCCCCCAGACCGTAATAGAGCCCCTCAGGACCCTTCTAAAGTCCCCTAGACCCTGCTAATTCCCCTCAGGGCTTTTATAAGGGCCACAAGACCCTTCTAATGCCCCTCAGGACCTTTGTAAAGGCACCCAGACCCTTCTAGAGCCTCTCAGGACAGTTTTAAATGACTCCAGACCCTTCTAGACCCCGTCAGGGCCATTCTAAAGGCCCCCAGACCCTTCTAATGCCCCTCAGGACCCTTCTAAAGGCCCTCAGGGCCTTTAATAAAGTAACCCAGACACTTCTAGAACCTCTCAGGGCCTTTCTATATGACCCCAGACCCATGTAATGCCCCTCAGGGCCTTTCTAAAGGCCCCCAGACCCTTCTAGAGCCCCTCTGGACGTTTCTAAAGGCACCCAGACCCTTCTAATGCCAATCAGGGCCTTTCTAAAGGCCACGAGACCCTTATAATCCCCCTGAGGGCCTTTAAAAAGGCCCCCAGACCCTTCTGGACCCCCTCAGGACGCTTCTAATAGCCCCCAGACCCTTCTAGAGCCCCTCCGGGCCTTTCTAAAGGCCTCCACACCCTTCTAATGACCCTCAAGACCCATGTAAAGGTCCGTAGACCCTTCTAGACTGCCTCAGGTCCCATTTAAAAGCCCCCAGACCCTTCTAATGCATTTCAGGACCCTTATGAAGGCCACAAGACCCTTCTAATGCCCCTCAGGACCTTTCTAAAGGCACTCAGACCCTTCTAATGCCCCTCAGGGCTTTTATAAAGGTTCCCAGACCCTTCTAGAGCCCGTCAGGACCCTTATAAAGGCCCCCAGACCATTCTAGAGCCCCTCAGGACACTTCTAAAGGCCCGCAGACCATTCTAATGCCCGTCAGGGCCTTTATAAATGTCCCCAGACCCTTCTACTGCCCCTCAGGAGCATTCTAAAGGCACCCAGACCATTCTAGAGCCTCTCAGGACAGTTTGAAATGCCTCCAGACCCTTCTAGACCCCCTCAGGACCATTCTAAAGACCCCCAGACCATTCTACTGCCTCTCAGGAGCACTCTAAATGTCCCCAGACCCTTCTAATGCCCCACAGGGCCTTTCTAAAGGTCCCCAGACCCTTCTAGAGCCCTTGAAGACCCTTCTAAAGGCTCCCAGACCATTCTAATGCCACTCAGGGCCTTTCTAAAGGCCGCGAGACCCTTATAATCCCCCTGAGGGCTTTTAAAAAGGCCCCCAGACCCTTCTGGACCCCCTCAGCACGCTTCTAATAGCCCCCAGACCCTTCTAATGCCACTCAGGGCCTTTCTAAAGGCCACGAGACCCTTATAATCCCATTGAGGGCCTTTAAAAAGGCCCCCAGACCCTTCTGGACCCCCTCAGGACGCTTCTAATAGCCTCCAGACCCATCTAGAGCCCCTCCGGGCTTTTCTAAAGGCCTCCACACCCTTCTAATGACCCTCAAGACCCATATAAAGGTCCCTAGACCCTTCTAGACTGCCTCAGGTCCCATCTAAAAGCCCCCAGGCCATTCTAATGCCTTTCAGGGCCTTTCTAAAGGCCTCCACACCCTTCTAGTGACCCTCAAGACCCATGGAAAGGCCCCTAGACCCTTCTAGATTGCCTCAGGACCCATCTAAAAGCCCGCAGACCCTTCTAATGCCTTTCAGGACCCTTATGAAGGCCACAAGACCCTTCTAATGCCCCTCAGGACCTTTCTAAAGGCCCTCAGACCCTTCTAATGCCTTTCAGGGCCTTTATAAAGGTTCCCAGACCCTTCTAGAGCCCGTCAGGACCCTTATAAAGGCCCCCAGACCATTCTAGAGCCCCTCAGGACATTTCTAAAGGCCCGCAGACCATTCTAATGCCCGTCAGGGCCTTTATAAATGTCCCCAGACCCTTCTACTGCCACTCAGGAGCTTTCTAAAGGCCCCCAGACCCTTCTAATGCCCCACAGGGCCTTTCTAAAGGTCCCCAGACCCTTCTAGAGCCCCTGAAGACCCTTCTAAAGGCCCCCAGACCCTTATGGAGCCCCTCAGGACCCTTCTAAAGTCCCCCAGACCCTGCTAATTCCCCTCAGGGCTTTTATAAGGGAACCCAGACACTTCTAATGCCCCTGAGGACCCTTATAAAGGCACCCAGACCGTTTTAGAGCCTCTCAGGACAGTTTTAAATGCCTCCAGACCCTTCTAGACCCCTCAGGACCATTCTAAAGACCCCCAGACCATTCTACTGCCTCTCAGGAGCCCTCTAAATGTCCACAGACCCTTCTAATGCCCCACAGGGCCTTTCTAAAGGTCCCCAGACCCTTCCAGAACCCCTGAAGACCCTTCTAAAGGCTCACAGACCATTCTAATGCCACTCAGGGCCTTTCTAAAGGCCGCGAGACCCTTATAATCCCCCTTAGGGCCTTTAAAAAGGCCCCCAGACCCTTCTGGACCCCCTCAGGACGCTTATAATAGACCCCAGACCCATCTAATGCCACTCAGGGCCTTTCTAAAGGTCGCGAAACCCTTATAATCCCCCTGAGGGCCTTTAAAAAGGCCCCCAGACCATTCTGGACCCCCTCAGGACGTTTCTAATGGCCCCCACACCCTTCTAGAGCCACTCAGGGCCTTTCTAAAGGCCTCCACACCCTTCTAATGACCCTCAAGACCCATGTAAAGGCCCCCAGACCCTTCTAGATTGCCTCAGGACCCATCTAAAAGCCACCAGACCCTTCTAATGCCTTTCAGGGCCTTTCTAAAGGCCTCCACACCCTTCTAATGACCCTCAAGACCCATGTAAAGGCCCCTAGACCCTTCTAGATTGCCTCAGGACCCATCTAAAAGCCCCCAGACCCTTCTAATGCCTTTCAGGACCCTTATGAAGGCCACAAGACCCTTCTAATGCCCCTCAGGACCTTTCTAAAGGCCCTCAGACCCTTCTAATGCCCCTCAGGGCATTTATAAATGTTCCCAGACCCTTCTAGAGGCCGTGAGGACCCTTATAAAGGCCCCCAGGCCATTCTAGAGCCCCTCAGGACAATTCTAAATGCCCGCAGACCGTTCTAATGCCCGTCAGGGCCTTTCTAAATGTCCCCAGACCCTTCTACTGCCCCTCAGGAGCATTCTAAAGGCTCCCAGAACCTTCTAATGCCCCACAGGGCCTTTCTAAAGGTACCCAGACCCTTCTAGAGCCCCTGAAGACCCTTCTAAAGGCCCCCAGACCCTTATAGAGCCCATTAGGACGCTTCTAATGTCCCCCTGACCCTGATAATTCCCCTCAGGGACTTTATAAGGGCACCCGGACCATTCTAATGCCCCTCAGGGCCCTTCTAAAGGCAGCCAGACCCTTCTAATGCCCCTCAGGGCCTTTCTAAATTACCCCATACACTTCTAGAACCTATGATAGCCTTTCTATATGACCCCAGACCCTTGTAATGCCACTCAGGGCCTTTCTAAAGGCCGCGAGACCCTTATAATCCCCCTGAGGTCCTTTAAAAAGGCCCCCAGGCCCTTCTGGACCCCCTCAGGACGCTTCTAATAGCCCCCAGACCCTTCTAGAGCCCCTCGGGGCCTTTCTAAAGGCCTCCACACCCTTCTAATGACCCTCAAGACCAATGTAAAAGCCCCTAGACCCTTCTAGATTGCCTCAGGACCCATCTAAAAGCCCGCAGACCCTTCTAATGCCTTTCAGGACCCTTATGAAGGCCACAAGACCCTTCTAATGCCCCTCAGGACCTTTCTAAAGGCCCTGAGACCCTTCTAATGCCCCTCAGGGCATTTATAAAGGTTCCCAGACCCTTCTAGAGCCCATCAGGACCCTTATAAAGGCCCCCAGACCATTCTAGAGCCCCTCAGGACACTTCTAATGGCCCGCAGACCATTCTAATGCCTGTCAGGGCCTTTATAAATGTCCCCAGACCCTTCTACTGCCCCTCAGGATCATACTAAAGGCCCCCAGACCCATCTAATGCCCCACAGGGCCTTTCTAAAGGCCCCCAGACCGTAATAGAGCCCCTCAGGACCCTTCTAAAGTCCCCCAGACCCTGCTAATTCCCCTCAGGGCTTTTATAAGGGCCACAAGACCCTTCTAATGCCCCTCAGGACCTTTATAAAGGCACCCAGACCCTTCTAGAGCCTCTCAGGACAGTTTTAAATGCCTCCAGACCCTTCTAGACCCCCTCAGGGCCATTCTAAAGGCCCCCAGACCCTTCTAATGCCCCTCAGGACGCTTCTAAATGCCCTCAGGGCCTTTATAAAGTAACCCAGACACTTCTAGAACCTCTCAGGGCCTTTCTATATGACCCCAGACCCTTGTAATGCCCCTCAGGGCCTTTCTAAAGGCCCCCAGACCCTTCTAGAGCTCCTCAGGACATTTCTAAAGGCACCCAGACCCTTCTAATGCCACTCAGGGCCTTTCTAAAGGCCACGAGACCCTTATAATCCCCCTGAGGGCCTTTAAAAAGGCCCCCAGACCCTTCTGGACCCCCTCAGGACGCTTCTAATAGCCCCCAGACCCTTCTAGAGCCCCTCCGGGCCATTCTAAAGGCCTCCACACCCCTCTAATGACCCTCAAGACCCATGTAAAGGTCCCTAGACCCTTCTAGACTGCCTCAGGTCCCATCTAAAAGCCCCCAGAGCCTTCTAATGCATTTCAGGACCCTTATGAAGGCCACAAGACCCTTCTAATGCCCCTGAGGACCTTTCTAAAGGCCCTCAGACTATTCAAATGCCCCTCAGGACTCTTTTAAAGGCCCCCAGACCTTTCTAATGCACCTCAGGACACTTCTAAAGGCCCACAGATCATTCTAATGCCCGTCAGGGCCTTTCTAAAAATCCCCAGACCCTTCTACTGCCCCTCAGGATCATTCTAAAGGCCCCCAGACCCTTCTAATGCCCCACAGGGCCTTTCTAAAGGTCCGCAGACCCTTCTAGAGCCCCTGAAGACCGTTCTAAAGGCCCCCAGACCCTTCTAATGCCACTCAGGGCCTTTCTAAAGGCCGCGAGACACTTATAATCCCCCTAAGGTCCTTTAAAAAGGCACCCAGACCCTTCTGGACCCCCTCAGGACATTTCTAATTGTCCCCAGACCCTTCGAGAGCCTCTCAGGGCCTTTCTAAAAGCCTCCACACCCTTCTAATGACCCTCAAGACCCATGTAAAGGCCCCCAGACCCTTCTAGATTGCCTCAGGACCCATCTAAAAGCCCCCAGAGCCTTCTAATGCCTTTCAGGACCCTTATGAAGGCCACAAGACCCTTCTAATGCCCCTCAGGACCTTTCTAAAGGCCCTCAGACTATTCAAATGCCCCTCAGGACTCTTTTAAAGGCCCCCAGACCCTTCTAATGCACCTCAGGACACTTCTAAAGGCCCCCAGACCCTTCTAATGTCCCTCAGGTCCTTTCTAAATTACCCCTGACACTTCTGGAACATCTCAGAGCCTTTCTATATGACCCCAGACCCTTGTAATGCCACTCAGGGCCCTTCTAAAGGCCGCGAAACCCTTATCATCCCACTTAGTGCCTTTAAAAAGGCCCCCAGACCCTTCTGGACCACCTCAGGACGCTTCTAATAGCCCCCAGACCCTTCTAGAGCACCTCGGGGCCTTTCTAAAGGCCTCCACACCCTTCTAATGACCCTCAAGACCAATGTAAAGGCCCCTAGACCCTTCTAGATTGCCTCAGGACCCATCTAAAAGCCCGCAGACCCTTCTAATGCCTTTCAGGACCCTTATGAAGGACAAAAGACCCTTCTAATTCCCCTCAGGACCTTTCTAAAGGCCCTCAGACCCTTCTAATGCCCCTCAGGGCTTTTATAAAGGTTCCCAGACCCTTCTAGAGCCCGTCAGGACCCTTATAAAGGCCCCCAGACCATTCTAGAGCCCCTCAGGACACTTCTAAAGGCCCCCAGACCATTCTGGACCCCCTCAGGACGCTTCTAATAGCCTCCACACCCATCTAGAGCCCCTCCGGGCTTTTCTAAAGGCCTCCACACCCTTCTAATGACCCTCAAGACCCATATAAAGGTCCCTAGACCCTTCTAGACTGCCTCAGGTCCCATCTAAAAGCCCCCAGGCCATTCTAATGCCTTTCAGGGCCTTTCTAAAGGCCTCCACACCCTTCTAGTGACACTCAAGACCCATGGAAAGGCCCCTAGACCCTTCTAGATTGCCTCAGGACCCATCTAAAAGCCCGCAGACCCTTCTAATGCCTTTCAGGACCCTTATGAAGGCCACAAGACCCTTCTAATGCCCCTCAGGACCTTTCTAAAGACCCTCAGACCCTTCTAATGCCTTTCAGGGCCTTTATAAAGGTTCCCAGACCCTTCTAGAGCCCGTCAGGACCCTTATAAAGGCCCCCAGACCATTCTAGAGCCCCTCAGGACATTTCTAAAGGCCCGCAGACCATTCTAATGCCCGTCAGGGCCTTTATAAATGTCCCCAGACCCTTCTACTGCCACTCAGGATCATTCTAAAGGCCCCCAGACCCTTCTAATGCCCCACAGGGCCTTTCTAAAGGTCCCCAGACCCTTCTAGAGCCCCTGAAGACCCTTCTAAAGGCCCCAGACCCTTATGGAGCCCCTCAGGACCCTTCTAAAGTCCCCCAGACCCTGCTAATTCCCCTCAGGGCTTTTATAAGGGAACCCAGACCCTTCTAATGCCCCTGAGGACCCTTATAAAGGCACCCAGACCGTTTAAGAGCCTCTCAGGACAGTTTTAAATGCCTCCAGACCCTTCTAGACCCCTCAGGACCATTCTAAAGACCCCCAGACCATTCTACTGCCTCTCAGGAGCACTCTAAATGTCCACAGACCCTTCTAATGCCCCACAGGGCCTTTCTAAAGGTCCCCAGACCCTTCCAGAACCCCTGAAGACCCTTCTAAAGGCTCCCAGACCATTCTAATGCCACTCAGGGCCTTTCTAAAGGCCGCGAGACCCTTATAATCCCCCTGAGGGCCTTTAAAAAGGCCCCCAGACCCTTCTGGACCCCCTCAGGACGCTTCTAATGGCCCCCACACCCTTCTAGAGCCACTCAGGGCCTTTCTAAAGGCCTCCACACCCTTCTAATGACCCTCAAGACCCATGTAAAGGCCCCCAGACCCTTCTAGATTGCCTCAGGACCCATCTAAAAGCCACCAGACCCTTCTAATGCCTTTCAGGGCCTTTCTAAGGCCCTCAGACCCTTCTAATGCCTTTCAGGACCCTTATGAAGGCCACAAGACCCTTCTAATGCCCCTCAAGACCTTTCTAAAGGCCCTCAGACCCTTCTAATGCCCCTCAGGGCATTTATAAATGTTCCCAGACCCTTCTAGAGGCCGTGAGGACCCTTATAAAGGCCCCCAGGCCATTCTAGAGCCCCTCAGGACAATTCTAAATGCCCGCAGACCGTTCTAATGCCCGTCAGGGCCTTTCTAAATGTCCCCAGACCCTTCTACTGCCCCTCAGGAGCATTCTAAAGGCTCCCAGAACCTTCTAATGCCCCACAGGGCCTTTCTAAATGTACCCAGACCCTTCTAGAGCCCCTGAAGACCCTTCTAAAGGCCCCCAGACCCTCATAGAGCCCATTAGGACGCTTCTAATGTCCCCCTGACCCTGATAATTCCCCTCAGGGCCTTTATAAGGGCACCCGGACCATTCTAATGCCCCTCAGGACCCTTCTAAAGGCAGCCAGACCCTTCTAATGCCCCTCAGGGCCTTTCTAAATTACCCCATACACTTCTAGAACCTATGAGAGCCTTTCTATATGACCCCAGACCCTTGTAATGCCACTCAGGGCCTTTCTAAAGGCCGCGAGACACTTATAATCCCCCTGAGGTCCTTTAAAAAGGCCCCCAGGCCCTTCTGGACCCCCTCAGGACGCTTCTAATAGCCCCCAGACCCTTCTAGAGCCCCTCAGGGCCTTTGTAAAGGCCTCCACACCCTTCTAATGACCCTCAAGACCCATGGAAAGGCCCCTAGACCCTTATAGATTGCCTCAGGACCCATCTAAAAGCCCCCAGACCATTCTAATGCCTTTCAGGACCCTTATGAAGGGCACAAGACCCTTCTAATGCCCCTCAGGACCTTTCTAAAGGCCCTCATACCCTTCTAATGCCGCTCAGGGCTTTTATAAAGGTTCCCAGAATCTTCTAGAGCCCGTCAGGACCCTTATAAAGGCCCCAAGACCATTCTAGAGCCCCTCAGGACACTTCTAAAGGCCCGCAGACCATTCTAATGCACGTCAGGGCATTTATAAAGGTCCCCAGACCCTTCTACTGCCCCTCAGGAGCATTCTAAAGGCCCCCAGACCCTTCTAATGCGCAACAGGGCCTTTCTAAAGGTCCCCAGACCCTTCTAGAGCCCCTGAAGACCCTTCTAAAGGCCCCCAGACCCTTCTAATGCCCCTCAGGGCCTTTCTAAAGGCCCCCAGACCCTTCTAGACCCCCTGAAGACCCTTCTAAAGGCCCCCAGACCCTTCTAATGCCACTCAGGGCCTTTCTAAATGAAGCTAGACCCGTATAATCCCACTGAGGGCCTTTAAAAAGGCCCCCAGACCATTCTGGACCCACTCAGGACGCTTCTAATAGCCCCCACACCCTTCTGGAGCCCCTCAGGGCCTTTCTAAAGGCCTCCACACCCTTCTAATGACCCTCAAGACCCATGTAAATGCCCCCAGACCCTTCTAGATTGCCTCAGGACCCATCTAAAAGCCCCCAGACCCTTCTAATGCCTTTCAGGACAATTATGAAGGCCACAAGACCCTTCTAATACCCCTCAGGACCTTCTAAAGGCCCTCAGACTATTCAAATGCCCCTCAGGACTCTTTTAAAGGCCCCCAGACCCTTCTAATGCACCTCAGGACACTTCTAAAGGCCCCCAGACCCTTCTAATGACCCTCAGGGCCTTTCTAAATTACCCCAGACACTTCTAGAACCTCTCAGAGCCTTTCTATATGACCCCAGACCCTTGTAATGCCACTCAGGGCCCTTCTAAAGGCCGCGACACCCTTCTAATCCCCCTGAGGGCCTTTAAAAATGCCCCCAGACCTTTCTGGACCCCCTCAGGACGCTTCTAATAGTCCCCAGACCCTTCTAGGGCCCCTCAGGGCCTTTCTAAAGGCCTCCACACCCTTCTAATGACACTCAAGACCCATGTAAAGGCCCCTAGACCATTCTAGATTGCCTCAGGACCCATTTAAAAGCCCCCAGACCAATCTAATGCCTTTGAGGACCCTTATAAAGGCCCCCAGACCATTCTAGAGCCCCTCAGGACTCTTCTAAAGGCCCGCAGACCATTCTAATGCCCGTCAGGGCCTTTATAAATGACCCCTGACAATTCAAATGCCCCTCAGGAGCATTCTAAAGGCCCCCAGACCCTTCTAATGCCTCACAGGGCCTTTCTAAAAGTCCCCAGACCCTTCTAGAGCTCCTGAAGACCCTTCTAAAGGCCCCCAGACCCTTATAGAGCCCCTCAGGACCCTTCTAAAGTCCCCCAGACCCTTCTAATTCCCCCCAGGTCTTTTATAAGGGCACCCAGACCCTTCTAATGCCCCTAAGGACCCTTCTAAAGGCCCCCAGACCCTTCTAATGCCACTCAGGGCCTTTCTAAAGGCCGTGAGACCCTTATAATCCCCCTGAGGGCCTTTAAAAAGGCCCCCAGACCCTTCTGGACCCCCTCAGGACGATTCTAATAGCCCCCAGACCCTACTAATGCCACTCAGGGCCTTTCTAAAGGTCGCGAAACCATTATAATCCCTCTTAGGGCCTTTAAAAAGGCCCCCAGACCCTTCTGGACCCCCTCAGGACGCTTCTAATAGCCCCCACACCATTCTAGAGCACCTCAGGGCCTTTCTAAAGGTATCCACACCCTTCTAATGACCCTCAAGACCCATGTAAAGGCCCCCAGACCCTTCTAGATTGCCTCAGGGCCCATCTAAAAGCCCCCAGACCCTTCTAATGCCTTTCAGGGCCTTTCTAAAGGCCTCCACACCCTTCTAATGACCCTCAAGACCCATGTAAAGGCCCCTAGACCCTTCTAGATTGCCTCAGGACCCAGCTAAAAGCCCCCAGACCCTTCTAATGCCCGTCAGGGCCTTTCTAAAGGTCCCCAGACCCTTCTACTGCCCCTCAGCAGCATTCTAAAGGCCCCCAGACCTTTCTAATGCCCCATAGGGCCTTTCTAAAGGTCCCCAGACCCTTCTAGAGCCCCTGAAGACCCTTCTAAAGGCCCCGAGACCCTTATAGAGGCCCTCAGGACCCTTCTAAAGTCCCCCAGACCCTGCTAATTCCCCTCAGGGCTTTTATAAGGGCACCCAGACCCTTCTAATTCCCCTCAGGACCCTTACAAAGGCCCCCAGACCCTTCTAGAGCCTCTCAGGACAGTTTTAAATGCCTCCAGACCCTTCTAGACCCCCTCAGGACCATTCTAAAGGCCCCCAGACCCTTCTAATGCCCCTCAGGACCCTTCTAAAGGCATCCAGACCCTTCTAATGCCCCTCAGGGCCTTTCTAAAGTACCCCAGACACTTCTAGAACCTCTCAGGGCCTTTCTATATGACCCCAGACCCTTGTAATGCCACTCAGGGCCTTTCTAAAGGCACCCATACCCTTCTATTGCCCCTCAGGACATTTCTAAAGGCCCCCAGACCCTTCTAGAGCCCCTCAGGACATTTCTAAAGACACCCAGACCCTTCTAATGCCACTCAGGGCCTTTCTAAAGGCCGCGAGACCCTTATAATCCCCCTGTGGGCCTTTAAAAAGGCCCCCAGACCCTTCTGGACCCCCTCAGGACGCTTCTAATAGCCCCCAGACCCTTCTAGAGCCCATCAGGGCCTTTCTAAAGGCCTCCAAACCCTTCTAATGAACCTCAAGACCCATGTAGAGGCCCCTAGACCCTTCTAGATTGCCTCAGGACCCATCTAAAAGCCCCCAGACCCTTCTAATGCCTTTCAGGGCCTTTCTAAAGGCCTCCACACCCTTCTAATGACCCTCAAGACCCATGTAGAGGCCCCTAGACCCTTCTAGATTGCCTCAGGAGCCATCTAAAAGACCCCAGACCCTTCTAATGCCTTTCAAGACCCTTATGAAGGCCACAAGACCCTTCTAATGCCCCTCAGGACCTTTCTAAAGGCCCTCAGACCCTTCTAATGCCCCTCAGGGCATTTATAAATGTTCCTAGACCCCTCTAGAGCACGTCAGGACCCTTATAAAGGCCCCCAGACCATTCTAGAGCCCCTCAGGACACTTCTAAAGGCCCGCAGACCATTCTAATGCCCGTCAGGTCCTTTATAAATGTCCCCAGACCCTTCTACTGCCCCTCAGGAGCATTCTAAAGGCCCCCAGACCCTTCTAATGCCCCACAGGGCCTTTCTAAAGGTCCCCAGACCCTTCTAGAGACCCTGAAGACCCTTCTAAAGGCCCCCAGACCCTTATAGAGGCCCTCAGGACCCTTCTAAAGTCCCCCAGACCCTGCTAATTCCCCTCAGGGCTTTTATAAGGGCACCCAGACCCTTCTAATGCCCCTCAGGACCCTTACAAAGGCACCCAGACCCTTCTAGAGCCTCTCAGGACCCTTCTAAAGGCCCCCAGACCCTTCTAATGCCCCTCAGGACCATTCTAAAGGCCCCCAGACCCTTCTAATGCCCCTCAGGGCCTTTCTAAATTACCCCAGACACTTCTAGAACCTCTCAGAGCCTTTCTATATGAACCCAGACCCTTCTAATGCCACTCAGGGCCTTTCTAAAGGCACCCATACCCTTCTATTGCCCCTCAGGACATTTCTAAAGGCCCCCAGACCCTTCTAGAGCCCCTCAGGACATTTCTATAGGCACCCAGACCCTTCTAATGCCACTCAGAACCATTCTAAAGGCCACGAGACCCTTATAATCCCCCTGAGGGCCTTTAAAAAGGCCCCCAGACCATTCTGGACCCCCTCAGGACGCTTCTAATACCACACAGACCCTTCTAGAGCCTCTCAGGGCCTTTCTAAAGGCCTCCACATCCTTCTAATGACCCTCAAGACCCACGTAAAGGCCCCCAGACCCTTCTAGATTGCCTCAGGACCCATCTAAAATCCCCCAGACCCTTCTAATGCCTTTCAGGACCCTTATGAAGGCCACAAGACCCTTCTAATTCCCCTCAGGGCCTTTCTAAAGGCCCTCAGACCCTTCTAATGCCCCTCAGGGCATTTATAAAGGTTCCCAGACCCTTCTAGAGCCCTTTAGGACCCTTATAAAGGCCCCCAGATCATTCTAGAGCCCCTCAAGACACTTTTAAAGGCCCGCAGACCATTCTACTGCCTCTCAGGAGCACTCTAAATGTTCCCAGACCCTACTAATGCACCACAGGGCTATTCTAAAGGTCCCCAGACCCTTCTATAGCCCCTGAAGACCCTTCTAAAGGCCCCCAGACCCTTCTAATGCCACTCAGGGCCTTTCTAAAGGCCGCGAGACCCTTATAATCCCCCTGAGGGCCTTTAAAAAGGCCCCCAGACATTTCTGGACCCACTCAGGACGCTTCTAAATGCCCCCAGACCCTTCTAATGCCCCTCAGGACCCTTCTAAAGGCCCGCAGACCCTTCTAATGCCTCTCAGGACCTTCTAAAGGCACTCAGACTATTCAAATGCCCCTCAGGAGTCTTTTAAATGCCCCCAGACCCTTCTAATGC
Source organism: Coccyzus lansbergi (assembly GCA_033558105.1). Taxonomy (NCBI): domain Eukaryota; kingdom Metazoa; phylum Chordata; class Aves; order Cuculiformes; family Coccyzidae; genus Coccyzus; species Coccyzus lansbergi. The sequence goes on from JAUMJK010000558.1 coordinate 152,187, forward strand.
CCCTCAGGACACTTCTAAAGGTCCCCAGACCCTTCTAATGCCCCTCAAGGCCTTTCTAAATTACCCCAGACACTTCTAAAACCTCTCAGAGCCTTTCTATATGACCTCAGACCCTTGTAATGCCACTCAGGGCCTTTCTAAAGGCCGCGAGACCCTTATAATCCCCCAGAGGGCCTTTAAAAAGGCCCCCAGACCTTTCTGGAACCCCTCAGGACGCTTCAAATAGCCCCCAGACCCTTCTAGAGCCCCTCAGGGCCTTTCTAAAGGCCTCCACACCCTTCTAATGACCCTCAAGACTCATGTAAAGGCCCCCAGACCCTTCTAGATTGCCTCAAGACCCATCTAAAAGCCCCCAGACCATTCTAATGCCTTTCAGGACCCTTATAAAGGCCCCCAGATCATTCTAGAGCCCCTCAGAACACTTCTAAAGGCCCGCAGACCATTCTACTGCCTCTCAGGAGCATTCTAAATGTCCCCAGACCCTTCTAATGCCCCACAGGGCCTTTCTAAATGTCCCCAGACCATACTAGAGCCCCTGAAGACCCTTCTAAAGGCCCCCAGACCCTTCTTATGCCACTCAGAGCCTTTCTAAAGGCCGCGACACCCTTATAATCCCCCCTGAGGGCCTTTAAAAAGGCCCCCAGACATATCTGGACCCCCTCAGGACGCTTGTAAAAGCCCCCAGACCCTCCTAATGCCACTCAGGGCCTTTCTAAAGGTCGCGAGACCCTTATAATCCCCCTGAGGGCCTTTAAAAAGGCCTCCAGACCCTTCTGGACCCCCTCAGGACGCTTCTAATGGCCCCCACACCCTTCTAGAGCCCCTCAGGGCCTTTCTAAAGGCCTCCACACCCTTCTAATGACCCTCAAGACCCATGTAAAGGCCCCCAGACCCTTCTAGATTGCCTCAGGACCCATCTAAAAGCTCCCAGACCCTTCTAATGCCTTTCAGGGCCTTTCTAAAGGCCTCCACACCCTTCTAATGACCCTCAAGACCCAAGCAAAGGCCCCTAGACCTTTCTAGGTTGCCTCAGGACCCATCTAAAAGACCCCAGAGCATTCTAATGCATTTCAGGACCCTTATGAAGGCCGCAAGACCATTCTAATGCCCCTGAGGACGTTTCTAAAGGCCCTAAGACCGTTATAGAGCCCCTCAGGACCATTCTAAAGTCCCCCAGACCCTGCTAATTCCCCTCAGGGCTTTTATAAGGGCACCCAGACCCTTCTAATGCCCCTCAGGACCCTTATAATGGCACCCAGACCCTTCTAGAGCCTCTCAGGACAGTTTTAAATGCCTCCAGACCCTTCTAGACCCCCTCAGGACCATTCTAAAGGCCCCCAGACCCTTCTAATGACCCTCAGGACCCTTCTAAAGGCCCCTAGACCCTTCTAATGCCCCTCAGGGCCTTTCTAAATTACCTCAGACACTTCTAGAACCTCTCAGAGCCTTTCTATATGACCCCAGACCCTTGTAATGCCACTCACGGCCTTTCTAAAGGTCTCCAGACCCTACTAATGCCCCTCAGGGCCTTTCTAAAGGTCCCCAGACCATTCTAGAGCCCCTGAAGGCCCTTCTAAAGGCCTCCAGACCCTTCTAATGCCACTCAGGGCCTTTGTAAAGGTCGCCAGACCCTTATAATCCCCCTGAGGTCCTTTAAAAACCCCCCCAGACCCTTCTGGACCCCCTCAGGACGCTTCTAATAGCCCCCAGACCCTTCTAATGCCCCTCAGGGCCTTTCTAAAGGCCTCCACACCCTTCTAATGACCCTCAAGACCCATGTAAAGGCCCCCAGACCCTTCTAGATTGCCTCAGGACCCATCTAAAAGCCCCCAGACCCTTCTAATGCCTTTCAGGGCCTTTCTAAAGGCCTCCACACCCATCTAATGACCCTCAAGACCCATGTAAAGGCCCCTAGACCCTTCTAGATTGCCTCAGGACCCAGCTAAAAGCCCCCAGACCCTTCTAATGCCTTTCAGGACCCTTATGAAGGCCACAAGACCCTTCTAATGCCCCTCAGGACCTTTCTAAAGGCCCTCAGACCCTTCTAATGCACTTCAGGGCTTTTATAATGGTTCCCAGACCCTTCTAGAGCAGGTTAGGACCCTTATAAAGGCCCCCAGACAATTCTAGAGCCCCTCAGGACACTTCTAAAGGCCCGCAGACCATTCTAATGCCCGTCAGGGCCTTTATAAAGGTACCCAGACCCTTCTACTGCCCCTCAGGAGCATTCTATATGCCCCCAGACCCTTCTAATGCCCCACAGGGCCTTTCTAAACGTACCCAGACCCTTCTAGAGACCCTGAAGACCCTTCTAAAGGCCCCCAGACCATTATAGAGGCCCTCAGGACCCTTCTAAAGTCCTCCAGACCCTGCTAATTCCCCTAAGTGTTTTTATAAGGGCCACAAGACCCTTCTAATGCCCCTCAGGACCATTACAAAGGCCCCCGGACCCTTCTAGAGCCTCTCAGGACAGTTTTAAATGCCTCCAGACCCTTCTAGACCACCTCAGGACCCTTCTAAAGGCCCCCAGACCCTTCTAATGCCCCTCAGGGCCTTTCTAAAGGCACCCATACCCTTCTATTGCCCCTCAGGACATTTCTAAAGGCCCCCAGACCCTTCTAGAGCCCCTCAGGACATTTCTATAGGCACCCAGACCCTTCTAATGCCACTCAGGGCCTTTCTAAAGGTCGCGAGACCCTTATAATCCCCCTGAGGGCCTTTAAAAAGGCCCCCAGACCCTTCTGGACCCCCTCAGGACGCTTCTAATAGCCCCCACACCCTTCTAGAGCCCCTCAGGGCCTTTCTAAAGGCCTCCACACCCTTCTAATGACCCTCAAGACCCATGTAAAGGCCCCCAGACCCTTCTAGATTGCCTCAGGACCCATCTAAAAGCTCCCAGACCCTTCTAATGCATTTCAGGGCCTTTCTAAAGGCCTCCACACCCTTCTAATGACCCTCAAGACCCATGTAAAGGCCCCTAGACCCTTCTAGATTGCCTCAGGACCCAGCTAAAAGCCCCCAGACCCTTTTAATGCCTTTCAGGGCCCTTATAAATGCACCCAGACCCTTCTACAGCCTCTCAGGACAGTTTTAAATGCCTCCAAACCCTTCTAGACCCCCTCAGGACCATTCTAAATGCCCCCAGACCCTTCTAATGCCCCTCAGGACCCTTCTAAAGGCCCCTAGACCCTTCTAATGCCCCTCAGGGCCTTTCTAAAGTACCCCAGACACTTCTAGAACCTCTCAGGGCCTTTCTATATGACCCCAGACCCTTGTAATTCCCCCTCAGGGCATTTCTAATGGCCCCCAAACCCTTCTAATGCCCCTCAGGACATTTCTAAAGGCCCCCAGACCCTTCTAGAGCCCCTAAGGACATTTCTAAAGGCACCCAGACCCTTCTAATGCCACTCAGGGCCTTTCTAAATGCCGCGAGACCCTTATAATCCCCCTGAGGGCCTTTAAAAAGGCTCCCAGACCCTTCTGGACCTCCTCAGGATGCTTCTAATAGCCCCCAGACCGTTCTAGAGCCCCTCCGGGCCTTTCTAAAGGCCTCCACACCCTTCTAATGACCCTCAAGACCCATGTAAAGGCCCCCAGACCCTTCTAGATTGCCTCAGGACCCATCTAAAAGCCCCCAGAGCATTCTAATGCCTTTCAGGACCCTTATGAAGGCCGCAAGACCCTTCTAATGCCCCTCAGGACGTTTCTAAAGGCCCTCAGACCTTTATAGAGCCCCTCAGGACCATTCTAAAGTCCCCCAGACCCTGCTAATTCCCCTCAGGGCTGTTAAGGGCACCCAGACCCTTCTAATGCCCCTCAGGACCCTTATAAAGGCACCCAGACCCTTCTAGAGCCTCTCAGGACAGTTTTAAATGCCTCCAGACCCTTCTAGACCCCCTCAGGACGCTTCTAATAGCCCCCACACCCTTCTAGAGCCCCTCAGGGCCATTCCAAAGGCCTCCAGACCCTTCTAATGACCCTCAAGACCCTTCTAGAGCCCCTAAGGACATTTCTAAAGGCACCCAGACCCTTCTAATGCCACTCAGGGCCTTTCTAAAGGCCGCGAGACCCTTATAATCCCCCTGAGGGCCTTTAAAAAGGCTCTCATACCCTTCTGGACCTCCTCAGGATGCTTCTAATAGCCCCCAGACCGTTCTAGAGCCCCTCCGGGCCTTTCTAAAGGCCTCCACACCCTTCTAATGACCCTCAAGACCCATGTAAAGGCCCCTAGACCCTTCTAGATTACCTCAGGACCCATCTAAAAGCCCCCAGACCCATCTAATGCCTTTCAGGACCTTTCTAAAAGCCTCCACACCCTTCCAATGACCCTCAAGACCCATGTAAATGCCCCCAGACCATTCTAGATTGCCTCAGGACCCATCTAAAAGCCCCCAGACCCTTCTAATGCCTTTCAGGACCCTTATGAAGGCCACAAGACCCTTCTAATGCCCCTCAGGACCTTTCTAAAGGCCCTCAGACCCTTCTAATGCCTTTCAGGGCCTTTATAAAGGTTCCCAGACCATTCTAGAGCCCGTCAGGACCCTTATAAAGGCCCCCAGATCATTCTAGAGCCCCTCAGGACACTTCTAAAGGCCCGCAGACCATTCTGCTGCCCCTAAGGAGCATTCTAAAGGCCCCCAGACCCTTCTAGTGCCTTTCAGGTCCTTTCTAAAGGCCTCCACACCCTTCTAATGACCCTCAAGACCCAAGCAAAGGCCCCTAGACCCTTCTAGATTGCCTCAGGACCCATCTAAAAGCCCCCAGAGCATTCTAATGCCTTTCAGGACCCTTATGAAGGCCGCAAGACCCTTCTAATGCCCCTCAGGACGTTTCTAAAGGCCCTCAGACCTTTATAGAGCCCCTCAGGACCATTCTAAAGTCCCCCAGACCCTGCTAATTCCCCTCAGGGCTGTTAAGGGCACCCAGACCCTTCTAATGCCCCTGAGGACCCTTATAAAGGCACCCAGACCCTTCTAGAGCCTCTCAGGACAGTTTTAAATGCCTCCAGACTATTCTAGACTCCCTCAGGACGATTCAAATAGCCCCCACACCCTTCTAGAGCCCCTCAGGGCCTTTCTAAAGGCCTCCAGACCCTTCTAATGACCCTCAAGGCCCATGTAAAGGTCCCCAGACCCTTCTAGATTGCCTCAGGACCCATCTAAAAGCTCACAGACCCTTCTAATGCATTTCAGGGCCTTTCTAAAGGCCTCCACACCCTTCTAATGACACTCAAGAGCCATGTAAAGGCCCCTAGACCCTTCTAGATTGCCTCAGGACCCAGCTAAAAGCCCCCAGACCCTTCTAATGCCTTTCAGGGCCCTTATAAATGCACCCAGACCATTCTAGTGCCTCTCAGGACAGTTTTAAATGCCTCCAGACCCTTCTAGACCCCTCAGGACCATTCTAAATGCCCCCAGACCCTTCTAATGCCCCTCAGGACCCTTCTAAAGGCCCCTAGACCCTTCTAATGCCCGTCAGGGCCTTTCTAAAGTACCCCAGACACTTCTAAAGGCCTCCACACCCTTCTAATGACACTCAAGACCCATGTAAAGGCCCCCAGACCCTTCTAGATTGCCTCAGGACCCATCTAAAAGCCCCCAGAGCCTTCTAATGCCTTTCAGGACCCTTATGAAGGCCACAAGACCCTTCTAATGCCCCTCAGGAGCTTTAAAAAGGACCTCAGACCCTTCTAATGCCCCTCAGGGCATTTATAAAGGTTCCCAGACCCTTCTAGAGCACGTCAAGACCCTTATAAAGGCCCCCAGACCATTCTAGAGCCCCTCAGGACACTTCTAAAGGCCCGCAGACCATTCTAATGCCCGTCAGGGCCTTTATAAATGTCCCCAGACCATTCAAATGCCCCTCAGGAGCATTCTAAAGGTCCCCAGACCCTTCTAATGCCCCACAGGGCCTTTCTAAAAGTCCCCAGACCCTTCTAGAGCCCCTGAAGACCCTTCTAAAGGCCCCCAGACCCTTATAGAGCCCCTCAGGACCCTTCTAAAGTCCCCCAGACCCTGCTAATTCCCCTCAGGTCTTTTATAAGGGAACCCAGACCCTTCTAATGCCCCTCTGGACCCTTACAAAGGCCCCCAGACCATTCTAGAGCTTCTCAGGACAGTTTTAAATGCCTGCAGACCCTTCTAGACCCCCTCAGGACCATTCTAAAGACTCCCAGACCCTTCTAATGCCCCTCAGGACCCTTCTAAAGGCCCCCAGACCATTCTAATGCCCCACAGGGCCTTTCTAAAGGTCCCCAGACCCTTCTAGAGCCCCTGAAGACCCTTCTAAAGGCCCCCAGTCCCTTCTAATGCCACTCAGGGCCTTTCTAAATTACCTCAGACACTTCTAGAACCTCTCAGAGCCTTTCTATATGACCCCAGACCCTTGTAATGCCACTCACGGCCTTTCTAAAGGTCCCCAGACCCTTCTAATGTTCCTCAGGGCCTTTCTAAAGGTCCCCAGACCATTCTGGAGCCCCTGAAGGCCCTTCTAAAGGCCCCCAGACCCTTCTAATGCCACTCAGGGCCTTTCTAAAGGTCGCGAGACCCTTATAATCCCCCTGAGGACCTTTAAAAAGGCCCCCAGACCCTTCTGGACCCCTTCAGGACGCTTCTAATAGCCCCCACACCCTTCTAATGCCCCTCAGGGCCTTTCTAAAGGCCTCCACACACTTCTAATGACCCTCAAGACCCATGTAAAGGCCCCCAGACCCTTCTAGATTGCCTCAGGACCCATCTAAAAGCCCGCAGACCCTTCTAATGCCTTTCAGGACCCTTATGAAGGCCACAAGACCCTTCTAATGCCCCTCAGGACCTTTCTAAAGGCCCTCAGATCCTTCTAATGCCCCTCAGGGCATTTATAAAGGTTCCCAGACCTTTCTAGAGCCCGTCAGGACCCTTATAAAGGCCCCCAGACCATTCTAGAGCCCCTCAGGACACTTCTAAAGGCCCGCAGACCATTCTAATGCCCGTCAGGGCCTTTCTAAATGTCCCCAGACCCTTCTACTGCCCCTCAGGAGCATTATAAAGGTCCCCAGACCCTTCTAATGCCCCACAGGGCCTTTCTAAAAGTCCCCAGACCCTTCTAGAGCCCCTGAAGACCCTTCTAAAGGCCCCCAGACCCTTATAGAGCCCCTCAGGATCCTTCTAAAGTCCCCCAGACCCTGCTAATTCCCCTCAGGTCTTTTATAAGGGCACCCAGACCCTTCTAATGCCCCTCTGGACTCTTATAAAGGCCCCCAGACCATTCTAGAGCTTCACAGGACAGTTTTAAATGCCTCCAGACCCTTCTAGACCCCCTCAGGACAATTCTAAAGGCTCCCAGACCCTTCTAATGCCTTCAGGAGCATTCTAAATGCCCCCAGACCCTTCTAATGCCCCACAGGGCCTTTCTAAAGGTCCCCAGACCCTTCTAGAGCCCCTGAAGACCCTTCTAAAGGCCCCCAGACCTTTATAGAGGCCCTCAGGACCCCTCTGAAGTCCTCCAGACCCTGCTAATTCCCCTCAGGGCTTTTATAAGGGCCACAAGACCATTCTAATGCCCCTCAGGACCCTTACAAAGACCCCCGGACCATTCTAGAGCCTCTCAGGACAGTTTTAAATGCCTCCAGACCCTTCTAGACCACCTCAGGACCCTTCTAAAGGCCCCCAGACCCTTCTAATGCCCCTCAGGACCCTTCTAAATGCCCCCAGACCCTTCTAATGCCCCTCAGGGCCTTTCTAAATTACCCCAGACACTTCTAGAACCTCTCAGAGCCTTTCTATATGACCCTAGACCCTTGTAATGCTACTCAAGGCCTTTCTAAAGGCACCCATACCCTTCTATTGCCCCTCAGGACATTTCTAAAGGCACCCAGACCCTTCTAGAGCCCCTCAGGACATTTCTATAGGCACCCAGACCCTTCTAATGCCACTCAGGGCCATTCTAAAGGCCGCGAGACCCTTATAATCCCCCTGAGGGCCTTTAAAAAGGCCCCCAGACCCTTCTGGACCCCCTCAGGACGCTTCTAATAGCACCCAGACCCTTCTAGAGCCCCTCAGGGCCTTTCTAAAGGCCTCCACACCCTTCTAATGGCCCTCAAGACCCATGTAAAGGCCCCCAGACCCTTCTAGATTGCCTCAGGACCCATCTAAATGCCCCCAGACCCTTCTAATGCCTTTCAGGGCCTTTCTAAACACCTCCACACCCTTCTAATGACCCTCAAAACCCATGTAAAGGCCCCCAGACCCTTCTAGATTGCCTCAGGACCCATCTAAAAGCCCCCAGAGCCTTCTAATGCCTTTCAGGACCCTTATGAAGGCCACAAGACCCTTCTAATGCCCGTCAGGAGCTTTATAAAGGACCTCAGACCCTTCTAATGCCCCTCAGGACCTTTCTAAATGCCCTCAGATCCTTCTAATGCCTTTCAGGGCCTTTATAAATGTTCTCAGACCATTCTGGAGCCCGTCAGGACCCTTATAAAGGCCCCCAGATCATTATAGAGCCCCTCAGGACATTTCTAAAGGCCCGCAGACCATTCTACTGCCCCTAAGGAGCATTCTAAAGGACCCCAGACCATTCTAATGCCCCATAGGGCCTTTCTAAAGGTCCCCAGACCCTTCTAGAGCCCCTGAAGACCCTTCTAAAGGCCCCCAGACCCTTCTAATGCCCCACAGGGCCTTTCTCAAGGCGCCCAGACCCTTCTAGAACCCCTGAAGACCCTTCTAAAGGCCCCCAGACCTTTCTAATGCCACTCAGGGCCTTTCTAAATGAAGCGAGACGCGTATAATCCCCCTGAGGGCCTTTAAAAAGGCCCCCAGACCATTCTGGACCCACTCAGGACGCATCTAATAGCCCCCACACCCTTCTGGAGCCCCTCAGGGCCTTTCTAAAGGCCTCCACACCCTTCTAATGACCCTCAAGACCCATGTAAATGCACCCAGACCCTTCTAGATTGCTTCAGGATCCATCTAAAAGCCCCCAGACCCTTCTAATGCCTTTCAGGACCCTTATGAAGGCCACAAGACCCTTCTAATACACCTCAGGACCTTCTAAAGGCCCTCAGACTATTCAAATGCCCCTCAGGAGTATTTTAAAGGCCCCCAGACCCTTCTAATGCACCTCAGGACACTTCTAAAGGCCCCCAGACCCTTCTAATGCCCCTCAGGGCCTTTCTAAATTACCCCAGACACTTCTAGAACCTCTCAGAGCCTTTCTATATGACACCAGACCCTTGTAATGCCACTCAGGGCCTTTCTAAAGGCCGCGAGACCCTTATAATCTTCCTGAGGGCCTTTAAAAAGGCCCCCAGACCTTTCTGGACCACCTCAGGACTCTTCTAATAGCCCCCAGACCCTTCTAGAGCCCCTCAGGGCCTTTCTAAAGGCCTCCACACCCTTCTAATGACCCTCAAGACCCATGTAAAGGCCCCTAGACCCTTCTAGATTGCCTCAGGACCCATCTAAAAGCCCCCAGACCCTTCTAATGCCTTTCAGGACCCTTATAAAGGCCCCCAGATCATTCTAGAGCCCCTCAGGACACTTCTAAAGGCCCGCAGACCATTCTACTGCCTCTGAGGAGCATTCTAAATGTCCCCAGACCCTTCTAATGCCCCTCAGGGCCTTTCTAAATTACCTCAGACACTTCTAGAACCTCTCAGAGCCTTTCTATATGACCCCAGACCCTTGTAATGCCACTCACGGCCTTTCTAAAGGTCCCCAGACCCTTCTAATGCCCCTCAGGGCCTTTCTAAAGGTCCCCAGACCATTCTGGAGCCCCTGAAGGCCCTTCTAAAGGCCCCCAGACCCTTCTAATGCCACTCAGGGCCTTTCTAAAGGTCGCGAGACCCTTATAATCCCCCTGAGGACCTTTAAAAAGGCCCCCAGACCCTTCTGGACCCCTTCAGGACGCTTCTAATAGCCCCCACACCCTTCTAATGCCCCTCAGGGCCTTTCTAAAGGCCTCCACACACTTCTAATGACCCTCAAGACCCATGTAAAGGCCCCCAGACCCTTCTAGATTGCCTCAGGACCCATCTAAAAGCCCGCAGACCCTTCTAATGCCTTTCAGGACCCTTATGAAGGCCACAAGACCCTTCTAATGCCCCTCAGGACCTTTCTAAAGGCCCTCAGATCCTTCTAATGCCCCTCAGGGCATTTATAAAGGTTCCCAGACCTTTCTAGAGCCCGTCAGGACCCTTATAAAGGCCCCCAGACCATTCTAGAGCCCCTCAGGACACTTCTAAAGGCCCGCAGACCATTCTAATGCCCGTCAGGGCCTTTCTAAATGTCCCCAGACCCTTCTACTGCCCCTCAGGAGCATTATAAAGGTCCCCAGACCCTTCTAATGCCCCACAGGGCCTTTCCAAAAGTCCCCAGACCCTTCTAGAGCCCCTGAAGACCCTTCTAAAGGCCCCCAGACCCTTATAGAGCCCCTCAGGATCCTTCTAAAGTCCCCCAGACCCTGCTAATTCCCCTCAGGTCTTTTATAAGGGCACCCAGACCCTTCTAATGCCCCTCTGGACTCTTATAAAGGCCCCCAGACCATTCTAGAGCTTCACAGGACAGTTTTAAATGCCTCCAGACCCTTCTAGACCCCCTCAGGACAATTCTAAAGGCTCCCAGACCCTTCTAATGCCTTCAGGAGCATTCTAAATGCCCCCAGACCCTTCTAATGCCCCACAGGGCCTTTCTAAAGGTCCCCAGACCCTTCTAGAGCCCCTGAAGACCCTTCTAAAGGCCCCCAGACCTTTATAGAGGCCCTCAGGACCCCTCTAAAGTCCTCCAGACCCTGCTAATTCCCCTCAGGGCTTTTATAAGGGCCACAAGACCATTCTAATGCCCCTCAGGACCCTTACAAAGACCCCCGGACCATTCTAGAGCCTCTCAGGACAGTTTTAAATGCCTCCAGACCCTTCTAGACCACCTCAGGACCCTTCTAAAGGCCCCCAGACCCTTCTAATGCCCCTCAGGACCCTTCTAAATGCCCCCAGACCCTTCTAATGCCCCTCAGGGCCTTTCTAAATTACCCCAGACACTTCTAGAACCTCTCAGAGCCTTTCTATATGACCCTAGACCCTTGTAATGCTACTCAAGGCCTTTCTAAAGGCACCCATACCCTTCTATTGCCCCTCAGGACATTTCTAAAGGCACCCAGACCCTTCTAGAGCCCCTCAGGACATTTCTATAGGCACCCAGACCCTTCTAATGCCACTCAGGGCCATTCTAAAGGCCGCGAGACCCTTATAATCCCCCTGAGGGCCTTTAAAAAGGCCCCCAGACCCTTCTGGACCCCCTCAGGACGCTTCTAATAGCACCCAGACCCTTCTAGAGCCCCTCAGGGCCTTTCTAAAGGCCTCCACACCCTTCTAATGACCCTCAAGACCCACGTAAAGGCCCCCAGACCCTTCTAGATTGCCTCAGAACCCAGCTAAAAGCCCCCAGACCCTTCTAATGCCTTTCAGGACCCTTATGAAGGCCACAAGACCCTTCTAATGCCCCTCAGGACCTTTCTAAAGGCCCTCAGACCCTTCTAATGCCTTTCAGGGCCTTTATAAAGGTTCCCAGACCCTTCTAGAGCCCGTCAGGACCCTGATAAAGGCCACCAGATCATTCTAGAGCACCTCAGGATACTTCTAAAGGCCCGCAGACCATTCTACTGCCTCTCAGGAGCACTCTAAATGTCCCCAGACCCTACTAATGCCCCACAGGGCCTTTCTAAAGGTCCCCAGACCCTTCTATAGCCACTGAAGACCATTCTAAAGGACCCCAGACCCTTCTAATGCCACTCAGGGCCTTTCTAAAGGCAGCGAGACCCTTATAATCCCCCTGAGGGCCTTTAAAAAGGCCCCCAGACATTTCTGGACCCCCTCAGGACGCTTCTATAAGCCCCCAGACCCTTCTAATGTCACTCAGGGCTTTTCTAAAGGTCGCGAGACCATTATAATCCCCCTGAGGGCCTTTAAAAAGGCTCCCAGACCCTTCTGGACCCCCTCAGGACGCTTCTAATAGCCCCCACACCCTTCTAGAGCCCCTCAGGGCCTTTCTAAAGGCCTCCACACCCTTCTAATGACCCTCAAGACCCATGTAATGGCCCCCAGACCCTTCTAGATTACCTCAGGACCCATCTTAAAGCCCCCAGACCCTTCTAATGCCTTTCAGGACCCTTATAAAGGCACCAAGACCCTTCTAGAGCCTCTCAGTACAGTTTTAAATGCCTCCAGACCCTTCTAGACCCCCTCAGGACCATTCTAAAGGCCCCCAGACCCTTCTAATGCCCCTTAGGGCCTTTCTAAAGTACCCCTGACAATTCTAGAACCTCTCAGGGCCTTTCTATATGAACCCAGACCCTTGTAATGCCCCTCAGGGCCTTTCTAAAGGCCCCCAGACCCTTCTAGAGCCCCTCAGGACATTTCTAAAGGCACCCAGACCCTTCTAATGCCACTCAGGGCCTTTCTAAAGGCCGCGAGACCCTTATAATCCCCCTGAGGGCCTTTAAAAAGGCTCCCAGACCTTTCTGGACCCCCTCAGGACGCTTCTAATAGCCCCCAGACCCTTCTAGAACCCATCAGGGCCTTTCTAAAGGCCTCCACACCCTTCTAATGACCCTCAAGACCCATGTAAAGGCCCCTAGACCCTTCTAGATTACCTCAGGACCCATCTAAAAGCACCCAGACCCATCTAATGCCTTTCAGGACCTTTCTAAAAGCCTCCACACCCTTCCAATGACCCTCAAGACCCATGTAAATGCCCGCAGACCATTCTAGATTGCCTCAGGACCCATCTAAAAGCCCCCAGACCCTTCTAATGCCTTTCAGGACCCTTATGAAGGCCACAAGACCCTTCTAATGCCCCTCAGGACCTTTCTAAAGGCCCTCAGACCCTTCTAATGCCTTTCAGGGCCTTTATAAAGGTTCCCAGACCATTCTAGAGCCCGTCAGGACCCTTATAAAGGCCCCCAGATCATTCTAGAGCCCCTCAGGACACTTCTAAAGGCCCGCAGACCATTCTGCTGCCCCTAAGGAGCATTCTAAAGGCCCCCAGACCCTTCTAGTGCCTTTCAGGTCCTTTCTAAAGGCCTCCACACCCTTCTAATGACCCTCAAGACCCAAGCAAAGGCCCCTAGACCCTTCTAGATTGCCTCAGGACCCATCTAAAAGCCCCCAGAGCATTCTAATGCCTTTCAGGACCCTTATGAAGGCCGCAAGACCCTTCTAATGCCCCTCAGGACGTTTCTAAAGGCCCTCAGACCTTTATAGAGCCCCTCAGGACCATTCTAAAGTCCCCCAGACCCTGCTAATTCCCCTCAGGGCTGTTAAGGGCACCCAGACCCTTCTAATGCCCCTGAGGACCCTTATAAAGGCACCCAGACCCTTCTAGAGCCTCTCAGGACAGTTTTAAATGCCTCCAGACCATTCTAGACTCCCTCAGGACGATTCAAATAGCCCCCACACCCTTCTAGAGCCCCTCAGGGCCTTTCTAAAGGCCTCCAGACCCTTCTAATGACCCTCAAGACCCATGTAAAGGTCCCCAGACCCTTCTAGATTGCCTCAGGACCCATCTAAAAGCTCACAGACCCTTCTAATGCATTTCAGGGCCTTTCTAAAGGCCTCCACACCCTTCTAATGACACTCAAGAGCCATGTAAAGGCCCCTAGACCCTTCTAGATTGCCTCAGGACCCAGCTAAAAGCCCCCAGACCCTTCTAATGCCTTTCAGGGCCCTTATAAATGCACCCAGACCATTCTAGAGCCTCTCAGGACAGTTTTAAATGCCTCCAGACCCTTCTAGACCCCTCAGGACCATTCTAAATGCCCCCAGACCCTTCTAATGCCCCTCAGGACCCTTCTAAAGGCCCCTAGACCCTTCTAATGCCCGTCAGGGCCTTTCTAAAGTACCCCAGACACTTCTAAAGGCCTCCACACCCTTCTAATGACACTCAAGACCCATGTAAAGGCCCCCAGACCCTTCTAGATTGCCTCAGGACCCATCTAAAAGCCCCCAGAGCCTTCTAATGCCTTTCAGGACCCTTATGAAGGCCACAAGACCCTTCTAATGCCCCTCAGGAGCTTTAAAAAGGACCTCAGACCCTTCTAATGCCCCTCAGGGCATTTATAAAGGTTCCCAGACCCTTCTAGAGCACGTCAGGACCCTTATAAAGGCCCCCAGACCATTCTAGAGCCCCTCAGGACACTTCTAAAGGCCCGCAGACCATTCTAATGCCCGTCAGGGCCTTTCTAAATGTCCCCAGACCATTCAAATGCCCCTCAGGAGCATTCTAAAGGTCCCCAGACCCTTCTAATGCCCCACAGGGCCTTTCTAAAAGTCCCCAGACCCTTCTAGAGCCCCTGAAGACCCTTCTAAAGGCCCCCAGACCCTTATAGAGCCCCTCAGGACCCTTCTAAAGTCCCCCAGACCCTGCTAATTCCCCTCAGGTCTTTTATAAGGGAACCCAGACCCTTCTAATGCCCCTCTGGACCCTTACAAAGGCCCCCAGACCATTCTAGAGCTTCTCAGGACAGTTTTAAATGCCTGCAGACCCTTCTAGACCCCCTCAGGACCATTCTAAAGACTCCCAGACCCTTCTAATGCCCCTCAGGACCCTTCTAAAGGCCCCCAGACCATTCTAATGCCCCACAGGGCCTTTCTAAAGGTCCCCAGACCCTTCTAGAGCCCCTGAAGACCCTTCTAAAGGCCCCCAGTCCCTTCTAATGCCACTCAGGGCCTTTCTAAAGGCCGCGAGACCCTTATAATCCCCCTGAGGGCCTTTAAAAAGGCCCCCAGACTCTTCTGGACCCCCTCAGGACGCTTCTAATAGCACCCACACCCTTCTAGAGCCCCTCAGGGCCTTTCTAAAGGCCTCCACACCCTTCTAATGGCCCTCAAGACCCATGTAAAGGCCCCCAGACCCTTCTAGATTGCCTCAGGACCCATCTAAATGCCCCCAGACCCTTCTAATGCCTTTCAGGGCCTTTCTAAAGGCCTCCACACCCTTCTAATGACCCTCAAAACCCATGTAAAGGCCCCCAGACCCTTCTAGATTGCCTCAGGACCCATCTAAAAGCCCCCAGAGCCTTCTAATGCCTTTCAGGACCCTTATGAAGGCCACAAGACCCTTCTAATGCCCGTCAGGAGCTTTATAAAGGACCTCAGACCCTTCTAATGCCCCTCAGGACCTTTCTAAATGCCCTCAGATCCTTCTAATGCCTTTCAGGGCCTTTATAAATGTTCTCAGACCATTCTGGAGCCCGTCAGGACCCTTATAAAGGCCCCCAGATCATTATAGAGCCCCTCAGGACATTTCTAAAGGCCCGCAGACCATTCTACTGCCCCTAAGGAGCATTCTAAAGGACCCCAGACCATTCTAATGCCCCATAGGGCCTTTCTAAAGGTCCCCAGACCCTTCTAGAGCCCCTGAAGACCCTTCTAAAGGCCCCCAGACCCTTCTAATGCCCCACAGGGCCTTTCTCAAGGCGCCCAGACCCTTCTAGAACCCCTGAAGACCCTTCTAAAGGCCCCCAGACCTTTCTAATGCCACTCAGGGCCTTTCTAAATGAAGCGAGACGCGTATAATCCCCCTGAGGGCCTTTAAAAAGGCCCCCAGACCATTCTGGACCCACTCAGGACGCATCTAATAGCCCCCACACCCTTCTGGAGCCCCTCAGGGCCTTTCTAAAGGCCTCCACACCCTTCTAATGACCCTCAAGACCCATGTAAATGCACCCAGACCCTTCTAGATTGCTTCAGGATCCATCTAAAAGCCCCCAGACCCTTCTAATGCCTTTCAGGACCCTTATGAAGGCCACAAGACCCTTCTAATACCCCTCAGGACCTTCTAAAGGCCCTCAGACTATTCAAATGCCCCTCAGGAGTATTTTAAAGGCCCCCAGACCCTTCTAATGCACCTCAGGACACTTCTAAAGGCCCCCAGACCCTTCTAATGCCCCTCAGGGCCTTTCTAAATTACCCCAGACACTTCTAGAACCTCTCAGAGCCTTTCTATATGACACCAGACCCTTGTAATGCCACTCAGGGCCTTTCTAAAGGCCGCGAGACCCTTATAATCTTCCTGAGGGCCTTTAAAAAGGCCCCCAGACCTTTCTGGACCACCTCAGGACTCTTCTAATAGCCCCCAGACCCTTCTAGAGCCCCTCAGGGCCTTTCTAAAGGCCTCCACACCCTTCTAATGACCCTCAAGACCCATGTAAAGGCCCCTAGACCCTTCTAGATTGCCTCAGGACCCATCTAAAAGCCCCCAGACCCTTCTAATGCCTTTCAGGACCCTTATAAAGGCCCCCAGATCATTCTAGAGCCCCTCAGGACACTTCTAAAGGCCCGCAGACCATTCTACTGCCTCTGAGGAGCATTCTAAATGTCCCCAGACCCTTCTAATGCCCCTCAGGGCCTTTCTAAATTACCTCAGACACTTCTAGAACCTCTCAGAGCCTTTCTATACGACCCCAGACCCTTGTAATGCCACTCACGGCCTTTCTAAAGGTCCCCAGACCCTTCTAATGTTCCTCAGGGCCTTTCTAAAGGTCCCCAGACCATTCTGGAGCCCCTGAAGGCCCTTCTAAAGGCCCCCAGACCCTTCTAATGCCACTCAGGGCCTTTCTAAAGGTCGCGAGACCCTTATAATCCCCCTGAGGACCTTTAAAAAGGCCCCCAGACCCTTCTGGACCCCTTCAGGACGCTTCTAATAGCCCCCACACCCTTCTAATGCCCCTCAGGGCCTTTCTAAAGGCCTCCACACACTTCTAATGACCCTCAAGACCCATGTAAAGGCCCCCAGACCCTTCTAGATTGCCTCAGGACCCATCTAAAAGCCCGCAGACCCTTCTAATGCCTTTCAGGACCCTTATGAAGGCCACAAGACCCTTCTAATGCCCCTCAGGACCTTTCTAAAGGCCCTCAGATCCTTCTAATGCCCCTCAGGGCATTTATAAAGGTTCCCAGACCTTTCTAGAGCCCGTCAGGACCCTTATAAAGGCCCCCAGACCATTCTAGAGCCCCTCAGGACACTTCTAAAGGCCCGCAGACCATTCTAATGCCCGTCAGGGCCTTTCTAAATGTCCCCAGACCCTTCTACTGCCCCTCAGGAGCATTATAAAGGTCCCCAGACCCTTCTAATGCCCCACAGGGCCTTTCTAAAAGTCCCCAGACCCTTCTAGAGCCCCTGAAGACCCTTCTAAAGGCCCCCAGACCCTTATAGAGCCCCTCAGGATCCTTCTAAAGTCCCCCAGACCCTGCTAATTCCCCTCAGGTCTTTTATAAGGGCACCCAGACCCTTCTAATGCCCCTCTGGACTCTTATAAAGGCCCCCAGACCATTCTAGAGCTTCACAGGACAGTTTTAAATGCCTCCAGACCCTTCTAGACCCCCTCAGGACAATTCTAAAGGCTCCCAGACCCTTCTAATGCCTTCAGGAGCATTCTAAATGCCCCCAGACCCTTCTAATGCCCCACAGGGCCTTTCTAAAGGTCCCCAGACCCTTCTAGAGCCCCTGAAGACCCTTCTAAAGGCCCCCAGACCTTTATAGAGGCCCTCAGGACCCCTCTGAAGTCCTCCAGACCCTGCTAATTCCCCTCAGGGCTTTTATAAGGGCCACAAGACCATTCTAATGCCCCTCAGGACCCTTACAAAGACCCCCGGACCATTCTAGAGCCTCTCAGGACAGTTTTAAATGCCTCCAGACCCTTCTAGACCACCTCAGGACCCTTCTAAAGGCCCCCAGACCCTTCTAATGCCCCTCAGGACCCTTCTAAATGCCCCCAGACCCTTCTAATGCCCCTCAGGGCCTTTCTAAATTACCCCAGACACTTCTAGAACCTCTCAGAGCCTTTCTATATGACCCTAGACCCTTGTAATGCTACTCAAGGCCTTTCTAAAGGCACCCATACCCTTCTATTGCCCCTCAGGACATTTCTAAAGGCACCCAGACCCTTCTAGAGCCCCTCAGGACATTTCTATAGGCACCCAGACCCTTCTAATGCCACTCAGGGCCATTCTAAAGGCCGCGAGACCCTTATAATCCCCCTGAGGGCCTTTAAAAAGGCCCCCAGACCCTTCTGGACCCCCTCAGGACGCTTCTAATAGCACCCAGACCCTTCTAGAGCCCCTCAGGGCCTTTCTAAAGGCCTCCACACCCTTCTAATGGCCCTCAAGACCCATGTAAAGGCCCCCAGACCCTTCTAGATTGCCTCAGGACCCATCTAAATGCCCCCAGACCCTTCTAATGCCTTTCAGGGCCTTTCTAAACGCCTCCACACCCTTCTAATGACCCTCAAAACCCATGTAAAGGCCCCCAGACCCTTCTAGATTGCCTCAGGACCCATCTAAAAGCCCCCAGAGCCTTCTAATGCCTTTCAGGACCCTTATGAAGGCCACAAGACCCTTCTAATGCCCGTCAGGAGCTTTATAAAGGACCTCAGACCCTTCTAATGCCCCTCAGGACCTTTCTAAATGCCCTCAGATCCTTCTAATGCCTTTCAGGGCCTTTATAAATGTTCTCAGACCATTCTGGAGCCCGTCAGGACCCTTATAAAGGCCCCCAGATCATTATAGAGCCCCTCAGGACATTTCTAAAGGCCCGCAGACCATTCTACTGCCCCTAAGGAGCATTCTAAAGGACCCCAGACCATTCTAATGCCCCATAGGGCCTTTCTAAAGGTCCCCAGACCCTTCTAGAGCCCCTGAAGACCCTTCTAAAGGCCCCCAGACCCTTCTAATGCCCCACAGGGCCTTTCTCAAGGCGCCCAGACCCTTCTAGAACCCCTGAAGACCCTTCTAAAGGCCCCCAGACCTTTCTAATGCCACTCAGGGCCTTTCTAAATGAAGCGAGACGCGTATAATCCCCCTGAGGGCCTTTAAAAAGGCCCCCAGACCATTCTGGACCCACTCAGGACGCATCTAATAGCCCCCACACCCTTCTGGAGCCCCTCAGGGCCTTTCTAAAGGCCTCCACACCCTTCTAATGACCCTCAAGACCCATGTAAATGCACCCAGACCCTTCTAGATTGCTTCAGGATCCATCTAAAAGCCCCCAGACCCTTCTAATGCCTTTCAGGACCCTTATGAAGGCCACAAGACCCTTCTAATACCCCTCAGGACCTTCTAAAGGCCCTCAGACTATTCAAATGCCCCTCAGGAGTATTTTAAAGGCCCCCAGACCCTTCTAATGCACCTCAGGACACTTCTAAAGGCCCCCAGACCCTTCTAATGCCCCTCAGGGCCTTTCTAAATTACCCCAGACACTTCTAGAACCTCTCAGAGCCTTTCTATATGACACCAGACCCTTGTAATGCCACTCAGGGCCTTTCTAAAGGCCGCGAGACCCTTATAATCTTCCTGAGGGCCTTTAAAAAGGCCCCCAGACCTTTCTGGACCACCTCAGGACTCTTCTAATAGCCCCCAGACCCTTCTAGAGCCCCTCAGGGCCTTTCTAAAGGCCTCCACACCCTTCTAATGACCCTCAAGACCCATGTAAAGGCCCCTAGACCCTTCTAGATTGCCTCAGGACCCATCTAAAAGCCCCCAGACCCTTCTAATGCCTTTCAGGACCCTTATAAAGGCCCCCAGATCATTCTAGAGCCCCTCAGGACACTTCTAAAGGCCCGCAGACCATTCTACTGCCTCTGAGGAGCATTCTAAATGTCCCCAGACCCTTCTAATGCCCCTCAGGGCCTTTCTAAATTACCTCAGACACTTCTAGAACCTCTCAGAGCCTTTCTATATGACCCCAGACCCTTGTAATGCCACTCACGGCCTTTCTAAAGGTCCCCAGACCCTTCTAATGCCCCTCAGGGCCTTTCTAAAGGTCCCCAGACCATTCTGGAGCCCCTGAAGGCCCTTCTAAAGGCCCCCAGACCCTTCTAATGCCACTCAGGGCCTTTCTAAAGGTCGCGAGACCCTTATAATCCCCCTGAGGACCTTTAAAAAGGCCCCCAGACCCTTCTGGACCCCTTCAGGACGCTTCTAATAGCCCCCACACCCTTCTAATGCCCCTCAGGGCCTTTCTAAAGGCCTCCACACACTTCTAATGACCCTCAAGACCCATGTAAAGGCCCCCAGACCCTTCTAGATTGCCTCAGGACCCATCTAAAAGCCCGCAGACCCTTCTAATGCCTTTCAGGACCCTTATGAAGGCCACAAGACCCTTCTAATGCCCCTCAGGACCTTTCTAAAGGCCCTCAGATCCTTCTAATGCCCCTCAGGGCATTTATAAAGGTTCCCAGACCTTTCTAGAGCCCGTCAGGACCCTTATAAAGGCCCCCAGACCATTCTAGAGCCCCTCAGGACACTTCTAAAGGCCCGCAGACCATTCTAATGCCCGTCAGGGCCTTTCTAAATGTCCCCAGACCCTTCTACTGCCCCTCAGGAGCATTATAAAGGTCCCCAGACCCTTCTAATGCCCCACAGGGCCTTTCCAAAAGTCCCCAGACCCTTCTAGAGCCCCTGAAGACCCTTCTAAAGGCCCCCAGACCCTTATAGAGCCCCTCAGGATCCTTCTAAAGTCCCCCAGACCCTGCTAATTCCCCTCAGGTCTTTTATAAGGGCACCCAGACCCTTCTAATGCCCCTCTGGACTCTTATAAAGGCCCCCAGACCATTCTAGAGCTTCACAGGACAGTTTTAAATGCCTCCAGACCCTTCTAGACCCCCTCAGGACAATTCTAAAGGCTCCCAGACCCTTCTAATGCCTTCAGGAGCATTCTAAATGCCCCCAGACCCTTCTAATGCCCCACAGGGCCTTTCTAAAGGTCCCCAGACCCTTCTAGAGCCCCTGAAGACCCTTCTAAAGGCCCCCAGACCTTTATAGAGGCCCTCAGGACCCCTCTAAAGTCCTCCAGACCCTGCTAATTCCCCTCAGGGCTTTTATAAGGGCCACAAGACCATTCTAATGCCCCTCAGGACCCTTACAAAGACCCCCGGACCATTCTAGAGCCTCTCAGGACAGTTTTAAATGCCTCCAGACCCTTCTAGACCACCTCAGGACCCTTCTAAAGGCCCCCAGACCCTTCTAATGCCCCTCAGGACCCTTCTAAATGCCCCCAGACCCTTCTAATGCCCCTCAGGGCCTTTCTAAATTACCCCAGACACTTCTAGAACCTCTCAGAGCCTTTCTATATGACCCTAGACCCTTGTAATGCTACTCAAGGCCTTTCTAAAGGCACCCATACCCTTCTATTGCCCCTCAGGACATTTCTAAAGGCACCCAGACCCTTCTAGAGCCCCTCAGGACATTTCTATAGGCACCCAGACCCTTCTAATGCCACTCAGGGCCATTCTAAAGGCCGCGAGACCCTTATAATCCCCCTGAGGGCCTTTAAAAAGGCCCCCAGACCCTTCTGGACCCCCTCAGGACGCTTCTAATAGCACCCAGACCCTTCTAGAGCCCCTCAGGGCCTTTCTAAAGGCCTCCACACCCTTCTAATGACCCTCAAGACCCACGTAAAGGCCCCCAGACCCTTCTAGATTGCCTCAGAACCCAGCTAAAAGCCCCCAGACCCTTCTAATGCCTTTCAGGACCCTTATGAAGGCCACAAGACCCTTCTAATGCCCCTCAGGACCTTTCTAAAGGCCCTCAGACCCTTCTAATGCCTTTCAGGGCCTTTATAAAGGTTCCCAGACCCTTCTAGAGCCCGTCAGGACCCTGATAAAGGCCACCAGATCATTCTAGAGCACCTCAGGATACTTCTAAAGGCCCGCAGACCATTCTACTGCCTCTCAGGAGCACTCTAAATGTCCCCAGACCCTACTAATGCCCCACAGGGCCTTTCTAAAGGTCCCCAGACCCTTCTATAGCCACTGAAGACCATTCTAAAGGACCCCAGACCCTTCTAATGCCACTCAGGGCCTTTCTAAAGGCAGCGAGACCCTTATAATCCCCCTGAGGGCCTTTAAAAAGGCCCCCAGACATTTCTGGACCCCCTCAGGACGCTTCTATAAGCCCCCAGACCCTTCTAATGTCACTCAGGGCTTTTCTAAAGGTCGCGAGACCATTATAATCCCCCTGAGGGCCTTTAAAAAGGCTCCCAGACCCTTCTGGACCCCCTCAGGACGCTTCTAATAGCCCCCACACCCTTCTAGAGCCCCTCAGGGCCTTTCTAAAGGCCTCCACACCCTTCTAATGACCCTCAAGACCCATGTAATGGCCCCCAGACCCTTCTAGATTACCTCAGGACCCATCTAAAAGCTCCCAGACCCTTCTAATGCCTTTCAGGGCCATTCTAAAGGCCTCCATATCCTTCTAATGACCATCAAGACCCATGTAAAGGTCCCTAGACCCTTCTAGATTGCCTCAGGACCCATCTTAAAGCCCCCAGACCCTTCTAATGCCTTTCAGGACCCTTATAAAGGCACCAAGACCCTTCTAGAGCCTCTCAGTACAGTTTTAAATGCCTCCAGACCCTTCTAGACCCCCTCAGGACCATTCTAAAGGCCCCCAGACCCTTCTAATGCCCCTTAGGGCCTTTCTAAAGTACCCCTGACAATTCTAGAACCTCTCAGGGCCTTTCTATATGAACCCAGACCCTTGTAATGCCCCTCAGGGCCTTTCTAAAGGCCCCCAGACCCTTCTAGAGCCCCTCAGGACATTTCTAAAGGCACCCAGACCCTTCTAATGCCACTCAGGGCCTGTCTAAAGGCCGCGAGACCCTTATAATCCCCCTGAGGGCCTTTAAAAAGGCTCCCAGACCTTTCTGGACCCCCTCAGGACGCTTCTAATAGCCCCCAGACCCTTCTAGAACCCATCAGGGCCTTTCTAAAGGCCTCCACACCCTTCTAATGACCCTCAAGACCCATGTAAAGGCCCCCAGACCCTTCTAGATTGCCTCAGGACGCATCTAAAAGCCCCCAGACCCTTCTAATGCCTTTCAGGACCCTTATGAAGGCCACAAGACCCTTCTAATGCCCCTCAGGACCTTTCTAAAGGCCCTAAGACCCTTCTAATGCCCCTCAGGGCATTTATAAAGGTTCCCAGACCATTCTAGAGCCCGGCAGGACCCTTATAAAGGCCCCCAGACCATTCTAGAGCCCCTCAGGACACTTCTAAAGGCCCGCAGACCATTCTAATGCCCGTCAGGGCCTTTCTAAAGGCCCCCAGACCCTGCTAATTCCCCTCAGGGCTTTTATAAGGGCACCCAGACCCTTCTAATGCCCCTCAGGGCCTTTCTAAAGTACCCCAGACACTTCTAGAACCTCTCAGGGCCTTTCTATATGACCCCAGACCCTTGTAATGCCCCTCAGGGCCTTTCTAAAGGCCCCCAGACCCTTCTAATGCCCCTCAGGACATTTCTAAAGGCCCCCAGACCCTTCTAGAGCCCCTCAGGACATTTCTAAAGGCCCCCAGACCCTTCTAATGCCCCTCAGGGCCTTTCTAAAGTACCCCAGACACTTCTAGAACCTCTCAGGGCCTTTCTATATGGCCTCAGACCCTTGTAATGCCCCTCAGAGCCTTTCTAATGGCCCCCAGACCCTTCTAATGCCCCTCAGGACATTTCTAAAGGCCCCCAGACCCTTCTAGAGCCCCTCAGGACATTTCTAAAGGCACCTAGACCCTTCTAGAGCCCCTGAAGACCCTTCTAAAGGCCCCCAGACCCTTCTAATGCCACTCAGGGCCTTTTTAAAGGCCGCGAGACCCTTATAATCCCCCTGAGGGCTTTTAAAAAGGCCACCAGACCCTTCTGGACGCCATCAGAACGCTTATAATAGCCCCCAGACCCTACTAATGCCACTCAGGGCCTTTCTAAAGGTCGCGAGACCCTTATAATCCCTCTGAGGGCCTTTAAAAAGGCGCCCAGACCCTTCTGGACCCCCTCAGGACGCTTCTAATAGCCCCCAGACCTTTCTAGAGCCCCTCAGGGCCTTTCTAAAGGCCTCCACACCCTTCTAATGGCCCTCAAGACCCATGTAAAGGCCCTCAGACACTTCTAGAATGCCTCAGGACCCATCTAAAAGCCCCCAGACCCTTCTAATGCCTTTCAGGGCCTTTCTAAAGGCCTCCACACCCTTCTAATGACCCTCAAGACCCATGTAAAGGCCCCTAGACCCTTCTAGATTGCCTCAGGACCCATCTAAAAGCCCCCAGACCCTTCTAATGCCTTTCAGGACCCTTATGAAGGCCACAAGACCCTTCTAATGCCCCTCAGGACCTTTCTAAAGGCCATCAGACCCTTCTAATGCCTTTCAGGGCCTTTATAAAGGTTCCCAGACCCTTCTAGAGCCCGTCAGGACCCTTATAAAGGCCCCGAGATCATACTAGAGCCCCTCAGGACACTTCTAAAGGCCCGCAGACCATTCTACTGCCTCTCAGGAGCAATCTAAATGTCCCCAGACCCTACTAATGCCCCACAGGGCCTTTCTAAAGGTCCCCAGACCCTTCTATAGCCCCTGAAGACCCTTCTAAAGGCCCCCAGACCCTTCTAATGCCACTCAGGGCCTTTCTAAAGGCCGCGAGACCCTTATAATCCCCCTGAGGGCCTTTAAAAAGGCCCCCAGACCCTTCTGGACCCCCTCAGGACGCTTCTAATAGCCCCCACACTCTTCTAGAGCCCCTCAGGGCTTTTTTAAAGGCCTCCACACCCTTCTAATGACACTCAAGACCCATGTAAAGGCCCCCAGACCCTTCTAGATTGCCTCAGGACCCATCTAAAAGCTCCCAGACCCTTCTAATGCCTTTCAGGGCCTTTCTAAAGGCCTCCACACCCTTCTAATGACCTTCAAGACCCATGTAAAGGCCCCTAGACCCTTCTAGATTGCCTCAGGACCCATCTAAAATCCCCCAGACCCTTCTAATACCTTTCAGGACCCTTATAAAGGCACCCAGACCCTTCTAGAGCCTCTCAGGACAGTTTTAAATGCCTCCCGACCCTTCTAGACCCCCTCAGGACCATTCTAAATTCCCCCAGACCATTCTAATGCCCCTCAGGACCCTTCTAAAGGCCCCCAGTCCCTTGTAATGCCCCTCAGGGCTTTTCTAAAGTACCCCAGACACTTCTAGAACCTCTCAGGGCCTTTCCATATGACCCCAGACCCTTGTAATGCCCCTTAGGGCCTTTCTAAAGGCCCCCATACCCTTCTAATGCCCCTCAGGACATTTCTAAAGGCACCCAGATCCTTCTAATGCAACTCAGGGCCTTTCTAAAGGCAGCGAGACCTTATATTCCCCCTGAGGGCCTTTAAAAAGGCCCCCAGACCCTTCTGGACCCCCTCAGGACGCTTTTAGTTGCCCCCAGACCCTTCTAGACACCCTAAGGGCCTATCTAAAGGCCTCCACACCCTTCTAATGACCCTCAAGACCCATGTAAAGGCCCCCAGACCCTTCTAGATTGCCTCAGGACCCATCTAAAAGCCCCCAGACCCTTCTAATGCATTTCAGGTCCTTTAAAAAGGCCTCCACACCCTTCTAATGACACTCAAGACCCATGTAAAGGCCCCTAGACCCTTCTAGATTGCCTCAGGACCCATCTAAAAGGCCCCAGACCCTTCTAATGCCTTTCAGGGCCTTTCTAAATGCCTCCAGACCCTTCTAATGCCACTCAGGACCTTTCTAAAGGCCCTCAGACCATTCTAATGCCTTTCAGGGCCTTTATAAAGGTTCCCAGAACCTTCTAGAGCCCGTCAGGACCCTTATAAATGCCCCCAGATCATTCTTGAGCCCCTCAGGACAATTCTAAAGGCCCGCAGGCCATTCTAATGCCCGTCAGGGCCTTTATAAATGTCCCCAGACCCTTCTACTGCCCCTCAGGAGCATTCTAAGGGCCCCCAGACCCTTCTAATGCCCCACAGGGCCTTTCTAAAGGTCCCCAGACCCTTCTAGAGCACCTGAAGACCCTTATAAAGGCCCCCAGACCCTTATAGAGGCCCTCAGGACCCTTCTAAAGTCCCACAGACCCTGCTAATTCCCCTCAGGGCTTTTATAAGGGCACCCAGACCCTTCTAATGCCACTCAGGGCCTTTCTAAAGGCCCCCAGACCCTTCTAATGCCCCTCAGGGCCTTTCTAAATTCCCCCAGACACTTCTAGAACCTCTCAGAGCCTTTCTATATGACCCCAGACCAATGTAATGCCACTCAGGGCCTTTCTTAAATCCACGAGACCCTTATAATCCCTCTTAGGGCCTTTAAAAAGGCCCCCAGACCCTTCTGGACCCCCTCAGGACGCTTCTAATAGCACCCAGACCCTTCTAGAGCCCCTCAGGGCCTTTCTAAAGGCCTCCACACCCTTCTAATGACCCTCAAGACCCATGTAAAGGCCCCCAGACCCTTCTAGATTGCCTCAGGACCCAGCTAAAAGCCCCCAGACCCTTCTAATGCCTTTCAGGACCCTTATGAAGGCCACAAGACCCTTCTAATGCCCCTCAGGACCTTTCTAAAGGCCCTCAGACCATTCTAATGCCCCTCAGGGCATTTATAAAGGTACCCAGACCCTTCTAGAGCCCGTCAGGACCCTTATAAAGGCGCCCAGACCATTCTAGAGCCCCTCAGGACACGTCTAAAGGCCCGCAGACCATTCTAATGCCCGTCAGGGCCTTTATAAAGATCCCCAGACCCTTCTACTGCCCCTCAGGAGCATTCTAAAGGCTCCCAGACCCTTCTAATGCCCCTCAAGGCCATTCTAACGTACCCCAGACACTTCTATAACCTCTCAGGGCCTTTCTATATGACCCCAGACCCTTCTAATGCCTCTGAGCGCCTTTCTAAAGGCCACGAGAACCTTATAATCCTCCTGAGGGCCTTTAAAACGGACCCCAGACCCTTCTGGACCCCCTCAGGACGCTTCTAATAGCCCCCAGACCCTTCTAATGACTTTCAGGGCCTTTCTAAAGGCCTCCACACCCTTCTAATGACCCTCAAGACCCATGTAAAGGCCCCCAGACCCTTCTAGATTGCCTCAGGACCAATCTAAAAGCCCCCAGACCCTTCTAATGCCTTTCAGGGCCTTTCTAAAGGCATCCACAACCTTCTAATGACCCTCAAGACCCATGTAAAGGCCCCTAGACCCTTCTAGGACGCTTGTAATAGCCCTCAGACTCTTATAATGCCCCTCAGGGCATTTATAAAGGTTCCCAGACCCTTCTAGAGCCCGTCAGGACCCTTATAAAGGCCCCCAGACCATTCTAGAGACCGTCAGGACACTTCTAAAGGCCCGCAGACCATTCTAATGCCCGTCAGGGCCTTTATAAATGTCCCCAGACCCTTCTACTGCCCCTCAGGAGCATTCTAAAGGACCCCAGACCCTTCTAATGCCCCACAGGGCCTTTCTAAAGGTCCCCAGACCCTTATAGAGCCCCTGAAGACCCTTCTAAAGGCCCCCAGACCCTTATAGAGCTCCTCAGGACCCTTCTAAAGTCCCCCAGACCCTACTAATTCTCCTCAGGGCTTTTATAAGGGCACCCAGACCCTTCTAATGCCCCTCAGGACCCTTATAAAGGCACCCAGACCCTTCTAGAGCCTCTCAGGACAGTTTTAAATGCATCCAGACCCTTCTAGACCCCCTCAGGACCATTCTATAGGCCCCCAGACCATTCTAATTCCCCTCAGGACCATTCTAAAGGACCCCAGAGCCTTCTATATGCAACTCAGGGCGTTTCTAAAGTACCCCAGACATTTCTAGAACCTCTAAGGGCCTTTCTATGTGACCCCAGACCCTTGTAATGACCCTCAGGGCCTTTCTAAAGGCCCCCATACCCTTGTAATGCCCCTCAGAACAATTCTAAAGGCCCCTAGACCCTTCTAGAGCCCCTCAGGACATTTCTAAAGGCACCCAGACCCTTCTAATGCCACTCAGGGCCTTTCTAAAGGCATCGACACCCTTCTAATGACCCTCAAGACCCATGTAAAGGCCCCCAGACCCTTCTAGATTGCCTCAGGACCTATCTAAAAGCCCCCAGACCCTTCTAATGCCTTTCAAGACACTTATGAAGGACACAAGACCCTTCTAATGCCCCTCAGGACCTTTCTAAAGGCCCTCAGACCGTTCTAGACCCCCTCAGGACCCTTATAAAGGCCCCCAGACCCTTCTAATGCCCCTCAGGACCCTTCTAAAGGCCCCCTGACCCTTCTAATGCCTCTCAGGGCCTTTCTAAATTACCCCAGACACGTCTAGAACCTCTCAGAGCCTTTCTATATGACCCCAGACCCTTGTAATGCCACTCAGGGACTTTCTAAAGGCCGCGAGACCCTTATAATCCCCCTGAGGGCCTTTAAAAAGGCCCCCAGACCCTTCAGGACCCCCTCAGGACGCTTCTAATAGCCCCCAGACCCTTCTAGAGCCCCTCAGGGCCTTTCTAAAGGCCTCCACACCCTTCTAATGACACTCAAGACCCATGTAAAGGCTCCTAGACCCTTCTAGATTGCCTCAGGACCCATCTAAAAGCCCGCAGACCCTTCTAATGCCTTTCAGGACCCTTATGAAGGCCACAAGACCCTTCTAATGCCCCTCAGGACCTTTTAAAAGGCCCTCAGACCCTTCTAATGCCCCTCAGGGCTTTTATAAAGGTTCCCAGAACCTTCTAGAGCACGTCACGACCCTTATAAATGCCCCCAGACAATTCTAGAGCCCCTCAGGACCATTCTAAAGGCCCCCAGACTCTTCTAATGCCCCACAGGGCCTTTCTAAAGTACTCCAGACACTTCTAGAACCTCTCAGGGCCTTTCTATATGACCCCAGACCCTTGTAATGCCCTTCAGGGCCTTTCTAAAGGCCCCCATACTGTTCTAGTGCCCCTCAGTACATTTCTAAAGGCACCTAGATCCTTCTAATGCAACTCAGGGCCTTTCTAAAGGCAGCGAGACCCTTATATTCCCCCTGAGGGCCTTTAAAAAGGCACCCAGACCCTTCTGGACCCCATCAGGACGCTTCTAGTTGCCCCCAGACCCTTCTAGAGCCCCTCAGGGCCTTTCTAAAGGCCTCCACACCCTTCTAATGACCCTCAAGACCCATTTAAAGGCCCCCAGACCCTTCTAGATTGCCTCAGGACCCATCTAAAAGCCCCCAGACCCTTCTAATGCCTTTCAGGACCCTTATGAAGGACACAAGACCCTTCTAATGCCCCTCAGGACCTTTCTAAAGGCCCTCAGACCCTTCTAATGCCTTTCAGGGCCTTTATAAAGGTTCCCAGACCCTTCTAGAGCCCGTCAGTACCCTTATAAAGGCCCCCAGATCATTCTTGAGCCCCTCAGGACACTTCTAAAGGCCCGCAGACCATTCTACTGCCCCTCAGGAGCACTCTAAAGGCCCCCAGACCCTCCTAATGCCCCACAGGGCCTTTCTAAACGTCCGCAGACCATTCTAGCGGCCCTGAAGACCCTTATAAAGGCGCTCAGACCCTTCTAATGCCCCACAGGGCCTTTCTAAAAATACCCAGACCCTTCTACTGCCCCTCAGGAGCATTCTAAAGGCCCCCAGACCCTTCTAATGCCCCACAGGGCCTTTCTAAAGGTCCCCAGACCATTCTAGAGCCCCTGAAGACACTTCTAAAGGCCCCCAGACCCTTCTAATGCCACTCAGGGCCTTTCTAATGCCTGCGAGACTTTTATAATCCCCCTGAGGGCCTTTAAAAAGGCACCCAGACCC
This sequence comes from Coccyzus lansbergi, assembly GCA_033558105.1. Classification (NCBI taxonomy): domain Eukaryota; kingdom Metazoa; phylum Chordata; class Aves; order Cuculiformes; family Coccyzidae; genus Coccyzus; species Coccyzus lansbergi. The sequence goes on from JAUMJK010000558.1 coordinate 181,736, forward strand.
TTCTGGACCCCCTCAGGACGCTTCTAATAGCCCCCAGACCCTTCTAGAGCCCCTCAGGGCCTTTCTAAAGGCCTCCACACCCTTCTAATGACCCTCAAGACCCATGTAAAGGCCCCCAGACCCTTCTAGATTGCCTCAGGACCCATCTAAAAGCCCCCAGACCCTTCTAATGCCTTTCAGGACCCTTATGAAGGACACAAGACCCTTCTAATGCCCCTCAGGAGCTTTCTAAAGGCCCTCAGACCCTTCTAATGCCCCTCAGGGCATTTATAAAGGTTCCCAGACCCTTCTAGAGCCCGTCAGGACCCTTATAAAGGTACCCAGACCATTCTAGAGCCCCTCAGGACACTTCTAAAGGCCCGCAGACCATTCTAATGCCCGTCAGGGCCTTTATAAATGTCCCCAGACCCTTCTACTGTCCCTCAGGAGCATTCTAAGGGCCCCCAGACCCTTCTAATGCCCCACAGGGCCTTTCTAAAGGTCCCCAGACCCTTCTAGAGCCCCTGAAGACCCTTCTAAAGGCCCCCAGACCCTTATAGAGGCCCTCGGGACCCTTCTAAAGTCCCCCAGACTCTGCTAATTCCCCTCATGGCTATTATAAGGGCACCCAGATCGTTCTAATGCCTCTCAGGACCCTTACAAAGGCACCCAGACCATTGTAGAGCCTCTCAGGACAGATTTAAATGCCTCCAGACCCTTCTAGACCCCCTCAGGACCCTTCTAAAGTCCCGCAGACCCTTCTAATGCCCCTCAGGACCCTTCTAAAGGCCCCCAGACCCTTCTAATGCCCCTCAGGGCCTTTCTAAATTACCCCAGACACTTCTAGAACGTCTCAGAGCCTTTCTATATGACCCCAGACCCTTGTAATGCCACTCAGTTCCTTTTTAAAGGCCGCGAGACCCTTATAATCCCCCTGAGGGCCTTTAAAAAGGCCCCCAGACCCTTCTGTACCCCCTCAGGACGCTTCTAATAGACCCCACACCCTTCTAGAGCCCCTCAGGGCCTTTCTAAAGCCCTCCACACCCTTCTAATGGCCCTCAAGACCCATGTAAAGGCCCCCAGACCCTTCTAGATTGCCTCAGGACCCATCTAAAAGTCCCCAGACCCTTCTAATGCCTTTCAGGACCCTTATGAAGGCCACAAGACCCTTCTAATGCCCCTCAGGTCCTTTCTAAAGGCCCTCAGACCCTTCTAATGCCCCTCAGGGCTTTTATAATGGTTCCCAGACCTTTCTAGAGCCCGTCAGGACCCTTATAAATGCCCCCAGACCATTCTAGATCCCCTCAGGACACTTCTAAAGGCCCGCAGACCCTGCTAATTCCCCTCAGGTCTTTTATAAGGGCACCCAGACCCTTCTAATACCCCTCATTACCCTTATAAAGACACCCAGACCCTTCTAGAGTCTCTCAGGACCCTTCTAAAGGCCCCCAGACCCTTCGAGAGCCCCTCAGGACATTTCTAAAGGCCCCCAGATCATTCTAATGCTACTCAGGGCCTTTCTAAGGGCCGCGAGACCCTTATCACCCTCCTGAGGGCCTTTAAAAAGGCCCCCAGACCCTTCTGGACCCCCTCAGGACGCTTCTAATAGCCCCCAGACCCTTCTAGAGCCCCTCAGGGCCTTTCTAATGGCTTCAACACCCTTCTAATGACCCTCAAGACCCATGTAAAGGCCCCTAGACCCTTATAGATTGCCTCAGGACCCATCTAAAAGCCCCCAGACCCTTCTAATGCCTTTCAGGGCCTTTCTAAAGGCCTCCACACCCTTCTAATGACCCTCAAGACCCATGTAAAGATCCCTAGACACTTCTAGATTGCCTCAGGAACCATCTAAAAGACCACAGACCATTCTAATTCGTTTCAGGGCCATTATGAAGGCCACAAGACCCTTCTAATGCCACTCAGGACCATTCTAAAGGCCCTCAGACCCTTCTAATGCCTCTCAGGGCCTTTATAAAGGTTCCCAGACCCTTCTAGAGCCCTTCAGGACCCTTCTAAAGGCCCCCAGATCATTCTAGAGCCCCTCAGGACACTTCTAAAGGCCCGCAGACCATTCTACTGCCCCTCAGGATCATTCTTAAGGCCCCCAGACCCTACTAATGCCCCACAGGGAATTTCTAAAGGTCCCCAGACCCTTCTAGAGCCCCTGAAGACGATTCTAAAGGCCCCCAGACCATTCTAAAGCCACTCAGGGCCTTTCTAAAGGCCCCCAGACCCTTCTAATGCCCCTCAGGGCCTTTCTAAATTCCCCCAGACACTTCTAGAACCTCTCAGAGCCTTTCTATATGACCCCAGACTCCTTTAATGCCACTCAGGGCCTTTCTAAGGGCCGCGAGACCCTTATCATCCCCCTGAGGGCCTTTAAAAAGGACCCCAGACCCTTCTGGACCCCCTCAGGACGCTTCTAATAGCCCCCAGACCCTTCTAGAGTCCCTCAGGACAATTCTAAAGGCACCCAGACCCTTCTAATGCCACTCAGGGCCTTTCTAAAGGCCGCGAGACCCTTATAATCACCCTGAGGGCCTTTTAAAAGGCCCCCATACCATTCTAGAGCCCCTCAGGGCCTTTCTAAAGGCCTCCACACCCGTTCTAATGACCCTCAAGACCCATGTAAAGGCCCCCAGACCCTTCTAGATTGCCTCAGGACCCATCTAAAAGCCCCCAGACCCTTCTAATGCCTTTCAGGGCCCTTAAGAAGGCCGCAAGACCCTTCTAATGCCCCTCAGGACCTTTCAAAAGGCTCCCAGACCCTTCTAGACCCCCTCAGGACGCTTCTAATAGCACCCAGACCCTTCTAGAGCCCCTCAGGGCCTTTCTAAAGGCCCTCAGACCCTTCTAATGCCCCTCAGGGCATATATAAAGGTTCCCAGACCCTTCTAGAGCCCGTCAGGACCCTTATAAAGGCCCCCAGACCATCCTAGAGCCCCTCAGGACACTTCTAAAGGCCCGCAGACCATTCTAATGCCCGTCAGGGCCTTTATAAAGGTCCCCAGACCCTTCTACTGCCCCTCAGGAGCATTCTAAAGGCTACCAGACCCTTCAAATGCCCCTCAAGGCCATTCTAAAGTACCCCAGACACTTCTAGAATCTCTCAGGGCCTTTCTATATGACCCCAGACTCTTCTAATGCTTCTGAGGGCCTTTCTAAAGGCCACCAGACCCTTATAATCCCCCTGAGGGCCTTTAAAAAGGCCCCCAGACCCTTCTGGACCCCCTCAGGACGCTTCTAATAGCCCCCAGACCCTTCTAATGACCCTCAGGGCCTTTCTAAAGGCCTCCACACCCTTCTAATGACCCTCAAGACCCATGTAAAGGCCCCCAGACCCTTCTAGATTGCCTCAGGACCCATCTAAAAGCCCCCAGACCCTTCTAATGCCTTTCAGGGCCTTTCTAAAGGCCTCCACAACATTCTAATGACCCTCAAGACCCATGTAAAGGCCCCTAGACCCTTCTACGACGCCTGTAATAGCCCTCAGACTCTTGTAATTCCCTTCAAGGCATTTATAATGGTTCCCAGACCCTTCTAGAGCCCGTCAGGACCCTTATAAAGGCCCCCAGACCATTCTAGAGACCGTCAGGACACTTCTAAAGGCCCGCAGACCATTCTAATGCCCCACAGGGCCTTTATAAAGGTCCCCAGACCCTTCTAGAGCCCCTGAAGACCTTTCTAAAGACCCTCGGACCCTTATAGAGCTCCTAAGGACCCTTCTAAAGTCCCTCAGACCCTGCTAATTCCCCTCAGGGCTTTTATAAGGGCACCCAGACGCTTCTAATGCCCCTCAGGACCCTTATAAAGGCACCCAGACCCTTCTAGAGCCTCTCAGGACAGTTTTAAATGCCTCCAGACCACTCTAGACCCCCTCAGGACCGTTCTAAAGGCCCCCAGACCTTTCTAATGCCCCTCAGGACCCTTCTAAAGGCCCCCAGACCCTCCTAGAGCCCCTCAGGACATTTCTAAAGGCACCCAGACCCTTCTAATGCCACTCAGGGCCTTTCTAAAGGCATCCACACCCTTCTAATGACCCTCAAGACCCATGTAAAGGCCCCCAGACCCTTCTAATGCCGTTCAGGACCCTTATGAAGGCCACAAGACCCTTCTAATGCCCCTCAGGACCCTTCTAAAGGACCGCAGACCATTCTAATGCCCCTCAGGGCCTTTATAAAGTACCCCAGACCCTTAAAGAGCCCCTCAGGACATTTCTAAAGGCACCCAGACCCTTCTAATACCACTCAGGGCCTTTCTAAAGGCCGCGAGACCCTTATAATCCCCCTGAGGGCCTTTAAAAAGGCCCCCAGACCCTTCTGGACCCCCTCAGGACGCTTCTAATAGCCTCCAGACCCTTCTAGAGACCCTCAGGGCCTTTCTAAAGTCCTCCACACCCTTCTAATGACCCTCAAGACCCATGTAAAGGCCCCCAGACCTTTCTAGATTGCCTCAGGACCCATCTAAAAGCCCCCAGAGCCTTCTAATGCCTTTCAGGACCCTTATGAAGGCCACAAGACCCTTCTAATGCCCCTCAGGACCTTTCTAAAGGCCCTCAGACCCTTCTAATGCCCCTCAGGGCTTTTATAAAGGTTCCCAGACCCTTCTAGAGCCCGTCAGGACCCTTATAAAGGTACCCAGACCATTCTAGAGCCCCTCAGGACACTTCTAAAGGCCCGCAGACCATTCTAATGCCCGTCAGGACCTTTCTAAAGGCCCCCAGACCATTCTACTGCCCCTCAGGAGCATTCTAAAGGCCCCCAGACCATTCTAATGCCTTACAGGGCCTTTCTATGGTACCCAGACCCTTCTAGAGCCCCTCAAGACCCTTCTAAAGGCCCCCAGACGCTTATACAGCCCCTCAGGACCCTTCTAAAGTCCCCCAGACCCTGCTAATTCCCCTCAGGGCTTTTATAAGGGCACCCAGACCCTTCTAATTCCCCTCAGGACCCTTATAAAGGCACCCAGACCTTTCTAGAGCCTCTCAGGAACTTTAGAAAGGCCCTGTGGGCAATTAGAAGGGTCTGGGGGCCTTTAGAAGTGTCCTGAGGGGCTCTAGAATGGTCTGGGGGCCTTTATAAGGGTCCTGACGGGCTCTAGAAGGGTCTGGGAACCTTTATAAATGCCCTGAGGGGCATTAGAAGGGTCTGAGGGCCGTTAGAAAGGTCCTGAGGGGCATTAGAAGGGTCTTGTTGCCTTCATAAGGGTCCTGAAAGGCATTAGAAGGGTCTGGGGGCTTTTAGATGGGTCTTGAGGGTCATTAAAAGGGTGTGGAGGCCTTTAGAAAGGACCTGAGGTGCTCTAGAAGGGTCTGGGGTACTTTAGAAGCGTCCTGAGGGGCTGTAGAAGGGTCTGGGGGCCTTTTTAAGGGTCCTGACGGGCTCTAGAAGGGTCTGGGGGCCTTTTTAAGAGCTCTCAGGGGCATTAGAATGGTCTGGGGGCCTTTAGAATGGACCTGAGGGGTTCTAGAAGGGTCTGGAAGCCGTTAGAATGACGTTGAGGGGCTCTAGAAGGGTCTGCGGGCCTTTAGAATGGCCCTGAAGGGCTCTAAAAGAGTCTGGGGGCCTTTAGAATGGTCCTGAGGGGCTCTAGAAGGGTCTGAGGGCTATTAGAAATGTCCTTAGGGAGTCCAGAAGGGTCTGGGGGCCTTTATAAAGGGCTCAGGGGGATTATAAGGGTCTCGCGGCCTTTAGAAAGGCCCTGAGTGGCATTAGAAGGGTCTGGGTGCCTTTAGAAATGTCCTGAGGGGCTCTTGAATGGTCTGGGGGCCTTTAGAAATGTCCTGAGGGGCATTAGAAGGGTGTGGGGGCCTTTAGAAAGGCCCTGAGTGGCATTACAAGGGTCTGGGGTCATATAGAAAGGCCCTGAGAGGTTCTAGAAGTGTCTGTGGTACTTTAGAAAGGCCCTGAGGAGCATTAGAAGGGTCTGGGGGCCTTTAGAAGGGTTCTGAGGGGCATTTGAATGGTCTCGGGGCCTTTAGAAAGGCCCTGAGGTGCATTAGAAAAGTCTGGGGCCTTTTAGAAGGGTCTTGAGGGGATCTAGAAGGGTCTGGGGGCATTTAGAATAGTCCACGGGGGTCTAGAAGGGTCTGGGAGCCTTTAGAAAGGCCCTGAGAGGCTCTAGAAGGGTCAGGGAGCCGTTAGAAGGATGTTGAGGGGATCGTGAAGGGTCTGCAGGTCTTTAGAATGGCCCTGAGGGGCTCTAAAAGAGTCTGAGGGCCTTTTGAATGGTCCTCAGGGGTTCTAGAACGGTCTGGGGACCTTTAGAAATGCCCTGAGGGGCATTAGAAGGGTCTGGGGGCCTTTAGAAAGGCCCTGAGAGGCATTAGAATGGTCTGGGGGCCTGTAGAATGGTATTGAGGGGGTCTAGAATGGTCTGGAGGCATTTAAAACTGTCCTGAGAGACTCTAGAAGGGTCTGGGGGCATTTATAAGGGTCCTGAGGGGCATTAGAAGGGTCTGGGTGCCCTTATAAAAGCCCTGAGGGGAATTAGTAGGGTCTGGGGGACTTTAGAAGGGTCCTGAGGGGCTCTATAAGGGTCTGGGGGCCTTTAGAAGGGTCTTCAGGGGCTCTAGAAGGGTCTGGGGACCTTTATAACGGCCCTGTGGGGCATTAGAACGGTCTGGGGGCCTTTAGAATGCTCCTGAGGGGCAGTAGAAGGGTCTGGGGACCTTTGGAAAGGCCCTGACGGGCATTAGAATGGTCGGCGGGCCTTTAGAAGTGTCCTTAAGGGCTCTAGAATGGTCTGGGGTCCTTTATAAGGGTCCTGACGGGCTCTAGAAAGGTCTGGGAACCTTTATAAATGCCCTGAGGGGCATTACAAGGGTCTGAGGGCTTTTAGAAACGTCCTGAGGGGCATTAGAAGGGTCTTGTGGCCTTCATAAGGGTCCTGAAAGGCATTAGAAGGGTCTGGGGGCTTTTAGATGGGTCCTTAAGGGCTCTAGAATGGTCTGGGGGCCTTTATAAGGGTCCTGACGGGCTCTAGAAAGGTCTGGGAACCTTTATAAATGCCCTGAGGGGCATTACAAGGGTCTGAGGGCTTTTAGAAACGTCCTGAGGGGCATTAGAAGGGTCTTGTGGCCTTCATAAGGGTCCTGAAAGGCATTAGAAGGGTCTGGGGGCTTTTAGATGGGTCCTGAGGCAATCTAGAAGGGTCTGGGGGCCTTTACATGGGTCTTGAGGGTCATTAGAAGGGTGTGGAGGCCTTTAGAAAGGCCCTGAGGGGCTCTAGAAGGGTCTGGGGTACTTAGAAGCGTCCTGAGGTACTGTAGAAGGGTCTGGGGGCCTTTACATGGGTCCTGATGGGTTCTAGAAAGATCTGAGTGTCTCTAGAAATGTCATGAGTGGCTCTAGAAGGGTCTGGGGGCCATTTTAAGGGCTCTGAGGGGCATTTGAATGGTCCGGGGGCCTTTAGAAAGGCCCTGATGTGGATTAGAAGGGTCTGGGGGCCTTTAGAATCTTCCTGACGGGTTCTAGAAGGGTCTGGAATTCGTTAGAATGACGTTGAGGGGCTCTAGAAGGGTCTGTGGGCCTTTAGAATGGCCCTGAGGGGCTCTAAAAGAGTCTGAGGGCCTTTAGAATGGTCCTGAGGGGCTCTAGAAGGGTCTGGGGACCTTTGTAAATGCCCTGAGGGGCATTAGAAGGGTCTGGGGGCCTTTAGAAAGGCCCTGAAAGGCATTAGAAGGGTCTGGGGTGATTTAGAAAGGCCTTGATAGGTTCTAGAAGGGTCTGGGAAACTTTAGAATGGTCCTCAGGGGGTCTAGAAGGGTCTGCAGGCATTTAAAACTGACCTGAGTGGCTCTAGAAGGGTCTGGGTGCCTTTATAAGGGTCCTGAGGGGCATTAGAAGGGTCTGGGTGTCCTTATAAAAGCCCTGAGCGGAATTAGCAGGGTCTGGGGGACTTTAGAAGGGTCCTGAGGGGCTCTATAAGGGTCTGGGGGCCTTTAGAAGGGTCTTCAGGGGCTCTAGAAGGGTCTGGGGACCTTTAGAAAGGCCCTGTGGGGCATTAGAAGGGTCTGGGGCCTTTAGAAAGGTCCTGAGGGGCATTAGAAGGGTCTTGTGGCCTTGATAAGGGTCCTGAAAGGCATTAGAAGGTTCTGGGGGCTTTTAGATGGGTCCTGAGGAAATCTAGAACGGTCTGGGGGCCTTTACATGGGTCTTGAGGGTCATTAGAAGGGTGTGGAGACCTTTAGAAAGGCCCTGAGGGGCTCTAGAAGGGTCGGGGAGCCGTTAGAAGGATGTTGAGGGGCTCTTGAAGGTTCTGCGGGCCTTTAGTATGGACCTGAGGGGCTCTAAAAGAGTCTGGGGGCCTTTAGAATGGTCCTGAGTGGCTCTAGAAGGGTCTGGGGACCTTTCGAAATGCCCTTAGGGGCATTAGAACGGTCTGGGGGGCTTTAGAATGGTCCTGAGGGGGTCTAGAAGGGTCTGGAGGCATTTAAAACTGCCCTGAGAGGCTCTAGATGGGTCTGGGGGCCTTTACAATGCTCCTGAGGGGCAGTAGAAGGGTCTGGGAACCTTTAGAAAGGCCCTGACGGGCATTAGAATGGTCTGCGGGCCTTTAGAAGTGTCCTGAGGGGCTCTAGAATGGTCTGGGGGGCTTTATAAGGGTCCTGACGGGCTCTAGAAAGGTCTGGGAACCTTTATAAATGCCCTGAGGGGCATTAGAATGGTCTGAGGGCTTTTAGATACGTCCTGAGGGGCATTAGAAGGGTCTTGTGGCCTTCATAAGGGTCCTGAAAGGCATTAAAATGGTCTGGGGGGTTTTAGATTGGTCCTGAGGAAATCTAGAAGGGTCTGGGAGCCTTTAGAATCGTCCTGAGGGGGTCTAGAAGGGTCTGGAGGCATTTAAAACTGTCCTGAGAGACTCTAGAAGTGTCTGGGGCCATTATAAGGGTCCTGAGGGGCATTAGAAGGGTCTGGGTGTCCTTATAAAAGCCCTGAGGGGAATTAGCAGGGTTTGGTGGATTTTAGAAGGGTCCTAAGGGGCTCTATAAGGGTCTGGTGGCCTTTAGAAGGGTCTTCAGGGTCTCTAGATGGGTCTGGGGACCTTTAGAAAGGCCCTGTGGGGCATTAGAAGGGTCTGGGGGCCTTTAGAATGCTCCTGAGGGGCAGTAGAAGGGTCTGGGGACCTTTATAAAGGCCCTGACGGGCATTAGAATAGTCTGCGAGCCTTTAGAATTGTCCTGAGAGGCTCTAGAACGGTCTGGGGACCTTTATATATGCCCTGACGGGCATTAGAAGGGTCTGAGGGCCTTTAGAAAGGTCCTGAGGGGCATTAGAAGGGTCTTGTGAACTTTATAAGGGTCTTTAAAGGCATTTGAATGGTCTGGGTGCTTTTAGATGGGTCCTGAGGCAATCTAGAAGGGTCTGGGGGCCTTTACATGGGTCTTGAGGGTCATTAGAAGGGTGTGGAGGCCTTTAGAAAGGCACTGAGGGGCTCTAGAAGGGTCAGGGAGCCATTAGAAGGATGTTTGAGGGGCTCTTGAAGGTTCTGCGGGCCTTTAGAATGGCCCTGACGGGCTCTAAAAGAGTCTGGGGTCCTTTAGAATGGTCCTGAGTGGCTCTAGAAGGGTCTGGAAACATTTCGAATTGCCCTTAGGGGCATTAGAAGGGTCTGGGGGGCTTTAGAATGGTCCTGAGTGAGTCTAGAAGGGTCTGGAGGCATTTAAAACTGCCCTGAGAGGCTCTAGACGGGTCTGGTGGCCTTTAGAATGCTCCTGAGGGGCAGTAGAAGGGTCTGGGAACCTTTATAAAGGCCCGACGGGCATTAGAATGGTCTGCGGGCATTTAGAAGTGTGCTTAGGGGCTCTAGAATGGTCTGGGGGGCTTTATAAGGGTCCTGACGGGCTCTAGAAAGGTCTGGGAACCTTTATAAATGCCCTGAGGGGCATTAGAAGGGTCTGAGGGCCTTTAGAAAGGTCCTGAGGGGCATTAGAAGGGTCTTGTGGCCTTCATAAGGGTCCTGAAAGGCATTAGAAGGGTCTGGGGGCTTTTAGATGGGTCCTGAGGCAATCTAGAATGGTCTGGGGGCCTTTACATGGGTCTTGAGGGTCATTAGAAGAGTGTGGAGGCCTTTAGAAAGGCCCTGAGGGGCTCTAGAAGGGTCTGGGGAACTTTAGAAGCGTCCTGAAAGTCTGTAGAAGGGTCTGGGGGCCTTTACATGGGTCCTGATGGGTTCTAGAAAGATTTGAGGGCCTCTAGAAATGTCCTGAGTGGCTCTAGAAGGGTCTGGGGGCCTTTTTAAGGGCTCTGAGGGGCATTTGAATGGTCTGGGGGCCTTTAGAAAGGCCCTGAGGTGGATTAGAAGGGTCTGAGGGCCTTTAGAATCATCCTGAGGGGTTCTAGAAGGGTCTGGAAGCCGTTAGAATGACGTTGAGGGGCTCTAGAAGGGTCTGCGGGCCTTTAGAATGGCCCTGAGGGGCTCTAAAAGAGTCTGGGGGCCTTTAGAATGGTCCTTAGGGGCTCTAGAAGGGTCTGGGGACCTTTTTAAATGCCCTTAGGGGCATTAGAAGGGTCTGAGGGCCTTTAGAAAGGCCCTGAGGGGAATTAGAAGGGTCTGGGTGGATTTAGAAAGGCCCTGATAGTTTCTAGAAGTGTCTGGGGGCCTTTAGAATGGTCCTGAGGGTGTCTAGAAGGGTCTGGAGGCATTTAAAACAGTCCTGAGAGGCTCTAGAAAGGTCTGGGTGCCTTTATAAGGGTCCTCAGGGGCATTAGAAGGGTCTGGGTGCCCTTATAAAAGCCCTGAGGAGAATTAGCAGGGTCTGGGGGACTTTAGAAGGGTCCTGAGGGGCTCTATAAGGGTCTGGGGGCCTTTAGAATGGTCTTTAGGGGCTCTAGAAGGGTCTGGGGACCTTTAGAAAGGCCCTGTGGGGCATTAGAATGGTCTGCGGGCCTTTAGAAGTGTCCTGAGGTGCTCTAGAATGGTCTGGGGAACTTTATAAGGGTCCTGACAGGCTCTAGAATGGTCTGGGAACCTTTATAAATGCCTTGAGGGGCATTAGAAGGGTCTGAGTGCCTTTAGAAAGGTCCTGAGGGGCATTAGAAGGGTCTTGTGGCCTTCATAAGGGTCTTGAAAGGCATTTGAAGGGTCTGGGGTCTTTTGAATAGGTCCTAAGGCAATCTAGAAGGGTCTGGGGGCCTTTACATGGGTCTTGAGGGTCATTAGAAGGGTGTGGAGGTCTTTAGAAAGGCCCTGAGGGGCTCTAGAAGGGTCTGGGGGTTATTAGAAGTGTCCTGAGGCGGTCCAGAAGGGTCTGGGGGCCTTTATAAAGGCCCTCAGGGGGTTTATAAGGGTCTTGCGTCCTTTAGAATGGCCCTGAGTGGCATTAAAAGGGTCTGGGGTCATATAGAAAGGCCCTGAGAGGTTCTAGAAGTGTCTGTGGTACTTTAGAAAGGCCCTGAGGAGCATTAGAAGGGTCTGGGGGCCTTTAGAATGGTTCTGAGGGGCATTTGAATGGTCTGGGGGCCTTTAGAAAGGCCCTGAGGTGCATTAGAAAGGTCTGGGGCCTTTTAGAAGGGTCTTGAGGGGGTCTAGAAGGGTCTGGGGGCCTTTAGAAAGGCCCTGAGGGGATCTAGAAGGGTCAGGGAGCCGTTAGAAGGATGTTGAGGGTCTCTTGAAGGGTCTGCGGGCCTTTAGAATGGCCCTGAGGGACTCTAAAAGAGTCTGGGGGCCTTTAGAATGGTCCTGAGGGGCTCTAGAAGGGTCTGGGGACCTTTCGAAATGCCCTGAGGGGCATTAGAAGGGTCTGGGGGGCTTTAGAATGGTCCTGAAGAGGTCTAGAAGGGTCTGGAGGCATTTAAAACTGCCCTGAGAGGCTCTAGAAGGGTCTGGGGGCCTTTAGAATTCTCCTGAGGGGCAGTAGAAGGGTCTGGGAACCTTTATAAAGGCCCTAACGGGCATTAGAATGGTCTGCGGGCCTTTAGAAGTGTCTAGAGGGGCTCTAGAATGGTCTGGTGGCCTTTATAAGGGTCCTGACGGGCTCTAGAAGGGTCTGGGAACCTTTCTAAATGCCCTGAGGTGCATTAGAAGGGTCTGAGGGCCTTTAGAATAGTCCTGAGGGGCATTATAACGGTCTTGTCTCCTTTATAAGGGTCCTGAAAGGCATTAGAAGGGTCTGGGGGCTTTTAGATGGGTCCTGAGGCAATCTAGAAGGGTCTGGGGGCCTTTACATGGGTCTTGACGGTCATTAGAAGGGTGTGGAGGCCATTAGAAAGGACCTGATCGGCTCTAGAATGGTTAGGGAGCCGTTAGAAGGATGTTGAGGGTCTCTTGAAGGTTCTGCGGGTGTTTAGAATGGCCCTGAGGGGCTCTAAAAGAGTCTGAGGGCCTTTAGAATGGTCCTGAGGGGCTCTAGAAGGGTCTGGGGTACTTTCAAATGCCCTTAGGGGCATTATTAGGGTCTGGGGGGCTTTAGAATGGTCCTGAGGGGGTCTAGAAGGGTCTGGAGGCATTTAAAACTTTCCTGAGAGGCTCTAGACAGGTCTGGGGGCCTTTAGAATACTCCTGAGGGGCAGTAGAAGGGTCTGGGAACCTTTATAAATGCCCTGAGGGGCATTAGAAGGGTCTGAGGGCCTTTAGAAAGGTCCTGAGGGGCATTAGAAGGGTCTTGTTGCCTTCATAAGGGTCCTGAAAGGCATTAGAAGGGTCTGGGGGCTTTTAGATGGGTCCTGAGGCAATCTAGAAGGGTCTGGGGGCCTTTACATGGGTCTTGAGGGTCAGTCGAAGGGTGTGGAGACCTTTAGAAAGGACCTGAGGGGCTCTAGAAAGGTCTGGGGTACTTTAGAAGCGTCCTGAGGGGCTGTAGAATGGTCTGGGGGCCTTTTCATGGGTCCTGATGGGTTCTAGAAAGATCTGAGGGCCTCTAGAAATGTCCTGAGTGGCTCTAGAAGGGTCTGGGGACCTTTTTAAGGGCTCTGAGGGGCATTTGAATGGTCTGGGGGCCTTTAGAAAGGTCCTGAGGTGGATTAGAAGGGTCTGGGGGCCTTTCGAATCGTCCAGAGGGGTTCTAGAAGGGTCTGGAAGCCGTTAGAATGACGTTGAGGGGCTCTAGAAGGGTCTGCGGGCCTTTAGAATGTCCCTGAGGGGATCTAAAAGAGTCTGGGGGCCTTTAGAATGGTCCTGAGGTGATCTAGAAGGGTCAGGGAGCCGTTAGAAGGATGTTGAGGGTCTCTTGAAAGGTCTGCGGGCCTTTAGAATGGCCCTGAGGTGCTCTAAAAGAGTCTGGGGGCCTTTATAATGGTCCTGAGGGGCTCTAGAAGGGTCTGGGGACCTTTCGAAATGCCCTGAGGGGCATTAGAAGGGTCTGGGGGGCTTTAGAATGGTCCTGAGGGGGTCTAGAAGGGTCTGGAGGCATTTAAAACTGCCCTGAGAGGCTCTAGAAGGGTCTGGGGGCCTTTAGAATTCTCCTGAGGGACAGTAGAAGGGTCTGGGATGCTTTATAAAGGCCCTAACGGGCATTAGAATGGTCTGCGGGCCTTTAGAAGTGTCCAGAGGGGCTCTAGAATGGTCTGGTGGCCTTTATAAGGGTCCTGACGGGCTCTAGAAGGGTCTGGGAACCTTTCTAAATGCCCTGAGGGGCATTAGAATGGTCTGAGGGCCTTTAGAATACTCCTGAGGGGCATTGGAAGGGTCTTGTGGCCTTCATAAGGGTCCTGAAAGGCATTAGAAGGGTCTGGGGGCTTTTAGATGGGTCCTGAGGCAATCTAGAAGGGTCTGGGGGCCTTTACATGGGTCTTGACGGTAATTAGAAGGGTGTGGATGCCATTAGAAAGGACCTGAGGGGCTCTAGAATGGTCAGGGAGACGTTAGAAGGATGTTGAGGGTCTCTTGAAGGTTCTGCGGGCCTTTAGAATGGCCCTGAGGGGCTCTAAAAGAGTCTGAGGGCCTTTAGAATGGTCCTGAGGGGCTCTAGAAGGGTCTGGGGTACTTTCAAATGCTCTTAGGGGCATTATTAGGGTCTGGGGGATTTAGAATGGTCCAGAGGGGGTCTAGAAGGGTCTGGAGGCATTTAAAACTGTCCTGAGAGGCTCAAGACAGGTCTGGGGGCCTTTAGAATACTCCTGAGGGGCAGTAGAAGGGTCTGGGAACCTTTATAAATGCCCTGAGGAGCATTAGAAGGGTCTGAGGGCCTTTAGAAAGGTCCTGAGTGGCATTAGAAGGGTCTTGTGGCCTTCATAAGGGTCCTGAAAGGCATTAGAAGGGTCTGGGGGCTTTTAGATGGGTCCTGAGGCAATCTAGAAGGGTCTGGGGGCCTTTACATGGGTCTTGAGGGTCATTAGAAGGGTGTGGAGACCTTTAGAAAGGACCTGAGGGGCTCTAGAAGGGTCTGGGGTACTTTAGAAGCGTCCTGAGGGGCTGTAGAAGGGTCTGGGGGCCTTTACATGGGTCCTGATGTGTTCTAGAAAGATCTGAGTGCCTCTAGAAATGTCCTGAGTGGCTCTAGAAGGGTCTGGGGGCCTTTTTAAAGGCTCTGAGGGGCATTTGAATGGTCTGGGGGCCTTTAGAAAGGTCCTGAGGTGGATTAGAAGGGTCTTGGGGCATTTAGAATCGTCCTGAGGGGTTCTAGAAGGGTCTGGAAGCCGTTAGAATGACGTTGAGGGGCTCTAGGAGGGTCTGCGGGCCTTTAGAATGGCCCTGAGGGGCTCTAAAAGAGTCTGGGGGCCTTTAGAATGGTCCTGAGGGGCTCTAGCAGGGTCTCGGGACCATTTAAATGCCCTGAGGGGGTCTAGAAGGGTCTGGAGGCCTTTAGAAAGGCCCAGAGGGGCTCTAGAAGGGTCTGGGGGCCTTTAGAATCGTCCTGAGGGGCTCTAGAAGGGTCTGGGGGCATCTAGAAGTGTCCTGAGGGGCTCTAGAAAGATCTGGGGTCCTTTCGAAATGTCCTGAGGTGCTCTAAAAGTGTCTCGGGGCCTTACGAAGGGTCCTGAGGGGCATTAGATGGGTCTGGGGGCCTTTAGAAATTCCCTGAGGGGCATTAGAATGGTCTGGGGCCTTTTAGAAGGGTCTTGAGGGGATCTAGAAGGGTCTGGGGTCGTGTACAAGTGTCCTGAGGGGCTCTAGAAGTGTCTGGGGGCATTTAGAAAGGCCCTGAGGGGCTCTAGAAGGGTCAGGGAGCCGTTAGAAAGATGTTGAGGGGCTCTTGAAGGGTCTGCGGGCGTTTAGAATGGCCCTGAGGGGATCTAAAAGAGTCTGGGGGCCTTTAGATTGGTACTGAGGGGCTCTAGAAGGGTCTGGGTACCTTTAGAAATGCCCTGAGGGGCATTAGAAGGGTCTGGGGGCCTTTAGACAGGCCCTGAGGTGGATTAGAAGGGTCTGGGGGCCTTTAGAATGGTCCTGAGGGGGTCTAGACGGGTCTGGAGGCATTTAAAACTGTCCTGAGAGGCTCTAGAACGGTCTGGGGGCCTTTAGAATGCTCCTGAGGGGCAGTAGTAGGGTCTGGGGGACTTTAGAAATGCCCTGAGGGGCATTAGAAAGGTCTGGGGCCTTTTAGAAGGGTCTTGAGGGGATCTAGAAGGGTCTGGGGGCCTTTACAAGTGTCCTGAGGGGTTCTAGAAGGGTCTGGGGGCATTTAGAAAGGCCCTGAGGGGCTCTAGAAGGGTCAGGGAGCCGTTAGAAGGATGTTGAGGGGCTCTTGAAGGGTCTGCGGGCCTTTTGAATGGCCCTGAGGGGCTCTAGAAGGGTCTGGGGACCTTTAGAAATGCCCTGAGGGGCATTAGAAGGGTCTGGGGGCCTTTAGAAAGGCCCTGAGGGGCATTAGAAGGGTCTGGGGGGCTTTAGAATGCTCCTGAGGGGCAGTAGAAGGGTCTGGGGACCTTTATAAAGGCCCTGACGGGCATTAGAATGGTCTGCGGGCCTTTAGAAGTGTCCTGAGGGGCTCTAGAATGGTCTGGGGGCCTTTATAAGGGTCCTGACGGGCTCTAGAAGGGTCTGGGAACCTTTATAAATGCCCTGAGGGACATTAGAAGGGTCTGAGGGCCTTTAGAAAGGTCCTGAGGGGCATTAGAAGGGTCTTGTGGCATTCATAAGGGTCCTGAAAGGCATTAGAAGGGTCTGGGATCTTTTAGAAGGGTCCTGATGCAATCTAGAAGGGTCTACGGGCCTTTACATGGGTCTTGAGGGTCATTAGAAGGGTGTGGAGGCCTTTAGAAAGGCCCTGAGGGCCTCTAGAAGGATCTGGGGGCTATTAGAAGCGTCCTGAGGGGGTCCAGAAGGGTCTGGGGGCCTTTTTAAAGGCCCTCAGGGGGATTATAAGGGTCTCGCGGCCTTTAGAAAGGCCCTGAGTGGCATTAGAAGGGTCTGGGGGCCTTTTTAAAGGCCCTCAGGGGGATTATAAGGGTCTCGCGGCCTTTAGAAAGGCCCTGAGTGGCATTAGAAGGGTCTGGGTGCCTTTAGAAATGTCCTGAAGGGCTCTAGAAGGGTCTGGGGGCCTTTAGAAATGTCCTGAGGGGCATTAGAAGGGTATGGAGGCCTTTAGAAAGGACCTGAGGGGCATTAGAATGGTCTGGGGTCATATAGAAAGGCCCAGATGTTTCTAGAAGTGTCTGGGGTACTTTAGAAAGGCCCTGAGGGGCATTAGAGTGGTCTGGAGGCCTTTAGAAGGGTCCTGAGGGGCATTAGAAGGGTCTGTGGGCCTTTAGAATGGTCCTGCGGGGGTCTAGAAGGGTCTGGAGGCATTTAAAACTGTCCTGAGAGGCTCTAGAAGGGTCTGGGTGCCTTTATAAGGGTCCTGAGGGGCATTAGAAGGGTCTGGGTGCCCTTATAAAAGCCCTGAGGGGAATTAGCAGGGTCTGGGGGACTTTAGAAGGGTCCTGAGGGGCTCTATAAGGGTCTGGGGGCCTTTATAAGGGCCTTCAGGGGCTCTAAAAGGGTCTGGGGACCTTTAGAAATGCCCTGAGGGGCTTTTGAAGGGTCTGGGGGCCTGTAGAAAGGCCCTGACGGGCATTAGAAGGGTCTGGGGGGCTTTAGAATGGTCCTGAGGGGCATTAGAAGGGTCTGGGGGCCTTTAGAATGGTCCTGAGGGGGTCTAGAAGGGTCTGGAGGCATTTACAACTGCCCTGAGAGGCTGTAGACGGGTCTGGGGGCCTTTAGAATGCTCGTGAGGGGCAGTAGAAGGGTCTGGGGACCTTTAGAAAGGCCCTGACGGGCATTAGAATGGTCTGCGGGCCTTTAGAAGTGTCCTGAGGGGCTCTAGAATGGTCTGGGGGCCTTTATAAGGGTCCTGACGGGCTCTAGAAAGGTCTGGGAACCTTTATAAATGCCCTGAGGGGCATTAGAAGGGTGTGGAGGCCTTTAGAAAGGCCCTGAGGGGCATTAGAATCGTCTTGGTTCCTTTATAAGGGTCCTAAAAGGCATTAGAAGGGTCTGGGGTCTTTTTGATGGGTCTTGAGGCAATCTAGAAGGGTCTGGGGGCATTTACATGGGTCTTGAGGGTCATTAGAAGGGTGTGGAGGCCTTTAGAAAGGCCCTGAGGGGCTCTAGAAGGGTCTGGGGGCTATTAGAAGCGTCCTGAGGTGGTTGAGAAGGGTCTGAGGGCCTTTTTAAAGGCCCTCAGGGGGATTATAAGGGTCTCGCGGCCTTTAGAAAGGCCCTGAGTGGCATTAGAAGGGTCTGGGTGCCTTTAGAAATGTCCTGAGGGGCTCTAGAAGGGTCTGGGTGCCTTTAGAAATGTCCTGAGGTGCATTAGAAGGGTATGGGGTCCTTTAGAAAGGCCCTGAGTGGCATTAGAAGGGTCTGGGGGCCTTTAGAAGGGTCATGAGGGGCATTAGAAGGGTCTGGGGGCCTTTAGAATGGTCCTGAGGGGGTCTAGAAGGGTCTGGAGGCACGTAAAACTGTCCTGAGAGACTCTAGAAGGTCTGGGTTCCTTTATAAGGGTCCTGAGGGGCATTAGAAGGGTCTGGGTGCCCTTATAAAAGCCCTGAGGGGAATTAGCAGGGTCTGGGGGCCTTTAGAATGCTCCTGAGGGGCAGTAGAAGGGTCTGGGGACCTTTATAAAGGCCCTGACGGGCATTAGAATGGTCTGCGGGCCTTTAGAAGTGTCCTGATGGGCTCTAGAATGGTCTGGGGGCTTTATAAGGGTCCTGACGGGCTCTAGAAGGGTCTGGGAACCTTTATAAATGCCCTGAGGGACATTAGAAGGGTCTGAGGGCCTTTAGAAAGGTCCTGAGGGGCATTAGAAGGGTCTTGTGGCATTCATAAGGGTCCTGAAAGGCATTAGAAGGGTCTGGGATCTTTTAGAAGGGTCCTGATGCAATCTAGAAGGGTCTACGGGCCTTTACATGGGTCTTGAGGGTCATTAGAAGGGTGTGGAGGCCTTTAGAAAGGCCCTGAGGGCCTCTAGAAGGATCTGGGGGCTATTAGAAGCGTCCTGAGGGGGTCCAGAAGGGTCTGGGGGCCTTTTTAAAGGCCCTCAGGGGGATTATAAGGGTCTCGCGGCCTTTAGAAAGGCCCTGAGTGGCATTAGAAGGGTCTGGGTGCCTTTAGAAATGTCCTGAGGGGCTCTAGAAGGGTCTGGGTGCCTTTAGAAATGTCCTGAGGTGCATTAGAAGGGTATGGGGTCCTTTAGAAAGGCCCTGAGTGGCATTAGAAGGGTCTGGGGGCCTTTAGAAGGGTCATGAGGGGCATTAGAAGGGTCTGGGGGCCTTTAGAATGGTCCTGAGGGGGTCTAGAAGGGTCTGGAGGCACGTAAAACTGTCCTGAGAGACTCTAGAAGGTCTGGGTTCCTTTATAAGGGTCCTGAGGGGCATTAGAAGGGTCTGGGTGCCCTTATAAAAGCCCTGAGGGGAATTAGCAGGGTCTGGGGTCCTTTAGAATGCTCCTGAGGGGCAGTAGAAGGGTCTGGGGACCTTTATAAAGGCCCGGACGGGCATTAGATTGGTCTGCGGGCCTTTAGAAGTGTCCTGAGGGGCTCTAGAATGGTCTGGGGGCCTTTATAAGGGTCCTGACGGGCTCTAGAAGGGTCTGGGAACCTTTATAAATGCCCTGAGGGACATTAGAAGGGTCTGAGGGCCTTTAGAAAGGTCCTGAGGGGCATTAGAAGGGTCTTGTGGCATTCATAAGGGTCCTGAAAGGCATTAGAAGGGTCTGGGATCTTTTAGAAGGGTCCTGATGCAATCTAGAAGGGTCTACGGGCCTTTACATGGGTCTTGAGGGTCATTAGAAGGGTGTGGAGGCCTTTAGAAAGGCCCTGAGGGCCTCTAGAAGGATCTGGGGGCTATTAGAAGCGTCCTGAGGGGGTCCAGAAGGGTCTGGGGGCCTTTTTAAAGGCCCTCAGGGGGATTATAAGGGTCTCGCGGCCTTTAGAAAGGCCCTGAGTGGCATTAGAAGGGTCTGGGGACCTTTAGAAATGTCCTGAAGGGCTCTAGAAGGGTCTGGGGGCCTTTAGAAATGTCCTGAGGGGCATTAGATGGGTATGGAGGCCTTTAGAAAGGACCTGAGGGGCATTAGAATGGTCTGGGGTCATATAGAAAGGCCCAGATGTTTCTAGAAGTGTCTGGGGTACTTTAGAAAAGCCCTGAGGGGCATTAGAGTCGTCTGGAGGCCTTTAGAAGGGTCCTGAGGGGTATTAGAAGGGTCTGTGGGCCTTTAGAATGGTCCTGTGGGGGTCTAGAAGGGTCTGGAGGCATTTAAAACTGTCCTGAGAGGCTCTAGAAGGGTCTGGGTGCCTTTATAAGGGTCCTGAGGGGCATTAGAAGGGTCTGGGTGCCCTTATAAAAGCCCTGAGGGGAATTAGCAGGGTCTGGGGGACTTTAGAAGGGTCCTGAGGGGCTCTATAAGGGTCTGGGGGCCTTTATAAGGGCCTTCAGGGGCTCTAGAAGGGTCTGGGGACCTTTAGAAATGCCCTGAGGGGCTTTTGAAGGGTCTGGGGGCCTTTAGAAAGGCCCTGAGGGGCATTAGAAGGGTCTGGGGGTCTTTAGAATGGTCCTGAGGGGCATTAGAAGGGTCAGGGGGCCTTTAGAATTGTCCTGAGGGGGTCTAGAAGGGTCTGGAGGCATTTAAAACTGCCCTGAGAGGCTGTAGACGGGTCTGGGGGCCTTTAGAATGCTCCTGAGGGGCAGTAGAAGGGTCTGGGGACCTTTAGAAAGGCCCTGACGGGCATTAGAATGGTCTGCGGGCCTTTAGAAGTGTCCTGAGGGGCTCTAGAATGGTCTGGGGGCCTTTATAAAGGTCCTGACGGGTTCTAGAAAGGTCTGGGAACCTTTATAAATGCCCTGAGGGGCATTAGAAGGGTGTGGAGGCCTTTAGAAAGGCCCTGAGGGGCATTAGAATCGTCTTGGTTCCTTTATAAGGGTCCTAAAAGGCATTAGAAGGGTCTGGGGTCTTTTTGATGGGTCCTGAGGCAATCTAGAAGGGTCTGGGGGCCTTTACATGGGTCTTGAGGGTCATTAGAAGGGTGTGGAGGCCTTTAGAAAGGCCCTGAGGGGCTCTAGAAGGGTCTGGGGGCTATTAGAAGCGTCCTGAGGTGGTTGAGAAGGGTCTGAGGGCCTTTTTAAAGGCCCTCAGGGGGATTATAAGGGTCTCGCGGCCTTTAGAAAGGCCCTGAGTGGCATTAGAAGGGTCTGGGTGCCTTTAGAAATGTCCTGAGGGGCTCTAGAAGGGTCTGGGTGCCTTTAGAAATGTCCTGAGGTGCATTAGAAGGGTATGGGGTCCTTTAGAAAGGCCCTGAGTGGCATTAGAAGGGTCTGGGGGCCTTTAGAAGGGTCATGAGGGGCATTAGAAGGGTCTGGGGGCCTTTAGAATGGTC
The DNA here is from genome assembly GCA_033558105.1 of Coccyzus lansbergi. Taxonomy (NCBI): domain Eukaryota; kingdom Metazoa; phylum Chordata; class Aves; order Cuculiformes; family Coccyzidae; genus Coccyzus; species Coccyzus lansbergi. The sequence goes on from JAUMJK010000558.1 coordinate 202,449, forward strand.
CTGAGGGGGTCTAGAAGGGTCTGGAGGCACGTAAAACTGTCCTGAGAGACTCTAGAAGGTCTGGGTTCCTTTATAAGGGTCCTGAGGGGCATTAGAATGGTCAGGGTGCCCTTATAAAAGCCCTGAGGGGAATTAGCAGGGTCTGGGGGAATTTAGAAGGGTCCTGAGGGGCTCTAGAAGGGTCTGGGGGCCTTTAGAAAGGTCTTCAGGAGCTCCAGAAGGGTCTGGGGGCGTTTAGAAAGGCCCTGTGGGGCATTAAAGGGTCTGGGGGCCTATAGAATGCTCCTGAGGGGCAGTAGAAGGGTCTGGGGACCTTTATAAAGGACCTGACGGGCATTAGAATGGTCTGCGGGCCTTTAGAAGTGTCCTGAGGGGCTCTAGAATGGTCTGGGGGCCTTTATAAGGGTCCTGACGGGCTCTAGAAGGGTCTGGGAACCTTTAGAACGGTTCTGAGGGGCATTAGAAAGGTCTTGTGGCCTTCATAATGGTCCTGAAAGGCATTAGAAGGGTCTGGGGGCTTTTAGATGGGTCCTCAGGCAATCTAGAAGGGTCTAGGGGCCTTTACATTGGTCTTGAGGGTCATTAGAAGGGTGTGGAGGCCTTTAGAAAGGCCCTGAGGGGCTCTAGAAGGGTCTGGGGGCCTTTAGAATCGTCCTGAGGGGCTCTAGAAGGGTCTGGGGGCATCTAGAAGTGTCCTGAGGGGTTCTAGAAAGATCTGGGGTCCTTTTGAAATGTCCTGAGGTGCTCTAAAAGTGTCTCGGGGCCTTACGAAGGGTCCTGAGGGGCATTAGATGGGTCTGGGGGCCTTTAGAAATTCCCTGAGGGGCATTAGAAAGGTCTGGGGCCTTTTAGAAGGGTCTTGAGGGGATCTAGAAGGGTCTGGGGGCGTTTACAAGTGTCCTGAGGGGCTCTAGAAGTGTCTGGGGGCATTTAGAAAGGCCCTGAGGGGCTCTAGAAGGGTCAGGGAGCCGTTAGAAAGATGTTGAGGGGCTCTTGAAGGGTCTGCGGGCGTTTAGAATGGCCCTGAGGGGCTCTAAAAGAGTCTGGGGGCCTTTAGATTGGTACTGAGGGGCTCTAGAAGGGTCTGGGTACCTTTAGAAATGCCCTGAGGGGCATTAGAAGGGTCTGGGGGCCTTTAGACAGGCCCTGAGGTGGATTAGAAGGGTCTGGGGGCCTTTAGAATGGTCCTGAGGGGGTCTAGACGGGTCTGGAGGCATTTAAAACTGTCCTGAGAGGCTCTAGAAGGGTCTGGGGGCCTTTAGAATGCTCCTGAGGGGCAGTAGAAGGGTCTGGGGGACTTTAGAAATGCCCTGAGGGGCATTAGAAAGGTCTGGGGCCTTTTAGAAGGGTCTTGAGGGGATCTAGAAGGGTCTGGGGGCCTTTACAAGTGTCCTGAGGGGTTCTAGAAGGGTCTGGGGGCATTTAGAAAGGCCCTGAGTGGCTCTAGAAGGGTCAGGGAGCCGTTAGAAGGATGTTGAGGGGCTCTTGAAGGGTCTGCGGGCCTTTTGAATGGCCCTGAGGGGCTCTAAAATAGTCTGGGGGCCTTTAGATTGGTACTGAGGGGCTCTAGAAGGGTCTGGGGACCTTTAGAAATGCCCTGAGGGGCATTAGAAGGGTCTGGGGGCCTTTAGAAAGGCCCTGAGGGGCATTAGAAGGGTCTGGGGGGCTTTAGAATGGTCCTGAGGGGATCTAGAAGGGTCTGGAGGCATTTAAAACTGTCCTGAGAGGCTCTAGAAGGGTCTGGGGACCTTTAGAAAGGCCCTGTGGGGCATTAGAATGGTCTGGGGGCCTTTAGAATGCTCCTGAGGGGCAGTAGAAGGGTCTGGGGACCTTTATAAAGGCCCTGACGGGCATTAGAATGGTCTGCGGGCCTTTAGAATTGTCCTGAGGGGCTCTAGAATGGTCTGGGGGCCTTTATAAGGGTCCTGACGGGCTCTAGAAGGGTCTGGGAACCTTTATAAATGCCCTGAGGGGCACTAGAAGGGTCTGAGGGCCTTTAGAAAGGTCCTGAGGGGCATTAGAAGGGTCTTGTGGCATTCATAAGGGTCCTGAAAGGCATTAGAAGGGTCTGGGAGCTTTTAGAAGGGTCCTGATGCAATCTAGAAGGGTCTACGGGCCTTTACATGGGTCTTGAGGGTCATTAGAAGGGTGTGGAGGCCTTTAGAAAGGCCCTGAGGGCCTCTAGAAGGATCTGGGGGCTATTAGAAGCGTCCTGAGGGGGTCCAGAAGGGTCTGGGGGCCTTTTTAAAGGCCTTCAGGGGGATTATAAGGGTCTCGTGGCCTTTAGAAAGGCCCTGAGTGGCATTAGAAGGGTCTGGGGGCCTTTTTAAAGGCCCTCAGGGGGATTATAAGGGTCTCGCGGCCTTTAGAAAGGCCCTGAGTGGCATTAGAAGGGTCTGGGTGCCTTTAGAAATGTCCTGAAGGGCTCTAGAAGGGTCTGGGGGCCTTTAGAAATGTCCTGAGGGGCATTAGAAGGGTATGGAGGCCTTTAGAAAGGACCTGAGGGGCATTAGAATGGTCTGGGGTCATATAGAAAGGCCCAGATGGTTCTAGAAGTGTCTGGGGTACTTTAGAAAGGCCCTGAGGGGCATTAGAGGGGTCTGGAGGCCTTTAGAAGGGTCCTGAGGGGCATTAGAAGGGTCTGTGGGCCTTTAGAATGGTCCTGCGGGGGTCTAGAAGGGTCTGGAGGCATTTAAAACTGTCCTGAGAGGCTCTAGAAGGGTCTGGGTGCCTTTATAAGGGTCCTGAGGGGCATTAGAAGGGTCTGGGTGCCCTTATAAAAGCCCTGAGGGGAATTAGCAGGGTCTGGGGGAGTTTAGAAGGGTCCTGAGGGGCTCTATAAGGGTCTGGGGGCCTTTATAAGGGCCTTCAGGGGCTCTAGAAGGGTCTGGGGACCTTTAGAAATGCCCTGAGGGGCATTTGAAGGGTCTGGGGGCCTTTAGAAAGGCCCTGAGGGGCATTAGAAGGGTCTGGGGGGCTTTAGAATGGTCCTGAGGGGCATTAGAAGGGTCTGGGGGCCTTTAGAATGGTCCTGAGGGGGTCTAGAAGGGTCTGGAGGCATTTACAACTGCCCTGAGAGGCTGTAGACGGGTCTGGGGGCCTTTAGAATGCTCCTGAGGGGCAGTAGAAGGGTCTGGGGACCTTTAGATAGGCCCTGACGGGCATTAGAATGGTCTGCGGGCCTTTAGAAGTGTCCTGAGGGGCTCTAGAATGGTCTGGGGGCCTTTATAAGGGTCCTGACGGGCTCTAGAAGGGTCTGGGAACCTTTATAAATGCCCTGAGGGGCATTAGAAGGATGTGGAGGCCTTTAGAAAGGCCCTGAGGGGCATTAGAATGGTCTTGGTTCCTTTATAAGGGTCCTAAAAGGCATTAGAAGGGTCTGGGGTCTTTTTGATGGGTCCTGAGGCAATCTAGAAGGGTCTGGGGGCCTTTACATGGGTCTTGAGGGTCATTAGAAGGGTGTGGAGGCCTTTAGAAAGGCCCGGAGGGGCTCTAGAAGGATCTGGGGGCTATTAGAAGCGTCCTGATGTGGTCGAGAAGGGTCTGAGGGCCTTTTTAAAGGCCCTCAGGGGGATTATAAGGGTCTCGCCGCCTTTAGAAAGGCCCTGAGTGGCATTAGAAGGGTCTGGGTGCCTTTAGAAATGTCCTGAGGGGCTCTAGAAGGGTCTGGGTGCCTTTAGAAATGCACTGAGGTGCATTAGAAGGGTATGGGGTCCTTTAGAAAGGCCCTGAGTGGCATTAGAAGGGTCTGGGGGCCTTTAGAAGGGTCATCAGGGGCATTAGAAGGGTCTGGGGGCCTTTAGAATGGTCCTGAGGGGGTCTAGAAGGGTCTGGAGGCACGTAAAACTGTCCTGAGAGACTCTAGAAGGTCTGGGTTCCTTTATAAGGGTCCTGAAGGGCATTAGAAGGGTCTGGGTGCCCTTATAATAGCCCTGAGGGGAATTAGCAGGGTCTGGGGGACTTTAGAAGGGTCCTGAGGGGCTCTATAAGGGTCTGGGGGCCTTTAGAAAGGTCTTCAGGAGCTCTAGAAGGGTCTGGGGGCGTTTAGAAAGGCCCTGTGGGGCATTAAAGGGTCTGGGGGCCTTTAGAATGCTCCTGAGGGGCAGTAGAAGGGTCTGGGGACCTTTATAAAGGCCCTGACGGGCATTAGAATGGTCTGCGGGCCTTTAGAAGTGTCCTGAGGGGCTCTAGAATGGTCTGGGGGCCTTTATAAGGGTCCTGACGGGCTCTAGAAGGGTCTGGGAACCTTTAGAACGGTTCTGAGGGGCATTAGAAAGGTCTTGTGGCCTTCATAATGGTCCTGAAAGGTATTAGAAGGGTCTGGGGGCTTTTAGATGGGTCCTCAGGCAATCTAGAAGGGTCTAGCGGCCTTAACATGGGTCTTGAGGGTCATTAGAAGGGTGTGGAGGCCTTTAGAAAGGCCCTGAGGGGCTCTAGAAGGGTCTGGGGGCCTTTAGAATCATCCTGAGGGGCTCTAGAAGTGTCTGGGGGCATTTAGAAAGGCCCTGAGGGGCTCTAGAAGGGTCAGGGAGCCGTTAGAAAGATGTTGAGGGGCTCTTGAAGGGTCTGCGGGCGTTTAGAATGGCCCTGAGGGGATCTAAAAGAGTCTGGGGGCCTTTAGATTGGTACTGAGGGGCTCTAGAAGGGTCTGGGTACCTTTAGAAATGCCCTGACGGGCATTAGAAGGGTCTGGGGGCCTTTAGACAGGCCCTGAGGTGGATTAGAAGGGTCTGGGGGCCTTTAGAATGGTCCTGAGGGGGTCTAGAAGGGTCTGGAGGCATTTAAAACTGTCCTGAGAGGCTCTAGAAGGGTCTGGGGGCCTTTAGAATGCTCCTGAGGGGCAGTAGAAGGGTCTGGGGGACTTTAGAAATGCCCTGAGGGGCATTAGAAAGGTCTGGGGCCTTTTAGAAGGGTCTTGAGGGGATCTAGAAGGGTCTGGGGGCCTTTACAAGTGTCCTGAGGGGTTCTAGAAGGGTCTGGGGGCATTTAGAAAGGCCCTGAGGGGCTCTAGAAGGGTCAGGGAGCCGTTAGAAGGATGTTGAGGGGCTCTTGAAGGGTCTGCGGGCCTTTTGAATGGCCCTGAGGGGCTCTAAAATAGTCTGGGGGCCTTTAGATTGGTACTGAGGGGCTCTAGAAGGGTCTGGGGACCTTTAGAAATGCCCTGAGGGGCATTAGAAGGGTCTGGGGGCCTTTAGAAAGGCCCTGAGGGGCATTAGAAGGGTCTGGGGGGCTTTAGAATGGTCCTGAGGGGATCTAGAAGGGTCTGGAGGCATTTAAATCTGTCCTGAGAGGCTCTAGAAGGGTCTGGGCACCTTTAGAAAGGCCCTGTGGGGCATTAGAATGGTCTGGGGGCCTTTAGAATGCTCCTGAGGGGCAGTAGAAGGGTCTGGGGACCTTTATAAAGGCCCTGACGGGCATTAGAATGGTCTGCGGGCCTTTAGAAGTGTCCTGAGGGGCTCTAGAATGGTCTGGGGGCCTTTATAAGGGTCCTGACGGGCTCTAGAAGGGTCTGGGAACCTTTATAAATGCCCTGAGGGACATTAGAAGGGTCTGAGGGCCTTTAGAAAGGTCCTGAGGGGCATTAGAAGGGTCTTGTGGCATTCATAAGGGTCCTGAAAGGCATTAGAAGGGTCTGGGATCTTTTAGAAGGGTCCTGATGCAATCTAGAAGGGTCTACGGGCCTTTACATGGGTCTTGAGGGTCATTAGAAGGGTGTGGAGGCCTTTAGAAAGGCCCTGAGGGCCTCTAGAAGGATCTGGGGGCTATTAGAAGCGTCCTGAGGGGTCCAGAAGGGTCTGGGGGCCTTTTTAAAGGCCCTCAGGGGGATTATAAGGGTCTCGCGGCCTTTAGAAAGGCCCTGAGTGGCATTAGAAGGGTCTGGGTGCCTTTAGAAATGTCCTGAAGGGCTCTAGAAGGGTCTGGGGGCCTTTAGAAATGTCCTGAGGGGCATTAGAAGGGTATGGAGGCCTTTAGAAAGGACCTGAGGGGCATTAGAATGGTCTGGGGTCATATAGAAAGGCCCAGATGTTTCTAGAAGTGTCTGGGGTACTTTAGAAAGGCCCTGAGGGGCATTAGAGTGGTCTGGAGGCCTTTAGAAGGGTCCTGAGGGGCATTAGAAGTGTCTGTGGGCCTTTAGAATGGTCCTGTGGGGGTCTAGAAGGGTCTGGAGGCATTTAAAACTGTCCTGAGAGGCTCTAGAAGGGTCTGGGTGCCTTTATAAGGGTCCTGAGGGGCATTAGAAGGGTCTGGGTGCCCTTATAAAAGCCCTGAGGGGAATTAGCAGGGTCTCGGGGACTTTAGAAGGGTCCTGAGGGGCTCTATAAGGGTCTGGGGTCTTTTAGAAGGGTGTTCAGGGGCTCTAGAAGGGTCTGGGGACCGTTAAAAAGGCCCTGTGGGGCATTAGAAGGGTCTGGGGGCCTTTAGAATGCTCCTGAGGGGCAGTAGAAGGGTCTGGGGACATTTATAAATGCCCTGACGGGCATTAGAATGGTCTGCGGGCCTTTAGAAGTGTCCTGACGGGCTCTAGAAGGGTCTGGGAACCTTTATAAATCCCCTGAGGGGCATTAGAAGGGTCTGAGGGCCTTTAGAAAGGTCCTGAGGGGCATTAGAAGGGTCTTGTCTCCTTTATAAGGGTCCTAAAAGGCATTAGAAGCGTCTGGGGGCTTTTAGATGGGTCCTGAGGCAATCTAGAAGGGTCTGGGGGCCTTTACATGGGTCTTGAGGGTCATTAGAAGGGTGTGGAGGCCTTTACAAAGGCCTTGAGGGGCTCTAGAAGGGTCTGGGGGCTATTAGAAGCGTCCTGAGGGGGTCCAGAAGGGTCTGGGGGCCTTTTTAAAGGCCCTCAGGGGGATTATAAGGGTGTCGGCACCTTTAGAATGGCCCTGAGGGGCATTGGAAGGGTCTGGGTGCCTTTAGAAATGTCCTGAGGGGCTCTAGAAGGGTCTGGGGGCCTTTAGAAATGTCCTGAGGGGCATTGGAAGGGTCTGGGGGCCTTTAGAAAGGCCCTGAGGGGCATTAGAAGGGTCAGGGTGCCTTTAGAAATGTCCTGAGGTGCTCTAGAAGGGTCTGGGGGCCTTTAGAAATGTCCTGAGGGGCTCTAAAAGGGTCTGGGGGCCTTTAGAAAGGCCCTGAGGGGCATTACAAGGGTCTGGGGTCATATAGAAAGGCCCTGAGAGTTTCTAGAAGTGTCTGGGGTACTTTAGAAAGGCCCTGAGGGGCATTAGAATGGTCTGGGGGCTTTTAAAAGGGTCCTGAGGGGCATTAGAAAGGTCTGGGGACCTTTAGAATGGACCTGAGTGGTTCTAGAAGGGTCTGGAAGCCGTTAGAATGACGTTGAGGGGCTCTAGAACGGTCTGCGGGCCTTTAGAATGGCCCTGAAAGGCTCTAAAAGAGACTGGGGGCCTTTAGAAGTGTCCTGAGGGGCTCTAGAAGGGTCAGGGGACCCTTTTTAATGCCCTGAGGGGCATTAGAAGGGTCTGGGGGCCTTTAGAAAGGCCCTGAGGTGCATTAGAATGGTCTGGGGGGATTTAGAAAGGCCCTGATAAGTTCTAGAAGGGTCTGGGGTCCTTTAGATTGGTCCTGAGGGTGTCTAGAAGAGTCTGGAGGCATTTAAAACTGTCCTGAGAGGCTCTAGAATGGTCTGGGTGCCTTTATAAGGGTCCTGAGGGGCATTAGAAGGTTCTGGGTGTCCTTATAAAAGCCCTGAGGGGAATTAGCAGGGTCTGGGGGACTTCAGAAGGGTCCTGAGGGGCTCCATAAGGGTCTGGGGGCCTTTATAAGGGTCTTCAGGGGCTCTAGAAGGGTCTGGGGACCTTTAGAAAGGCCCTGTGGGTCATTAGAAGGGTCTGGGGGCCTTTAGAATGCACCTGAGGGGCAGTAGAAGGGTCTGGGGACCTTTATAAAGGCCCTGACGGGCATTAGAATGGTCTGCGGGCCTTTAGAAGTGTCCTGAGGGGCTCTAGAATGGTCTGGGGACCTTTATAAAGGTCCTGACGGGCTCCAGAAGGGTCTGGGTACCTTTATAAATGCCCTGAGGGGCATTAGAAGGGTCTGAGGGCCTTTAGAAAGGTCCTGAGGGGCATTAGAAGGGTCTTGTGTCCTTCATAAGGGTCTTGAAAGGCATTAGTAGGGTCTGGGGTCTTTTAGATGGGTCCTGAGGTAATGTAGAATGGTCTGGGGGCCTTTACATGGGTCTTGAGGGTCATTAGAAGGGTGTGGAGGTCTTTAGAAAGGCCCTGAGGGGCTCTAGACGGGTCTGGGGGCTATTAGAATTGTCCTGAGGGGGTCCAGAAGGGTCTGGGGGCCTTTATAAAGGCCCTCAGGGGGATTATAAGGGTCTCGCGGCCTTTAGAAAGGCCCTGAGTGGCATTACAAGGGTCTGGGGTCATATAGAAAGGCCCTGAGAGGTTCTAGAAGTGTCTGTGGTACTTTAGAACAGCCCTGAGGAGCATTAGAAGGGTCTGGGTGCCTTTCGAAGGATTCTGAGGGGCATTTGAATGGTCTGGGGGCCTTTAGAAAGGCCCTGAGGTGCATTAGAAAGGTCTGGGGCCTTTTAGAAAGGTCTTGATGGGATCTAGAATGGTCTGGGGGCCTTTAGAATCATCCTGAGTGGGTCTAGAAGGGTCTGGGGGCCTTTAGAAAGGCCCAGAGGGGCTCTAGAAGGGTCAGGGAGCCGTAAGAAGGATGTTGAGGGTCTCTTGAATGGTGTGCGGGCCTTTAGAATGGCCCTGAGGGGCTCTAAAAAAGTCTGGGGGTCTTTAGAATGGTCCTGAGGGGCTCAAGAATGGTCAGGGAGCCTTTAGAAGGATGTTGAGGGGCTCTCGAAGGGTCTGTGGGCCCTTAGAATGGCCCTGAGGGGCTCTAAAAGAGTCTGGGGGCCTTTAGAATGGCCCTGAGGGGGTCTAGAAGGGTCAGGGAGCCGTTAGAAGGATGTTGAGGGGCTCTCGAAGTGTCTGGGGGGCTTAGAATGGCCCTGAGGGGCTCTAAAAGAGTCTGGGGGCCTTTAGAATGGTCCTGAGGGGGTCTAGAAGGGTCTGGGGACCTTTAGAAATGACCTGAGGGGCATTAGAAGGGTCTGGGGGCCTTTAGAATGGTCCTGAGGGGGTCTAGAAGGGTCTGGAGGCATTTAAAACTGTCCTGAGAGACTCTAGAAGGGTCTGCTTGCCATTATAAGGGTCCTGAGGGGCATTAGAAGGGTCTGGGTGCCCTTATAAAAGCCCTGAGGGGAATTAGCAGGGTCTGGGGGACTGTAGAAGGGTCCTGAGAGGCTCTATAAGGGTCTGGGGGCCTTTAGAAGGGTCTTCAAAGGCTCTAGAAGGGTCTGGGGACCTTTAGAAAGGCCCTGTGGGGCATTAGAAGGGTCTGGGGGCCTTTAGAAAGGTCCTGAGGGGCATTAGAAGGGTCTGGAGGCATTTAAAACTGCCCTGAGAGGCTGTAGACGCGTCTGGGGGCCTTTAGAATGCTCCTGAGGGGCAGTAGAAGGGTCTGGGGACCTTTAGAAAGGCCCTGACGGGCATTAGAATGGTCTGCGGACCTTTAGAAGTGTCCTGAGGGGCTCTAGAATGGTCTGGGGGCCTTTATAAGGGTCCTGACGGGCTCTAGAAGGGTCTGGGAACCTTTATAAATGCCCTGAGGGGCATTAGAAGGGTGTGGAGGCCTTTAGAAAGGCCCTGAGGGGCATTAGAATGGTCTTGGTTCCTTTATAAGGGTCCTAAAAGGCATTAGAAGGGTCTGGGGTCTTTTTGATGGGTCCTGAGGCAATCTAGAAGGGTCTGGGGGCCTTTACATGGGTCTTGAGGGTCATTAGAAGGGTGTGGAGGCCTTTAGAAAGGCCCTGAGTGGCTCTAGAAGGGTCTGGGAGCTATTAGAAGCGTTCTGAGGTGGTCGAGAAGGGTCTGAGGGCCTTTTTAAAGGCCCTCAGGGGGATTATAAGCGTCTCGCTGTCTTTAGAAAGGCCCTGAGTGGCATTAGAAGGGTCTGGGTGCCTTTAGAAATGTCCTGAGGGGCTCTAGAAGGGTCTGGGTGCCTTTAGAAATGTCCTGAGGTGCATTAGAAGGGTATGGGGTCCTTTAGAAAGGCCCTGAGTGGCATTAGAAGGGTCTGGGGGCCTTTAGAAGGGTCATGAGGGGCATTAGAAGGGTCTGGGGGCCTTTAGAATGGTCCTGAGGGGGTCTAGAAGGGTCTGGAGGCACGTAAAACTGTCCTGAGAGACTCTAGAAGGTCTGGGTTCCTTTATAAGGGTCCTGAGGGGCATTAGAAGGGTCTGGGTGCCCTTATAAAAGCCCTGAGGGGAATTAGCAGGGTCTGAGGGACTTTAGAAGGGTCCTGAGGGGCTCTATAAGGGTCTGGGGGCCTTTAGAAAGGTCTTCAGGAGCTCTAGAAGGGTCTGGGGGCGTTTAGAAAGGCCCTGTGGGGCATTAAATGGTCTGGGGGCCTTTAGAATGCTCCTGAGGGGCAGTAGAAGGGTCTGGGGACCTTTATAAATGCCCTGAGGGGCATTAGAAGGGTCTGGGGGCCTTTAGACAGGCTCTGAGGTGGATTAGAAGGGTCTGGGGGCCTTTAGAATGGTCCTGAGGGGGTCTAGACGGGTCTGGAGGCATTTAAAACTGTCCTGAGAGGCTCTAGAAGGGTCTGGGGGCCTTTAGAATGCTCCTGAGGGGCAGTAGTAGGGTCTGGGGGACTTTAGAAATGCCCTGAGGGGCATTAGAAAGGTCTGGGGCCTTTTAGAAGGGTCTTGAGGGGATCTAGAAGGGTCTGGGGGCCTTTACAAGTGTCCTGAGGGGTTCTAGAAGGGTCTGGGGGCATTTAGAAAGGCCCTGAGGGGCTCTAGAAGGGTCAGGGAGCCGTTAGAAGGATGTTGAGGGGCTCTTGAAGGGTCTGCGGGCCTTTTGAATGGCCCTGAGGGGCTCTAAAATAGTCTGGGGGCCTTTAGATTGGTACTGAGGGTCTCTAGAAGGGTCTGGGGACATTTAGAAATGCCCTGAGGGGCATTAGAAGGGTCTGGGGGCCTTTAGAAAGGTCCTGAGGGGCATTAGAAGGGTCTGGGGGGCTTTAGAATGGTCCTGAGGGGATCTAGAAGGGTCTGGAGGCATTTAAAACTGTCCTGAGAGGCTCTAGAAGGGTCTGGGGACCTTTAGAAAGGCCCTGTGGGGCATTAGAATGGTCTGGGGGCCTTTAGAATGCTCCTGAGGGGCAGTAGAAGGGTCTGGGGACCTTTATAAAGGCCCTGACGGGCATTAGAATGGTCTGCGGGCCTTTAGAATTGTCCTGAGGGGCTCTAGAATGGTCTGGGGGCCTTTATAAGGGTCCTGACGGGCTCTAGAAGGGTCTGGGAACCTTTATAAATGCCCTGAGGGACATTAGAAGGGTCTGAGGGCCTTTAGAAAGGTCCTGAGGGGCATTAGAAGGGTCTTGTGGCATTCATAAGGGTCCTGAAAGGCATTAGAAGGGTCTGGGATCTTTTAGAAGGGTCCTGATGCAATCTAGAAGGGTCTACGGGCCTTTACATGGGTCTTGAGGGTCATTAGAAGGGTGTGGAGGCCTTTAGAAAGGCCCTGAGGGGCATTAGAAGGGTCTGGGTGCCTTTAGAAATGTCCTGAAGGGCTCTAGAAGGGTCTGGGGGCCTTTAGAAATGTCCTGAGGGGCATTAGAAGGGTATGGAAGCCTTTAGAAAGGACCTGAGGGGCATTAGAATGGTCTGGGGTCATATAGAAAGGCCCAGATGTTTCTAGAAGTGTCTGGGGTACTTTAGAAAGGCCCTGAGGGGCATTAGAGTGGTCTGGAGGCCTTTAGAAGGGTCCTGAGGGGCATTAGAAGGGTCTGTGGGCCTTTAGAATGGTCCTGTGGGGGTCTAGAAGGGTCTGGAGGCATTTAAAACTGTCCTGAGAGGCTCTAGAAGGGTCTGGGTGCCTTTATAAGGGTCCTGAGGGGCATTAGAAGGGTCTGGGTGCCCTTATAAAAGCCCTGAGGGGAATTAGCAGGGTCTGGGGGACTTTAGAAGGGTCCTGAGGGGCTCTATAAGGGTCTGGGGGCCTTTATAAGGGCCTTCAGGGGCTCTAGAAGGGTCTGGGGACCTTTAGAAATGCCCTGAGGGGCTTTTGAAGGGTCTGGGGGCCTTTAGAAAGGCCCTGAGGGGCATTAGAATGGTCTGGGGGGCTTTAGAATGGTCCTGAGGGGCATTAGAAGGGTCTGGGGGCCTTTAGAATTGTCCTGAGGGGGTCTAGAAGGGTCTGGAGGCATTTAAAACTGCCCTGAGAGGCTGTAGACGGGTCTGGGGGCCTTTAGAATGCTCGTGAGGGGCAGTAGAAGGGTCTGGGGACCTTTAGAAAGGCCCTGACGGGCATTAGAATGGTCTGCGAGCCTTTAGAAGTGTCCTGAGGGGCTCTAGAATGGTCTGGGGGCCTTTATAAGGGTCCTGACGGGCTCTAGAAAGGTCTGGGAACCTTTATAAATGCCCTGAGGGGCATTAGAAGGGTGTGGAGGCCTTTAGAAAGGCCCTGAGGGGCATTAGAATGGTCTTGGTTCCTTTATAAGGGTCCTAAAAGGCATTATAAGGGTCTGGGGTCTTTTTGATGGGTCCTGAGGCAATCTAGAAGGGTCTGGGGGCCTTTACATGGGTCTTGAGGGTCATTAGAAGGGTGTGGAGGCCTTTAGAAAGGCCCTGAGGGGCTCTAGAAGGGTCTGGGAGCTATTAGAAGCGTCCTGAGGTGGTCGAGAAGGGTCTGAGGGCCTTTTTAAAGGCCCTCAGGGGGATTATAAGCGTCTCGCTGTCTTTAGAAAGGCCCTGAGTGGCATTAGAAGGGTCTGGGTGCCTTTAGAAATGTCCTGAGGGGCTCTAGAAGGGTCTGGGTGCCTTTAGAAATGTCCTGAGGTGCATTAGAAGGGTATGGGGTCCTTTAGAAAGGCCCTGAGTGGCATTAGAAGGGTCTGGGGGCCTTTAGAAGGGTCATGAGGGGCATTAGAAAGGTCTGGGGGCCTTTAGAATGGTCCTGAGGGGGTCTAGAAGGGTCTGGAGGCACGTAAAACTGTCCTGAGAGACTCTAGAAGGTCTGGGTTCCTTTATAAGGGTCCTGAGGGGCATTAGAAGGGTCTGGGTGCCCTTATAAAAGCCCTGAGGGGAATTAGCAGGGTCTGGGGGACTTTAGAAGGGTCCTGAGGGGCAGTAGAAGGGTCTGGGGACCTTTATAACGGCCCTGACGGGCATTAGAATGGTCTGCGGGCCTTTAGAAGTGTCCTGAGGGGCTCTAGAATGGTCTGGGGGCCTTTATAAGGGTCCTGACGGGCTCTAGAAGGGTCTGGGAACCTTTAGAACGGTTCTGAGGGGCATTAGAAAGGTCTTGTGGCCTTCATAATGGTCCTGAAAGGCATTAGAAGGGTCTGGGGGCTTTTAGATGGGTCCTCAGGCAATCTAGAAGGGTCTAGGGGCCTTTACATTGGTCTTGAGGGTCATTAGAAGGGTGTGGAGGCCTTTAGAAAGGCCCTGAGGGGCTCTAGAAGGGTCTGGGGGCCTTTAGAATCGTCCTGAGGGGCTCTAGAAGGGTCTGGGGGCATCTAGAAGTGTCCTGAGGGGCTCTAGAAAGATCTGGGGTCCTTTCGAAATGTCCTGAGGTGCTCTAAAAGTGTCTCGGGGCCTTACGAAGGGTCCTGAGGGGCATTAGATGGGTCTGGGGGCCTTTAGAAATTCCCTGAGGGGCATTAGAAAGGTCTGGGGCCTTTTAGAAGGGTCTTGAGGGGATCTAGAAGGGTCTGGGGGCGTTTACAAGTGTCCTGAGGGGCTCTAGAAGTGTCTGGGGGCATTTAGAATGGTCCTGAGGGGGTCTAGACGGGTCTGGAGGCATTTAAAACTGTCCTGAGAGGCTCTAGAAGGGTCTGGGGGCCTTTAGAATGCTCCTGAGGGGCAGTAGAAGGGTCTGGGGGACTTTAGAAATGCCCTGAGGGGCATTAGAAAGGTCTGGGGCCTTTTAGAAGGGTCTTGAGGGGATCTAGAAGGGTCTGGGGGCCTTTACAAGTGTCCTGAGGGGTTCTAGAAGGGTCTGGGGGCATTTAGAAAGGCCCTGAGGGGCTCTAGAAGGGTCAGGGAGCCGTTAGAAGGATGTTGAGGGGCTCTTGAAGGGTCTGCGGGCCTTTTGAATGGCCCTGAGGGGCTCTAAAATAGTCTGGGGGCCTTTAGATTGGTACTGAGGGTCTCTAGAAGGGTCTGGGGACCTTTAGAAATGCCCTGAGGGGCATTTGAAGGGTCTGGGGGCCTTTAGAAAGGCCCTGAGGGGCATTAGAAGGGTCTGGGGGGCTTTAGAATGGTCCTGAGAGGATCTAGAAGGGTCTGGAGGCATTTAAAACTGTCCTGAGAGGCTCTAGAAGGGTCTGGGGACCTTTAGAAAGGCCCTGTGGGGCATTAGAATGGTCTGGGGGCCTTTAGAATGCTCCTGAGGGGCAGTAGAAGGGTCTGGGGACCTTTAGATAGGCCCTGACGGGCATTAGAATGGTCTGCGGGCCTTTAGAAGTGTCCTGAGGGGCTCTAGAATGGTCTGGGGGCCTTTATAAGGGTCCTGACGGGCTCTAGAAGGGTCTGGGAACCTTTATAAATGCCCTGAGGGACATTAGAAGGGTCTGAGGGCCTTTAGAAAGGTCCTGAGGGGCATTAGAAGGGTCTTGTGGCATTCATAAGGGTCCTGAAAGGCATTAGAAGGGTCTGGGAGCTTTTAGAAGGGTCCTGATGCAATCTAGAAGGGTCTACGGGCCTTTACATGGGTCTTGAGGGTCATTAGAAGGGTGTGGAGGCCTTTAGAAAGGCCCTGAGGGCCTCTAGAAGGATCTGGGGGCTATTAGAAGCGTCCTGAGGGGGTCCAGAAGGGTCTGGGGGCCTTTTTAAAGGCCCTCAGGGGGATTATAAGGGTCTCGCGGCCTTTAGAAAGGCCCTGAGTGGCATTAGAAGGGTCTGGGGGCCTTTTTAAAGGCCCTCAGGGGGATTATAAGGGTCTCGCGGCCTTTAGAAAGGCCCTGAGTGGCATTAGAAGGGTCTGGGTGCCTTTAGAAATGTCCTGAAGGGCTCTAGAAGGGTCTGGGGGCCTTTAGAAATGTCCTGAGGGGCATTAGAAGGGTATGGAGGCCTTTAGAAAGGACCTGAGGGGCATTAGAATGGTCTGGGGTCATATAGAAAGGCCCAGATGGTTCTAGAAGAGTGTGGGGTACTTTAGAAAGGCCCTGAGGGACATTAGAGTGGTCTGGAGGCCTTTAGAAGGGTCCTGAGGGGCATTAGAAGGGTCTGTGGGCCTTTAGAATGGTCCTGCGGGGGTCTAGAAATGTCTGGAGGCATTTAAAACTGTCCTGAGAGGCTCTAGAAGGGTCTGGGTGCCTTTATAAGGGTCCTGAGGGGCATTAGAAGGGTCTGGGTGCCCTTATAAAAGCCCTGAGGGGAATTAGCAGGGTCTGGGGGAGTTTAGAAGGGTCCTGAGGGGCTCTATAAGGGTCTGGGGGCCTTTATAAGGGCCTTCAGGGGCTCTAGAAGGGTCTGGGGACCTTTAGAAATGCCCTGAGGGGCATTTGAAGGGTCTGGGGGCCTTTAGAAAGGCCCTGAGGGGCATTAGAAGGGTCTGGGGGGCTTTAGAATGGTCCTGAGGGGCATTAGAAGGGTCTGGGGGCCTTTAGAATTGTCCTGAGGGGGTCTAGAAGGGTCTGGAGGCATTTAAAACTGCCCTGAGAGGCTGCAGACGGGTCTGGGGGCCTTTAGAATGCTCCTGAGGGGCAGTAGAAGGGTCTGGGGACCTTTAGATAGGCCCTGACGGGCATTAGAATGGTCTGCGGGCCTTTAGAAGTGTCCTGAGGGGCTCTAGAATGGTCTGGGGGCCTTTATAAGGGTCCTGACGGGCTCTAGAAGGGTCTGGGAACCTTTATAAATGCCCTGAGGGACATTAGAAGGGTCTGAGGGCCTTTAGAAAGGTCCTGAGGGGCATTAGAAGGGTCTTGTGGCATTCATAAGGGTCCTGAAAGGCATTAGAAGGGTCTGGGAGCTTTTAGAAGGGTCCTGATGCAATCTAGAAGGGTCTACGGGCCTTATACATGGGTCTTGAGGGTCATTAGAAGGGTGTGGAGGCCTTTAGAAAGGCCCTGAGGGCCTCTAGAAGGATCTGGGGGCTATTAGAAGCGTCCTGAGGGGGTCCAGAAGGGTCTGGGGGCCTTTTTAAAGGCCCTCAGGGGGATTATAAGGGTCTTGCGGCCTTTAGAAAGGCCCTGAGTGGCATTAGAAGGGTCTGGGTGCCTTTAGAAATGTCCTGAAGGGCTCTAGAAGGGTCTGGGGGCCTTTAGAAATGTCCTGAGGGGCATTAGAAGGGTATGGAGGCCTTTAGAAAGGACCTGAGGGGCATTAGAATGGTCTGGGGTCATATAGAAAGGCCCAGATGGTTCTAGAAGTGTCTGGGGTACTTTAGAACTGCCCTGAGGGGCATTAGAGTGGTCTGGAGGCCTTTAGAAGGGTCCTGAGGGGCATTAGAAGGGTCTGTGGGCCTTTAGAATGGTCCTGTGGGGGTCTAGAAGGGTCTGGAGGCATTTAAAACTGTCTTGAGAGGCTCTAGAAGGGTCTGGGTGCCTTTATAAGGGTCCTGAGGGGCATTAGAAGGGTCTTGTGGCCCTTATAAAAGCCCTGAGGGGAATTAGCAGGGTCTGGGGGAGTTTAGAAGGGTCCTGAGGGGCTCTATAAGGGTCTGGGGGCCTTTATAAGGGCCTTCAGGGGCTCTAGAAGGGTCTGGGGACCTTTAGAAAGGCCCTGTGTGGCATTAGAAGGGTCTGGGGTCCTTTAGAAGGTCTTCAGGGGCTCTAGAAGGGTCTGGGGACCTTTAGAAAGGCCCAGTGAGGCATTAGAATGGTCTTTTTAAAGGCCCTCAGGAGGATTATAAGGGTCTCGCGGCCTTTAGAAAGGCCCTGAGTGGCATTAGAAGGGTCTGGGGGCCTTTAGAAGGGTCTTCAGGGGCTCTAGAAGGGTCTGGGGATTTTTAGAAAGGCCCTGTGGGGCATTAGAAGGGTCTGGGGGCCTTTAGAATGCTCCTGAGGGGCAGTAGAAGGATCTGGGGACCTTTATTAAGGCCCTGACAGGCATTATAATGGTCTGCGGGCCTTTAGAAGTGTCCTGAGGGGCTCTAAAATGGTCTGGGGGCCTTTATAAGGGTCCTGACGGGATCTAGAAGGGTCTGGGAACCTTAAATGCCCTGAGGGGCATTAGAAGGGTCTGAGGGCCTTTAGAAAGGTCCTGAGGGGCATTAGAAGGGTCTTGTGGCCTTCATTAAGGTCCTGAAAGGCTTTAGAAGGGTCTGGGGGCTTTTAGATGGGTCCGGAGGCAATCTAGAAGGTTCTGGGGGCCTTTACATGGGTCTTGAGTGTCATTAGAAGGGTGTGGAGGCCTTTAGAAAGGCCCTGAGGGTCTCTAGAAGGGTCTGGTGGCTATTAGAATCGTCCTGAGGGGGTCCAGAATGGTCTGGGGGCCTTTATAAAGGCCCTCAGGGGGATTATAAGGGTCTCGCGACCTTTAGAAAGGCCCTGAGTGGCATTAGAAGGGTCTGGGATCATATAGAAAGGCCCTGAGATGTTCTAGAAGTGTCTGTGGTACATTCGAAAGGCCCTGTGGGGCATTAGAAGGGTCTGGGGGCCTTTAGAAGGGTCTTCAGGGGCTCTAGAAGGGTCTGGGGACCTTTAGAAAGGCCCTGTGGGCATTAGAAGTGTCTGGGGGCCTTTAGAATGCTCCTGAGGTGCAGTAGAAGGGTCTGGGGACCATTATAAAGGCCCTGACGGGCATTAGAATGGTCTGTGGGCCTTTAGAAGTGTTCTGAGGTGCTCTAGAATGGTCTAGGGGCCTTTATAACGGATCTTACGGGCTCTAGAAGGGTCTGGGAACCTTTATAAATGCCCTGTGGGGCATTAGAATGGTCTGGGGGCGTTTAGAAAGGTCTTGAGGGGCATTACAAGGGTCTTGGGTCATATAGAAAGGCCCTGAGGTGCTCTAGAAGGGTCTGGGGGTTATTAGAAGCGTCCTGAGGGGGTCCAGAAGGGTCTGGGGGCCTTTTTAAAGGCCCTCAGGGGGATTATAAGGGTCTCGCGGCCTTTAGAAAGGCCCTGAGTGGCATTACAAGGGTCTGGGGTCATATAGAAAGGCTCTGAGAGGTTATAGAAGTGTCTGGGGTGGCATTAAATCCTGAAAGGCATTAAAAGGTACTGGGGGCTTTTAGATGGGTACTTAGGCAATCTAGAAGGTTCTAGGTGCCTTTACATGGGTCTTGAGGGTCATTAGAAGGGTGTCGCGGCCTTTAGAATGTCATTGAATAGCATTAGAAGGGTCTGGGGGCTTTTAGGTGGGTCCTGAGGCAATCTAGAAGGGTCTGGGGGCCTTTACATGGGTCTTGAGGGTCATTAGAAGGGTGTGGAGGCCTTTAGAAAGGCCCTGTGGGGCTCTAGAAGGGTCTGGGTGATATTAGAAGCGTCCTGAAGGGGTCCAGAAGTGTCTGGGGGCCTTTATAAAGGCCCTCAGGGGGATTATAAGGGTCTCGCTGCCTTTAGAAAAGCCCTGAGTGGCAAAAGAAGGGTCTGGGTGCCTTTAGAAATGTCCTGAGTGGCTCTAGAAGGGTCTGGGGGCCTTTAGAAAGGCCCTGATGGGCATTACAAGGGTCTGGGGTCATATAGAAAGGCCCTGAGATGTTCTAGAAGTGTCTGGGGTACTTTAGAAAGGCCCTGAGGGGCATTAGAAGGGTCTGGGGGCATTTAGAAAGGCCCTGTGGGGCATTAGAAGGGTCTGCGGGTCTTTAGAAGGGTCTTCAGGGGCTCTAGAAGGGTCTGGGGACATTTAGAAAGGCCCTGTGGGGCATTAGAAGGGTCTGGGGGCCTTTAGAATGCTCCTGAGGGGCAGTAGAATGGTCTGCGGGCCTTTAGAAGTGTCCTGAGGGGCTCTAGAATGATCTGGGGGCCTTTATAAGGGTCCTGACGGGCTCTAGAAGGGTCTGGGAACCTTTATAAAGGCCCTGAAAGGCATTAGAAGGGTCTGAAGGCCTTTAGAATGGTCCTGAAGGGCATTAGAAGGGTCTTGTGGCATTCATAAGGGTCCTGAAAGGCATTAGAAGGGTCTGGGGGCTTTTAGATGGGTCCTGAGGCAATCTAGAAGGGTCTAGGAGCCTTTACATGGGTCTTGAGGGTCATTAGAAGGGTGTGGAGGCCTTTAGAAAGGCCCTGAGGGGCTCTAGAAGGGTGTGGGTGCTATTAGAAGCGTCCTGAGGGGGTCCAGAAGGGTCTGGGGGCCTTTTTAAAGGCCCTCAGGGGGATTATAAGGGTCTCGCGGCCTTTAGAAAGGCCCTGAGTGGCATTAGAAGGGTCTGGGTGCCTTTAGAAATGTCCTGAGGCGTTCTAGAAGGGTCTGGGGGCCTTTAGAAATCCCCTGAGGGGCATTAGAAGGGTCTCGCGACCTTTAGAATGGTCCTGAGGAGGTCTAGAAGGGTCTGGGGTCATATAGAAAGGCTCTGAGAGATTCTAGAAGTGTCTGGGGTACTTTCGAAAGGCCCTGAGGGGCATTAGAAGGGTCTGGGGGCCTTCAGAATGGTCTTCAGGGGCTGTATAAGGGTGTAGGGACGTTTAGAAAGGCCCTGTGGGGCATTAGAAGGGTCTGGGGGCCTTTAGAATGCTCCTGAGAGGCAGTAGAAGGGTCTGGGGACCTTTATAAAGGCCCTGACGGGCATTAGAATGGTCTGCGGGCCTTTAGAAGTGTTCTGAGGTGCTCTAGAATGGTCTGGGGGCCTTTATAAGGGTCCTGACGGGCTCTAGAAGGGTCTGGGAACCTTTATAAAAACCCTTAGGGGCATTAGAAGGGTCTGAGGGCCTTTAGAAAGGTCCTGAGGGGCATTAGAAGGGTCTTGTGGCCTTCATAAGGGTCCTGAAAGGCATTAGAAGGGTCTGGGGGCTTTTAGATGGGTCCTGAGGCAATCTAGAAGGGTCTAGGGGCCTTTCCATGGGTCTTGAGGGTCATTAGAAGGGTGTGGAGGCCTTTAGAAAGGCCCTGAGGGGCTCTAGAAGGGTCTGGGGGCTATTAGAAGCGTCCTGAGGTAATCCAGAAGGGTCTGGGGGCCTTTTTAAAGGCCCTCAGGGAGATGATCAGGGTCTCTCAGCCTTTAGAAAGGCCCTGAGTGGCATTACAAGGGTCTGGGGTCATATAGAAAGGCCCTGAGAGGTTCAAGAAGTGTCTGGGGTAATTTAGAAAGGCCCTGAGGAGCATTAGAATGGTCTGGGTGCCTTTAGAAGGGTCTTCAGGGGCTCTAGAAGGGTCTTGGGACCTGTAGAAAGGCACTGTGGGGCATTATAAGGGTCTGGGGGCCTTTTATAAGAGTCTTCTGGGGCTCTAGAAGGGTCTGGGGACCTTTAGAAAGGCCCTGTGGGGCATTAGATGGGTCTGGGTGCCTTTAGAATGCTACTGATGGGAAGTAGAATGGTCTGCGGGCCTTTAGAATTGTCCTGAGGGACTCTAGAATGATCTGGGGGCCATTATAAGGGTCCTGACGGGCTCTAGAAGTGTCTGGGAACCTTTATAAAAGCCCTGAGGGGCATTAGAAGGGTCTGAGGGCCTTTAGAAAGGTCCTGAGAGGCATTAGAAGGGTCTTGTGGCCTTCATAATGGTCCTGAAAGGCATTAGAAGGTTCTGGGGGCTTTTAGATGGCTCCTGAGGCAATCTAGAATGGTCTGGGGGCCTTTACATGGGTCTTGAGGGTCATTAGAAGGGTGTGGAGGCCTTTAGAAAGGCCCTGAGGGGCTCTAGAAGGGTCTGGGTGCTATTTGAAGCGTCCTGAGGGGGTACAGAAGGGTCTGGGGGCCTTTCTAAAGGCCCTCAGGGAGATTATAAGGGTCTCGCGGCCTTTAGAAAGGCCCTGAGTGGCATTACATGGGTCTGGGGTCATATAGAAAGGCTCTGAAAGGTTCTAGAAGTGTCTGGGGTAATTTAGAAAGGCCCTGAGGGGCATTAGAAGGGTCTGGGGGCCTTTAGAAGTGTCCTGAGGTGCATTAGAAGGGTCTGGGGGCCTTTAATAGAGTCCTTAGTGGCATTTGAATAGTCTGAGGGCCTTTAGAAAGGTCCTGAGGGGCATTAGAAGGGTCTTGTGGCCTTCATGAGGGCCCTGAAAGCATTAGAAGGCTCTGTGGGCTTTTAGATGGGTCCTGAGGCAATCTAGAAGGGTCTGCGGGCCTTTACATGGGTCTTGATGTTCATTAGAATGGTGCGGAGGCCTTTAGAAAGGCCCTGAGGGGCTCTAGATGGGTCTGGGGGCTATTAGAAGCGTCCTGAGGGGGTCCAGAAGGGTCTGGGGTCCTTTTTAAAGGCCCTCAGGGGGATTATAAGCGTCTCGCGGCCTTTAGAAAGGCTCTGAGTGGCATTAGAAGGGTCTGGGGGCCTTTAGAAGGGTCTTCAGGGGCTCTAGAAGGCTCTGGGAACCTTTAGAAAGGCCCTGTGGGTCATTAGATGGGTGTGGGGGCCTTTAGAATGCTCCTGAGGGGCCGTAGAATGGTCTTGAGACCTTTATAAAGGCCCTGACGGTCATTAGAATGGTCTGCGGGACTTTAGAAGTGTCCTGAGGGGCTCTAGAATGATCTGGGGGCCTTTATAAGGGTCTTGACGGGCTCTAGAAGGGTCTGGGGGCCTTTTAAAAAGTCCTGAGTGGCATTTGAATAGTCTGAGGGCCTTTAGAAAGGTCCTGAGGGGCATTAGAAGGGTCTTGTGGCCTTCATAAGGGTCCTGAAAGGCATTAGAAGGGTCTGGGGGCTTTTTGATGGGTCCTGAGGCAATCTAGAAGGTTCTGGGGGCCTTTACATGGGTCTTGAGGGTCATTAGAATGGTGTGGAGGCCTTTAGAAAGGCCCTGAAAGGCATTAGAAGGGTCTGGGGGCTTTTAGATGGGTCCTGAGGCAATCTAGAAGGGTCTGGGTGCCTTTACATGGGTCTTGAGGGTTATTAGAAGGGTGTGGAGGCCTTTAGAAAGGCCCTGAGGGGCTCTAGAATGGTCTGGGGGCTATTAGAAGCGTCCTGAGGGGGTCCAGAAAGGTCTGGGGGCTTTTTAAAGGCCCTCAGGAGGATTATAAGGGTCTCGCGGCCTTTAGAAAGGCCCTGAGTGGCATTAGAATGGTCTGGGTGCCTTTAGAAATGTCCTGAGGGGCTCTAGAAGGGTCTGGGGGCCTTTAGAAATGTCCTGAGGGGCATTAGAAGGGTATGGGGGACTTTAGAAAGGCCCTGAGGGGCATTACAATGGTCTGGGGTCATATAGAAAGGCCCTGAGAGGTTCTATAAGTGTCTGGGGTACTTTAGAAAGGCCCTGAGGGGCATTAGAAGGGTCTGGGGGCCTTTAAAAGGGTCCTGAGGGGCAGCAGAAGGGTCTGGGTGCCCTTATAAAAGCCCTGAGGGGAATTAGCAGGGTCTGGGGGACTTTAGAAGGGGCCTGAGGGGCTCTACAAGGGTCTGGGGGCCTTTAGAAGGGTCTTCAGGAGCTCTAGAAGGGTCTGGGGGCCTTTAGAAAGGCCCTGTGAGGCATTAGAAGGGTCTGGCGGCCTTTAGAATGCTCCTGAGGGGCAGTAGAAGGGTCTGGGGACCTTTATAAAGGCCCTGACGAGCATTAGAATGGTCTGCGGACCTTTAGAAGTGTCCTGAGGGGCTCTAGAAGGGTCCTGGAACCTTTATAAATGCCCTGAGGGGCATTAGAAGGGTCTTGTGGCCTTCATAAGCATCCTGAAAGGCATTAGAAGGGTCTGGGGGCTTTTAGATGGGTCCTGAGGCAATCTAGAAGGGTCTAGGGGCCTTTACATGGGTCTTGAGGGTCATTAGAAGGGTGTGGAGGCCTTTAGAATGGCTCTGAGGGGCTATAGAATGGTCTGGGGGCTATTAGAAGGGTCCTGAGGGGGTCCAGAAGGGTCTGGGGGCCTTTTTAAAGGCCCTCAGGTTGATTATATGGGTCTCGCAACCTTTAGAAAGGCCCTGAGTGGCATTACAAGGGTCTGGGGTCATATAGAAAGGCCCTGAGAGGTTCTAGAAGTGTCTGGGGTACTTTAGAAAGGCCCTGAGGGGCATTAGAAGGGTCTGGGTGCCTTTAGAAATGTCCTGACGGGCTCTAGAAGGGTCTGGGGGCCTTTAGAAATGTCCTGAGGGGCATTAGAAGGGTATGGGGGCCTTTAGAATGGCCCTGAGGGGCATTACAAGTGTCTGGGGTCATATAGAAAGGCCCTGAGAGGTTCTAGATGTGTCTGGGGTACTTTAGAAAGGCCCTGAGGGGCATTAGAAGGGTCTGGGGGCATTTAGAAAGGCCCTGAGGGGCATTACAAGGGTCTGAGGTCATATAGAAAGGCCCTGAGAGGTTCTAGAAGCGTCTCGTGTACTTTAGAAAGGCCCTGAGGGGCATTAGAAGGGTCTGGGGGCCTTTAGAATGGTCCTGAGGGGCATTAGAAGGTTCTGAAGGCCTTTAAAAGGGTCCTGATGGGCATTTGAATGGTCTGGGGGCCTTTAAAAATACCCTGAGGTGGACTAGAAGGGTCTGGGGGCCTTTAGAATCGTCCTGAGGGGCTCTAGAAGGGTCTGGGAGCTTCTAGAAGGGTCCTGACGGGCTATAGAAAGATCCGGGGTCCTTTCGAAACGTCCTGAGGTGATCTAAAAGTGTCTCGGGTCCTTTCGAAGGGTCCTGATGGGCATTAGACGGGTCTGGGGGCCTTTAGAAATGCCGTGAGGGGCATTAGAAAGGTCTGGGGCCTTTTAGAAGGGTCTTGAGGGGATCTAGAAGGGTCTGGGGGCCTTTAGAAGTGTCCTGAGGGGCTCTAGAAGTGTCTGGGGGCCTTTAGAAAGGCCCTGAGGGGAACTAGAAGGGTCAGGGAGCCGTTAGAAGGATGTTGAGGGGCTCTTGAAGGGTCTGCGGGCCTTTAGAATGGCCCTTAGGTGCTCTAAAAGAGTCTGGGGGCCTTTTGAATGGTCCTGAGGGGCTCTAGAAGGGTCTGGGGACCTTTAGTAATGCCCTGAGGGGCATTAGAATGGTCTGGGGGCCTTTAGAAAGGCCCTGAGGGGCATTAGAAGGGTCTGGGGGGATTTATAATGGTCTTGAGGGGGTCTAGAAGGGTCTGGAGGCATTTAAAACTGTCCTGAGAGGCTCTAGAATGGTCTGGGGGCCTTTAGAATGCTCCTGAGGGGCAGTAGAATGGTCTGGGGACCTTTATAAAGGCCCTGACGGGCATTAGAATGGTCTGTGGGCCTTTAGAAGTGTCCTGAGGGGCTCTAGAATGGTCTGGGGGCCTTTATAACGGTCCTGACGGGCTCTAGAAGGGTCTGGGAACCTTTATAAATGCCCTGAGGGGCATTAGAAGGGTCTGAGGGCCTTTAGAAAGGTCCTGAAGGGCATTAGAAGGGTCTTGTGGCCTTCATAAGGGTCCTGAAATTCATTAGAAGGGTCTGGGGGCTTTTAGGTGGGTCCTGAGGCAATCTAGAAGGGTCTAGGGGCCTTTACATGGGTCTTGAGGGTCATTAGAAGGGTGTGGAGGCCTTTAGAAAGGCCCTGACGGGCTCTAGAAGGGTCTGGTGGCTATTAGAAGCGTCCTGAGGGGGTCCAGAAGGGTCTGGGGGCCTTTTTAAAGGCCCTCAGGGGGATTATAAGGGTCTCGCGGCCTTTAGAAAGGCCCTGAGTGGCATTAGAATGGTCTGGGGTCATATAGAAAGGCCCTGAGAGGTTCTAGAAGTGTCTGGGGTACTTTAGAAAGGCCCTTAAGGACATTAGAAGGGTCTGAAGGCCTTTAGAAGGGTCCTGAGGGGCATTAGAAGTGTCTGAAGGCCTTTAAAAGGGTCCTGAGAGGCATTTGTATGGTCTGGGGGCCTTTAGAAAGGCTATGAGGTGGATTAGAAGGGTCTGGGGGCCTTTAGAATCGTCCTGAGTGGCTCTAGAATGGTCTGGGGGCCTCTAGAAGGGTCCTGAGGGGCTCTAGAAAGATCTGGGGTCATTTAGAAGTGTCCTGAGGTGCTCTAAAAGTGTCTCGGGGCCTTTCAAAGGGTCCTGATGGGCATTAGACGGGTCTGGGGGCCTTTAGAAATGCCCTGCGGGGCATTAGAAAGGTCTGGGGCCTTTTAGAAGGGTCTTGAGGGGATCTAGAAGGGTCTGGGGGCCTTTAGAAGTGTCTGGAGGGGATCTAGAATGGTCTGGGGGCCTTTAGAATGCTCTTGAGGGGCAGTAGAATGGTCTGGGAACCTTTATAAAGGCCCTGACGGGCATTAGAATGGTCTGCCAGCCTTTAGATGTGTCCTGAGGGGCTTTGGAATGGTCTGGGGGCCTTTATAACGGTCCTGACGGGCTCTAGAAGGGTCTGGGAACCTTTATAAATGCCCTGAAGGGCATTAGAATGGTGTGAGGGACTTTAGAAAGGTCCTGAAGGGCATTAGAAGGGTGTGGAGGCTTTTATAAGGGTCCTGAAAGGCATTAGAAGGGTCTGGGGGCTTTTAGAAGGGTCAAGTGCAATCTAGAAGGGTCTGGGGGCATTTACATGGGTCTTGAGGGTCATTAGAAGGGTGTGCAGGCCTTTAGAAAGGCCCTGAGGGGCTCTAGAAGGGTCTGGGGTCTATTATAAGCGTCCTGAGGGGGTCCAGAAGGGTCTTGGGGCCTTTTAAAAGGCACTCAGGGGGATTATAAGGGTCTCTCGGCCTTTAGAAACGCCCTGAGTGGCATTATAAGGGTCTGGGTGCCTTTAGAAATGTCCTGAGGAGCTCTAGAAGGGTCTGTGGGCCTTTAGAAATGTCCTGAGGTGCATTAGAAGGGTCAGGGGTCTTTAGAAAGGCCCTGAGGGGCATTAGAAGGGTCTGGGGTCATATAGAAAGGCCCTGAGAGGTTCTAGAAGTGTCTGGGGTACTTTAGAAATGTCCTGAGGAGATTTAGAAGGGTCTGGGGGCCTTTATAAGGCTCCTGAGGGGCATTAGAAGGGTCTGTGGGCTTTTAGAATGGTCCTGAGGGGGTCTAGAAGGGTCTGCAGGCATTTAAAACTGTCCTGAGAGGCTCTAGAAGGGTCTGGGTGCCTTTATAAGGGTCCTGAGCGGCATTAGAAGGGTCTGGGTGCCCTTATAAAAGCCCTGAGGGGAATTAGCAGGGTCTGGGGGAGTTTAGAAGGGTCCTGAGGGGCTCTATAAGGGTTAGGGGGCCTTTAGAAGGGTCTTCAGGGGCTCTAGAAGGGTCTGGGGACCTTTAGAAATGTCCTGAGGGGCATTAGAAGGGTATGGGGGCCTTTAGAAAGGCCCTGAGGTGCATTACAAGGGTCTGGGGTCATATAGAAAGGCCCTGAGAGGTTCTAGAAGTGTCTGGGGTACTTTGGAAAGGCCCTGAGGGGCATTAGAAGGGTCAGGGGGCCTTTAGAAGGGTCCTGAGGGGCATTAGAAGGGTCTGGGGGCTTTTAGAAGGGCTCTGAGAGGCATTTGAATGGTCTGAGGGCGTTTAGAAAGGCCCTGAGATGTTCTAGAAGTTTCTGGGCTACTTTAGAAATGTCCTGAGGGGCTCTAGAAGGGTCTGGGTGCCTTTAGAAATGTCCTGAGGGGCTCTAGAAGGGTCTGGGGGCCTTTAGAAATGTCCTGAGGGGCATTAGAAGGTTATGGGGGCCTTTAGAAAGGCCCTGAGGGGCATTAGAAGGGTCTGGGGTCATATAGAAAGGCCCTGAGAGGTTCTTGAAGTGTCTGGGGTACTTTAGAAAGGCCCTGAGGGGCATTAGAAGGGTCTGGGGGCCTTTAGAAGGGTCCTGAGGGGCATTAGAAGGGTCTGGGGGCCTTTAGAATGGTCCTGAGGGGGTCTAGAAGGGTCTGGGGGCCTTTACATGGGTCTTGAGGGTCATTAAAAGGGTGTGGAGGCCTTTAGAAAGGCCCTGAAAGGCTATAGAAGGGTCTGGGGGCTTTTAGATGGGTTCTGAGGCAATCTGGAAGGGTCTGGGGGTCTTTACATGGGTCTCGAGGGGCATTAGAAGGGTCTTAGTGCCTTTAGAAAGGTCCTGAGGGGCATTAGAAGGGTCTTGTGGCCTTTATAAGGGTCCTGAAAGGCATTAGAATGGTCTGGGGTGCTTTAGATGGGTCCTGAGTCAATCTAGATGGGTCTGGGGGCCTTTACATGGGTCTTGAGGGTCATTAGAGGGGTCTGGGGTCCTTTAGATAGTCCCTGAGTGGCATTAGAAGGGTCCGGGGGCCTTTAGAAAGGTCCTGAGGGGCATTAGAATGGTCTGGGTGCCTTTAGAAAGATCCTTACAGGCTCTAGAAGGGTCTGGGGCCTTTAGAAGCATCCTGAGGGGCTGTAGAAGGGTCTGGGGGCCTTTCGAAGGGTCCTGATGTGTTCTAGAAAGATCTTGGGGCCTTTAGGAATGTCGTGAGTGGCTCTAGAAAGGTCTGGGGGCCTTTAGAAGGTTTCTGAGGGGCATTTGAATGGTCTGGGGTCCTTTAGAAATGCCCTGAGGTGCATTAGAAGGGTCTGAGGGCTTTAGAAAGGCCCTGAGGGTCTGCAGAAGGGTCTGGGTGCCTTTCGAATGGTCCTGAAGGGCTCTAGAAAGGTCTGATGTTTTTTAGAAGGGTCTTGAGTGGCTCTAGAAGGGTCTGGCGGCTGTAGAATGGTCCTGAGGTGCTCTAGAAGGGTCTGGGGCCCTTTAGAACAATCTAGAGGGGCTCTAGAAGCGTCTGGGGTCCTTTAAAAGGGTCCTGAGGGGCTCTAGAAGGGTCTGGGTTCCTTTAGAAGGGCCTTGAGGGGCGTTAGATGGGTCTGGGGGCCTTTAGAAACACCCTGAGTGGCTCTAGAATGGTCTGGGGATCTTTTGAAATGGCCTTGAGGGGCTCCAGAAGTGTCTGGGGGCCTTTAGAAAGGTCTTGTGTGGCTCTAGAAGGGTCTGGGGGTCTTTACAATGGATCTGAGTGGCTCTAGAGGAGTCTGGGGGCCTTTAGAAAGGTCCTAAAGGGCTCTAGTGTGGTCTGGGTGCTATTTGAAAGGCCCTGAAGGGCATTAGATGGGTCTGGCGACCTTTAGAAAAGCTCTGAGGGGCATTAGAAGGGTCTGGGTGCCTTTGGACGGATCTGAGGGGCATTAAAAGGTTCTGGGGGCCTTTAGAAGGGTCCTGAGGGGCTCTGGAAGGGTCTCGGGGCCATTTGAAGCGTCTTGAGGGGCTCTAGAAGGGTCTGGGTGCCTTTAGAAAGGTCTTGAGGGGATCTAGAGGAGTCTGGAGGCCTTTTGATAGGTCGTGAACGGCTCTAGAGGGGTCTGGGGGCCTTTAGAATGACCCTGAATGGCATTAGATGGGTCTGGGGGCCTTTAGAAAAGTCCTAAGGGGCATTTGAAGCTCTGGGCTCCTTTAGAAAGGCCCTAAGGGGCATTAGAAGGGTCTTGGGGCCTTTAGAAATGCCCTGAAAGGCTCTAGAAGGGTCTGGGGTCCTTTAGAAAGGCCCTGAGGGGCTCTACAAGAGTCTGGGCGCCTGTAGAAGGGTCCTGAGGCGCTCTAGAATGGTTTGGGGACCTTTATAAAGGACCTGAGGAGCTCTAGAAGGGTCTGGGGGCCTTTAAAAGAGTCCTGAGGGGCTCTAGAAGCGTCTTCGGGCCTTTAGAATGGTCTTGAGTGGAATTACCAGGGTCTGGGGGTCTTTAGAAGGGTTCTGAGGGGCATTACAAGGGTCTGGGTACCGTTAGAAAGGTCCTGTGAGGTCTAGAAAGGTCTGTGGGCCTTTGAAGGGTCCTGACAGGTTCTGTAAATGTCTGGGGGCCTTTAGAAGTGTCCTGAGGGGCATTAGAAGGGTCTGGGGGCCTTTAGAAGGGTCCTGAGGGGCATTAGAAGGGTCTGGGGGTCTTTAGAAGGGTCTTGAGGGTCTCTAGATGGGTCTGGGGGCCTTTAGAATGGCCGTTAGGGGTCCTAGAAGAGTCTGGGGGCCTGAAGGGCTCTAGTGTGGTCTGAGGTCCTTTATAAAGGCCCTGAGGGTCATTAGATGAGTCTTGGGACCTTTAGAAGGTCTTGAGGGGCATTAGAAGGGTCTGGGGTCCTTTAGAAAGACCCTGAGTTGCATTACAAGGGTCTGGTGTCCTTTAGAAGGGTCCTGAGGGGCTCTAGAAGAGTCTGGGGGCCTTTAGAAGTGTCTTGAGGGGCTCTAGAAGGGTTTGGGGTCCTTTAGAAAGGACCTGAAGGTCTCTAGAAGGGTCTGGGGGCTTTTAGATATGTTCTGAGGGGCTCTAAATGGGTCTGGGTGCCATTAGAAGGGTCCTGAGGGGCTCTAGAAGAATCTGGGAGCCTTTAGAAAGGACTTGAGGGGCTCTAGAAGGGTCTGGGGGCCTTTAGAATGGGCCTGAGGGGCTCTAGAAGAGTTTTGGGGTCGTTAGAAGGGTCCTGAAGGGCATTAGATGGGTCTGGGGTCCTTAAGAAGGGTCCTGAGGGGCTCTGGAAAAGTCTGGGGTCCCTTTGAATCGTCTTGAGGGGCTCTAGAAGGGTCTGTCGGCCTTTAGAATGGTCCTGACGGGCTCTAGAAGGGTCTGGGAACCTTTATAAATGCCCTGAGGGGCATTAGAATGGTCTGAGGGCCTTTTGAAGGGTTCTGAGGGGCATTAGAATGGGGCGCACCCACCCTCCCCGAGCACCCACCCCAAACATTCACCCGTTAGCAATTAAGCACCCACCCCAAACATTCACCCATCAAGCAATTAAGCACCCACCCAGCGACAAAACAAATTAATTACATAGCCAAGCCCCCAGATAACACTCCTCAAAAAAACCTCTCAAAAACAATGCCTAAAAGAGAAAGCACTCAATCAAAACACACACACAAAAAAACAAAAAAGAAACTAAAAAAAGAAATTTTCAACTCAGACAGCCACCATGTTTAAATCCGGCATCCAACATTTTGAAGCCAACTCCCGCCATTTTAAGATCGGGCAGCCACCATTTTTGAATCGGGTGGCGGCCATTTTGAAGCCAACTCCCGCCATTTTGAGGTCGGGCAGCCGCCATATTTGAATCGGGCGGAGGCCATTTTGAAGCCGACTCCCGCCATTTTGAGTTCAGGCGGCAGCCATTTTTGAACCGGGCGACGGCTATTTTGACGAAGATTCCAGCCATTTTGAGGCCCCCAGACCATTCTAGAGCCC
This sequence comes from Coccyzus lansbergi, assembly GCA_033558105.1. Taxonomy (NCBI): domain Eukaryota; kingdom Metazoa; phylum Chordata; class Aves; order Cuculiformes; family Coccyzidae; genus Coccyzus; species Coccyzus lansbergi. The sequence continues at coordinate 232,549 of JAUMJK010000558.1, forward strand.
CTCAGATCCTTTCTAAAGGCTCCCAGACTCTTCTAGACCCCTCAGGACTTTTGTAACGACCCCCAGACCCATCTAGAGCCCCTCTGACATTTCTAAAAGCCCCCAGACCCTTCTAGAGCCCCTCAGGACCATTTTAAAGGCCCCCAGACCCTTCTAATCCACCTCAGGGCCTTTCTAAAGGCCCCCAGACCATTCAAATGCCCCTCAGGACCCTTTTAAAGGCCCCCAGACCATTCTAATGCACCTCAGGGCCTTTCTAAAGGCCCCCAGACCATTCAAATGCCCCTCAGAACCCTTCTAAAGGCCCCCAGACCCTTCTAATGCCCCTTAGGGCCGTTCTAAAGTACCCCAGACACTTCTAGAACCTCTCAGGGCCTTTCTATATGACCCCAGACCCTTGTAATGCCACTCAGTGCCTTTCTAAAGGCCGCGAGACCCTTATAATCCCCCTGAGGGCCTTTAAAGAGGCCCCCAGACCCTTCTGGACCACCTCAGGACGCTTCTATTAGCCCCCAGACCTTCTAATGCCTTTCAGGACCCTTATGAAGGCCACAAGACCCTTCTAATGCCCCTCAGGTGCTTTCTAAAGGCCCTCAGACCCTTCTAATGCCCCTCAGGGCCTTCATAAGGGTCCTGAAAGGCATTAGAAGGGTCTGGGGGCTTTTAGATGGGTCCTTAGGCAATCTAGAAGGGTCTAGAGGCATTTACATGGGTCTTGAGGGTCATTAGAAGGGTGTGGAGGCCTTTAGAAAGGCCCTGAAAGGCATTAGAAGGGTCTGGGGGCTTTTAGATGGGTCCTGAGGCAATCTAGAAGGGTCTGGGGGCCTTTACATGGGTCTTGAGGGTCATTAGAAGGGTGTGGAGGCCTTTAGAAAGGCCCTGAGGGGCATTTGAAGGGTCTGGGTGCCTTTAGAAATGTCCTGAGGGGCTCTAGAAGGGTCTGGGGGCCTTTAGAAATGTCCTGCGGGGCATTAGAAGGGTATGGGGGCCTTTAGAAGGCCCTGAGGGGCATTACAAGGGTCTGGGGTCATATAGAAAGGCCCTGAGAGTTTCCAGAAGTGTCTGGGGTACTTTAGAAAGGCCCTGAGGGGCATTAGAAGGGTCTGGGGGCCTTTAGAATGGTCCTGAGTGGCATTAGAAGGGTCTGGGGGCCTTTAGAATGGTCCTGAGGGGGTCTAGAAGGGTCTGGAGGCTTTTAAAACTGTCCTGAGAGGCTCTAGAAGTGTCTGGGTGCCTTTATATGGGTCCTGAGGGCATTAGAAGGGTCTTGTGGCCCTTATAAAAGCCCTGAGGGGAATTAACAGGGTCTGGGGGACTATAGAAGGGTCCTGAGGAGCTCTATAAGGGTCTGGGGGCCTTTGGAAGGGTCTTCAGGGGCTCTAGAAGGGTCTGGGGACCTTTAGAAAGGCCCTGTGGGGCATTAGAAGGGTCTGGGGGCCTTTAGAATACTCCTGAGGGGCAGTAGAGGGGTCTCTCGACCTTTAGAAAGGCCCTGACGGGCATTAGAATGGTCTGCGGGCCTTTAGAAGTGTCCTGAGGGGCTCTAGAATGGTCTGGGGGCCTTTATAAGGGTCCTGACGGGCTTTAGAAGGGTCTGGGAACGTTTATACATGCCCTGAGGGACATTAGAAGGGTCTGAGGGCCTTTGGAAAGGTCCTGAGGGGCATTAGAAGGGTCTGGGGGCCTTCATATGGGTCCTGAAAGGCATTAGAAGGGTCTGGGGGCTTTTAGATGGGTCCTGAGGCAATCTAGAAGGGTCTAGGGGCCTTTACATGGGTCTTGAGGGTCATTAGAAGGGTGTGGAGGCCTTTAGAAAGGCCCTGAAAGGCATTAGAAGGGTCTGGGGGCTTTTAGATGGGTCCTGAGGCAATCTAGAAGGGTCTGGGGGCCTTTACATGGGTCTTGAGGGTCATTAGAAGGGTGTGGAGGCCTTTAGAAAGGCCCTGAGGGGCTCTAGAAGGGTCTGGGGGCTATTAGAAGCGCCCTGAGGGGGTCCAGAAGGGTCTGGGGGCCTTTTTAAAGGCCTTCAGGGGGATTATAAGGGTCTTGCGGCCTTTAGAAAGGCCCTGAATGGCATTACAAGGGTCTGGATGCCTTTAGAAATGTCCTGAGGGGCTCTAGAAGGGTCTGGGGGCCATTAGAAATGTCCTGAGGGGCATTAGAAGGGTCTGGGGGCCTTTAGAAGTGTCCTGAGGGGCATTAGAAGGGTCTGGGGGGCCTTTAAAAGAGTCCTGAGGGGCATTTGAATAGTCTGAAGGCCTTTAGAAAGGTCCTGAGGGGCATCAGAAGGGTCTTATGCCCTTCATAATGGTCCTGAAAGGCATTAGAAGGGTCTGGGGGCTTTTAGATGGGTCCTGAGGCAATCTAGAAGGGTCTGGGGGCCTTTACATGGGTCTTGAGGGTCATTAGAAGGGTGTGGAGGCCTTTAGAAAGGCCCTGAGCGGCTCTAGAAGGGTCTGCGGGCTATTAGAAGCGTCCTGAGGGGGTCCAGAAGGGTCTGGGGGCCTTTTTAAAGGCCCTCAGGGTGATGATAAGGGTCTCGCGGCCTTTAGAAAGGCCCTGAGTGGCATTAGAAGGGTCTGGGGGCCTTTAGAAGGGTCTTCAGGGGCTCTAGAAGGGTCTGAGGACGTTTAGAATAGCCCTGAGGGGCACTAGAAGGGTCTGGGTGTCTTTAGAATGCTCCTGCGGGGCAGTAGAAGGGTCTGGGGACCTTTATAAAGGCCCTGACGGGCATTAGAATGGTCTGCGGGCCTTTAGAATTGTCCTGAGGGGCTCTAGAATGGTCTGGCGGCCTTTATAAGGGTCCTGACGGGCTCTAGAAGGGTCTGTGAACCTTTATAAATGCTCTGAGGGGCATTAGAAGGGTCTTGTGGCCTTCATAAGGGTCCTGAGAGGCATTAGAAGGGTCTTGTGGCCTTCATAATGGTCCTGAAAGGCATTAGAAGGGTCTGGGGGCTTTTAGATGGGTCCTGAGGCAATCTAGAAGGATCTGGGGGCCTTTACATGGGTCTTGAGGGTCATTAGAAGGGTGTGGAGGCCTTTAGAAAGGCCCTGAGGGGCTCTAGAAGGGTCTGGGGGCTATTAGAAGCGTCCTGAGGGGGTCCATAAGGGTCTGGGGGCCTTTTTAAAGGCCCTAAGGGGGATTATAAGGGTCTCGCTGCATTTAGAAAGGCCCTGAGTGGCATTACAAGGGTCTGGGTGCCTTTAGGAATGTCCTGAGGGGCTATAGAAGGGTCTGGGGGCCTTTAGAAATGTCCTGAGGGGCATTAGAAGGGTATGGGGGCCTTTAGAAATGTCCTCAGGGGCATTACAAGGATCTGGGGTCATAGAGAAAGGTCCTGAGAGGTTCTAGAAGTGTCTGGGGTACTTTAGAAAGGCCCTGAGGGGCATTAGAAGGGTCTGGGGGCCTTTAGAATGGTCCTGAAAGGCTCTAGAAGGGTCTGGGTGCGTTTATAAGGGTCTTGAGGGGCATTAGAAGGGTCTTGTGGCCATTATAAAAGCCCTGAGTGGAATTAGCAGGGTCTGGGGGACTTTAGAAGGGTCCTGAGGGGCTCTAGAATGGTCGGTGGGCCTTTATAAGGGTCCTGACGGGCTCTAGAAGGGTCTGGGAACCTTTATAAATGCCCTGAGGGGCATTAGAAGGGTCTGTGGGCATTTAGAAAGATTCTGAGGGGCATTAAAAGGGTCTTGTGGCCTTCATAAGGGTCCTGAAAGGCATTAGAAGGGTCTGGGGTCTTTTAGATTGGTCCTGAGGCAATCTAGAAGGGTGTAGGGGCCTTTACATGGGTCTTGAGGGTCATTAGAAAGGTGTGGAGGCCTTTAGAAAGGACCTGAAAGGCATTAGAAGTGTCTGGGGGCTTTTAGATGGGTCCTGAGGCAATCTAGAAGGGTCTGGGGGCCTTTACATGGGTCTTGAGGGTCTTTAGAAGGGTGTGGAGGCCTTTAGAAAGGTCCTCAGGATCATTAGAAGGGTATTGGGGCCTTTAGAAAGGCCCTGAGGGGCATTACAAGGGTCTGCGGTCATATAGAAAGGCCCTGAGAGGTTCTAGAAGTGTCTGGGGTACTTTAGAAAGGCCCTGAGTGGCATTACAAGGGTCTGGGGTCATATAGAAAGGCCCTGAGAGGTTCTAGAAGTGTCTTGGGTACTTTAGAAAAGCCCTGAGGGGCATTACAAGGGTCTGGGGGCCTTTAGAATGGTCCTGAGGGGGTGTAGAAGGGTCTGGAGGCATTTAAATCTGTCCTGAGAGGCTCTAGAAGTGTCTGGGTGCCTTTATAAGGGTCCTGAGGGGCATTAGAAGGGTCTGGGTGCACTTATAAAATCCCTGAGGGGAATTAGCAGGGTCTGGGGGACTTTAGAAGGGTCCTGAGGGGCTCTATAAGGGTCTGGGGGCCTCTAGAAGGGTCTTCAGGAGCTCTGGAAGGGTCTGGGGGCCTTTAGAAAGGCCCTGTGGGGCATTAGAAGGGTCTGGGGGCCTTTAGAATGCTCCTGAGGGGCAGTAGAATGGTCTGGGGACCTTTATAAAGGCCCTGACGGGCATTAGAATGGTCTGCGGGCCTTTAGAAGTGTCTTGAGGGGCTCTAGAATGGTCTGGGGGCCTTTATAAGGGTCCTGACGAGCTATAGAAGGGTCTGGGTACATTTAGAAAGGTCCTGAGGGGCATTAGAAGGGTCCTGTGACCTTCATAAGGGTCCTGAAAGGCATTAGAAGGGTCTGGGGGCTTTTAGATGGGTCCTGAGGCAATCTAGAAGGGTCTGGGGGCCTTTACATGGGTCTTGAAGGTCATTAGAAGGGTGTGGGGGCTTTTAGATGGGTCCTTAGGCAATCTAGAAGGGTCTGGGGGCCTTTACATGGGTCTTGAGGGTCATTAGAAGGGTGTGGAGGCCTTTAGAAATGCCCTGAGGGGCTCTAGAATGGTCTGGGGGCTATTAGAAGCGAACTCAGCGGGATAATAAGGGTCTGGGGGCCTTTTTAAAGGCCCTCAGGGGGATTATAAGGGTCTCGCTGCCTTTAGAAAGGTCCTGAGTGGCATTAGAAGGGTCTGGGGGCCTTTACAAATGCCCTGAGGGGCATTAGAAGGGTCTGGGGGCTTTTAGAGGGGTCCTGAGGGGCATTAGAAGGGTCTCGAGGCCTTTAGAATGGTCCTGAAGGGGTTTAGAAGGGTCTGGAGGCATTTAAAACTGTCCTGAGTTGCTCTAGAAGGGTCTGGGTGCCTTTATAAGGGTCCTGAGAGGCATTAGAAGGGTCTGGGTGCCCTTATAAAAGCCCTGAGGGGAATTAGCTGGGTCTGGGGGACTTTAGCAGGGTCCTGAAAGGCTCTATAAGGGTCTGGGTGCCTTTAGAAGGGTCTTCAGTGGCTCTAGAAGGGTCTGGGGACCTTTAGAAAGGCCCTGTGGGGCATTAGAAGGGTCTGGGGCCTTTAGAATGCTCCTGAGGGGCAGTAGAAGGGTCTGGGGACCTTTAGAAAGGCCCTGACGGGCATTAGAATGGTCTGCGGGCCTTTAGAAGTGTCCTGAGGGGCTCTAGAATGGTCTGGGGGCCTTTATAAGGGTCCTGACGGGCTCTAGAAGGGCCTGGGAACCTTTATAAATGCCCTGAGGGGCATTAGAAGGGTCTGAGTGCCTTTAGAAAGGCCCTGAGGGGCTCTAGAAGGGTCTGGGGACTATTAGAAGCGTCCTGAGGGGGTCCAGAAGGGTCTGGGGGCCTTTTTAAATGCCCTCAGGGGGATTATAAGGGTCTCACGGCCTTTAGAAATGTCCTGAGTTGCATTACAAGGGTCTGGGGTCATATAGAAAGGCCCTGAGAGGTTCTAGAAGTGTCTGGGGTACTTTAGAAAGGCCCGGAGGGGCTCTAGAAGGGTCTGGGGGCCTTTAGAAATGTCCTGAGGGGCATTAGAAGGGTCTGGGGGCTTTTAGAAGGGTTCTGAGGGGCATATTAATGGTCTGGGGGCCTTTAGAAAGGCCCTTAGTTGGATTAGAAGGGTCTGGGGGCCTTTAGAATCGTCCTGAGGGGCTCTAGAAGGGTCTGGGGGCCTTTAGAAAGGACCTGAGGGGCTCTAGAAGGGTCTGGGGGCCTCTAGAAGGGTCCTGAGGGGCTCTAGAAAGATATGGGGGCCTTTAGAAATGTAGTGAGTGGCTCTAGAAGGGTCTGGGGGCCTTTAGAAGGGTTCTGAAGGGCTTTTGAATGGACTGGGGTCCTTTAGAAAGGCCCTGAGGTGGATTAGAAGGGTCTGGGGGCCTTTAGAATCGTCCTGACGGGCTCTAGAAGGGTCTGGGGGCCTCTAGAAGGGTCCTGAGTGGCTCTAGAAATATCTGGGGTCCTTTCAAATGTCCTGAGGTGCTCTAAAAGTGTCTCGGGGCCTTTCGAATGGTCCTGAGGGTCATTAGACGGGTCTGGGGGCCTTTAGAAATGCCCTGAAGGGCATTAGAAAGGTCTGGGGCCTTTTAAAAGGATTTTCAGGGGATCTAGAAGGTTCTGAGGGCCTTTAGAAAGGCCCTGAGGTGATCTAGAAGGGTCAGGGAGCCGTTAGAAGGATGTTGAGGGGCTCTTGAAGGGTCTGCGGGCCTTTAGAATGGCCCTGAGGGGCTCTAAAAAAGTCTGGGGTCCTTTAGAATGGTCCTGAGGGCCTCTAGAAGGGTCTGGGGACCTTTAGAAATGCCGTGAGGGGCGTTAGAAGGGTCTGGGGGCCTTTAGAAAGGCCCTGAGGGGCATTAGAAGGGTCTGAGGGCTTTAGAAATGCCCTGATGGTCGGTAGAAGGGTCTGGAGGCCTTTCGAATGGTCCTGAAGGGCTCCAGAAAAGTCTGGTGTTCTTTAGAAGGGTCTTGAGTGGCTCTAGAAGGGTCTGGCGGCTGTAGAATTGTCCTGAGGGGCTCTAGAAGGGTCTGGGGCCCTTTAGAACAATCTAGAGGGGCTCTAGAAGCGTCTGGGGTCCTTTAAAAGGGTCCTGAGGGGCTCTAGAAGGGTCTGGGGTCCTTTAGAAGGGCCTTGAGTGGCGTTAGAAGGGACTGGGGTCCTTTAGAAACACCCTGAGTGGCTCTAGAATGGTCTGGGGATCTTTTTAAAGTGCCTTGAGGGGCTGTAGAAGTATCTGGGGGCCTTTAGAAAGGTATTGAGGGGCTCTAGAAGGGTCTGGGGGTCTTTTCAATGGATCTGAGTGGCTCTAGAGGAGTCTGGGGGCATTTAGAAAGGTCCTAAAGGGCTCTAGAGTGGTCTGGGTGCTATTAGAAACGCCCTGAAGGGCATTAGATGGGTCTGGCGACCTTCAGAAAAGCCCTGAGGGGCATAAGAAGGATCTGGGTGCCTTTGGATGGGTCTGAGGGGCATTAGAAGATTCTGGGGGCCTTTAGAAGGGTCCTGAGGGGCTCTGGAAGGGTCTGGGGGCCATTTGAAGCGTCTTGAGTGGCTCTAGAAGGTTCTGGGTGCCTTCAGAAAGGTCTTGAGGGGATCTAGAGGAGTCTGGAGGCCTTTAGATAGGTCGTGAAAGGCTCTAGAGGGGTCTGAGGGCCTTTAGAACGACCCTGAATGGCATTAGATGGGTCTGGGGGCCTTTAGAAAAGTCCTAAGGGGCATTAGAATCTCTGGGGGCCTTTAGAAAGGCCCTAAGGGGCATTAGAAGGGTCTTGGGGCCTTTAGAAATGCCCTGAAAGGCTCTAGAAGGTCAGGGGTCCTTTACAAAGGCCCTGAGGGGCTCTACAAGACTCTGGGTGCCTGTAGAAGCGTCCTGAGGGGCTCTAGAATGGTTTGAGGACCTTTGTAAAGGACCTGAGCAGCTCTAGAAGGGTCTGGGGGCCTTTAAAAGAGTCCTGAGGGGCTCTAGAAACGTCTTCGGGCCTTTAGAAGGGTCTTGAGCCGAATTACCAGGGTCTGGGGGCCTTTAGAACGGGTCCTGATGCGATCTAGAAGGGTCTGGGGGACGTTAGACAGGTCCTGTGAGGTCTATAAATGTCTGGGGGCCTTTGAAGGGTCCGGATAGGTTCTATAAATGTCTGGGGGCCTTTAGAATGGTCCTGAGGGGCTTTAGAAGGGTTTGGGGGTCTTTAGAAGGGTCTTGAGGGTCTCTAGATGGGTCTGGGGTTCTTTAGAATGGCCGTGAGGTGTCCTAGAATAGTCTGGGGGCCTTTAGAATGGTCCTGAAGGGCTCTAGTGGGGTCTGAGCTCCTTTATAAAGGCCCTGAGGGTCATTAGAAGAGTCTGGGGGCCTTTAGAAGGTCTTGAGGGGCATTAGAAGGGTCTGGGGGCCTTTAGAAAGACCCTGAGTTGCATTTCAAGGGTCTGGGGGCCTTTAGAAAGGCCCTCAATAGCTCTAGAAGGGTCTGGTGTCTTTTAGAAGGGTCCTGAGGGGCTCTAGATGAGTCTGGGGGCCTTTAGAAGTGTCTTGAGGGGCTCTAGAAGGGTTTGGGGTCCTTTAGAAAGGACCTGAAGGTCTCTAGAAGGGTCTGGGGGCTTTTAGATATGTTCTGAGGGGCTCTAAATGGGTCTGGGTGCCGTTAGAAGGGTCCTGAGGGGCTCTAGAAGAATCTGGGAGCCTTTAGAAAGGACTTGAGGGGCTCTAGAAGGGTCTGGGGTCCTTTAGAATGGGCCTGAGGGGCTCTAGAAGAGTGTTGGGGTCGTTAGAAGGGTCCTGAAGGGCATTAGATGGGTCTGGGGTCCTTAAGAAGGGTCCTGAGGGGGTCTGGAAAAGTCTGGGGTCCCTTTGAATCGTCTTGAGGGGCTCTAGAAGGGTCTGTCGGCCTTTAGAATGGTCCTGACGGGCTCTAGAAGGGTCTGGGAACCTTTATAAATGCCCTGAGGGGCATTAGAATGGTCTGAGGGCCTTTTGAAGGGTTCTGAGGTGCATTAGCATGGGGCGCACCCACCCTCCCCGAGCACCCACCCCAAACATTCACCCGTTAGCAATTAAGCACCCACCCCAAACATTCACCCATCAAGCAATTAAGCACCCACCCAGCGACAAAACAAATTAATTACATAGCCAAGCCCCAGAATAACACTCCTCAAAAAAACCTCTCAAAAACAATGCCTAAAAGAGAAAGCACTCAATCAAAACACACACACAAAAAAACAAAAAAGAAACTAAAAGAAGAAATTTACAACTCAGACAGCCACCATGTTTAAATCCGGCATCCAACATTTTGAAGCCAACTCCCGCCATTTTCAGATCGGGCAGCCACCATTTTTGAATCGGGTGGCGGCCATTTTGAAGCCAACTCCCGCCATTTTGAGGTCGGGCAGCCGCCATATTTGAATCGGGCGGAGGCCATTTTGAAGCCGACTCCCGCCATTTTGAGTTCAGGCGGCAGCCATTTTTGAATCGGGCGACGGCCATTTTGACGAAGATTCCAGCCATTTTGAGGCCCCCAGACCATTCTAGAGCCCCTCAGATCCTTTCTAAAGGCTCCCAGACTCTTCTAGACCCCTCAGGACTTTTGTAACGGCCCCCAGACCCATCTAGAGCCCCTCTGACATTTCTAAAAGCCCCCAGACCCTTCTAGAGCCCCTCAGGACCATTTTAAAGGCCCCCAGACCCTTCTAATCCACCTCAGGGCCTTTCTAAAGGCCCCCAGACCATTCAAATGCCCCTCAGGACCCTTTTAAAGGCCCCCAGACCATTCTAATGCACCTCAGGGCCTTTCTAAAGGCCCCCAGACCATTCAAATGCCCCTCAGAACCCTTCTAAAGGCCCCCAGACCCTTCTAATGCCCCTCAGGGCCGTTCTAAAGTACCCCAGACACTTCTAGAACCTCTCAGGGCCTTTCTATATGACCCCAGACCCTTGTAATGCCACTCAGTGCCTTTCTAAAGGCCGCGAGACCCTTATAATCCCCCTGAGGGCCTTTAAAGAGACCCCCAGACCCTTCTGGACCCCCTCAGGACGCTTCTATTAGCCCCCAGACCCTTCTAGAGCCCCTCAGGGCCTTTCTAAAGGCCTCCACACCCTTCTAATGACCCTCAAGACCCATGTAAAGGCCCCTAGACCCTTCTAAATTGCCTCAGGACCCATATAAAAGCCCCCAGACACTTCTAATGCCTTTCAGGACCCTTATGAAGGCCACAAGACCCTTCTAATGCCCCTCAGGTGCTTTCTAAAGGCCCTCAGACCCTTCTAATGCCCCTCAGGGCATTTATAAAGGTTCCCAGACCCTTCTAGAGCCCCTCAGGACCATTATAAAGGCCCCCAGACTCTTTTAGAGCCCCTCAGGGCCATTCTAAATGCCACAGACCCTTCAAGAGCCCCTCAACATCCTTCTAACGGCTCCCTGACCCATCTAGAGCCCCTCAGGGCCTTTCCAAAGGCCCCCAGACCCTTCTAGAGCCCCTCTGGACATTTCTAAAGGCCCCCAGACCCTTCTAGATCCCCTCAAGACCCTCCTAAAAGGCCCCAGACCTTTCTAATGCCCCTCAGGGCATTTCTAAAGACCCCAGACCCATCTAATGCCCCTCAGGACCCTTCTAAATGCCCTGAGACATTTTAGAGCACCTCAGGACATTTCTAAAGGAACCCAGATCTTTCTAGAGCGCCTCAGGACGATTCTAAAGGCCCCCAGACCCTTCTAATCCACCTCAGGGCCTTTCTAAAGGCCCCCAGACCATTCAAATGAGCCTCAGGACTCTTTTAAAGGCCCCCATACCCTTCTAATGCACCTCAGGGCCTTTCTAAAGGCTCCCAGACCATTCAAATGACCCTCAGAACCCTTCTAAAGGCCCCCAGACCCTTTTAATGCCCCTCAGGACCCTTCTAAAGGCCCCCAGACCCTTCTAATGCCCCTCAGGGCCTTTCTAAAGTATCCCAGACATTTCTAATGCCTTTCAGGGCCTTTCTAAAGGTCTCCACACCCTTCTAATGACCCTCAAGACCCATGTAAAGGCCCCAAGACCCTTCTAGATTGCCTCAGGATCCATCTAAAAGCCCCCAGACCCTTCTAAAGCCTTTCAGGACCTTTATGAAGGGCACAAGACCCTTCTAATGCACCTCAAGACCTTTCTAAAGGCTTTCAGACCCTTCTAATGCCCCTCGGGGCTTTTATAAAGGTTCCCAGACCCTTCTAGAGCCCCTCAGGACCCTTATAAAGGCCCCCAGACGATTCTAGAGACCCTCAGGACACTTCTAAAGGCCCGCAGACCAATCTAATGCCATTCAGGGCCTTTATAAAGGTCCCCAGACCCTTCTACTGTCCCTCAGGAGCATTCTAAAGGCCACCAGACCCTTCTAATGCCACACAGGGCCTTTCTAAAAGTCCCCAGACCCTTCTAGAGGCCCTGAAGACCCTTCTAAAGGCCCCCAGACCCTTATAGAGCCCCTCAGGACCCTTCTAAACTACACCACAACCTTCTAATGCCCCTCAGGACGCTTCTAATAGCCCCCAGACCCTTCTAGAGCCCCTCAGGGCCTTTCTAAAGTCCTCCACACCCTTCTAATGACCCTCAAGACCCATGTAAAGGCCCCCAGACCCTTCTAGATTGCCTCAGGACCCATCTAAAAGCCCCCAGACCCTTCTAATGCCTTTCAGGGCCTTTCTAAAGGCCTCCACACCCTTCTAATGACCCTCAAAACCCAAGTAAAGGCCCCTAGACCCTTCTAGATTGCCTCAGGACCCATCTAAAAGCCCCCAGAAAATTCTAATGCCTTTCAGGAGCCTTATGAAGGCCACAAGACCCTTCTAATGCCCCTCAGGACCTTTCTAAAGGCCTGCAGACCCTTCTAATGCCCATCAGGGCCTTTCTAAGGTCCCCAGACCATTCTACTGCCCCTCAGGAGCATTCTAAAGGCCCCCAGACCCTTCTAATGCCCCACAGGGCCTTTCTAAAGGTCCACAGACCCTTCTAGAGCCCGTGAAGACCCTTCTAAAGGCCCCTAGACCCTTATAGAGCCTCTCAGGACACTTCTAAAGCCCCCAGACCCTGCTAATTCCCCTCAGGGCTTTTATAAGGGCATCCAGACCGTTCTAATGCCCCTCAGGACCCTTATAAAGGCACCCAGACCCTTCTAGAGCCTCTCAGGACAGTTTCAAATGCTTCCAGACCCTTCTAGACCCCCTCAAGACCATTCTAAAGGCCCCCACACCCTTCTAATGCCCCTCAGGACCCTTCTAAAGGCCCCCAGACCATTCTAATGCCCCTCAGGGCCTTTCTAAAGTACCCCAGACACTTCTAGAACTTCTCAGGGCCTTTCTATATGACCCCAGACCCTTGTAATGCCCCTTAGGACCCTTCAAAAGGCCCCCAGACCTTTCTAATGCCCCTCAGGGCCTTTCTAAATTACCCCAGACACTTCTAGAACCTCTCAGAGCCTTTCTATATGACACCAGACCCTTGTAATGCCTCTCAGGGCCTTTCTAAAGGCCGCGAGACCCTTATAATCCCCCTGAGGGCCTTTAAAAAGGCCCCCAGACCCTTCTGGACCCCCTCAGGACGCTTCTAATAGCCCCCAGACCCTTCTAGAGCCCCTCAGGGCCTTTTTAAAGGCCTCCACACCCTTCTAATGACCGTCAAGACCCATGTAAAGGCCCCCAGACCCTTCTAGATTGCCTCAGGACCCATCTAAAAGCCTCCAGACCCTTCTAATGCCTTTCAGGACCCTTATGAAGGCCACAAGACCCTTCTAATGCCCCTCAGGACATTTCTAAAGGACCTCAGACTATTAAAATGCCACTCAGGACTCTTTTAAAGGCCCCCAGACCCTTCTAATGCCCCTCAGGACACTTCTAAAGGCCACAAGGCCCTTCTAATGCCCCTCAGAGCCTTTCTAAATTACCCCAGACACTTCTAGAACCTCTCAGGGCCTTTCTATATGACCCCAGACCATTGTAATGCCACTCAGGGCCTTTCTAAAGGCCGCGAGACCCTTATAATCCCCCTGAGGGCCTTTAAAAAGGCCCCCCGACCCATCTGGACCACCTCAGGACGCTTCTAATAGCCCCCAGACCCTTGTAGAGCCCCTCAGGGCCTTTCTAAAGGCCTCCACACCCTTCTAATGACCCTCAAGACCCATGTAAAGGCCCCCAGACCCTTCTAGATTGCCTCAGGACCCATCTAAAAGCCCCCAGACCCTTCTAATGCCTTTCAGGGCCTTTCTAAAGGCCTCCACACCCTTCTAATGACCCTCAAGACCCATGTAAAGGCCCCCAGACCCTTCTAGATTGCCTCAGGACCCATCTAAAAGCCCCCAGACACTTCTAATGCCTTTCAGGACCCTTATGAAGGCCACAAGACCCTTCTAATGCCCCTCAGGACCTTTCTAAATGCCCTCAGACCTTTCTAATGCCCCTCAGGGCATTTATAAAGGTCCCCAGACCCTTCTAGAGCCCGTCAGGACCCTTATAAAGGCCCCCAGACCATTCTAGAGCCCCTCAGGACACTTCTAAAGGCCCGCAGACCATTCTAATGCCCGTCAGGGCCTTTCTAAAGGTCCCCAGACCCTTCTAGAGCCCCTGAAGACCCTTCTAAAGGCCCCCAGACCCTTTAATGCCCCACAGGGCCTTTCTAAAGGTCCCCAGACCCTTCTAGAGCCCCTGAAGACCGTTCTAAAGGCCCCCAGACCCTTATGGAGTTGCTCAGGACCCTTCTAAAGTCCCCCAGACCCTGCTAATTCCCCTCAGGGCTTTTATAAGGTCACCCAGACCCTTCTAATGCCCCTCAGGACCCTTATAAAGGTACCCAGACCCATCTAGAGCCTCTCAGGACAGTTTTAAATGCCTCCAGACCCTTCTAGAACCACTCAGGACCATTCTAAATACCCCCAGACCCTTCTAATGCCCATCAGGAGCACTCTAAATGTCCCCAGACCCTTCTAGAGCCCCTGAAGACCCTTCTAAAGGCTCCCAGACCCTTCTAATGCCACTCAGGGCCTTTCTAAAGGCTGCGAGACCCTTATAATCCCCCTGAGGGCCTTTAAAAAGGCCCCCAGACCCTTCTGGACCCCCTTAGCATGCTTCTAATAGCCCCCAGACCCTTCTAATGCCACTCAGGGCTTTCTAAAGGTCGCGAGACCCTTTTAATCCCCCTGAGGGCCTTTAAAAAGGCCCCCAGACCCTTCTGGACCCACTCAGGACGCTTCTAATGGCCCCCAGACCCTTCTAGAGCCCCTCAGGGCCTTTCTAAAGGCCTCCACACCCTTCTAATGACCCTCAAGACCCATGTAAAGGCCCCCAGACCCTTCTAGATTGCCTCAGGACCCATCTAAAAGCCCCCAGACCCTTCTAATACCTTTCAGGGCCTTTCTAAAGGCCTCCACACTCTTCTAATGACCCTCAAGACCCATGTAAAGGCCCCCAGACCCTTCTAGATTGCCTCAGGACCCATCTAAAAGACCCCAGACCCTTCTAATGCCTTTCAGGACCCTTATGAAGGCCACAAGACCCTTCTAATGCCCCTCAGGACCTTTCTAAAGACCCTCAGACCCTTCTAATGCACCTCAGGGAATTTATAAAGGTTCCCAGACCCTTCTAGAACACCTCAGGACCCCTATAAAGACCCCCAGACCATTCTAGAGCCCCTCAGGACACTTCTAAAGGCCCGCAGACCATTCTAATGCCCGTCAGGGCCTTTAAAAATGTCCCCAGACCCTTCTACTGCCCCTCAGGAGCATTCTAAAGGCCCCCAGACCCTTCTAATGCCCTACAGGGCCTTTCTAAAGGTCCCCAGACCCTTCTAGAGCCCCTGAAGACCCTTCTAAAGGCCCCCAGACCCTTATAGATCCCCTCAGGACCCTTCTAAAGTCCCCCAGACCCTACTAATTCCCCTCAAGGCTTTTATAAGGGCACCCAGACCCTTCTAGAGCCCCTGAAGACCCTTCTAAAGGCCCCCAGACCCTTATAGAGCCCCTCAGGACCCTTCTAAAGTCCCCCAGACCCTGCTAATTCCCCTGAGGGCTTTTATAAGGGCACCCAGACCCTTCTAATGCCCCTCAGGACCCTTATAAAGGCACCCAGACCCTTCTAGAGCCTCTCAGGACAGTTTTAAATGCCTCCAGACCCTTCTAGACCCCCTCAGGACCATTCTAAAGGCCCCCAGACACTTCTAATGCCCCTTAGGACCCTTCAGAAGGCCCCCAGACCCTTCTAATGCCCCTCAGGGCCTCTCTAAATTACCCCAGACACTTCTAGAACCTCTCAGAGCCTTTCTATAGTACACCAGACCCTTCTAATGCCACTCAGGGCCTTTCTAAAGGCCGCGAGACCCTTATAATCCCCCTGAGGGCCTTTAAAAAGGCCCCCAGACCATTCTGGACCCCCTCAGGATGCTTCTAATAGCCCCCACACCCTTCTAGAGCCCCTCAGGGAATCTATGGAATCATAGAACAACCAGGTTGGAAGAGACCCACTGGATCATCGAGTCCAACTGTTCCTGTCAAACAGTAAACATTGCCCCTCGGCACCTTGTCCATCTGTGCCTTAAACACCTCCAGGGAAGATGAATCATCCCCCTCCCTGGGCAGCCTCTGACACTGCCCAATGACCCTTTCCATGAAAAAGTTTTCCTAATCTCCAGCCTAAATCTCCCCTGGTGGAGCTTGAGGCCACTCCCTCTCGTCCTGTCCCCAGTCACTTGGGAGAAGGGGCCAGCTCCCTCCTCTCCACAACTTACTTTCAGTTAATTGTAGAGAGCAATGAGGTCTCCCCTCAGCTTCCTCTCCTCCAGGATCAACACCCCCAGCTCTCTCAGCTGTTCCTTATAAGGCCTTTTCTCCCGCCCCTTTACTAGCTTTGTTGCTCTTCTCTGAACTTTCTCCGGAGCCTCAACATCCTTCTTGTGGTGAGGGGCCCAGAAGCGAACACAGGATTCAAGAATCGGTCTCACCATTGCTGAGTACAGAGGGAGAACAACCTCCCTGGAGTCCAATTGTATGAGGTTTAACAAGGCCAAACACCAGGTCCTGCTTCTATGATTCTACGTGTTACATAATCACATTCTCATGCACCATTTAGATAGAATTGAGCATTGATCTCTCTCATACAGTAGCAAAATCGCAGAGACTGAGCTATTTCTCAGCAGCCAATGAAGCAGCAAACTCTAAAGGGCATTTTCAACTTTTTGTTATTGGTCCTATTCTTGCCCTTCTCCCAACAACCTTAACATTGCATGCAGCCCCATCTTTTGTGTAGTCATCAGGCTAGTCATCACCCTACGCAGAGCTACAGACTGGGAGAAGCCTGGCTGGAAAACTGCCAGGAGGAGAGGGACCTGGGGGTGTCAGTCGACAGCTGACTGACCATGAGCCAGCAGTGTGCCCAGAAGGCCAATGGCATCCTGGCTTGTGTCAGAAATGGTATGACCAGCAGGTCCAAGGAGGTGATTCTCCCTCTGTACTCAGCACTGGTGAGGCCGCTCCTTGAATCCTGCGTTCAGTTCTGGACCTCTCAGCAAGGATGTTGAGGTTCTGGAGCGAGTCAAGAGAAGAGCCACGAAGCCGGTGAAGGGACTGGAGGACAGGCCCTATGAGGAGCAGCTGAGAGAGCTGGGGTTGTTTAGCCTGGAGAAGAGGAGGCTGAGAGGAGACCTCATTGTTCTCTGCAACTACCTGAAGGGAGGATGCAGAGAGGAGGGAGCTGGGCTCTTCTCCCAAGGGACAGGGGACAGGACAAGAGGGAATGACCTCAAGCTCCACCAGGGGACATTTAGGCTGGAGATTAGGAGGAAGTTTTTCACACAGGGGGTCATTGGGCAGCGTCAGAGGCTGCCCAGGGAGGGGATTGACTTGCCTTCCCTGGAGGTGTTTAAGGCACAGGTGGATGAGGTCTTGAGGTACTCGGTTTAGCATTTGATAGGAAGGGTTGGACTAGAAGATCCGATGGGTCCCTTCCAACCTGGTTGTTCTATGATTCTGTGATAATGTCCAGGCTGAGAAGAACAATAAAACGGTCACAGAGAAGCTAACTATAACAGCAGACTCCAGACATAAGAGGAAAGGCTCTGAAACTCCTACATTTCCATCAAGGACAGAGACAGCCTGTGCTTCTATCGGCTGAGTTGCGGCCCTTCCTCTCACAGAACTAACTCGATATGACCACTGCCGTGACATCATTAGTCAGGCTCCAGTTTCAGGGGCCGTGAATCCCAGGCACATACAAAAAGCAAGTCAGCTCGGGCCCCGTGCCTCTGAGTTACAGAGCGCTGGGCCAGGTAGGAGGAGAGGGGAAGAAAATGCCCTAAAGCTCTACTACTTCAGACATCTTGAAGATATCAACACACAGACTTTTTCCACAGCAGTTCTCTGAGCAGAAGCTTAGAGGAACATTTCAGCCTAAGAGTGTTATAAAGCTACATGTATACGTAAAAAAGAGCTGACTAGTTTGAAAGGCACAAGGAGCCCTACAGACAGGCAGAGGATTATAGAAAAGGGCAGGGACTAGCACAAAGATTCAGAAACAGTAAGAGGAGTAAAGGGGAGCGTCAAGATACAGAGTGAATGTAGAAGCTGGAACAGCAACAGTGAGCAATACAAAGGGATAGAGAAAGAAAAAGAGAGATGGAAAGAGAGAAAAAAAGAGAGAAAGAAAAGCAAAGCATTTTCAGGTGCAGAGAAAGAACAAACTGCAAGGATCAAACCAGTGAAATTGTAGGGGGAAAGAATGAGAAATACAGAATAGGACAAAGATGGAAAAGAAAAAAAAAAAAGCGTGGGCAGAGAACAGATGCTGAAGACTGGGAAAAGGAGAGAAAAGAGCACAGAGAAATAAAAGGGCAGGGTTATAGGGATCCCAGGAGACAAAAATTGTAGCAGCAGCACAATAAATGAAAGGAACCAAAAAGTCCACCTTTAAAAAGTTTGCTATCTCCTCCCATCACTGTCGCAACAAGCAGCAGAGCAGGGAAAGCACACATACTATTATTTCTCATAAGGATGCTTTCAGGCATAGTAACAGCAGGGCTCTTGCCGAGAATGTAAAGGAGAGTCAATCAAATGCAGCTGCTCCCCAGACCATATTTATACCTTTGAGAGAGTTCGCCCCACCCCATTCACAGGTGATGCTTGTGAAGGCCCAGGGTGTATATAAGCCCCAGGCCTTGCCTGGGGAGGTCATTCAGCCTCTGGTTTCCCTTGAGATTGGAGCTCTGCTGGTGTTTTAACTCCTTGTGTCGGATGAGGGCTGGAATGGTAAGGGTTTTTTTTTTGGTTTTTAATAGCACTTTGTCTGTGAGGCAACTTGTTGCTATTCTTCATTCTGGGCAGGGGGGTGGGGGATGGTGATGCATTCATCCTAGAGTATCTCCAGTTTGTTGCTGGCAGCATATGGGGGATAAAAATTTGTTAGCTAGGGCACTGCTTTTCTTGAATTGAGCTCCTAAAGCCTGCAGCCGTCTCATATTTTGATGCTGTACTTTTCTGTTTCTTTTTTTTCTTGTAGATGCTGAAGAGGGAGCCGGTGACTGCACGATTATTTCCATAAGCAGACCTGACTTAAGCAGCTTTGGCCAAGGAGAGCTTCAGCGGTGACCCTCTGCAAGCTAAGTTGAGGGGACAGAGTCAATAAGCGGGAGGTGGCTTGGGGATAGCAGCCCTAGGCGTGGTGGGTGAGGAGGGTAGTTTCTGCTAGTCTCTGGAGCCATGGAGGGGGATAACCAAAACAGCGTGGGAGAAGCCATCGGAGCAGTAGCCGAGGGGGTTGAATGCTGAGGAAGCAGAGCTTAATGTTTGAGTTTGGTTGTAGACTAGCTTGGCTTGGCTGTGCTTTGCAGTCGAGGCAGCGTGAGCAAAAGCAGGCAAGAGGTTTGGAATTCTTTGGTCATTGCAGAGAGTCAGGGACTGGGCTAGTAACATTGTGGGGAAAATGAAAAAAAAAAAAAACAAACCCGCAGGCTGGGAAAAAAGATGAAAAAGGAAAAAAGAACTATGGACACAAGACAGATACTAAAGACTGGGGGGAAGCGGGGCGGGGTGGGGAGAAAGAGAAAACAACACAGAAAAATAAAAGAGTATGGTTATAGGGATGCCAGAAAATAAAAATTGTATTGCAGTACAGTAAATGAAAGGAACCGAAAAGTCTAGCTCTAAGATCTTTGCTATCTAGTCACCTTACCGTCACGAGAAGCGGCATCGCAATGAAAGCTTGCATACTGTTATTTCTGATAAGAATGCTTTTGGGCATAATAACGGCATAGTTCTTAGCAAAAATGTAAGGTATAGTCAGTAAAACACAGGTGCTCCCCATTTCCTGTTTATACCTTTGAGATAGTTCACCCCACCCCCTTCACAGGTGATGTGCATGAAGGCCCAGGGTGTATATAAGCCCCAGGCCTTGCCCACAGAGTTCATTCGGCCTCTGGCTTCCCTCGAGGTCAGAGCTCTGCCGCCGCTTTACCTTCTTGCGGCCGATGAGGGTGTGCTGGAAAGGTAAGCTTATTTTTTTTTTTCTTTTACAGTGCTTTGTCTTTGTTTAGCATTTCTGGTTATGGGGTCAGTTCTGGGTGTTCCTCATTCTGTGGGGTCGATGTTTTTATCCTAGAATCTCTGCAGTTTGTAGTTGGCTCCTTACGGGACATAACAATTTAGATTTTAGTACACTTGCCTAGAGGAGTAAGTCGATTCCGTGGGTCGGTAGATGATGCAAGGGACCAGGGGAACCCTGGGAAAGGCTGAGAAGTACAGCTCTCGAGGAATATCAGCTCATAAGGGTCAAGGGATTAAAATATAGTGCAGGTTCTGTTAGGAAAAACCAGAGTTCTTTGTCTGATTTTTCAGGGGTGCGGAAGGACTTTAATGGTTTAGAACTGGGAAAGGAAGATAGCTTCATCAGACTTTCTCGGATCGGTTTGGCGGTCAGATGCAAGCGTCATTCAGGTTTCTGTCGTTCCAGTCTCTCTGCAGCCAGTAGGAGGTAACGATGCGATTGAGACACAGATTCAGACACGAGGTATGGATTATTTGGACTCTCGTGTGGCAATTGCCAGTTTGCATATCGGAGGAATTTGATCTCGAGAAGTTTCGGTCGCCTTAAAAATGTACTCTCTGGGACTGAGATCTCTGCTCCCTCGTCCCTTCTACTTATTGCATTGTTTGAGTGACTTATTTGCACCCATCCCGTCTTCATCTGTCTGAATATCGGATACTTTGCTACTTGAAAGTATGGATTTGCTGCCTATCTGCAGCGCAGGATTCCGTCCTTGTCTTCCACTGTATTTCTCAGGGAAGAGGACGGTCATCGTTTTGCCTCGTAACAGTTAACAGCTGAGCGATCATTCCTCATCCGGTCTGTGGGCACACGAGCCTCCCTCGTTTAGAAGAGCTTGGGATTTTTCCAAACTTACCGGGGAGATTTGCTCTATTATCGCTCACAGCGGTCGGAACCTCGTTCCTGTTATCCATTGTGTGGATTTTTATGTTCATAGACTTTCCAGTTTAGGTCTTAAAGGAGTCAGTTCCCACCGTTGTGAACTTTTCATCGGCTGCTTGCCTTTGTCCTTCCAGTGTCCATTACTGTCTGGTAAGTGTTCTGATTTTTTAGGTCTTCTGTGTCGATTCTTTTTGAGAACCGGTAAAGGTTGTAATTTTTCAAGTTCTTTTTGTTTACTGCTGTAACTAAAGTCTAGTAAAATTCCTAGAATTTTGATCCGCACAGCTCATCTGTCTTTTGTCCCGGCTATCGGCACTACTATGTTCCTGTAACGGGAGCGGCGGAGAGAAGAGGTAAGCGGACCGTGTGGCATTTTGGCGTGCCTGTGAGGTAGTTGGGCTCACTCTTAAGGGGCTGGCGGCGAGGAGGAAACTAAGTATGTCTCGAAGAGTAAAGTAGTAGCATTTGTTATCTCGATTATGTACGGAACCTTTGGTTTGGCAGGTGCCCTGACAGTTTTGCAGCGGGTTTAGTACAAGATGTCGGCAGTGAGCAGTGTGATGCTGACTTAGCACTCTGTTTGCTGTCTCTTTTTTTTTTTTTTTTTTTTGTGTGTGTGTATTATAGTCCAGGACAATGTGACAGTGCAGGATTTTTCCAGTTACTTGATGCAGTTAGAGGTTTTTTGCCTGGGATGGCATTGGGTCCTCGGTCCTCAGGAAGTTAAGAGGGCTGTGGTTTTTGCCGGGAAGAGGGCAGAATGTCGAGAGCAGCAAGGAGGAGATTTAGCGTAGGGTAGAAGGTTGCGCGGGGAGAGTTTGCCTCGTTACAGAATTGGAGAAGGGTTTAATTTTCAGCCCCAAGCTAGCGTGCGCCAGGCAGGGCAGTTCCAGCCTGTATCTGTCTTTCAGGACCCTTATAAAGGCCACAAGACCCTTCTAATGCCCCTCAGGACCTTTCTAAAGGCCCTCAGACCCTTCTAGTGCCCCTCAGGGCATTTATAAAGGTTCCCAGACCCTTCTAGAGCCTGTCAGGACCCTTATAAAGGCCCCCAGACCCCTCTAGAGCACCTCAGAACACTTCTAAAGGCCTGCAGACCATTCTAATGCCTGTCAGGGCCTTTATAAAGGTCCCCAGACCCTTCTACTGCCCCTCAGGAGCATTCTAAAGGCCCCCAGACCCTTCTAATGCCCCACAGGGCCTTTCTAAAGGTCCCCAGACCCTTCTAGAGCCCCTCAAGACCCTTCTAAAGGCCCCCAGACCCTTATAGAGCCCCTCAGGACCAATCTAAAGTCCCCCAGACCCTGCTAATTACCCTCAGGGCTTTTATAAGGGCACCCAGACCCTTCTAATGCCCCTCAGGACATTTCTAAAGGCCCCCAGAACATTCTAGAGCCCCTCAGGACATTTCTAAAGGCACCCAGACCCTTGTAATGCCACTCAGGGCCTTTCTAAAGGCCGCGAGACACTTATAATCCCCCTGAGGGCCTATAAAAGGCCCCCAGACCCTTCTGGACCCCCTCAGGATGCTTCTAATAGCCCCCAGACCCTTCTAGAGCCCCTCAGGGCCTTTCTAAAGGCCTCCACACCCTTCTAATGACCCTCAAGACCCATGTAAAGGCCCCCAGACCCTTCTAGATTGCCTAAGGACCCATCTAAAAGCCCCCAGACCCTTCTAATGCCTTTCAGGGCCATTCTAAAGGCCTCCACACCCTTCTAATGACCCTCAAGACCCATGTAAAGGCCCCCAGACCCTTCTAGATTGCCTCAGGACCCATCTAAAAGCCCCCAGACCCTTCTAATGCCTTTCAGGGCATTTCTAAAGGCCTCCACAACCTTCTAATGACCCTCAAGACCCATGTAAAGGCCCCTAGACCCTTCTAGATTGCCTCAGGACCCATCTAAAAGCCCCCAGACCCTTCTAATGCCTTTCAGGACCCTTATGAAGGACACAAGACCCTTCTAATGCCCCTCAGGACCTTTCTAAAGGCCCTCAGACCCTTCTAGTGCCCCTCAGGGCATTTATAAAGGTTCCCAGACCATTCTAGAGCCTGTCAGGACCCTTCTAAAGGCCCCCAGACCATTTTAGAGCCCCTCTGGACACTTCTAAAGGCCCGCAGACCATTCTAATGCCCGTCAGGGCCTTTCTAAAGGTCCCAAGACCCTTCTACTGCCCCTCAGGAGCATTCTAAAGGCCCCCGGACCCTTCTAATGCCCCTCAGGACATTTCTAAAGGCCCCCAGACCCTTCTAGAGCCCCTCAGGACATTTCTAAAGGCACCCAGACCCTTCTAATGCCACTCAGGGCCTTTCTAAAGGCCGCGAGACCCTTATAATCCCCCTGAGGGCCTTTAAAAAGGCCCCCAGACCCTTCTGGACCCCCTCAGGACGCCTCTAATAGCCCCCAGACCCTTCTAGAGCCCCTCAGGGCCTTTCTAAAGGCCTCCACACCCTTCTAATGACCCTCAAGACCCATGTAAAGGCCACCAGACCCTTCTAGATTGCCTCAGGACCCATCTAAAAGCCCCCAGACCCTTCTAATGCCTTTCAGGGCCTTTCTAAATGCCTCCACACCCTTCTAATGACCCTCAAGACACATGTAAAGGCCCCCAGACCCTTTTAGATTGCCTCAGGACCCATCTAAAAGCCCCCAGACCCTTCTAATGCCTTTCAGGGCCTTTCTAAATGCCTCCACACCCTTCTAATGACCCTCAAAACACATGTAAAGGCCCCCAGACCCTTCTAGATTGCCTAAGGACCCATCCAAAAGCCCGCAGACCCTTCTAATGCCTTTCAGGACCATTATGAAGGCCACAAGACCCTTCTAATGCCCCTCAGGACCTTTCTAAAGGCCCTCAGACCCTTCTAATGCCCCACAGGGCCTTTATAAAGGTTCCCAGACCCTTCTAGAGCCCCTCAAGACCCTTCTAAAGGCCCCCAGACCTTTATAGAGCCCATCAGGACCCTTCTAAAGACCCCCAGAACCTGCTAATTCCCCTCAGGGCTTTTATAAGGGCACCCAGACCTTTCTAATGCCCCTCAGGACATTTCTAAAGGCCCCCAGAACCTTCTAGAGCCCCTCAGAACACTTATAAAGGCACCCAGACCCTTGTAATGCCACTCAGGGCCTTTCTAAAGTCCGTGAGACCCTTATAATCCCCCTGAGGGCCTTTAAAAAGGCCCCCAGACCCTTCTGGACCCCCTCAGGACGCTTCTAATAGAACCCAGACCCTTCTAGAACCCCTCAGGGCCTTTCTAAAGGCCTCCACACCCTTCTAATGACCCTCAAGACCCATGTAAAGGCCCCCAGACCCTTCTAGATTGCCTCAGGACCCATCTAAAAGACCCCAGACCCTTCTAATGCCTTTCAGGACCCTTATGAAGGCCACAAGACCCTTCTAATGCCCCTCAGGACCTTTCTAAAGGCCCTCAGACCCTTCTAATGCCCCTCAGGGCATTTATAAAGGTTCCCAGACCCTTCTAGAGCCCGTCAGGACCCTTATAAAGGCCCCCAGACCATTCTAGAGCCCCTCAGGACACTTCTAAAGGCCCGCAGACCATTCTAATGCCCGTCAGGGCCTTTCTAAAGGTCCCCAGACCCTTCTACTGCCACTCAGGAGCATTCTAAAGGCCCCCAGACCCTTCTAATGCCACACAGGGCCTTTCTAAAGGTCCCCAGACCATTCTAGAGCCCCTGAAGACCCTTCTAAAGGCCCCCAGACCCTTCTAATGCCCCTCAGGGCCTTTCTAAAGTACCCCAGATACTTCTAGAACCTCTCAGGGCCTTTCTATATGACCCCAGACCCTTCTAATGCCACTCAGGGCCTTTCTAAAGGCCGCGAGACCCTTATAATCCCCCTGAGGACCTTTAAAAAGGCCCCCAGACCCTTCTGGACCCCCTCAGGACGCTTCTAATAGCCCCCAGACCCTTCTAGAGCCCCTCAGGGTCTTTCTAAAGGCCTCCACACCCTTCTAATGACCCTCAAGACCCATGTAAAGGCCCCCAGACCCTTCTAGATTGCCTCAGGACCCATATAAAAGCCCTCAGACCCTTCTAATGCCTTTCAGGACCCTTTCTAAATGCCTCCACACCCTTCTAATGACCCTCAAGACCCATGTAAAGGCCCCCAGACCCTTCTAGATTGCCTCAGGACCAATCTAAAAGCCCCCAGACCCTTCTAATGCCTTTCAGGACCCTTTCTAAATGCCTCCACACCCTTCTATTGACCCTGAAGACCCATGTAAAGGCCCCCAGACTCTTCTAATGCCTTTCAGGACCTTTATGAAGGCCACAAGACCCTTGTAATGCCCCTCAGGACCTTTCTAAAGGCCCTTAGACCCTTCTAGTGCCCCTCAGGGCATTTATAAAGGTTCCCAGACCCTTCTAGAGCCTGTCAATACCCTTATAAAGGCCCCCAGACCATTCTAGAGCCCCTCAGGACACTTCTAAAGGCCCGCAGACCATTCTAATGCCCCTCAGGGCCTTTCTAAAGGCCCACAGACCCTTCTAGTGCCCCTCAGGGCATTTATAAAGGTTCCCAGACCATTCTAGAGCCCGTCAGGACGCTTATAAAGGTCCCCAGACCCTTCTACTGCCCCTCAGGAGCATTCTAAAGGCCCCCAGACCCTTCTAATGCCCCACAGGGCCTTTCTGAAGGTCCCCAGACCCTTCTAGAGCCCCTGAAGACCCTTCAAAAGGCCCCCAGACCATTATAGAGCCCCTCAGGACCCTTCTAAAGTCCCCCAGACCCTGCTAATTCCACTCAGGGCTTTTATAAGGGCACCCAGACCCTTCTAATGCCCCTCAGGACCCTTATAAAGGCACCCAGACCCTTCTAGAGCCTCCCAGGATAGTTTTAAATGCCTCCAGACCATTCTAGACCCCCTCAAAACCATTCTAAAGGCCCCCAGACCCTTCTAATGCCCCTCAGGGCCTTTCTAAAGGCCCCCAGACCCTTGTAATGCCCCTCAGGGCCTTTTTAAAGGCCCCCAGACCCTTCTAATGCCCCTCAGGACATTTCTAAAGGCCCCCAGACCCTTCTAGACCCGCTCAGGACATTTCTAAAGGCACCCAGACCCTTCTAATGCCACTCAGGGCCTTTCTAAAGGCCGCGAGACCCTTATAATCCCCCTGAGGGCCTTTAAAAAGGGCCCCAGACCCTCCGGGACCCCCTCAGGATGCTTCTAATAGCCCCCAGACCCTTCTAATGCATTTCAGGGCCTTTCTAAAGGCCTCCACACCATTCTAATGACCCTCAAGACCCATGTAAAGGCCCCCAGACCCTTCTAGATTGCCTCAGGACCCATCTAAAAGCCCCCAGACCCTTCTAATGCCTTTCAGGACCATTATGAAGGCCACAAAACCCTTCTAATGCCCCTCAGGAACATTTCTAAAGGCCGTCAGACCCTTCTAATGCCCCTCTGGGCATTTATAAAGGTTCCCAGACCCTTCTAGAGCCCGTCAGGACCCTTATAAAGGCCCCCAGACCATTCTAGAGCCCCTCAGGACATTTCTAAATGCCCACAGACCATTCTAATGCCCGTCAGGGCCTTTATAAATGTCCTCAGACCCTTCTACTGCCCCTCAGGAGCATTCTAAAGGCCCCCAGACCGTTCTAATGCCCTACAGGGCCTTTCTAAAGGTCCCCAGACCCTTCTAGAGCCCCTGAAGACCCTTCTAAAGGCCCCAAGACCCTTATAGAGACCCTTAGGACCCTTCTAAAGTCCCCCAGACCCTGCTAATTCCCCTCAGGTCTTTTATAAGGGCACCCAGACCCTTCTAAAGCTCCTCAGGACCCTTATAAAGGCACCGAGACCCTTCTAGAGCCTCTCAGGACAGTTTTAAATGCCTCCAGACCCTTCTAGAACCCCTCAGGACCATTCTAAAGGCCCCCAGACCCTTCTAATGCTCCTCAGGGCATTTCTAAAGTACCCCAGACACTTCTAGAACCTCTGAGGGCCTTTCTATATGACCCCAGACCCTTGTAATGCCACTCAGGGCCTTTCTAAAAGCCGCGAGACCCTTATAATCCACCTGAGGGCCTTTAAAAAGGCCCCCAGACCCTTCTGGACCCCCTCAGGACGCTTCTAATAGCCCCCAGACCCTTCTAGAGCGCCTCAGCGCCTTTCTAAAGGCATCCACACCCTTCTAATGACCCTCAAGACCCATATAAAGGCCCCTAGACCCTTCTAGATTGCCTCAGGACCCATCTAAAAGCACCCAGACCCTTCTAATGCCTTTCAGGACCCTTATAAAGGCCCCCAGACCATTCTAGATTGCCTCAGAACACTTCTAAAGGCCTGCAGACCATTCTAATGACCGTCAGGGCCTTATAAAGGTCCCCAGACCCTTCTACTGCCCCTCAGGAGCATTCTAAAGGCCCCCAGACCCTTCTAATGCCCCACAGGGCCTTTCTAAAGGTCCCCAGACCCTTCTAGAGCCCCTGAAGACCCTTCCAAAGGGCCCCAGACCCTTATAGAGCCCCTCAGGACCCTTCTAAAGGTCCCGAGACCCTGCTAATTCCCCTCAGGGCTTTCATAAGGACACCCAGACCCTTCTAATGCCCCTCAGGACCCTTATAAAGGCACACAGACCCTTCTAGAGCCTCTCAGGACAGTTTTAAATGCCTCCAGACCCTTCTAATGCCCCTCAGGACCATTCTAAAGGCCCCCAGACCCTTCTAATGCCCCTCAGGGCCTTTCTAAAGGCCCCCATACCATTCTAATGCCCCTCAGGTCATTTCTAAAGGCACCCAGACCCTTCTAATGCCACTCAGGGCCTTTCTAAAGGCCGGGAGACCCTTATAATCCCACTGAGGGTCTTTAAAAAGGCCCCCAGACCCTTCTGGACCCCCTCAGGACGCATCTAATAGCCCCCAGACCCTTCTAGAGCCCCTCAGACCATTACTAAAGGCCTCCACACCCTTCTAATGACCGTCAAGACCCATGTAAAGGCCCCCAGACCCTTCTAGATTGCCTCAGGACCAATCTAAAAGCACCCAGACCCTTCTAATGCCTTTCAGGGCCTTTCTAAATGCCTCCACACCCTTCTAATGACCCTCAAGACCCATGTCAAGGCCCCCAGACCCTTCTAGATTGCCTCAGGACCCATCTAAAAGCCCCCAGACCCTTCGAATACCTTTCAGGACCCTTATGAAGGCCACAAGACCCTTCTAATGCCCCTCAGGGCCTTTCTAAAGGCCCCCATACCCTTGTAATGCCCCTCACGTCATTTCTAAAGTCACCCAGACCCTTCTAATGCCACTCAGGGCCTTTCTAAAGGCCGCGAGACCCTTATAATCCCCCTGAGGGCCTTTAAAAAGGCCCCCAGACCCTTCTGGACCCACTCAGGACGCTTCTAATAGCCCCCAGACTCTTCTAGAGCCCCTCAGCGCCTTTCTAAAGGCCTCCACACCCTTCTAATGACCCTCAAGACCCATGTAAAGGCCCCCAGACCCTTCTAGATTGCCTCAGGACCCATCTAAAAGCCCCCAGACCCTTCTAATGCCTTTCAGGGCCTTTCTAAATGCCTCCACACCCTTCTAATGACCCTCAAGACACATGTAAAGGCACCCAGACCCTTCTAGATTGCCTCAGGACCCATCTAAAAGCCCCCAGACCCTTCTAATGCCTTTCAGGGCCTTTCTAAATGCCTCCACACCCTTCTAATGACCCTCAAAACACATGTAAAGGCCCCCAGACCCTTCTAGATTGCCTAAGGACCCATCCAAAAGCCCGCAGACCCTTCTAATGCCTTTCAGGACCATTATGAAGGCCACAAGACCCTTCTAATGCCCCTCAGGACCTTTCTAAAGGCCCTCAGACCCTTCTAGTGCCCCTCAGGGCATTTATAAAGGTTCCCAGACCCTTCTAGAGCATGTCAGGACCCATATATAGGCCCCCAGACCGTTCTAGAGCCCCTCAGGTCACTTCTAAAGGCCCGCAGACCATTCTAATGCCCGTCAGGGCCTTTCTAAAGGTTACAAGACCCTTCTACTGCCCCTCAGGAGCATTCTAAAGGCCCCCAGACCCTTCTAATGCCCCACAGGGCCTTTATAAAGGTTCCCAGACCCTTCTAGAGCCCCTCAAGACCCTTCTAAAGGACCCCAGACCTTTATAGAGCCCATCAGGACCATTCTAAAGACCCCCAGAACCTGCTAATTCCCCTCAGGGCTTTTATAAGGGCACCCAGACCTTTCTAATGCCCCTCAGGACATTTCTAAAGGTCCCCAGAACCTTCTAGAGCCCCTCAGAAAACTTATAAAGGCACCCAGACCCTTGTAATGCCACTCAGGGCCTTTCTAAAGTCCGCGAGACCCTTATAATCCCCCTGAGGGCCTTTAAAAAGGCCCCCAGACCCTTCTGGACCCACTCAGGACGCTTCTTATAGCCCCCAGACCCTTCTAGAACCCCTCAGGGCCTTTCTAAAGGCCTCCACACCATTCTAATGACCCTCAAGACCCATGTAAAGGCCCCCAGACCCTTCTAGATTGCCTCAGGACCCATCTAAAAGACCCCAGACCCTTCTAATGCCTTTCAGGACCCTTATGAAGGCCACAAGACCCTTCTAATGCCCCTCAGGACCTTTCTAAAGGCCCTCAGACCCTTCTAATGCCCCTGAGGGCATTTATAAAGGTTCCCAGACCCTTCTAGAGCCCGTCAGGACCCTTATAAAGGCCCCCAGACCATTCTAGAGCCCCTCAGGACACTTCTAAAGGCCCGCAGACCATTCTAATGCCCGTCAGGGCCTTTCTAAAGGTCCCCAGACCCTTCTACTGCCCCTCAGGAGCATTCTAAAGGCCCCCAGACCCTTCTAATGCCCCACAGGGCCTTTCTAAAGGTCCCCAGACCATTCTAGAGCCCCTGAAGACCCTTCTAAAGGCCCCCAGACCCTTCTAATGCCCCTCAGGGCGTTCTAAAGTACCCCAGACACTTCTAGAACCTCTCAGAGCCTTTCTATATGACCCCAGACCCTTCTAATGCCACTCAGGGCCTTTCTAAAGGCCGCGAGACCCTTATAATCCCCCTGAGGACCTTTAAAAAGGCCCCCAGACCCTTCTGGACCCTCTCAGGACGCTTCTAATCGCACCCAGACCCTTCTAGAGCCCCTCAGGGTCTTTCTAAAGGCCTCCACACCCTTCTAATAACCCTCAAGACCCATGTAAAGGCCCCCAGACCCTTCTAGATTGCCTCAGGACCCATCTAAAAGCCCCCAGACCCTTCTAATGCCTTTCAGGACCCTTTCTAAATGCCTCCACACCCTTCTAATGACCCTCAAGACCCATGTAAAGGCCCCCAGACCCTTCTAGATTGCCTCAGGACCCATCTAAAAGCCCCCAGACCCTTCTAATGCCTTTCAGGACCCTTTCTAAATGCCTCCACACCCTTCTAATGACCCTCAAGACCCATGTAAAGGCCCCCAGACCCTTCTAGATTGCCTCAGGACCCATCCAAAAGCCCGCAGACACTTCTAATGCCTTTCAGGACCCTTATGAAGGCCACAAGACCCTTCTAATGCCCCTCAGGACCTTAATAAAGGCCCTCAGACCCTTCTAGTGCCCCTCAGGGCATTTATAAAGGTTCCCAGACCCTTCTAGAGCCTGTCAGGACCCTTATCAAGGCCCCCAGACCGTTCTAGAGCACCTCAGGACACTTCTAAAGGCCCGCAGACCGTTCCAATGCCCGTCAGGGCCTTTATAAAGGTCTCCAGACCCTTCTACTGCCACTCAGGAGCATTCTAAAGGCCCCCAGACCCTTCTAATGCCCCACAGGGCCTTTCTAAAGGTCCCCAGACCCTTCTAGAGCCCCTGAAGACCCTTCTAAAGGCCCCCAGACACTTATAGAGCCCCTCAGGACCCTTCTAAAGTCCCCCAGACCCTGCTAATTCCCCTCAGGGCTTTTATAAGGGCAAACAGACCCTTCTAATGCCCCTCAGGACATTTCTAAAGGCCCCCAGAACCTTCTAGAGCCCCTCAGGACATTTCTAAAGGCACCCAGACCCTTCTAATGCCACTCAGGGCCTTTCTAAAGGCCGCGAGACCCTTATAATCCCCCGGAGGGCCTTTAAAAAGGCCCCCAGACCCTTCTGGACCCCCTAAGGATGCTTCTAATAGACCCCAGACCCTTTTAGAGCCCCTCAGGGCCTTTCTAAAGGCCTCCACAACCATCTAATGACCCTCAAGACCCATGTAAAGGCCCCCAGACCCTTCTAGATTGCCTCAAGACCCATCTAAAAGCCCCCAGACCCTTCTAATGCATTTAAGGACCCTTATGAAGGCCACAAGACCCTTCTAATGCCCCTCAGGACCTTTCTAAAGGCCCACAGACCCTTCTAGTGCCCCTCAGGGCATTTATAAAGGTTCCCAGACCCTTCTAGAGCCTGTCAATACCCTTATAAAGGCCCCCAGACCATTCTAGAGTACCTCAGGACACTTCTAAAGGCCCGCAGACCATTCTAATGCCCCTCAGGGCCTTTCTAAAGGCCCACAGACCCTTCTAGTGCCCCTCAGGGCATTTATAAAGGTTCCCAGACCATTCTAGAGCCCGTCAGGACGCTTATAAAGGTCCCCAGACCCTTCTACTGCCCCTCAGGAGCATTCTAAAGGCCGCCAGACCCTTCTAATGCCCCACAGGGCCTTTCTGAAGGTCCCCAGACCCTTCAAGAGCCCCTGAAGACCCTTCAAAAGGCCCCCAGACCATTATAGAGCCCCTCAGGACCCTTCTAAAGTCCCCCAGACCCTGCTAATTCCACTCAGGGCTTTTATAAGGGCACCCAGACCCTTCTAATGCCCCTCAGGACCCTTATAAAGGCACCCAGACCCTTCTAGAGCCTCTCAGGACAGTTTTAAATGCCTCCAGACCCTTCTAGACCCCCTCAGGACCATTCTAAAGGCCCCCAGACCCTTCTAATGCCCCTCAGGGCCTTTCTAAAGGCCCCCAGACCCTTGTAATGCCCCTCAGGGCCTTTTTAAAGGCCCCCAGACCCTTCTAATGCCCCTCAGGACATTTCTAAAGGCCCCCAGACCCTTCTAGACCCGCTCAGGACATTTCTAAAGGCACCCAGACCCTTCTAATGCCACTCAGGGCCTTTCTAAAGGCCGCGAGACCCTTATAATCCCCCTGAGGGCCTTTAAAAAGGGCCCCAGACCCTCCGGGACCCCCTCAGGATGCTTCTAATAGCCCCCAGACCCTTCTAATGCATTTCAGGGCCTTTCTAAAGGCCTCCACACCCTTCTAATGACCCTCAAGACCCATGTAAAGGCCCCCAGACCTTTCTAGATTGCCTCAGGACCCATCTAAAAGCCCCCAGACCCTTCTAATGCCTTTCAGGACCATTATGAAGGCCTCAAGACCCTTCTAATGCCCCTCAGGACCTTTCTAAAGGCCCACAGACCCTTCTAGTGCCCCTCAGGGCATTTATAAAGGTTCCCAGACCCTTCTAGAGCCCGTCAGGACCCTTATAAAGGCCCCCAGACCATTCTAGAGCCCCTCAGGACACTTCTAAATGCCCACAGACCATTCTAATGCCCGTCAGGGCCTTTATAAATGTCCCCAGACCCTTCTACTGCCCCTCAGGAGCATTCTAAAGGCCCCCAGACCGTTCTAATGCCCTACAGGGCCTTTCTAAAGGTCCCCAGACCCTTCTAGAGCCCCTGAAGACCCTTCTAAAGGCCCCAAAACCCTTATAGAGACCCTCAGGACCCTTCTAAAGTCCCCCAGACCCTGCTAATTCCCCTCAGGTCTTTTATAAGGGCACCCAGACCCTTCTAAAGCTCCTCAGGACCCTTATAAAGGCACCCAGACCCTTCTAGAGCCTCTCAGGACAGTTTTAAATGCCTCCAGACCCTTCTAATGCCCCTCAGGACCATTCTAAAGGCCCCCAGACCCTTCTAATGCCCCTCAGGGCCTTTCTAAAGGTCCCCAGACCCTTCAAGAGCCCCTCAGGACATTTCTAAAGGCACCCAGACCCTTGTAATGCCACTCAGGGCCTTTCTAAAAGCCGCGAGACCCTTATAATCCACCTGAGGGCCTTTAAAAAGGCCCCCAGACCCTTCTGGACCCCCTCAGGACGCTTCTAATAGCCCCCAGACCCTTCTAGAGCCCCTCATCGCCTTTCTAAAGGCATCCACACCCTTCTAATGACCCTCAAGACCCATGTAAAGGCCCCTAGACCCTTCTAGATTGCCTCAGGACCCATCTAAAAGCCCCCAGACCCTTCTAATGCCTTTCAGGACCCTTATGAAGGCCACAAGACCCTTCCAATGCCCCTCAGGGGATTTATAAAGGTTCCCAGACCCTTCTAGAGCCCATCAGGACCCTTATAAAGGCCCCCAGACCATTCTAGATTGCCTCAGGACACTTCTAAAGGCCTGCAGACCATTCTAATGACCGTCAGGGCCTTTATAAATGTCCACAGACCCTTCTACTGCCCCTCAGGAGCATTCTAAAGGCCCCCAGACCCTTCTAATGCCCCACAGGGCCTTTCTAAAGGTCCCCAGACCCTTCTAGAGCCCCTGAAGACCCTTCCAAAGGGCCCCAGACCCTTATAGAGCCCCTCAGGACCCTTCTAAAGGTCCCGAGACCCTGCTAATTCCCCTCAGGGCTTTCATAAGGACACCCAGACCCTTCTAATGCCCCTCAGGACCCTTATAAAGGCACACAGACCCTTCTAGAGCCTCTCAGGACAGTTTTAAATGCCTCCAGACCCTTCTAATGCCCCTCAGGACCATTCTAAAGGCCCCCAGACCCTTCTAATGCCCCTCAGGGCCTTTCTAAAGGCCCCCATACCCTTCTAATGCCCCTCAGGTCATTTCTAAAGGCACCCAGACCCTTCTAATGCCACTCAGGGCCTTTCTAAAGGCCGGGAGACCCTTATAATCCCACTGAGGGCCTTTAAAAAGGCCCCCAGACCCTTCTGGACCCACTCAGGACGCTTCTTATAGCCCCCAGACCCTTCTAGAGCCCCTCAGGGCCTTTCTAAAGGCCTCCACACCCTTCTAATGACCCTCAAGACCCATGTAAAGGCCCCTAGACCCTTCTAGATTGCCTCAGGACCCATCTAAAAGCCCCCAGACCCTTCTAATGCCTTTCAGGACCCTTATCAAGGCCACAAGACCCTTCTAATGCCCCTCAGGACCTTTCTAAAGGCCATCAGACCCTTCTAATGCCCCTCAGGGCATTTATAAAGGTCCCCAGACCCTTCTACTGCCCCTCAGGAGCATTCTAAAGGCCCCCAGACCCTTCTAATGCCCCACAGGGCCTATCTAAAGGTCCCCAGACCCTTCTAGAGCCCCTGAAGACCCTTCTACAGGCCCCCAGACCCTTATAAAGCCCCTCAGGACCCTTCTAAAGGCCCCCAGACCCTGCTAATTCCCCTCAGGGCTTTTATAAGGGCACCCAGACCCTTCAAATGCCCCTCAGGACCCTTATAAAGGCACCCAGACCTTTCTAGAGCCTCTCAGGACAGTTTTAAATGCCTCCAGACCCTTCTAGACCACCTCAGGAGCATTCTAAAGGCCCCCAGACCCTTCTAATGCCCCACAGGGCCTTTCTAAAGGCCCCCATACCCTTCTAATGCCCCTCAGGTCATTTCTAAAGGCACCCAGACCATTCTGGACCCCCTCAGGACACTTCTAATAGCCCCCAGACCCTTTCAGAGCCCCTCAGGGCCTTTCTAAAGGCCTCCACACCCTTCTAATGACCCTCAAGACCCATGTAAAGGCCCCTAGACCCTTCTAGATTGCCTCAGGACCCATCTAAAAGCCCCCAGACCCTTCTAATGCCTTTCAGGACCCTTATGAAGGCCACAAGACCCTTCTAATGCCCCTCAGGACCTTTCTAAAGGCCCTCAGACCCTTCTAATGCCCCTCAGGGCATTTATAAAGGTTCACAGACCCTTCTAGAGCCCGTCAGGACACTTATAAAGGTCCCCAGACCCTTCTACTGCCCCTAAGGAGCATTCTAAAGGACCTCAGACCCTTCTAATGCCCCACGGGGCCTTTCTAAAGGTCCCCAGACCCTTCTAGAGCCCCTGAAGACCCTTCTAATGGCCCGCAGACCCTTCTAATGCCCCACAGGGCCTTTCTAAAGGTCCCCAGACCCTCCTAGAGCCCCTGAAGACCCTTCTAAAGGCCCCCAGACCCTTATAGAGCCCCTCAGGACCCTTCTAAAGGCCCCCAGACCCTGCTAATTCCTTTCAGTGCTTTTATAATGGCACCCAGACCCTTCTAATGCCCCTCAGGACTCTTATAAAGGCACCCAGACCCTTCTAGAGCCTCTCAGGACAGTTTTAAATGCCTCCAGACCCTTCTAGACCCCCTCAGGACCATTCTAAAGGCCCCCAGACCCTTCTAATGCCCATCAGGGCCTTTCTAAAGGCCCCCATATCCTTCTAATGCCCCTCAGGTCATTTCTAAAGGCACACAGACCCTTATAATGCCACTCAGGGCTTTTCTAAAGGCCGCGAGACCCTTATAATCCCCCTGAGGGCCTTTAAAAAGGCCCCCACACCCTTCTAGACCCCCTCAGGACGCTTCTAATAGCCCCCAGACCCTTCTAGAGCCCCTCAGGGCCTTTCTAAAGGCCTCCACACCCTTCTAATGACCCTCGAGACCCATGTAAAAGCCCCCAGACCCTTCTAGATTGCCTCAGGACCCATCTAAAAGCACCCAGACCCTTCTAATGCCTTTCAGGGCCTTTCTAAAGGACACCACACCCTTCTAATGACCCTCAAGACCCATGTAAAGGCCCCCAGACCATTCTAGATTGCCTCAGGACCCATCTAAAAGCCCCCAGACCGTTCTAATGCATTTCAGGACCCTTATCAAGGCCACAAGACCCTTCTAATGCCCCTCAGGACCTTTCTAAAGGCCCTCAGACCCTTCTAATGCCCCTCAGGGCATTTATAAAGGTTCCCAGACCCATCTACTGCCCCTCAGGAGAATTCTGAAGGCCCCCAGACCCTTCTAATGCCCCACAGGGCCTTTCTAAAGGTCCCCAGACCCCTCTAGAGCCCCTGAAGACCCTTCTAAAGGCCCCCAGACCCTTCTAGATCCCTTCAGGGCCTTTCTAAAGGCCTCCACACCCTTCTAATGATGCTCAGGACCCATGTAAAGGCCCCCAGACCCTTATAGAGCTCCTAAGGACCCTTCTAATGTCCCCCAGACCCTGCTAATTCTCCTCAGGGCTTTTATAAGGGCACCCAAACCCTTCTAATGCCCCTCAGGACCCTTATAAAGGCACCCAGACCCTTCTAGAGCCTCTCAGGACAGTTTTAAATGCCTCCAGACCCTTCTAGACCCCCTCAGGACCATTCTAAAGGACCCCAGACCCTTCTAATGCCTGTCAGGACCCTTCTAAAGGCCCCCAGACCCTTCTAATGCCCCTCAGGACCCTTATAAAGTCCCCCAGACCATTCTAATGCCCCGCAGGGCCTTTGTAAATTACCCCAGACACTTCTAGAAACTCTCAGGGCATTTCTGTATGACCCCAGACCCTTGTAATGCCCCTCAGGGCCTTTCTAAAGGCCCCCACACCCTTCTAAAGGCCCCCATACCCTTCTAATGCCCCTCAGGACATTTCTAAAGGCACCCAGACCCTTCTAATGCCACTCAGGGCCTTTCTAAAGGCTGCGAGACCCTTATAATCCCCCTGAGGGCCTTTAAAAAGGCCCCCAGACCCTTCTGGACACCCTCAGGACGCTTCTAATAGCCCCCAGACCCTTCTAGAGCCCCTCAGGGCCTTTCTAAAGGCCTCCACACCCTTCTAATGACCCTCAAGACCCATGTAAAGGCCCCCAGACCCTTGTAGAATGCCTGAGGACCCATCTAAAAGCCCCCAGACCCTTCTAATGCCTTTCAGGGCCTTTCTAAAGGCCTCCACACCCTTCTAATGACCCTCAACACCCATGTAAAGGCCCCCAGACCCTTCTAGATTGCCTCAGGACCCATCCAAAAGCCCCCAGACCCTTCTAATGCCTTTCAGGACCCTTATGAAGGCCACAAGACCCTTCTAATGCCCCTCAGGACCTTTCTAAAGGCCCGCAGACCTTTCTAGTGCCCCTCAGGGCATTTATAAAGGTTCCCATACCCTTCTAGAGCCTGTCAGGACCCTTATAAAGGTCCCCAGACCATTCTAGAGCCCCTGAAGACCCTTTTAAAGGCACCCAGACCCTTATAGAGCCCCTCAGGACCCTTCTAAAGTCCCCCAGACCCTGCTAATTCCCCTCAGGGCTTTTATAAGGGCACCCAGACCCATCTAATGCCCCTCAGGACATTTCTAAAGGCCCCCAGACCTTTCTAGAGCCCCTCAGGACATTTCTAAAGGCACCCAGACCCTTCTAATGCCACTCAGGGCCTTTCTAAAGGCCGCGAGACCTTTATAATCCCCCTTAGGGCCTTTGAAGAGGCCCCCAGACCCTTCTGGACCCTTTCAGGACGCTTCTAATAGCCCCCAGACCCTTCTAGAGCCCCTCAGGGCCTTTCTAAAGGCCTCCACACCCTTCTAATGACCCTCAAGACCCATGTAAAGGCCCCCAGACCCTTCTAGATTGCCTCAGGACCCATCTAAAAGCCCCCAGACCCTTCTAATGCCTTTCAGGGCCTTTCTAAAGGCCTCCACACCATTCTAATGACCCTCAAGTCCCATGTAAAGGCCTCTAGACCCTTTTAGATTGCCTCAAGACCCATCTAAAAGTCCCCAGACCCTTCTAATGCTTTTCAGGACCCTTATGAAGGCCACAAGACCCTTCTAATGCCCCTCATTACCTTTCTAAAAGCCCTCAGACCCTTCTAATGCCCATCAGGGCCCTTCTAAAGGCCCCCAGACCCTTCTAATGCCCCTCAGGGCCTTTCTAAAGTACCCCAGACACTTCTAGAACCTCTCAGGGCCTTTCTATATGACCCCAGACCCTTGTAATGCCCCTCAGGGCTTTTCTAAAGGCCCCCATAGCCTTCTAATGCCCCTCAGGACATTTCTAAAGGCCCCCAGACCCTTCTAGAGCCCCTCAGGACATTTCTAAAGGCACCCAGACCCTTCTAATGCCACTCAGGGCCTTTCTAAAGGCCGCGAGACCCTTATAATCCCCCTGAGGTCCTTTAAAAAGGCCCCCAGACCCTTCTGGAACCCCTCAGGACGCTTCTAATAGCCCCCAGACCCTTCTAGAGCCCCTCAGCGCCTTTCTAAAGGCCTCCACACCCTTCTAATGACCCTCAAGACCAATGTAAAGGCCTCTAGACCCTTCTAGATTTGCTCAAGACCCACCTAAAAGACCCCAGACCCTTCTAATTCCTTTCAGGACCCTTATGAAGGCCACAAGACCCTTCTAATGCCACTCAGGACCTTTCTAAAGGCCCTCAGACCCTTCTAATGCGCCTCAGGGCATTTATAAAGGTTCCCAGACCCTTCTAGAGCCCGTCAGGACCCTTATAAAGGCCCCCAGACCATTCTAGAGCCCCTCAGGACACTTCTACAGGCCCGCAGACCATTCTAATGCCCGTCAGGGCCTTTCTAAAGGTCCCCAGACCCTTCTACTGCCCCTCAGGAGCATTCTAAAGGCCCCCAGACCCTTCTAATGCCCCACAGGGCCTTTCTAAAGGTCTCCAGACCCTTCTAGAGCACCTGAAGACCCTTCTAAAGGCCCCCAGACCCTTGTAATGCCCCTCAAGGCCTTTCTAAAGTACGCCAGACACTTCTAGAAACTATCAGGGCCTTTCTATATGACCCGAGACCCTTCTAATGCCTGTCAGGGCCTTTCTAAAGGCCGCGAGACCCTTATAATCCCCCTGAGGTCCTTTAAAAAGGCACCCAGACCCTTCTGCACCCCCTCAGGACGCTTCTAATAGCCCCCAGACCCTTTTAGAGCCCCTCAGGGCCTTTCTAAAGGCCTCCACAACCTTCTAATGACCCTCAAGACCCATGTAAAGGCCCCCAGATCCTTCTAGATTGCCTCAGGACCCATCTAAAAGACCCCAGACCCTTCTAATGCCTTTCAGGACCCTTATGAAGGCCACAAGACCCTTCTAATGCCCCTCAGGACCTTTCTAAAGGCCCTCAGACCCTTCTAATGCCCCTCAGGGCATTTATAAAGGTTCCCAGACCCTTCTAGAGCCCGTCAGGACCCTTATAAAGGCCCCCAGACCATTCTAGAGCCCCTCAGGACACTTCTAAAGGCCCCCAGACCCTTCTAATGCCCCACAGGGCCTTTCTAAATGTCCCCAGACCCTTCTAGAGCCCCTGAAGACCATTCAAAAGGCCCCCAGACCATTATAGAGCCACTCAGGACCCTTCTAAAGTCCCCCAGACCCTGCTAATTCCTCTCAGGGTTTTTATAAGGGCACCCAGACCCTTCTAATACCCCTCAGGACCCTTATAAAGGCACCCAGACCCTTCTAGAGCCTCTCAGGACAGTTTTAAATGCCTCCAGACCCTTCTAGAACACCTCAGGACCATTCTAAAGGCCCCCAGACCCTTCTAATGCCCCTCAGGACCTTTCTAAAGGCCCCCAGACCCTTCTAATGCCCCTCAGGACATTTCTAAAGGCCCCCAGACCCTTCTAATGCCCCTCAGGACATTTCTAAAGGCCCCCAGACCCTTCTAGACCCGCTCAGGACATTTCTAAAGGCACCCAGACCCTTCTAATGCCACTCAGGGCCTTTCTATAGGCCGCGAGACCCTAATAATCCCCCTGAGGGCCTTTAAAAACCCCCCCAGACCCTCCGGGACCCCCTCAGGATGCTTCTAATAGCCCCCAGACCCTTCTAATGCATTTCAGGGCCTTTCTAAAGGCCTCCACACCCTTCTAATGACCCTCAAGACCCATGTAAAGGCCCCCAGACCCTTCTAGATTGCCTCAGGACCCATCTAAAAGCCCCCAGACCCTTCTAATGCATTTCAGGACCCTTATGAAGGCCACAAGACCCTTCTAATGCCCCTCAGGACCTTTCTAAAGGCCCTCAGACCCTTCTAATGCCCCTCAGGGCATTTATAAAGGTTCCCAGACCCTTCTAGAGCCCGTCAGGAAACTTATAAAGGCCCCCAGACCATTCTAGAGCCCCTCAGGACACTTCTAAAGGCCCACAGACCATTCTAATGCCCGTCAGGGCCTTTATAAAGGTCCTCAGAACCTTCTACAGCCCCTCAGGAGCATTCTAAAGGCCCCCAGACCCTTCTAATGCCCCACAGGGCCTTTCTAAAGGTCCCCAGACCCTTCTAGAGCCCCTGAAGACCCTTCTAAAGGCCCCCAGACCCTTATAGAGCCCCTCAGGACCCTTCTAAAGTCCCCCAGACCCTGCTAATTCCCCTCAGGGCTTTTATAAGGGCACCCAGACCCTTCTAAAGCCCCTCATTTCCCTTATAAAGGCACCCAGACCCTTCTAGAGCCTCTCAGGACAGTTTTAAATGCCTCCAGACCCTTCTAGAACCCCTCAGGACCATTCTAAAGGCCCCCAGACCCTTCTAATGCCCCTCAGGGCCTTTCTAAAGTACCCCAGACACTTCTAGAACTTCTCAGGGCCTTTCTATATGACCCCAGACCCTTGTAATGCCACTCAGGGCAATTCTAAAAGCCGCGAGACCCTTATAATCCCCCTGAGGGCCTTTAAAAAGGCCCCCAGACCCTTCTGGACCATCTCAGGACGCTTCTAATAGCCCCCAGACCATTCTAGAGCTTCTCAGCGCCTTTCTAAAGGCCTCCACACCCTTCTAATGACCCTCAAGACCCATGTAAAGGCCCCCAGACCCTTCTAGATTGCTTCAGGACCCATCTAAAAGCCCCCAGACCCTTCTAATGCCCCTCAGGACCCTTCTAAAGGCCCTCAGACCCTTCTAATGCCCCTCAAGACCTATGTAAAGGCCCCTAGACCCTTCTAGATTGCCTCAGGACCCATCTAAAAGCCCCAAGACCCTTCTAATGCATTTCAGGACCCTTATGAAGGCCACAAGACCCTTCTAATGCCCCTCAGGACCTTTCTAAAGGCCCTCAGACCCTTCTAATGCCCCTCAGGGCATTTATAAAGGTTCCCAGACCCTTCTAGAGCCCGTCAGGACCCCTATAAAGGCCCCCAGACCATTCTAGAGCCCCTCAGGACACTTCTAAAGGCCCGCAGACCATTCTAATGCCCGTCAGGGCCTTTATAAAGGTCCCCAGACCCTTCTACTGCCCCTCAGGAGCATTCTAAAGGCCGCCAGACCCTTCTAATGCCCCACAGGGCCTTTCTAAAGGTCCACAGACCCTTCTAGAGCCCCTGAAGACCCTTCTAAAGGCCCCCAGACCCTGCTAATTCCCCGCAGGGCTTTTATAAGGGCACCCAGACCCTTCTAATGCCCCTCAGGACCCTTATAAAGGCACCAGGACCCTTCTAGAGCCTCTCAGGACAGTTTTAAATGCCTCCAGACCCTTCTAGACCCCCTCAGGACCATTCTAAAGGCCCCCAGACCCTTCTAATGCCCCTCAGGTCCATTCTAAAGGCCCCCAGACCATTCTAATGCCCCTCAGGGCCTTTCTAAAGTACCCCAGACACTTCTAGAACCTCTCAGGGCCTTTCTATATGACCCCAGACCCTTGTAATGCCCCTCAGGGCCTTTTTAAAGGCCCCCAGACCCTTGTAATGCCCCTCAGGACATTTCTAAAGGCCCCCAGACCCTTCTAGAGCCCCTCAGGACATTTCTAAAGGCACCCAGACCCTTCTAATGCCCCACAGGGCCTTTCTAAAGGCCGCTAGACCCTTATAATCCCCCTGAGGGCCTTTATAAAGGCCCCCAGACCCTCCGGGGCCCCCCTCAGGATGCTTCTAATAGCCCCCAGACCCTTCTAATGCATTTCAGGGCCTTTCTAAAGGCATCCACACCCTTCTAATGACCCTCAAGACCCATGTAAAGGCCCCCAGACCCTTCTAGATTGCCTCAGGACCCATCTAAAAGCCCCCAGACCCTTCTAATGCCTTTCAGGACCCTTATGAAGGTCACAAGACCCTTCTAATGCCCCTCAGGACCTTTCTAAAGGCCCTCAGACCCTTCTAATGCCCCTCAGGGCATTTATAAAGGTTCCCAGACCCTTCTAGAGCCCGTCAGGACCCTTATAAAGGCCCCCAGACCATTCTAGAGCCCCTCAGGACACTTCTAAAGGCCCACAGACTATTCTAATGCCCGTCAGGGCCTTTATAAAGGTCCCCAGACCCTTCTACTGCCCCTCAGGAGCATTCTAAAGGCCCCCAGACCCTTCTAATGCCCCACAGGGCCTTTCTAAAGGTCCCCAGACCCTTCTAGAGCCCCTGAAGACCCTTCTAAAGGCCCGCAGACCCTTATAGAGCCCCTCAGGACCCTTCTAAAGTCCCCCAGACCCTGCTAATTCCTTTCAGGTCTTTTATAAGGGCACCCAGACCCTTCTAATGCCCCGCAGGGCCTTTCTAAAGTACCCCAGACACTTCTAGAACCTCTCAGGCCCTTTCTATATGATCCGAGACCCTTGTAATGCCCCTAAGGGCCTTTCTATAGACCCCCATACCCTTCTAATGCCCCTCAGGACATTTCTAAAGGCCCCCAGACCCTTCTAGAGCCACTCAGGACATATCTAAAGGCGCCCAGACCCTTCTAGAGCCTCTCAGGACATTTCTAAAGGCACCCAGACCATTCTAATGCCACTAAGGGCCTTTCTAAAGGCCGCGAGACCCATATAATCCCCCTGAGGGCCTTTAAAAAGGCCCCCAGACCCTTCTGGACCCCCTCAGGACACTTCTTATAGCCTCCAGACCCTTCTAGAGCCTTTCAGGGTCTTTCTAAAGGCATCCACACCCTTCTAATGACCCTCAAGACCCATGTAAAGGCCCCTAGACCTTTCTAGATTGCCTCAGGACCCATCTAAAAGCCCCCAGACCCTTCTAATGCCTTTCAGGACCCTTATGAAGGCCACCAGACCCTTCTAATGCCCCTCAGGACCATTCTAAAGGCCCTCAGACCCTTCTAATGCCCCTCAGGGCATTAAAAAAGGTTCCCAGACCCTTCTAGAGCCCATCAGGACCCTTATAAATGCCCCCAGACCATTCTAGAGCTCCTGAGGACACTTCTAAAGGCCCGCAGACCATTCAAATGCCCGTAAGGGCCTTTATAAAGGTCCCCAGACCCTTCTACTGCCCCTCAGGAGCATTCTAAAGTCACCCAGACCCTTCTAATGCCCCACAGGGCCTTTCTAAAGGCCCCCAAACCCTTATAGAGCCCCTCAGGACCCTTCTAAATTCCCCCAGACCCTGCTAATTCCCCTCAGGGCCCTTATAAAGGCACCCAGACCCTTCTAGAGCCTCTCAGGACAGTTTTAAATGCCTCCAGACCCTTCTAGACCCCCTCAGGTCCATTCTAAAGGCCCCCAGACCCTTCTAATGCCCCTCAGGGCCTTTCTAAAGTACCCCAAACACTTCTAGAACCTCTCAGGGCCTTTCTATATGACCCCAGACCCTTGTAATGCCCCTCAGGGCCTTTCTAAAGGCCCCCATACCCTTCTAATGCCCCTGAAGACCCTTCTAAAGGCCCCCAGACCCTTCTAGAGCCCCTCAGGACATTTCTAAAGGCACCCAGAACCTTCTAATGCCACTCAGGGCCTTTCTAAAGGCTGCGAGACCCTTATAATCCCCCTAAGGACCTTTAAAAAGGCCCCCAGACCCTTCTGGACCCCCTCAGGACGCTTCTAATAGCCCCCAGACCATTCTACAGCCCCTCAGGGCCTTTCTAAAGGCCTCCACACCCTTCTAATGACCCTCAAGACCCATGTAAAGGCCCCCAGACCCTTCTAGATTGCGCAGGACCAATCTAAAAGCCCCCAGACCCTTCTAATGCCCCTCAGGACCCTTCTAAAGGCGCCCAGACCATTCTAATACCCCTCAGGACCCTTCTAAAGTCCCCCAGACCCTGCTAATTCCACTCAGGGCTATTATAAGGGCCACAAGACCCTTCAAATGCCCCTCAGGACCCTTATAAAGGCACCCAGACCCTTCTAGAGCCTCTCAGGACAGTTTTAAATGCCTCCAGACCCTTCTAGACCCCCTCAGGACCATTCTAAAGGCCCCCAGACCATTCTAATGCACCTCAGGACCATTCTAAAGGCCCCCAGTCCCTTCTAATGCACCTCAGGACCTTTCTAAAGTACCCCAGACACTTCTAGAACCTCTCAGGGCCTTTCTATATGACACCAGACCCTTGTAATGCCCCTCAGGGCCTTTCTAAATGCCCCCATACCCTTCTAATGACGCTGAGGACATTTCTAAAGGCGCCCAGACCCTTCAAGAGCCCCTCAGGACATTTCTAAAGGCACCCAGAACCTTCTAGAGCATCTCAGGACAGTTTTAAATGCCTCCAGACCATTCTAGACCCCCTGAGGACCATTCTAAAGGCCCCCAGACCCTTCTAATGCCCCTCAGGAGCATTCTAAAGGCCCCCAGACCATTCTAATGCCCCTCAGGGCCTTTCTAAAGGTCCCCAGACCCTTCTAGAGCCCCTGAAGAACCTTCTAAAGGCCCCCAGACCCTTCTAATGCCCCTCAGGGCCTTTCTAAAGTACCCCAGACACTTCTAGAACCTCTCAGGGCCTTTCTATATGACCCCAGACCCTTGTAATGCCCCTCAGGTCCTTTCTAAAGGCCCCCATACCCTTTTAATGACCCTCAGGACATTTCTAATGGCCCCCAGACCCTTCAAGAGCCCCTCAGGACATTTCTAAAGGCACCCAGAACCTTCTAATACCACTCAGGGCCTTTCTAAAGGCTGCGAGACCCTTATAATCCCCCTGAGGACCTTTAAAAAGGCACCCAGACCCTTCTGGACCCCCTCAGGACGCTTCTAATAGACCCCAGACCCTTCTAGAGCCCCTCAGGGCCTTTCTAAAGGCCTCCACACCCTTCTAATGACCCTCAAGACCCATGTAAAGGCCTCTAGACCCTTCTAGATTGCCTCAGGACCCATCTAAAAGCCTCCAGACCCTTCCAATGCCTTTCAGGACCATTATGAAGGCCACAAGACCCTTCTAATGCCCCTCAGGACCTTTCTAAAGGCCCTCAGACCCTTCTAATGCCCCTCAGGGCATTTATAAAGGTTCCCAGACCCTTCTAGAGCCCGTCAGGACCCTTATAAAGGCCCCCAGACCATTCTAGAGCCCCTCAGGACACTTGTAAAGGCCCGCAGACCATTCTAATACACGTCAGGGCCTTTCTAAAGGTCCCCAGACCCTTCTACTGCCCCTCAGGAGCATTCTAAAGGCCCCCAGACCCTTCTAATGCCCCACAGGGCCTTTCTAAAGGTCCCCAGACCCTTCTAGAGCCCCTGAAGACCCTTCTAAAGGCCCCCAGACCCTTATAGAGCCCCTCAGGACCCTTCTAAAGTCCCCCAGACCCTGCTAATTCCCCGCAGGGCTTTTATAAGGGCACCCAGACCCTTCTAATGCCCCTCAGGACCCTTATAAAGGCACCAGGACCCTTCTAGAGCTTCTCAGGACAGTTTTAAATGCCTCCAGACCCTTCTAGACTCCCCTCAGGACCATTCTAAAGGCCCCCAGATCCTTCTAATGCCCCTAAGGGCCTTTCTAAAGGCCCCCATACTTTTGTAATGCCCCTCACGTCATTTCTAAAGGCACCCAGACCCTTCTAATGCCACTCAGGGCCTTTCTAAAGGCCGCGAGACCCTTATAATCCCCCTGAGG
Organism: Coccyzus lansbergi; assembly: GCA_033558105.1. Lineage (NCBI taxonomy): Eukaryota > Metazoa > Chordata > Aves > Cuculiformes > Coccyzidae > Coccyzus > Coccyzus lansbergi. Next base: position 277,492 of record JAUMJK010000558.1, read on the forward strand.
GCCTTTAAAAAGGCCCCCAGACCCTTCTGGACCCCCTCAGGACGCTTCTAATAGCCCCCAGACCATTCTACAGCCCCTCAGGGCCTTTCTAAAGGCCTCCACACCCTTCTAATGACCCTCAAGACCCATGTAAAGGCCCCCAGACCCTTCTAGATTGCGCAGGACCAATCTAAAAGCCCCCAGACCATTCTAATGCCCCTCAGGACCCTTCTAAAGGCGCCCAGACCATTCTAATGCCCCTCAGGAACCTTCTAAAGTCCCCCAGACCCTGCTAATTCCACTCAGGGCTATTATAAGGGCCACAAGACCCTTCAAATGCCCCTCAGGACCCTTATAAAGGCACCCAGACCCTTCTAGAGACTCTCAGGACAGTTTTAAATGCCTCCAGACCCTTCTAGACCCCCTCAGGACCATTCTAAAGGCCCCCAGACCCTTCTAATGCACCTCAGGACCATTCTAAAGGACCCCAGTCCCTTCTAATGCACCTCAGGACCTTTCTAAAGTACCCCAGACACTTCTAGAACCTCTCAGGGCCTTTCTATATGACACCAGACCCTTGTAATGCCCCTCAGGGCCTTTCTAAAGGCCCCCATACCCTTCTAATGACACTGAGGACATTTCTAAAGGCCCCCAGACCCTTCAAGAGCCCCTCAGGACATTTCTAAAGGCACCCAGAACCATCTAGATCATCTCAGGACAGTTTTAAATGCCTCCAGACCATTCTAGACCCCCTGAGGACCATTCTAAAGGCCCCCAGACCCTTCTAATGCCCCTCAGGACATTTCTAAAGGCCCCCAGACCCTTCTAATGCACCTCATGGCCTTTCTAAAGTACCCCAGACACTTCTAGAACCTCTCAGGGCCTTTCTATATGACCCCAGACCCTTGTAATGACCCTAAGGGCCTTTCTAAAGGCCCCCATACACATCTAATGCCCTTCAGGACCATTCTAAAGGCCCCCAGACCCTTCTAATGCCCCTCAGGGCCTTTCTAAAGTACCCCAGACACTTCTAGAACCTCTCAGGGCCTTTCTATATGACCCCAGACCCTTGTAATGCCCCTCAGGGCCTTTCTAATGGCCCCCATACCCTTCCAATGACCCTCAGGACATTTCTAATGGCCCCCAGACCCTTCAAGAGCCCCTCAGGACATTTCTAAAGGCACCCAGAACCTTCTAATGCCACTCAGGGCCTTTCTAAAGGCTGCGAGACCCTTATAATCCCCCTGAGGACCTTTAAAAAGGCCCCCAGACCCTTCTGGACCCCCTCAGGACGCTTCTAAATAGACCCCAGACCCTTCTAGAGCCCCTCAGGGCCTTTCTAAAGGCCTCCACACCTTTCTAATGACCCTCAAGACCCATGTAAAGGCCCCTAGACCCTTCTAGATTGCCTCAGGACCCATCTAAAAGCCTCCAGACCCTTCCAATGCCTTTCAGGACCATTATGAAGGCCACAAGACCCTTCTTATGCCCCTCAGGACCTTTCTAAAGGCCCTCAGACCCTTCTAATGCCCCTCAGGGCATTTATAAAGGTTCCCAGACCCTTCTAGAGCCCGTCAGGACCCTTATAAAGGCCCCCAGACCATTCTAGAGCCCCTTAGGACACTTCTAAAGGCCCGCAGACCATTTTAATGCCCGTCAGGGCCTTTATAAAGGTCCCCAGACCCTTCTACTGCCCCTCAGGAGCATTCTAAAGGCCCCCAGACCCTTCTAATGCCCCACAGGGCCTTTCTAAAGGTCCCCAGACCCTTCTAGAGCCCCTGAAGACCCTTCTAAAGGCCCCCAGACCCTTCTAGAGCCCCTCAGGACCCTTCTAAAGTCCCCCAGACCCTGCTAATTCCCCTGAGGGCTTTTATAAGGGCACCCAGACCCTTCTAATGCCCCTGAGGACCTTATAAAGGCACCAGGACCCTTCTAGAGCCTCTCAGGACAGTTTTAAATGCCACCATACCCTTCTAGACTCCCCTCAGGACCATTCTAAAGGCCCCCAGATCCTTCTAATGCCCCTCAGGGCCTTTCTAAAGGCCCCCATACTTTTGTAATGCCCCTCACGTCATTTCTAAAGGCACTCAGACCCTTCTAATGCCACTCAGGGCCTTTCTAAAGGCCGCGAGACCCTTATAATCCTCCTGAGGGCCTTTAAAAAGGCCCCCAGACCCTTCTGGACCCCCTCAGGACGCTTCTAATAGACCCCAGACCCTTCTAGAGCCCCTCAGGGCCTTTCTAAAGGCATCCACACTCTCCTAATGACCCTCAAGACCCATGTAAAGCCCCCCAGACCCTTCTAGATTGCCTCAGGACCCATCTAAAAGCCCCCAGACCCTTCTAATGCCTTTCAGGGCCTTTCTAAAGGCCTCCACACCCTTCTAATGACCCTCAAGACCCATGTAAAGGCCCCTAGACCCTTCTAGATTGCCTCAGGACCCATCTAAAAGCCCCCAGACCCTTCTAATGCCTTTCAGGACCCTTATCAAGGCCACAAGACCCTTCTAATGCCCCTCGGGACCTTTCTAAAGGACCTCAGACCCTTCTAATGCCCCTCAGGGCATTTATAAAGGTCCCCAGACCCTTCTACTGCCCCTCAGGAGCATTCTAAAGGCCCCCAGACCCTTGTAATGCCCCACAGGGCCTATCTAAAGGTCCCCAGACGCTTCTAGAGCCCCTGAAGACCCTTCAAAAGGCCCCCAGACCATTATAGAGCCCCTCAGGACCCTTCTAAAGTCCCCCAGACCCTGCTAATTCCTCTCAGGGCTTTTATAAGGGCACCCAGACCCTTCTAATGCCCCTCAGGACCCTTATAAAGGCACCCAGATCCTTCTAGAGCCTCTCAGGACAGTTTTAAATGCCTCCAGACCCTTCTAGACCCCCTCAGGACCATTCTAAAGGCCCCCAGACCATTCTAATGCCCCTCAGGACATTTCTAAAGGCCCCCAGACCCTTCTAGAGCCCCTCAGGACATTTCTAAAGGCACCCAGACCCTTGTAATGCCACTCAGGGCCTTTCTAAAGGCCGCGAGTCCCTTATAATCCCCCTGAGGGCCTTTAAAAAGGCCCCCAGACTCTCCGGGACCCCCTCAGGATGCTTCTAATAGCCCCCAGACTCTTCTAATGCCTTTCAGGGCCTTTCTAAAGGCCTCCACACCCTTCTAATGACCCTCTAAGATCCATGTAAAGGCCCCCAGACCCTTCTAGATTGCGCAGGACCCATCTAAAAGCCCCCAGACCCTTCTAATGCCCCTCAGGACCCTTCTAAAGGCGCCCAGACCATTCTAATGCCCCTCAGGACCATTCTAAAGTCCCCTGACCCTGCTAATTCCACTCAGGGCTATTATAAGGGCCACAAGACCCTTCAAATGCCCCTCAGGACCCTTATAAAGGCACCCAGACCCTTCTAGAGCCTCTCAGGACAGTTTTAAATGCCTCCAGACCCTTCTAGACCCCCTCAGGACCATTCTAAAGGACCCCAGACCCTTCTAATGCCCCTCAGGACCCTTCTAAAGGCCCCCAGACCCTTCTAATGCCCCTCAGGGCCTTTCTAAAGTACCCCAGACACTTCTAGAACCTCTCAGGGCCTTTCTATATGACCCCAGACCCTTGTAATGCCTCTCAGGGCCTTTCTAAAGGCCCCCATACCCTTCGAATGACCCTCAGGACATTTCTAATGGCCCCCAGACCCTTCAAGAGCCCCTCAGGACATTTCTAAAGGCACCCAGAACCTTCTAATGCCACTCAGGGCCTTTCTAAAGGCTGCGAGACCCTTATAATCCCCCTGAGGACCTTTAAAAAGGCCCCCAGACCCTTCTGGACCCCCTCAGGACGCTTCTAATAGACCCCAGACCCTTCTAGAGCCCCTCAGGGCCTTTCTAAAGGCCTCCACACCCTTCTAATGACCCTCAAGACCCATGTAAAGGCCCCTAGACCCTTCTAGATTGCCTCAGGACCCATCCAAAAGCCTCCAGACCCTTCCAATGCCTTTCAGGACCATTATGAAGGCCACAAGACCCTTCTAATGCCCCTCAGGACCTTTCTAAAGGCCCTCAGACCCTTCTAATGCCCCTCAGGGCATTTATAAAGGTTCCCAGACCCTTCTAGAGCCCGTCAGGAGCCTTATAAAGGCCCCCAGACCATTCTAGAGCCCCTCAGGACACTTCTAAAGGCCCGCAGACCATTCTAATGATGGTCAGGGCCTTTATAAAGGTCCCCAGACCCTTCTCCTGCCCCTCAGGAGCATTCTAAAGGCCCCCATACCCTTCTAATGCCCCACAGGGCCTTTCTAAAGGTCCCCAGACCCTTCTAGAGCCCCTGAAGACCCTTCTAAAGGCCCCCAGACCCTTCTAGAGCCCCTGAAGACCCTTCTAAAGTCCCCCAGACCCTGCTAATTCCCCACAGGGCTTTTATAAGGGCACCCAGACCCTTCTAATGCCCCTCAGGACCCTTATAAAGGCACCAGGACCCTTCTAGAGCCTCTCAGGACAGTTTTAAATGCCTCCAGACCCTTCTAGACTCCCCTCAAGACCATTCTAAAGGCCCCCAGATCCTTCTAATGCCCCTCAGGGCCTTTCTAAAGGCCCCCACACTTTTGTAATGCCCCTCAGGTCTTTTCTAAAGGCACCCAGACCCTTCTAATGCCACTCAGGGCCTTTCTAAAGGCCGCGAGACCCTTATAATCCTCCTGAGGGCCTTTAAAAAGGCCCCCAGACCCTTCTGGACCACTCAGGACGCTTCTAATAGACCCCAGACCCTTCTAGAGCTCCTCAGGGCCTTTCTAAAGGCATCCACACCCTCCTAATGACCCTCAAGACCCATGCAAAGCCCCACAGACCCTTCTAGATTGCCTCAGGACCCATCTAAAAGCCCCAAGACCCTTCTAATGCCTTTCAGGGCCTTTCTAAAGGCCTCCACACCCTTCTAATGACCCTCAAGACCCATGTAAAGGCCCCTAGACCCTTCTAGATTGCCTCAGGACCCATCTAAAAGCCCCCAGACACTTCTAATGCCTTTCAGGACCCTTATGAAGGCCACCAGACCCTTCTAATGCCCCTCAGGACCTTTCTAAAGGCCCTCAGACCCTTCTAATGCCCCTCGGGGCTTTTATAAAGGCTCCCAGACCCTTCTAGAGCCCGTCAGGACCCTTATAAAGGCCCCCAGACCATTCTAGAGCCCCTCAGGACAATTCTAAAGGCCCGCAGACCATTCTAATACCCGTCAGGGCCTTTATAAAGGTCCCCAGACCCTTCTACTGCCCCTCAGGAGCATTCTAAAGGCACCCAGACCCTTCTAATGCCGCTCAGGACCTTTCTAAAGGTCCCCAGACCCTTATAGAGCCCCTCAGGACCCTTCTAAAGTCGCCCAGACCCTGCTAATTCCCCTCAGGGCCCTTATAAAGGCACCCAGACCCTTCTAGAACCTATCAGGACAGTTTTAAATGCCTCCAGACCATTCTAGACCCCCTCAGGTCCATTCTAAAGGCCCCCAGACCCTTCTAATGCCCCTCAGCGCCTTTCTAAAGTACCCCAGACAAATCTAGAACCTCTCAGGGCCTTTCTATATCACCCCAGACCCTTGTAATGCCCCTCAGGGCCTTTCTAAAGGCCCCCATACCCTTCTAATGCCCCTGAAGACCCTTCTAAAGGCACCCAGACCCTTCTAGAGCCCCTCAGGACATTTCTAAAGGCACCCAGAACCTTCTAATGCCACTCAGGGCCTTTCTAAAGGCTGCGAGACCCTTATAATCCCACTAAGGACATTTAAAAAGGCCCCCAGACCCTTCTGGACCCCCTCAGGACGCTTCTAATAGCCCCCAGACCATTCTACAGCCCCTCAGGGCCTTTCTAAAGGCCTCCACACCCTTCTAATGACCCTCAAGACCCATGTAAAGGCCCCCAGACCCTTCTAGATTGCGCAGGACCCATCTAAAAGCCCCCAGAACCTTCTAATGCCCCTCAGGACCCTTCTAAAGGCGCCCAGACCATTCTAATGCCCCTCAGGACCCTTCTAAAGTCCCCCAGACCCTGCTAATTCCACTCAGGGCTATTATAAGGGCCACAAGACCCTTCAAATGCCCCTCAGGACCCTTATAAAGGCACCCAGACCCTTCTAGAGCCTCTCAGGACAGTTTTAAATGCCTGCAGATCATTCTAGACCCCCTCAGGACCATTCTAAAGGCCCCCAGACCCTTCTAATGCCCCTCAGGACCCTTCTAAAGGCTCCCAGACCCTTCTAATGCCCCTCAGGACCCTTCTAAAGGCCCCCAGACCCTTCTAATGCACCTCATGGCCTTTCTAAAGTACCCCAGACACTTCTAGAACCTCTCAGGGCCTTTCTATATGACCCCAGACCCTTGTAATGAACCTAAGGGCCTTTCGAAAGGCCCCCATACACTTCTAATGCCCTTCAGGACCCTTCTAAAGGCCCCCAGACCCTTCTAATGCCCCTCAGGGCCTTTCTAAAGTACCCCAGACACTTCTAGAACCTCTCAGGGCCTTTCTATATGACCCCAGACCCTTGTAATGCCCCTCAGGGCCTTTCTAAAGGCCCCCATACCTTTCTAATGACCCTCAGGACATTTCTAATGGCCCCCAGACCCTTCAAGAGCCCCTCAGGACATTTCTAAAGGCACCCAGAACCTTCTAATACCACTCAGGGCCTTTCTAAAGGCTGCGAGACCCTTATAATCCCCCTGAGGACATTTAAAAAGGCCCCCAGACCCTTCTGGACCCCCTCAGGACGCTTCTAATAGCCCCCAGACCATTCTACAGCCCCTCAGGGCCTTTCTAAAGGCCTCCACACCCTTCTAATGACCCTCAAGACCCATGTAAAGGCCTCTAGACCCTTCTAGATTGCCTCAGGACCCATCTAAAAGCCCCCAGACTCTTCTAATGCCTTTCAAGGCCTTTCTAAAGGCCGCGAGACCCTTATAAACCCCCTGAGGGCCTTTAAAAAGGACCCCAGACCCTCCGGGACCCCCTCAGGATGCTTCTAATAGCCCCCAGACCCTTCTAATGCATTTCAGGGCCTTTCTAAAGGCCTCCACACCCTTCTAATGACCCTCAAGACCCATGTAAAGGCCCCCAGACCCTTCTCGATTGCCTTCAGGACCCATCTAAAAGCCCCCAGACCCTTCTAATGCCTTTCAGGACCCTTATGAAGGCCACAAGACCCTTCTAAAGCCCCTCAGGACCTTTCTAAAGGCCCTCAGACCCTTCTAATGCCCCTCAGGGCATTTATAAAGGTTCCCAGACCCTTCTAGAGCCCGTCAGGACCCTTATAAAGGCCCCCAGACCATTCTAGAGCCCCTCAGGACACTTCTAAAGGCCCGCAGACCATTCTAATGCCCGTCAGGGCCTTTATAAAGGTCCCCAGACCCTTCTACTGCCCCTCACGAGCATTCTAAAGGCGCCCAGACCCTTCTAATGCCCCACAGGGCCTTTCTAAAGGTCCCCAGACCATTCTAGAGCCCCTGAAGACCCTTCTAAAGGCCCGCAGACCATTATAGAGCCCCTCAGGACCCTTCTAAAGTCCCCCAGACCCTGCTAATTCCTTTCAGGTCTTTTATAAGGGCACCCAGACCCTTCTAATGCCCCGCAGGACCCTTCTAAAGGCCCCCAGACCCTTCTAATGCCCCTCAGGGCCTTTATAAAGTACCCCAGACACTTCTAGAACCCCTCAGGCCCTTTCTTTATGATCCGAGACCCTTGTAATGACCCTCAGGGCTTTTCTAAAGACCCCCATACCCTTCTAATGCCCCTCAGGACATTTCTAAAGGCCCCCAGACCCTTCTAGAGCCCCTCAGGACATATCTAAAGGCCCCCAGACCCTTCTAGAGCCCCTCAGGACATTTCTAAAGGCACCCAGACCATTAATATGCCACTCAGGGCCTTTCTAAAGGCCGCGAGACCCATATAATCCCCCTGAGGGCCTTTAAAAAGGCCCCCAGACCATTCTGGACACCCTCAGGACACTTCTAATAGCCCCCAGACCCCTCTAGAGCCCCTCAGGGCCTTTCTAAAGGCCTCCACACTCTTCTAATGACCCTCAAGACCCATGTAAAGGCCCCTAGACCCTTCTAGATTGCCTCAGGACCCATCTAAAAGCCCCCAGACCCTTCTAATGCCCCTCAGGGCCTTTCTAAAGTACCCCAGACACTTCTAGAACCTCTCAGGGCCTTTCTATATGACCCCAGACCCTTGTAATGCCCTCAGGGCCTTTCTAAAGGCCCCCATACCCTTCTAATGCCCCTGAAGACCCTTCTAAAGGCCCCCAGACCCTTCTAGAGCCCCTCAGGACATTTCTAAAGGCACCCAGAACCTTCTAATGCCACTCAGGGCCTTTCTAAAGGCTGCGAGACCCTTATAATCCCCCTAAGGACCTTTAAAAAGGTCCCCAGACCATTCTGGACCAACTCAGGACGCTTCTAATAGCCCCCAGACCATTCTACAGCCCCTCAGGGCCTTTCTAAAGGCCTCCACACCCTTCTAATGACCCTCAAGACCCATGTAAAGGCCCCTGGACCCTTCTAGATTGCCTCAGGACCCATCTAAATGCCTCCAGACCCTTCCAATGCCTTTCAGGACCCTTATGAAGGTCACAAGACCCTTCTAATGCCCCTCAGGACCTTTCTAAAGGCCCTCAGACCCTTCTAATGCCCCTTAGGGCATTTATAAAGGTTCCCAGACCCTTCTAGAGCCCGTCAGGACCCTTATAAAGGCCCCCAGACCATTCTAGAGCCCCTTAGGACACTTCTAAAGGCCCGCAGACCATTCTAATGCCCGTCAGGGCCTTTCTAAAGGTCCCCAGACCCTTCTACTGCCCCTCAGGAGCATTCTAAAGGCCCCCAGACCCTTCTAATGCCCCACAGGGCCTTTCTAAAGGTCCCCAGACCCTTCTAGAGCCCCTGAAGACCCTTCTAAAGGCCCCCAGACCCTTATAGAGCCCCTCAGGTCACTTCTAAAGTCACCCAGACCCTGCTAATTCCCCGCAGGGCTTTTATAAGGGCACCCAGACCCTTCTAATGCCCTTCAGGACCCTTATAAAGGCACCAGGACCCTTCTAGAGCCTCTCAGGACAGTTTTAAATGCCTCCAGACCCTTCTAGACTCCCCTCAGGACCATTCTAAAGGCCCCCAGATCCTTCTAATGCCTCTCAGGGCCTTTCTAAAGGCCCCCATACTTTTGTAATGCCCCTCACGTCATTTCGAAAGGCACCCAGACCCTTCTAATGCCACTCAGGGCCTTTCTAAAGGCCGCGAGACCCTTATAATCCCCCTGAGGTCCTTTAAAAAGGCCCCCAGACCCTTCTGGACCCCCTCAGGACGCTTCTAATAGACCCCAGACCCTTCTAGAGCTCCTCAGGGCCTTTCTAAAGGCATCCACACCCTTCTAATGACCCTCAAGACCCATGTAAAGCCCCCCAGACCCTTCTAGATTGCCTCAGGACCCATCTAAAAGCCCCCAGACCCTTCTAATGCCTTTCAGGGCCTTTCTAAAGGCCTCCACACCATTCTAATGACCCTCAAGACCCATGTAAAGGCCCCTAGACCCTTCTAGATTGCCTCAGGACCCATCTAAAAGCCCCCAGACCCTTCTAATGCCTTTCAGGACCCTTATCAAGGCCACAAGACCCTTCTAATGCCCCTCAGGACCTTTTTAAAGGCCCTCAGACCCTTTAATGCCCCTCAGGGCATTTATAAAGGTTCCCAGACCCTTCTAGAGCCCGTCAGGACACTTATAAAGGTCCCCAGACCCTTCTACTGCCCCTCAGGAGCATTCTAAAGGCCCCCAGACCCTTCTAATGCCCCACAGGGCCTTTCTAAAGGTCCCCAGACCCTTCTAGAGCCCCTGAAGACCCTTCAAAAGGCCCCCAGACCATTATAGAGCCCCTCAGGACCCTTCTAAAGTCCCCCAGACCCTGCTAATTCCTCTCAGGGCTTTTATAAGGGCACCCAGACCCTTCTAATGCCCGTCAGGACCCTTATAAAGGCACCCAGATCCTTCTAGAGCCTCTCAGGACAGTTTTAAATGCCTCCAGACCCTTCTAGACCCCCTCAGGACCATTCTAAAGGCCCCCAGACCCTTCTAATGCCCCTCAGGTCCATTCTAAGCCCCCCAGACCATTCTAATGCCCCTCAGGGCCTTTCTAAAGTACCCCAGACACTTCTAGAACCTCTCAGGCCCTTTCTATATGACCCCAGACCCTTGTAATGCCCCTCAGGGCCTTTTTAAAGGCCCCCAGACCCTTCTAATGCCCCTCAGGACATTTCTAAATGCCCCCAGACCCTTCTAGAGCCCCTCAGGACATTTCTAAAGGCACCCAGACTCTTCTAATGCCACTCAGGGCCTTTCTAAAGGCCGCGAGACCCTTATAATCCCCCTGAGGGCCTTTAAAAAGGCCCCCAGACCCTCCGGGACCCCCTCAGGATGCTTCTAATAGCCCCCAGACCCTTCTAATGCATTTCAGGGCCTTTCTAAAGGCATCGACACCCTTCTAATGACCCTCAAGACCCATGTAAAGGCCCCTAGACCCTTCTAGATTGCCTCAGGACCCATCTAAAAGCCCCCAGACCATTCTAATGCCTTTCAGGACCCTTATGAAGGTCACAAGACCCTTCTAATGCCCCTCAGGACCTTTCTAAAGGCCCTCAGACCCTTCTAATGCCCCTCAGGGCATTTATAAAGGTTCCCAGACCCTTCTAGAGCCCGTCAGGACCCTTATAAAGGCCCCCAGACCATTCTAGATCCCCTCAGGACACTTCTAAAGGCCCACAGACTATTCTAATGCCCGTCAGGGCCTTTATAAAGGTCCCCAGACCCTTCTACTGCCCCTCAGGAGCATTCTAAAGGCCCCCAGACCCTTCTAATGCCCCACAGGGCCTTTCTAAAGGTCCCCAGACCCTTCTAGAGCCCCTGAAGACCCTTCTAAAGGCCCGCAGACCCTTATAGAGCCCCTCAGGACCCTTCTGAAGTCCCCCAGACCCTGCTAATTCCCCTCAGGTCTTTTATAAGGGCCACAAGACCCTTCTAATGCCCCTCAGGGCCCTTATAAAGGCACCCAGACCCTTCTAGAGCCTCTCAGGACAGTTTTAAATGCCTCCAGACCCTTCTAGAACCCCTCAGGTCCATTCTAAAGGCCCCCAGACCCTTCTAATGCCCCTCAGGGCCTTTCTAAAGTACCCCAGACACTTCTAGAACCTCTCAGGGCCTTTCTATATGACCCCAGACCCTTGTAATGCCACTCAGGGCCTTTCTAAAGGCCCCCATACCTTTCTAAATCCCCTGAAGACCCTTCTAAAGGACCCCAGACCCTTCTAGAGCCCCTCAGGACATTTCTAAAGGCACCCAGAACCTTCTAATGCCACTCAGGGCCTTTCTAAAGGCTGCGAGACCCTTATAATCCCCCTGAGGACCTTTAAAAAGGTCCCCAGACCCTTCTGGACCCACTCAGGACGCTTCTAATAGCCCCCAGACCATTCTACAGCCCCTCAGGGCCTTTCTAAAGGCCTCCACACCATTCTAATGACCCTCAAGACCCATGTAAAGGCCCCCAGACCCTTCTAGATTGCGCAGGACCCATCTAAATGCCCCCAGACCCTTCTAATGCCCCTCAGGACCCTTCTAAAGGCGCCCAGACCATTCTAATGCCCCTCAGGACCCTTCTAAAGTCCCCCAGACCATGCTAATTCCACTCAGGGCTATTATAAGGGCCACAAGACCCTTCAAATGCCCCTCAGGACCCTTATAAAGGCACCCAGACCCTTCTAGAGCCTCTCAGGTCAGTTTTAAATGCCTCCAGACCCTTCTAGACCCACTCAGGACCATTCTAAAGGCCCCCAGACCCTTCTGATGCACCTCAGGACCCTTCTAAAGGCCCCCAGACCCTTCTAATGCACCTCAGGGCCTTTCTAAAGTACCCCAGACACTTCTAGAACCTCTCAGGGCCTTTCTATATGACACCAGACCCTTGTAATGCCCCTCAGTGCCTTTCTAAAGGCCCCCATACCCTTCTAATGACCCTGAGGACATTTCTAAAGGCCCCCAGACCCTTCAAGAGCCCCTCAGGACATTTCTAAAGGCACCCAGAACCTTCTAGAGCATCTCAGGACAGTTTTAAATGCCTCCAGACCATTCTAGACCCCCTGAGGACCATTCTAAAGGCCCCCAGACCCTTCTAATGCCCCTCAGGACCCTTCTAAAGGCCCCCAGACCCTTCTAATGCACCTCATGGCCTTTCTAAAGTACCCCAGACACTTCTAGAACCTCTCAGGACCTTTCTATATGACCCCAGACCCTTGTAATGACCCTAAGGGCCTTTCTAAAGGCCCCCATACACTTCTAATGCCCCTCAGGAGCATTCTAAAGGCCCCCAGACCCTTCTAATGCCCCTCAGGGCCTTTCTAAAGTACCCCAGACACTTCTAGAACCTCTCAGGGCCTTTCTATATGACCCCAGACCCTTGTAATGCCCCTGAGGGCCTTTCTAAAGGCCCTCAGACCCTTCTAATGCCTTTAAGGGCATTTATAAAGGTTCCCAGACCCTTCTAGAGCCCGTCAGGACCCTTATAAAGGCCCCCAGATCATTCTAGAGCCCCTCAGGACACTTCTAAAGGCCCGCAGACCATTCTAATGCCCGTCAGGGCCTTTATAAAGGTCCCCAGACCCTTCTCCTGCCCCTCAGGAGCATTCTAAAGGCCCCCAGACCCTTCTAATGCCCCACAGGGCCTTTCTAAAGGTCCCCAGACCCTTCTAGAGCCCCTGAAGACCCTTCTAAAGGCCCCCAGACCCTTATAGAGCCCCTCAGGACCCTTCTAATGTCCCCCAGACCCTGCTAATTCCCCTCAGGGCTTTTATAAGGGCCACAAGACCCTTCTAATGCCCCTCAGGACCCTTATAAAGGCACCCAGACCCCTCTAGAGCCTCTCAGGACAGTTTTAAATGACTCCAGACCCTTCTAGACCCCCTCAGGACCATTCTAAAAGCCCCAGACCCTTCTAATGCCGCTCAGGACCCTTCTAAAGGCCCCCAGACCCTTCTAATGCCCATCAGGGCCTTTCTAAAGTACCCCAGACACTTCTAGAACCTCTCAGGGCCTTTCTATATGACCCCAGACCCTTGTAATGCCCCTCAGGGCCTTTCTATATGACCCCAGACCCTTGTAATGCCCCTCAGGGCCTTTCTAAAGGCCCCCATACCCTTCTAATGCCCCTGAAGACCCTTCTAAAGGCCCCCAGACCCTTCTAGAGCCCCTCAGGACATTTCTAAAGGCACCCAGAACCTTCTAATGCCACTCAGGACCTTTCTAAAGGCTGCGAGACCCTTATAATCCCCCTGAGGACCTTTAAAAAGGCCCCCAGACCCTTCTGGACCCCCTCAGGACGCTTCTAATAGACCCCAGACCCTTCTAGAGCCCCTCAGGGCCTTTCTAAAGGCCTCCATACCCTTCTAATGACACTCAAGACCCATGTAAAGGCCCCCAGACCATTCTAGATTGCCTCAGGACCCATCCAAAAGCCCCCAGACCCTTCTAATGCCTTTCAGGGCCTTTCTAAAGGCCTCCACACCCTTCTAATGACTCTCAAAACCCATGTAAAGGCCCCTAGACCCTTTTAGATTGCCTCAGGACCAATCTAAAAGCCCTCAGACCCTTCTAATGCCCCTCAGGGCCTTTCTAAATTACCCCAGACACTTCTAGAACCTCTCAGGGCCTTTCTATATGACCCCAGACCCTTGTAATGCCCCTCAGGGCCTTTCTAAATGCCCCCAGACCATTCTAGAGCCCCTCAGGACACTTCTAAATCCCGCAGACCATTCTAATGCCCGTCAGGGCCTTTATAAAGGTCCCCAGACCCTTCTACTGCCCCTCAGGAGCATTCTAAAGGCCCCCAGACCCTTCTAATGCCCCACACGGCCTTTCTAAAGGTCCCCAGACCCTTCTAGAGCCCCTGAAGACCATTCTAAAGGCCCCCAGACCCTTATAGAGCCCCTCAGGACCCTTCTAAAGTCCCCCAGACCCTCCTAATTCCCCTCAGGTCTTTTATAAGGGCCACAAGACCCTTCTAATTCCCCTCAGGACCCTTATAAAGGCACCCAGACCCTTCTAGAGCCTCTCAGGACAGTTTTAAAAGCCTCCAGACCCTTCTAGACCCCCTCAGGACCATTCTAAAGGCTCCCAGACCCTTCTAATGCCCCTCAGGACACTTCTAAAGGCCCCCAGACCCTTCTAATGCCCCTCAGGACCCTTATAAAGTCCCCCAGACCCTTCTAATGCCCCGCAGGGCCTTTCTAAATTACCCCAGACACTTCTAGAACCTCTCAGGGCCTTTCTATATGACCCCAGACCCTTTTAATGCCCCTCAGGGCCTTTCTAAAGGCCCCCACACCCTTCTAATGACCCTCAGGACATTTCTAAAGGCCCCCAGACCATTCAAGAGCCCCTCAGGACATTTCTAAAGGCACCCAGAACCTTCTAATGCCACTCAGGACCTTTCTAAAGGCTGCGAGACCCTTATAATCCCCCTGAGGACCTTTAAAAAGGCCCCCAGACCCTTCTGAACCCCCTCAGGACGCTTCTAATAGACCCCAGACCCTTCTAGAGCCCCTCAGGGCCTTTCTAAAGGCCTCCACACCCTTCTAATGACCCTCAAGACCCATGTAAAGGCCCCCAGACCCTTCTAGATTGCCTCAGGACCCATCCAAAAGCCCCCAGACCATTCTAATGCCTTTCAGGGCCTTTCTAAAGGCCTCCACACCCTTCTAATGACTCTCAAGACCCATGTAAAGGCCCCCAGACCCTTCTAGATTGCCTCAGGACCCATCTAAAAGACCCCAGACCCTTCTAATGCCTTTCAGGACCCTTATGAAGGTCCCCAGACCCTTCTCCTGCCCCTCAGGAGCATTCTAAAGGCCCCCAGACCCTTCTAATGCCCCACAGGGCCTTTCTAAAGGTCCCCAGACCCTTCTAGAGCCCCTGAAGACCCTTCTAAAGGCCCCCAGACCCTTATAGAGCCCCTGAGGACCCTTCTAAAGTCCCCCAGACCCTGCTAGTTCCCCTCAGGTCTTTTATAAGGGCACCCAGAATCTTCTAATGCCCCTCAGGACCCTTATAAAGGCACCCAGACCCTTCTAGAGCCTCTCAGGACAGTTTTAAATGCCTCCAGACCCTTCTAGACCCCCTTAGGACCATTCCAAAGGCCCTCAGACCCTTCTAATGCCCCTCAGGGCATTTATAAAGGTTCCCAGACCCTTCTAGAGCCCGTCAGGACCCTTATAAAGGCCCCCAGACCATTCTAGAGCCCCTCAGGACACTTCTAAATCCCGCAGACCATTCTAATGCCCGTCAGGGCCTTTATAAAGGTCCCCAGACCCTTCTACTGCCCCTCAGGAGCATTCTAAAGGCCCCCAGACCCTTCTAATGCATCACAGGGCCATTCTAAAGGTCCCCAGACCCTTCTAGAGCCCCTGAAGACCATTCTAAAGGCCCCCAGACCCTTATAGAGCCCCTCAGGACCATTCTAAAGTCCCCCAGACCCTGCTAATTCCCCTCAGGGCTTTTATAAGGGCCACAAGACCCTTCTAATGCCCCTCAGGACCCTTATAAAGGCACCCAGACCCTTCTAGAGCCTCTCAGGACAGTTTTAAAAGCCTTCAGACCCTTCTAGACCCCCTCAGGACCATTCTAAAGGCCCCGAGACCCTTCTAATGCCCCTCAGGACCCTTCTAAAGGCCCCCAGACCCTTCTAATGCCCTTCAGGACCCTTATAAAGGCCCCCAGAACCTTCTAATGCGCCGCAGGGCCTTTCTAAATTACCCCAGACCCTTCTAGAGCCCCTCAGGGCCTTTCTAAAGGCCTCCACACCCTTCTAATGACCCTCAAGACCCATGTAAAGGCCCCCAGACCCTTCTAGATTGCATCAGGACCAATCTAAAAGCCCCCAGACCCTTCTAATGCCTTTCAGGACCCTTATGAAGGCCACAAGACCCTTGTAATGCCCCTCAGGGCCTTTCTAAAGGCCGTCAGACCCTTTTAATGCCCCTCAGGGCATTTATAAAGGTTCCCAGACCCTTCTAGAGCCCCTCAGGTCCCTTCTAAAGGCCCCCAGACCATTCTAGAGCCCCTCAGGACACTTCTAAAGGCCCGCAGACCATTCTAATGCCCGTCAGGGCCTTTATAAAGGTCCCCAGACCCTTCTACTGCCCCTCAGGAGCATTCCAAAGGCACCCAGACCCTTCTAATGCCTCACAGGGCCTTTCTAAAGGTCCCCCAGACCCTTATAGAGCCCCTCAGGACCCTTCTAATGTCCCCCAGACCCTGCTAATTCCCCTCAGGGCTTTTATAAGGGCCACAAGACCCTTCTAATGCCCCTCAGGACCCTTCTAAAGGCCCCCAGACCCTTCTAATGCCCCTCAGGACCCTTATAAAGGCCCCCAGACCCTTCTAATGCCCCGCAGGGCCTTTCTAAATTACCCCAGACACTTCTAGATCCTTTCAGGGCCTTTCTATATGACCCCAGACCCTTGTAATGCCCCTCAGGGCCTTTCTAAAGGCCCCCACACCATTCTAATGACCCTCAGGACATTTCTAAAGGCCCCCAGACCATTCAAGAGCCACTCAGGACATTTCTAAAGGCACCCAGACCCTTCTAATGCCACTCAGGGCCTTTCTAAAGGCCGCGAGACCCTTATAATCCCCCTGAGGGCCTTTAAAAATGCTCCCAGACCCTTCTGGAACCCCTCAGGACGCTTCTAATAGCCCCCAGACCCTTCTAGAGCCCCTCAGGGCCTTTCTAAAGGCCTCCATACCCTTCTAATGACACTCAAGACCCATGTAAAGGCCCCCAGACCCTTCTAGATTGCCTCAGGACCCATCCAAAAGCCCCCAGACCCTTCTAATGCCTTTCAGGGCCTTTCTAAAGGCCTCCACACCCTTCTAATGACTCTCAAAACCCATGTAAAGGCCCCTAGACCCTTCTAGATTGCCTCAGGACCAATCTAAAAGCCCTCAGACCCTTCTAATGCCCCTCAGGGCCTTTCTAAATTACCCCAGACACTTCTAGAACCTCTCAGGGCCTTTCTATATGACCCCAGACCCTTGTAATGCCCCTCAGGGCCTTTCTAAATGCCCCCAGACCATTCTAGAGCCCCTCAGGACACTTCTAAATCCCGCAGACCATTCTAATGCCCGTCAGGGCCTTTATAAAGGTCCCCAGACCCTTCTACTGCCCCTCAGGAGCATTCTAAAGGCCCCCAGACCCTTCTAATGCCCCACACGGCCATTCTAAAGGTCCCCAGACCCTTCTAGAGCCCCTGAAGACCATTCTAAAGGCCCCCAGACCCTTATAGAGCCCCTCAGGACCCTTCTAAAGTCCCCCAGACCCTGCTAGTTCCCCTCAGGTCTTTTATAAGGGCACCCAGAATCTTCTAATGCCCCTCAGGACCCTTATAAAGGCACCCAGACCCTTCTAGAGCCTCTCAGGACAGTTTTAAATGCCTCCAGACCCTTCTAGACCCCCTTAGGACCATTCCAAAGGCCCTCAGACCCTTCTAATGCCCCTCAGGGCATTTATAAAGGTTCCCAGACCCTTCTAGAGCCCGTCAGGACCCTTATAAAGGCCCCCAGACCATTCTAGAGCCCCTCAGGACACTTCTAAATCCCGCAGACCATTCTAATGCCCGTCAGGGCCTTTATAAAGGTCCCCAGACCCTTCTACTGCCCCTCAGGAGCATTCTAAAGGCCCCCAGACCCTTCTAATGCATCACAGGGCCATTCTAAAGGTCCCCAGACCCTTCTAGAGCCCCTGAAGACCATTCTAAAGGCCCCCAGACCCTTATAGAGCCCCTCAGGACCATTCTAACGTCCCCCAGACCCTGCTAATTCCCCTCAGGGCTTTTATAAGGGCCACAAGACCCTTCTAATGCCCCTCAGGACCCTTATAAAGGCACCCAGACCCTTCTAGAGCCTCTCAGGACAGTTTTAAAAGCCTCCAGACCCTTCTAGACCCCCTCAGGACCATTCTAAAGGCCCCGAGACCCTTCTAATGCCCCTCAGGACCCTTCTAAAGGCCCCCAGACCCTTCTAATGCCCTTCAGGACCCTTATAAAGGCCCCCAGAACCTTCTAATGCGCCGCAGGGCCTTTCTAAATTACCCCAGACCCTTCTAGAGCCCCTCAGGGCCTTTCTAAAGGCCTCCACACCCTTCTAATGACCCTCAAGAGCCATGTAAAGGCCCCCAGACCCTTCTAGATTGCATCAGGACCAATCTAAAAGCCCCCAGACCCTTCTAATGCCTTTCAGGACCCTTATGAAGGCCACAAGACCCTTGTAATGCCCCTCAGGGCCTTTCTAAAGGCCGTCAGACCCTTTTAATGCCCCTCAGGGCATTTATAAAGGTTCCCAGACCCTTCTAGAGCCCCTCAGGTCCCTTATAAAGGCCCCCAGACCATTCTAGAGCCCCTCAGGACACTTCTAAAGGCCCGCAGACCATTCTAATGCCCGTCAGGGCCTTTATAAAGGTCCCCAGACCCTTCTACTGCCCCTCAGGAGCATTCCAAAGGCACCCAGACCCTTCTAATGCCTCACAGGGCCTTTCTAAAGGTCCCCCAGACCCTTATAGAGCCCCTCAGGACCCTTCTAATGTCCCCCAGACCCTGCTAATTCCCCTCAGGGCTTTTATAAGGGCCACAAGACCCTTCTAATGCCCCTCAGGACCCTTCTAAAGGCCCCCAGACCCTTCTAATGCCCCTCAGGACCCTTATAAAGGCCCCCAGACCCTTCTAATGCCCCGCAGGGCCTTTCTAAATTACCCCAGACACTTCTAGATCCTCTCAGGGCCTTTCTATATGACCCCAGACCCTTGTAATGCCCCTCAGGGCCTTTCTAAAGGCCCCCACACCCTTCTAATGACCCTCAGGACATTTCTAAAGGCCCCCAGACCATTCAAGAGCCACTGAGGACATTTCTAAAGGCACCCAGACCCTTCTAATGCCACTCAGGGCCTTTCTAAAGGCCGCGAGACCCTTATAATCCCCCTGAGGGCCTTTAAAAATGCCCCCAGACCCTTCTGGACCCCCTCAGGACGCTTCTAATAGCCCCCAGACCCTTCTAGAGCCCCTCAGGGCCTTTCTAAAGGCCTCCACACCCTTCTAATGACCCTCAAGACCCATGTAAAGGCCCCCAGACCCTTCTAGATTGCATCAGGACCCATCTAAAAGCCCCCAGACCCTTCTAATGCCTTTCAGGGCCTTTCTAAAGGCCTCCACACCCTTCTAATAACCCTCAAGACCCATGTAAAGGCCCCCAGACCCTTCTAGATTGCCTCAGGACCCATCTAAAAGACCCCAGACCCTTCTAATGCCTTTCAGGACCCTTATGAAGGCCACAAGACCCTTCTAATGCCCCTCAGGGCATTTATAAAGGCCCCCAGACCATTCTAATGCCCCTCAGGGCATTTATAAAGGTTCCCAGACCCTTCTAGAGCCTGTCAGGACACTTATAAAGGTCCCCAGACCCTTCTACTGCCCCTCAGGAGCATTCTAAAGGCACCCAGACCCTTCTAATGCCCCACAGGGCCTTTCTAAAGGTCCCCCAGACCCATATAGAGCCCCTCAGGACCCTTCTAATGTCCCCCAGAGCCTGCTTATTCCCCTCAGGGCTTTTATAAGGGCCACAAGACCCTTCTAATGCCCCTCAGGACCCTTATAAAGGCACCCAGACCCCTCTAGAGCCTCTCAGGACAGTTTTAAATGCCTCCAGACCCTTCTAGACCCCCTCAGGACCATTCTAAAAGCCCCAGACCCTTCTAATGCCGCTCAGGACCCTTCTAAAGGCCCCCAGACCCTTCTAATGCCCATCAGGGCCTTTCTAAAGTACCCCAGACACTTCTAGAACCTCTCAGGGCCTTTCTATATGACCCCAGACCCTTGTAATGCCCCTCAGGGCCTTTCTAAAGGCCCCCATACCCTTCTAATGCCCCTCAGGACATTTCTAAAGGCCCCCAGACCCTTCTAGAGCCCCTCAGGACATTTCTAAAGGCACCCAGAACCTTCTAATGCCACTCAGGACCTTTCTAAAGGCTGCGAGACCCTTATAATCCCCCTGAGGACCTTTAAAAAGGCCCCCAGACCCTTCTGGACCCCCTGAGGACGCTTCTAATAGACCCCAGACCCTTCTAGAGCCCCTCAGGGCCTTTCTAAAGGCCTCCATACCCTTCTAATGACCCTCAAGACCCATGTAAAGGCCCCCAGACCCTTCTAGATTGCCTCAGGACCCATCCAAAAGCCCCCAGACCCTTCTAATGCCTTTCAGGGCCTTTCTAAAGGCCTCCACACCCTTCTAATGACTCTCAAAACCCATGTAAAGGCCCCTAGACCCTTCTAGATTGCCTCAGGACCAATCTAAAAGCCCTCAGACCCTTCTAATGCCCCTCAGGGCCTTTCTAAAGTACCCCAGACACTTCTAGAACCTCTCAGGGCCTTTCTATATGACCCCAGACCCTTGTAATGCCCCTCAGGGCCTTTCTAAATGCCCCCAGACCATTCTAGAGCCCCTCAGGACACTTCTAAATCCCGCAGACCATTCTAATGCCCGTCAGGGCCTTTAGAAAGGTCCCCAGACCCTTCTACTGCCCCTCAGGAGCATTCTAAAGGCCCCCAGAGCCTTCTAATGCCCCACACGGCCTTTCTAAAGGTCCCCAGACCCTTCTAGAGCCCCTGAAGACCATTCTAAAGGCCCCCAGACCCTTATAGAGCCCCTCAGGACCCTTCTAAAGTCCCCCAGACCCTCCTAATTCCCCTCAGGTCTTTTATAAGGGCCACAAGACCCTTCTAATTCCCCTCAGGACCCTTATAAAGGCACCCAGACCCTTCTAGAGCCTCTCAGGACAGATTTAAAAGCCTCCAGACCCTTCTAGACCCCCTCAGGACCATTCTAAATGCCCCCAGACCCTTCTAATGCCCCTCAGGACACTTCTAAAGGCCCCCAGACCCTTCTAATGCCCCTCAGGACCCTTATAAAGTCCCCCAGACCCTTCTAATGCCCCGCAGGGCCTTTCTAAATTACCCCAGACACTTCTAGAACCTCTCAGGGCCTTTCTATATGACCCCAGACCCTTTTAATGCCCCTCAGGGCCTTTCTAAAGGCCCCCACACCCTTCTAATGACCCTCAGGACATTTCTAAAGGCCCCCAGACCATTCAAGAGCCCCTCAGGACATTTCTAAAGGCACCCAGACCCTTCTAATGCCTCTCAGGGCCTTTCTAGAGGCCTCCACACCCTTCTAATGACCCTCAAGACCCATGTAAAGGCCCCCAGACCCTTCTAGATTGCCTCAGGACCCATCCAAAAGCCCCCAGACCCTTCTAATGCCTTTCAGGACCCTTATGAAGGCCACAAGACCCTTCTAATGCCCCTCAGGACCTTTGTAAAGGCCCTCAGACCCTTCTAATGCCCCTCAGGGCATTTATAAAGGTTCCCAGACCCTTCTAGAGCCCGTCAGGACCCTTATAAAGGAACCCAGACCATTCTAGAGCCCCTCAGGACACTTCTAAAGGCCCGTAGACCATTCTAATGCCCGTCAGGGCCTTTATAAAGGTCCCCAGACACTTCTACTGCCCCTAAGGAGCATTCTAAAGGCACCCAGACCCTTCTAATGCCCCACAGGGCCTTTCTAAAGGTCCCCCAGACCCTTATAGAGCCCCTCAGGACCCTGCTAAAGTCCCCCAGACCCTGCTAATTCCCCTCAGGGCTTTTATAAGGGCCACAAGACCCTTATAATGCCCCTCAGGACCCTTATAAAGGCACCCAGACCCCTCTAGAGCCTCTCAGGACAGTTTTAAATGCCTCCAGACCCTTCTAGACCCCCTCAGGACCATTCTAAAAGCCCCCAGACCCTTCTAATGCCGCTCAGGACCCTTCTAAAGGCCACGAGACCCTTCTAATGCCCCTCAGGGCCTTTCTAAAGTACCCCAGACACTTCTAGAACCTCTCAGGGCCTTTCTATATGACCCCAGACCCTTGCAATGCCCCTCAGGGCCTTTCTAAAGGCCCCCATACCCTTCTAATGCCCCTCAGGGCATTTCTAAAGGCCCCCAGACCCTTCAAGAGCCCCTCAGGACATTTCTAAAGGCACCCAGAACCTTCTAATGCCACTCAGGACCTTTCTAAAGGCTGCGAGACCCTTATAATCCCCCTGAGGACCTTTAAAAAGGCCCCCAGACCCTTCTGAACCCCCTCAGGACGCTTCTAATAGACCCCAGACCCTTCTAGAGCCCCTCAGGGCCTTTCTAAAGGCCTCCACACCCTTCTAATGACACTCAAGACCCATGTAAAGGCCCCCAGACCCTTCTAGATTGCCTCAGGACCCATCCAAAAGCCCCCAGACCAT
Source organism: Coccyzus lansbergi (assembly GCA_033558105.1). NCBI lineage: Eukaryota > Metazoa > Chordata > Aves > Cuculiformes > Coccyzidae > Coccyzus > Coccyzus lansbergi. Next base: position 299,855 of record JAUMJK010000558.1, read on the forward strand.
TCTAATGCCTTTCAGGGCCTTTCTAAAGGCCTCCACACCCTTCTAATGACTCTCAAGACCCATGTAAAGGCCCCCAGACCCTTCTAGATTGCCTCAGGACCCATCTAAAAGACCCCAGACCCTTCTAATGCCTTTCAGGACCCTTATGAAGGTCCCCAGACCCTTCTCCTGCCCCTCAGGAGCATTCTAAAGGCCCCCAGACCCTTCTAATGCCCCACAGGGCCTTTCTAAAGGTCCCCAGACCCTTCTAGAGCCCCTGAAGACCCTTCTAAAGGCCCCCAGACCCTTATAGAGCCCCTGAGGACCCTTCTAAAGTCCCCCAGACCCTGCTAGTTCCCCTCAGGTCTTTTATAAGGGCACCCAGAATCTTCTAATGCCCCTCAGGACCCTTATAAAGGCACCCAGACCCTTCTAGAGCCTCTCAGGACAGTTTTAAATGCCTCCAGACCCTTCTAGACCCCCTTAGGACCATTCCAAAGGCCCTCAGACCCTTCTAATGCCCCTCAGGGCATTTATAAAGGTTCCCAGACCCTTCTAGAGCCCGTCAGGACCCTTATAAAGGCCCCCAGACCATTCTAGAGCCCCTCAGGACACTTCTAAATCCCGCAGACCATTCTAATGCCCGTCAGGGCCTTTATAAAGGTCCCCAGACCCTTCTACTGCCCCTCAGGAGCATTCTAAAGGCCCCCAGACCCTTCTAATGCCCCACAGGGCCATTCTAAAGGTCCCCAGACCCTTCTAGAGCCCCTGAAGACCATTTTAAAGGCCCCCAGACCCTTATAGAGCCCCTCAGGACCCTTCTAAAGTCCCCCAGACCCTGCTAATTCCCCTCAGGGCTTTTATAAGGGCACCCAGAATCTTCTAATGCCCCTCAGGACCCTTATAAAGCCACCCAGACCCTTCTAGACCCCCTCAGGACCATTCTAAAGGCACCCAGACACTTCTAATGCCCCTCAGGGCCTTTCTAAAGGCCCCCATACCCTTCTAATGCCCCTCAGGACATTTCTAAAGGCACCCAGAACCTTCTAATGCCACTCAGGACATTTCTAAAGGCCCCCAGACCCTTCAAGAGCCCCTCAGGACATTTCTAAAGGCACCCAGAACCTTCTAATGCCACTCAGGACCTTTCTAAAGGCTGCGAGACCCTTATAATCCCCCTGAGGACCTTTAAAAAGGCCCCCAGACCCTTCTGGACCCCCTCAGGACGCTTCTAATAGCCCCCAGACCATTCTAGAGCCCCTCAGGGCTTTTCTAAAGGCCTCCACACCCTTCTAATGACTCTCAAGACCCATGTAAAGGCCCCCAGACCCTTATAGATTGCCTCACGACCCATCTAAAAGACCCCAGACCCTTCTAATGCCTTTCAGGACCCTTATGAAGGTCACAAGACCCTTCTACTGCCCCTCAGGACCTTTCTAAAGGCCCTCAGACCCTTCTCATGCCCCTCAGGGCATTTATAAAGGTTCCCAGACCCTTCTAGAGCCCGTCAGGACCCTTCTAAAGGCCCCCAGACCCTTATAGAGCCCCTCAGGACCCTTCTAAAGTACCCCAGACCCTGCTAGTTCCCCTCAGGTCTTTTATAAGGGCACCCAGAATCTTCTAATGCCCCTCAGGACCCTTATAAAGGCACCCAGACCCCTCTAGAGCCTCTCAGGACAGTTTTAAATGCCTCCAGACACTTCTAGACCCCCTCAGGACCATTCTAAAGGCCCCCAGACCCATCTAATGCAGCTCAGGACCCTTCTAAAGGCCCCCAGACCCTTCTAATGCCTCTCAGGGCCTTTCTAAAGTACCCCAGACACTTCTAGAACCTCTCAGGGCCTTTCTATATGACCCCAGACCCTTGTAATGCCCCTCAGGGCCTTTCTAAAGGCCCCCATACCCTTCTAATGCCCCTCAGGACATTTCTAAAGGCCCCCAGACCCTTCAAGAGCCCCTCAGGACATTTCTAAAGGCACCCCGAACCTTCTAATGCAACTCAGGACCTTTCTAAAGGCTGCGAGACCCTTATAATCCCCCTGAGGACCTTTAAAAAGGCCCCCAGACCCTTCTGGACCACCTCAGGACGCTTCTAATAGACCCCAGACCATTCTAGAGCCCCTCAGGGCCATTCTAAAGGCCTCCACACCATTCTAATGACCCTCAAGACCCATGTAAAGGCCCCCAGACCCTTCTAGATTGCCTCAGGACCCATCCAAAAGCCCCCAGACCCTTCTAATGCCTTTCAGGGCCTTTCTAAAGGCCTCCACACTCTTCTAATGACTCTCAAGACCCATGTAAAGGCCCCTAGACCCTTCTAGATTGCCTCAGGACACATCTAAAAGCCCTCAGACCCTTCTAATGCCTTTGAGGACCCTTATGAAGGCCACAAGACCCTTCTAATGCCCCTCAGGACCTTTCTAAAGGCCCTCAGACCCTTCTAATGCCCCTCAGGGCATTTATAAAGGTTCCCAGACCCTTCTAGAGCCCGTCAGGACCCTTATAAAGGCCCCCAGACCATTCTAGAGCCCCTCAGGACACTTCTAAATCCCGCAGACCATTCTAATGCCCGTCAGGGCCTTTATAAAGGTCCCCAGACCCTTCTACTGCCCCTCAGGAGCATTCTAAAGGTCCCCAGACCCTTCTAATGCCCCACACGGCCTTTCTAAAGGTCCCCAGACCCTTCTAGAGCCCCTGAAGACCCTTCTAAAGGCCCCCAGACCCTTATAGAGCCCCTCAGGACCCTTCTAATGTCCCCCAGACCCTGCTTATTCCCCTCAGGGCTTTTATAAGGGCACCCAGAATCTTCTAATGCCCCTCAGGACCCTTATAAAGGCACCCAGACCCTTCTAGAGCCTCTCAGGACAGTTTTAAAAGCCTCCAGACCCTTCTAGACCCCCTCAGGACCATTCTAAAGGCCCCCAGACCCTTCTAATGCCCCTCAGGACGCTTCTAAAGGCCCCCAGACCCTTCTAGAGCCCCTCAGGACCCTTATAAAGGCCCCCAGACCCTTCTAATGCGCCGCAGGGCCTTTCTAAATTACCCCAGACACTTCTAGAACCTCTCAGGCCCTTTCTATATGACCCCAGACCCTTGTAATGCCCCTCAGGGCCTTTCTAAAGGCCCCCACACCCTTCTAATGACCCTCAGGACATTTCTAAAGGCCCCCAGACCATTCAAGAGCCCCTCAGGACATTTCTAAAGGCACCCAGACCCTTCTAATGCCACTCAGGTCCTTTCTAAAGGCTGCGAGACCCTTATAATCCCCCTGAGGACCTTTAAAAAGGCCCCCAGACCCTTCTGGACTCCCTCAGGACGATTCTAATAGCCCCCAGACCCTTCTAGAGCCCCTCAGGGCCTTTCTAAAGGCCTCCACACCATTCTAATGACCCTCAAGACCCATGTAAAGGCCCCCAGACACTTCTAGATTGCATCAGGACCCATCTAAAAGCCCCCAGACATTTCTAATGCCTTTCAGGGCCTTTCTAAAGGCCTCCACACCCTTCTAATGACCCTCAAGACCCATGTAAAGGCCCCCAGACCCTTCTAGATTGCCACAGGACCCATCTAAAAGACCCCAGACCCTTCTAATGCCTTTCAGGACCCTTATGAAGGCCACAAGACCCTTCTAATGCCCCTCAGGTCCTTTCTAAAGGCCCTCAGACCCTTCTAATGCCCCTCAGGGCATTTATAAAGGTTCCCAGACCATTCTAGAGCCCGTCAGGACCCTTATAAAGGCCCCCAGACCATTCTAGAGCCCCTCAGGACATTTCTAAAGGCACCCAGAACCTTCTAATGCAACTCAGGACCATTCTAAAGGCTGCGAGACCATTATAATCCCCCTGAGGACCTTTAAAAAGGCCCCCAGACCATTCTGGACCTCCTCAGGACGCTTCTAATAGAACCCAGACCCTTCTACAGCCCCTCAGGGCCTTTCTAAAGGCCTCCACACCCATCTAATGACCCTCAAGACCCATGTAAAGGCCCCCAGACCCTTCTAGATTGACTCAGGACCCATCCAAAAGCCCCCAGACCCTTCTAATGCCTTTCAGGGCCTTTCTAAAGGCCTCCACACCCTTCTAATGACTCTCAAGACCCATGTAAAGGCCCCTAGACCCTTCTAGATTGCCTCAGGACCCATCTAAAAGCCCTCAGACCCTTCTAATGCCTTTGAGGACCCTTATGAAGGCCACAAGACCCTTCTAATGCCCCTCAGGACCTTTCTAAAGGCCCTCAGACCCTTCTAATGCCCCTCAGGGCATTTATAAAGGTTCCCAGACCCTTCTAGAGCCCGTCAGGACACTTATAAATCCCGCAGACCATTCTAATGCCTGTCAGGGCCTTTATAAAGGTCCCCAGACCCTTCTACTGCCCCTCAGGAGCATTCTAAAACCACCCAGACCCTTCTAATATCCCACACGGCCTTTCTAAAGGTCCCCAGACCCTTCTAGACCCCCTGAAGACCCTTCTAAAGGCCCCCAGACCCTTATAGAGCCCCTCAGGACCCTTCTAAAGTCCCCCAGACCCTGCTAATTCCCCTCAGGGCTTCTATAAGGGCCACAAGACCTTTCTAATGCCCCTCAGGACCCTTATAAAGGCACCCAGACCCTTCTAGAGCCTCTCAGGACAGTTTTAAAAGCCTCCAGACCCTTCTAGACCCCCTCAGGACCATTCTAAAGCTCCCCAGACCCTTCTAGTGCCCCTCAGGACCCTTCTAAAGGCCCCCAGACCCTTCTAATGCGCCGCAGGGCCTTTCTAAATTACCCCAGACACTTCTAGAACCTCTCAGGGCTTTTCTATATGACCCCAGACCCTTGTAATGCCCCTCAGGGCCTTTCTAAAGGACCCCACACCCTTCTAATGACCCTCAGGACATTTCTAAAGGCCCCTAGACCACTGAAGAGCCCCTCAGGACATTTCTAAAGGCACCCAGACCCTTCTAATGCCACTCAGGGCCTTTCTAAAGGCTGCGAGACCCTTATAATCCCCCTGAGGGCCTTTAAAAAGGCCCCCAGACCCTTCTGGACCCCCTCAGGACGCTTCTAATAGCCCCAGACCCTTCTAGAGCCCCTCAGGGCCTTTCTAAAGGCCTCCACACCCTTCTAATGACCCTCAAGACCCATGTAAAGGCCCCTAGACCCTTCTAGATTGCCTCAGGAACCATCTAAAAGCCCCCAGACCCTTCTAATGCCTTTCAGGACCCTTATGAAGGCCACAAGACCCTTCTAATGCCCTTCAGGACCTTTCTAAAGGCCCTCAGACCCTTCTAATGCCCCTCAGGGCATTTATAAAGGCCCCCAGACCACTCTGGAGCCCCTCAGGACACTTCTAAAGGCCCGCAGACCATTCTAATGCCCGTCAGGGCCTTTATAAAGGTACCCAGACCCTTCTACTGCCCCTTAGGAGCATTCTAAAGGCACCCAGACCCTTCTAATGCCCCACAGGGCCTTTCTAAAGGTCCCCCAGACCTTTATAGAGCCCCTCAGGACCCTTCTAAAGTCCCCCAGACCCTGCTAATTCCCCTCAGGGCTTTTATAAGGGCCACAAGACCCTTCTAATGCCCCTCAGGACCCTTATAAAGGCACCCAGACCCCTCTAGAGCCTCTCAGGACAGTTTTAAATGCCTCCAGACCCTTCTAGACCCCCTCAGGACCATTCTAAAAGCCCCCAGACCCTTCTAATGCCGCTCAGGACCCTTCTAAAGGCCACGAGACCCTTCTAATGCCCCTCAGGGCCTTTCTAAAGTACCCCAGACACTTCTAGAACCTCTCAGGGCCTTTCTATATGACCCCAGACCCTTGTAATGCCCCTCAGGGCCTTTCTAAAGGCCCCCATACCCTTCTAATGCCCCTCAGGACATTTCTAAAGGCCCCCAGACCCTTCAAGAGCCCCTCAGGACATTTCTAAAGGCACCCAGAACCTTCTAATGCCACTCAGGACCTTTCTAAAGGCTGCGAGACCCTTATAATCCCCCTGAGGACCTTTAAAAAGGGCCCAGACCCTTCTGGACCCCCTCAGGACGCTTCTAATAGACCCCAGACGCTTCTAGAGCCCCTCAGGGCCTTTCTAAAGGCCTCCACACCCTTCTAATGACCCTCAAGACCCATGTAAAGGCCCCCAGACCCTTCTAGATTGCCTCAGGACCCATCCAAAAGCCCCCAGACCCTTCTAATGCCTTTCAGGGCCTTTCTAAAGGCCTCCACACCCTTCTAATGACTCTCAAGACCCATGTAAAGGCCCCCAGACCCTTCTAGATTGCCTCAGGACCCATCTAAAAGACCCCAGACCCTTCTAATGCCTTTCAGGACCCTGATGAAGGTCAGAAGACCCTTCTAATGCCCCTCAGGACCTTTCTAAAGACCCTCAGACCCTTCTAATGCCCCTCAGGACCTTTCTAAAGGCCCTCAGACCCTTCTGATGCCCCTCAGGGCATTTATAAAGGTTCCCAGACCCTTCTAGAGCCCGTCAGGACCCTTATAAAGGCCCCCAGACCATTCTAGAGCCCCTCAGGACACTTCTAAAGGCCCGCAGACCATTCTAATGCCCGTCAGGGCCTTTATAAAGGTCCCCAGACCCTTCTCCTGCCCCTCAGGAGCATTCTAAAGGCCCCCAGACCCTTCTAATGCCCCACAGGGCCTTTCTAAAGGTCCCCAGACCCTTCTAGAGCCCCTGAAGACCCTTCTAAAGGCCCCCAGACCCTTATAGAGCCCCTCAGGACCCTTCTAAAGTCCCCCAGACCCTGCTAGTTCCCCTCAGGTCTTTTATAAGGGCACCCAGAATATTCTAATGCCCCTCAGGACCCTTATAAAGGCACCCAGACCCTTCTAGAGCCTCTCAGGACAGTTTTAAATGCGTCCAGACCATTCTAGACCCCCTCAGGACCATTCCAAAGGCCCCCAGACCCTTCTAATGCCCCTCAGGGCATTTATAAAGGTGCCCAGACCCTTCTAGAGCCCGTCAGGACCCTTATAAAGGCCCCCAGACCATTCTAGAGCCCCTCAGGACACTTCTAAATCCCGCAGACCATTCTAATGCCCGTCTGGGCCTTTATAAAGGTCCCCAGATCCTTCTACTGCCCCTCAGGAGCATTCTAAAGGCCCCCAGACCCTTCTAATGCCCCACAGGGCCATTCTAAAGGTCCCCAGACCCTTCTAGAGCCCCTGAAGACCCTTCTAAAGGCCCCCAGACCCTTATAGAGCCCCTCAGGACCCTTCTAAAGTCCTCCAGACCCTGCTAGTTCCCCTCAGGGCTTTTATAAGGGCCACAAGACCCTTCTAATGCCCCTCAGGACCCTTATAAAGGAACTCAGACCCCTCTAGAGCCTCTCAGGACAGTTTTAAATGCCTCCAGCCCATTCTAGACCCCCTCAGGACCATTCTAAAAGCCCCCAGACCCTTCTAATGCCGCTCAGGACCCTTCTAAAGGCCCCCAGACCCTTCTAATGCCCCTCAGGGCCTTTCTAAAGTACCCCAGACACTTCTAGAACCTCTCAGGGCCTTTTTATATGACCCCAGACCCTTGTAATGCCACTCAGGGCCTTTCTAAAGGCCCCCATACCCTTCTAATGCCCCTCAGGACATTTCTAAAGGCCCCCAGACCCTTCAAGAGCCCCTCAGGACATTTCTAAAGGCACCCAGAACCTTCTAATGCCACTCAGGACCTTTGTAAAGGCTGCGAGACCCTTATAATCCCCCTGAGGACCTTTAAAAAGGCCCCCAGACCCTTCTGGACCCCTCAGGACGCTTCTAATAGACCCCAGACCCTTCTAGAGCCCCTCAGGGCCTTTCTAAACGCCTCCACACCCTTCTAATGACCCTCAAGACCCATGTAAAGGCCCCCAGACCCTTCTAGATTGCCTCAGGACCCATCTAAAAGACCCCAGACCCTTCTAATGCCTTTCAGGACCCTTATGAAGGTCACAAGGCCCTTCTAATTCCCCTCAGGACCTTTCTAAAGGCCCTCAGACCCTTCTAATGCCCCTCAGGGAATTTATAAAGGTTCCCAGACCCTTCTAGAGCCCGTCAGGACCCTTATAAAGGCCCCCAGACCATTCTAGAGCCCCTCAGGACACTTCTAAAGGCCCGCAGACCATTCTAATGCCCGTCAGGGCCTTTATAAAGGTCCCCAGACCCTTCTACTGCCCCTCAGGAACATTCTAAAGGCCCCCAGACCCTTCTAATGCCCCACAGGGCCATTCTAAAGGTCCCCAGACCCTTCTAGAGCCCCTGAAGACCATTCTAAAGGCCCCCAGACCCTTATAGAGCCCCTCAGGTCCCTTCTAAAGTCCCCCAGTCCCTGCTAATTCCCCTCAGGGCTTTTATAAGGGCACCCAGAATCTTCTAATGCCCCTCAGGACCGTTATAAAGCCACCCAGACCCTTCTAGAGCCTCTCAGGACAGTTTTAAATGCGTCCAGACCCTTCTAGACCCCCTCAGGACCATTCTAAAGGCACCCAGACCCTTCTAATGCCCCTCAGGACCTTTCTAAAGGCCCCCATACCCTTCTAATGCCCCTCAGGTCATTTCTAAAGGCACCCAGACCCTTCTAATGCCACTCAGGGCCTTTCTAAAGGCCGCAAGACCCTTATAATCCCCCTGAGGGCCTTTAAAAAGGCCCCCAGACCCTTCTGGACCCCCTCAGGACGCTTCTAATAGCCCCCAGACCATTCTAGAGCCCCTCAGGGCCTTTCTAAAGGCCTCCACACCCTTCTAATGACTCTCAACACCCATGTAAAGGCCCCCAGACCCTTATAGATTGCCTCACGACCCATCTAAAAGACCCCAGACCATTCTAATGCCTTTCAGGACCCTTATGAAGGTCACAAGACCCTTCTAATGCCCCTCAGGACCTTTCTAAAGGCCCTCAGACCCTTCTCATGCCCCTCAGGGAATTTTTAAAGGTTCCCAGACCCTTCTAGAGCCCGTCAGGACCCTTATAAAGGCCCCCAGACCATTCTAGAGCCCCTCAGGTCACTTCTAAAGGCCCGCAGACCATTCTAATGCCCGTCAGGGCCTTTATAAAGGTCCCCAGACCCTTCTACTGCCCCTCAGGAGCATTCTAAAGGCACCCAGACCCTTCTAATGCCCCACAAGGCCTTTCTAAAGGTCCCCCAGACCCTTATAGAGCCGCTCAGGACCCTTCTAATGTCCCCCAGACCCTGCTAATTCCCCTCAGGGCTTTTATAAGGGCCACAAGACCCTTCTAATGCCCCTCAGGACCCTTATAAAGGCACCCAGACCCCTCTAGAGCCTCTCAGGACAGTTTTAAATGCCTCCAGACACTTCTAGACCCCCTCAGGACCATTCTAAAAGCCCCCAGACCCTTCTAATGCCTCTCAAAACCCTTCTAAAGGCCCCCAGACCCTTCTAATGCCCCTCAGGGCCTTTCTAAAGTACCCCAGACACTTCTAGAACCTCTCAGGGCCTTTCTATATGACCCCAGACCCTTTAATGCCCCTCAGGGCCTTACTAAAGGCCCCCATACCCTTCTAATGCCCCTCAGGACATTTCTAAACGCCCCCAGACCCTTCAAGAGCCCCTCAGGACATTTCTAAAGGCACCCAGAACCTTCTAATGCCACTCAGGACCTTTCTAAAGGCTGCGAGACCCTTATAATCCCCCTGAGGACCTTTAAAAAGGCCCCCAGACCCTTCTGGACCACCTCAGGACGCTTCTTATAGACCCCAGACCATTCTAGAGCCCCTCAGGGCCATTCTAAAGGCCTCCACACCATTCTAATGACCCTCAAGACCCATGTAAAGGCCCCCAGACCCTTCTAGATTGCCTCAGGACCCATCCAAAAGCCCCCAGACCCTTCTAATGCCTTTCAGGGCCTTTCTAAAGGCCTCCACACCCTTCTAATGACTCTCAAGACCCATGTAAAGGCCCCTAGACCCTTCTAGATTGCCTCAGGACCCATCTAAAAGCCCTCAGACCCTTTTAATGCCTTTCAGGACCCTTATGAAGGCCACAAGACCCTTCTAATGCCCCTCAGGACATTTCTAAAGGCCCTCAGACCCTTCTAATGCCCCTCAGGGCATTTATAAAGGTTCCCAGACCCTTCTAGAGCCCGTCAGGACCCTTATAAAGGCCCCCAGACCATTCTAGAGCCCCTCAGGACACTTCTAAATCCCGCAGACCATTCTAATGCCCGTCAGGGCCTTTATAAAGGTCCCCAGACCCTTCTACTGCCCCTCAGGAGCATTCTAAAGGTCCCCAGACCCTTCTAATGCCCCACACGGCCTTTCTAAAGGTCCCCAGACCCTTCTAGAGCCCCTGAAGACCCTTCTAAAGGCCCCCAGACCCTTATAGAGCCCCTCAGGACCCTTCTGATGTCCCCCAGACCCTGCTTATTCCCCTCAGGGCTTTTATAAGGGCCACAAGACCCTTCTAATGCCCCTCAGGACCCTTATAAAGGCACCCAGACCCTTCTAGAGCCTCTCAGGACAGTTTTAAAAGCCTTCAGACGCTTCTAGACCCCCTCAGGACCATTCTAAAGGCCCCCAGACCCTTCTAATGCCCCTCAGGACCCTTCTAAAGGCCCCCAGACCCTTCTAATGCCCCTCAGGACCCTTATAAAGGCCCCCAGACCCTTCTAATGCGCCGCAGGGCCTTTCTAAATTACCCCAGACACTTCTAGAACCTCTCAGGCCCTTTCTATATGACCCCAGACCCTTGTAATGCCCCTCAGGGCCTTTCTAAAGGCCCCCACACCCTTCTAATGACCCTCAGGACATTTCTAAAGGCCCCCAGACCATTCAAGAGCCCCTCAGGACATTTCTAAAGGCACCCAGACCCTTCTAATGCCACTCAGGTCCTTTCTAAAGGCTGCGAGACCCTTATAATCCCCCTGAGGACCTTTAAAAAGGCCCCCAGACCCTTCTGGACCCCCTCAGGACGATTCTAATAGCCCCCAGACCCTTCTAGAGCACTTCAGGGCCTTTCTAAAGGCCTCCACACCTTTCTAATGACCCTCAAGAACCATGTACAGGCCCCCAGACACTTCTAGATTGCATCAGGACCCATCTAAAAGCCCCCAGACCCTTCTAATGCCTTTCAGGGCCTTTCTAAAGGCCTCCACACCCTTCTAATGACCCTCAAGACCCATGTAAAGGCCCCCAGACCCTTCTAGATTGCCACAGGACCCATCTAAAAGACCCCAGACCCTTCTAATGCCTTTCAGGACCCTTATGAAGGCCACAAGACCCTTCTAATGCCCCTCAGGACCTTTCTAAAGGCCCTCAGACACTTCTAATGCCCCTCAGGGCATTTATAAAGGTTCCCAGACCATTCTAGAGCCCGTCAGGACCCTTATAAAGGCCTCCAGACCCTTCTAGACCCCCTCAGGACCATTCTAAAGCTCCCCAGACCCTTCTAATGACCCTCAGGACCCTTCTAAAGGCCCCGAGACACTTCTAATGCCCCTCAGGACCCTTCTAAAGGCCCCCAGACCCTTCTAATGCCCCGCAGGGCCTTTCTAAATTACCCCAGAGACTTGTAGAACCTCTCAGGGCTTTTCTATATGACCCCAGACCCTTGTAATGCCCCTCAGGGCCTTTCTAAAGGACCCCACACCCTTCTAATGACCCTCAGGACATTTCTAAAGGCCCCTAGACCATTGAAGAGCCCCTCAGGACATTTCTAAAGGCACCCAGACCCTTCTAATGCCACTCAGGGCCTTTCTAAAGGCTGCGAGACCCTTATAATCCCCCTGAGGACCTTTAAAAAGGCCCCCAGACCATTCTGGACCCCCTCAGGACGCTTCTAATAGCCCCAGACCCTTCTAGAGCCCCTCAGGGCCTTTCTAAAGGCCTCCACACCCTTCTAATGACCCTCAAGACCCATGTAAAGGCCCCCAGACCCTTCTAGATTGCATCAGGACCCATCTAAAAGCCCCCAGACCCTTCTAATTCCTTTCAGGGCCTTTCTAAAGACCTCCACACCCTTCTAATGACCCTCAAGACCCATGTAAAGGCCCCCAGACCCTTCTAGATATCCTCAGGACCAATTTAAAAGACCCCAGACCATTCTAATGCCTTTCAGGACCCTTATGAAGGCCACAAGACCCTTCTAATGCCCCTCAGGACCTTTCTAAAGGCCCTCAGACCCTTCTAATGCCCCTCAAGGAATTTATAAAGGTTCCCAGACCCTTCTAGAGCCCGTCAGGACCATTATAAAGGCCCCCAGACCATTCTAGAGCCCCTCAGGACACTTCTAAAGGCCCGCAGACCATTCTAATGCCCGTCAGGGCCTTTATAAAGGTCCCCAGACCATTCTACTGCCCCTCAGGAGCATTCTAAAGGCACCCAGACCTTTCTAATGCCCCACAGGGCCTTTCTAAAGGTCCCCCAGACCCTTATAGAGCTCCTCAGGACCCTTCTAAAGTCCCCCAGACCCTGCTAATTCCCCTCAGGGCTTTTATAAGGGCCACAAGACCCTTCTAATGCCCCTCAGGACCCTTATAAAGGCACCCAGACCCTTCTAGAACATCTCAGGACAGTTTTAAATGTCTCCAGACCCTTCTAGACACGCTCAGGACCATTCTAAAGGCCCCCAGACCCTTCTAATGCCCCTCAGGGCCTTTCTAAAGGCCCCCATACCCTTCTAATGACCCTCAGGTCATTTCTAAAGGCACCCAGACCCTTCTAATGCCACTCAGGGCCTTTCTAAAGGCAGCGAGACCCTTATAATCCCCCTGAGGGCCTTTAAAAATGCCCCCAGACCCTTCAGGGCCCTCTCAGGACGCTTCTAATAGCTCCCAGACCATTCTACAGCCCCTCAGGGCCTTTCTAAAGGCATCCACACCCTTCTAATGACTCTCAAGACCCATGTAAAGGCCCCCAGACCCTTCTAGAATGCCTCAGGACCCATCTAAAAGCCCCCAGACCCTTCTAATGCCTTTCAGGGCCTTTCTAAAGGCCTCCACACCCTTCTAATGACCCTCAAGACCCATGAAAAGGCCCCTAGACCCTTCTAGATTGCCTCAGGACCCATCTAAAAGCCCCCAGACCATTCTAATGCCTTTCAGGACCCTTATGAAGGCCACAAGACCCTTCTAATGCCCCTCAGGACCTTTGTAAAGGCCCTCAGACCCTTCTAATGCCCCTCAGGGCATTTATAAAGGTTCCCAGACCCTTCTAGAGCCCGTCAGGACCCTTACAAAGGCTCCTAGACCATTCTAGAGCCCCTCAGGACACTTCTAAAGGCCCGCAGACCATTCTAATGCCCGTCAGGGCCTTTATAAAGGTCCCCAGACCCTTCTCCTGTCCCTCAGGAGCATTCTAAAGGCCCCCAGACCCTTCTAATGCCCCACAGGGCCTTTCTAAAGGTCCCCAGACCCTTCTAGAGACCCTGAAGACCCTTCTAAAGGCCCCCAGACCCTTATAGAGCCCCTCAGGACCCTTCTAAAGTCCCCCAGACCCTGCTAATTCCCCTCAGGGCTTTTATAAGGGCACCCAGACCCTTCTAATGCCCCTCAGGACCCTTATAAAGGCACCCAGACCCTTCTAGAGCCTCTCAGGACAGTTTTAAATGCATAAAAACCCTTCTAGAACCCCCCAGGACCATTCTAAAGGCCCCCAGACCCTTCTAATGCCTATCAGGGCCTTTCTAAAGTACCCCAGACACTTCTAGAACCTCTCAGGGCCTTTCTATGTGAACCCAGGCCCTTGTAATGCCACTCAGGGCCTTTCTAAAGGCAGCGAGACCCTTATAATCCCACTGAGGGCCTTTAAAAAGGCCCCCAGACCATTCTGGACCCCCTCAGGATGCTTCTAATTGCCCCGAGACCGTTCTAGAGCCCCTCAGGACCATTCTAAAGGCCCCCAGACACTTCTAATGCCCCTCAGGACATTTCTAAAGGCCCCCAGACCCTTCTAATGCCCCTCAGGGCCTTTCTAAAGTACCCCAGACACTTCTAGAACCTCTCAGGGACTTTCTATATGACCCCAGACCCTTCTAATACCCCTCAGGGCCTTTCTAAAGGCCCCCATACCCTTCTAATGCCCCTCAGGACATTTCTAAAGGTCCCCAGACCCTTCTAGAGCACCTCAGGACATTTCTAAAGGCACGCAGACCCTTCTAATGCCACTCAGGGCCTTTCTAAAGACCGCGAGACCCTTATAATCCCCCTGAAGGCCTTTAAAAAGGCCCCCAGACCCTTCTGGACCCCCTCAGGAAGCTTCTAATAGCCCCCAGACCCTTCTAGAGCCCCTCAGGGCCTTTCTAAAGGCCTCCACACCCTTCTAATGACCCTCAAGACCCATGTAAATGCCCCCAGACCCTTCTAGATTGCCTCAGGACCCATCTAAAAGCCCCCAGACCCTTCTAATGCCTTTCAGGGCCTTTCTAAAGGCCTCCACACCCTTCTAATGACCCTCAAGACCCATGTAAAGGCCCCCAGACCATTCTAATGCCTTTCAGGACCCTTATGAAGGCCACAAGACCCTTCTAATGCCCCTCAGGACCTTTCTAAATGCCCTCAGACCATTCTAATGCCCCTCAGGGCATTTATAAAGGTTCCCAGACCCTTCTAGAGCCCGTCAGGACCCTTATAAAGGACCCCAGACCATTCTAGAGCCCCTCAGGACACTTCTAAAGGCCCTCAGACTATTCAAATGCCCCTCAGGACTCTTTTAAAGGCCCCCAGACCCTTCTAATGCACCTCAGGACACTTCTAAAGGCCCACAGATCATTCTAATGCCCGTCAGGGCCTTTCTAAAAATCCCCAGACCCTTCTACTGCCCCTCAGGATCATTCTAAAGGCCCCCAGACCCTTCTAATGCCCCACAGGGCCTTTCTAAAGGTCCCCAGACCCTTCTAGAGCCCCTAAAGACCGTTCTAAAGGCCCCCAGACCCTTCTAATGCCACTCAGGGCCTTTCTAAAGGCCGCGAGACACTTATAATCCCCCTAAGGTCCTTTAAAAAGGCACCCAGACCCTTCTGGACCCCCTCAGGACATTTCTAATTGCCCCCAGACCCTTCGAGAGCCCCTCGGGGCCTTTCTAAAAGCCTCCACACCCTTCTAATGACCCTCAAGACCCATGTAAAGGCCCCCAGACCATTCTGGACCACCTCAGGACGCTTCTAATAGCCCCCAGACCCTTCTAGAGCCCCTCGGGGCCTTTCTAAAGGCCTCCACACCCTTCTAATGACCCTCAAGACCCATGTAAAGGCCCCTAGACCCTTCTAGATTGCCTCAGGACCCATCTAAAAGCCCGCAGACCCTTCTAATGCCTTTCAGGACCCTTATGAAGGACAAAAGACCCTTCTACTTCCCCTCAGGACCTTTCTAAAGGCCCTCAGACCCTTCTAATGCCCCTCAGGGCTTTTATAAATGTTCCCAGACCCTTTTAGAGCCCGTCAGGACCCTTCTAAAGGCCCCCAGACCATTCTAGATCCCCTCAGGACACTTCTAAAGGCCCGCAGACCATTCTAATGCCCGTCAGGGCCTTTATAAATGTCCCCAGACCCTTCTACTGCCCCTCAGGAGCATTCTAAAGGCACCCAGACCATTCTAGAGCCTCTCAGGACAGTTTGAAATGCCTCCAGACCCTTCTAGACCCCCTCAGGACCATTCTAAAGACCCCCAGACCATTCTACTGCCTCTCAGGAGCACTCTAAATGTCCCCAGACCCTTCTAATGCCCCACAGAGCCTTTCTAAAGGTCCCCAGACCCTTCTGGACGCCCTCAGGAAGCTTCTAATAGCCCCCAGACCCTTCTAGAGCCCCTCAGGGCCTTTCTAAAGGCCTCCACACCCTTCTAATGACCCTCAAGACCCATGTAAAGGCCGCCAGACCCTTCTAGATTGCCTCAGGACCCATCTAAAAGCCCCCAGACCCTTCTAATGCCTTTCAGGGCCTTTCTAAAGGCCTCCACACCCTTCTAATGACCCTCAAGACCCATGTAAAGGCCCCTAGACCCTTCTAGATTGGCTCAGGACCCATCTAAAAGCACCCAGACACTTCTAATGCCTTTCAGGACCCTTATGAAGGCCACAAGACCTTTCTGATGCCCCTCAGAACCTTTCTAAAGGCCCTCAGACCCTTCTAATGCCCCTCAGGCCATATATAAAGGTTCCCAGACCCTTCTAGAGCCGGTCAGGACACTTATAAATGTCCCCAGACCCTTCTACTGCCCCTCAGGAGCATTCTAAAGGCCCTCAGACCCTTCTAATGCCCCTCAGGGCATTTATAAAGGTTCCCAGACCATTCTAGAGCCCGTCAGGACCCTTATAAAGGCACGCAGACCATTCTAATGCCCCACACGGCCTTTCTAAAGGTCCCCAGACCCTTCTCCTGCCCCTCAGGAGCATTCTAAAGGCCCCCAGAGCCTTCTAATAACCCACAGGGCTTTTCTAAAGGTCCCCAGACCCTTCAAGAGCCCCTGAAGACCATTCTAAAGGCCCCCAGACCCTTATAGAGCCCCTCAGGACCCTTCTAAAGTCCCCCAGACCCTGATAATTCCCCTCAGGGCTTTTATAAGGGCACCCAGAATCTTCTAATGCCCCTCAGGACCCTTATAAAGGCACCCAGACCCTTCTAGAGCCTCTCAGGGCAGTTTTAAATACCTCCAGACCCTTCTAGATCCCCTCAGGACCATTCTAAAGGCACCCAGACCCTTCTAATGCCCCTAAGGGCCTTTCTAAAGTAAACCAGACGCTTCTAGAACCTCTCAGGGCCTTTCTATATCAACCCAGACCCCTGTAATGCCACTCAGGGCCTTTCTAAAGGCCGCGAGACCCTTATAATCCCCCTGAGGGCCTATAAAAAGGCCCCCAAACCCTTCTGGACCCCCTCTGGACACTTCTAATAGACCCCACACCCTTCTAGAGCCCCTCAGGGTCTTTCCAAGGCCTCCACACCCTTCTAATGACACTCAAGACCCATGTAAAGGCCCCTAGACCCTTCTAGATTGCCTCAGGACCCATCTAAAAGCCCCCAGACCCTTCTAATGCCTTTCAGGACCCTTATTAAGGCCACAAGACCCTTCTAATGCCCCTCAGGACCTTTCTAAAGGCCCTCAGACCCTTCTAATGCCACTCAGGGCATTTATAAAGGTTCCCAGACCATTCTAGATCACGTCAGGACACTTATAAAGGTCCCCAGACCCTTCTACTGCCCCTCAGGAGCATTCTAAAGGCCCCCAGACCCTTCTAATGCCCCACAGGGCCTTTCTAAAGGTCCCCAGACCCTTCTAGAGCCCCTGAAGACCATTCTAAAGGCCCCCAGACCCTTATAGAGCCCCTCAGGACCCTTCTAAAGTCCCCCAGACCCTGCTAATTCCCATCAGGGCTTTTTTAAGGGCACCCAGACCCTTCTAATGCCCCTCAGGACCCTTATAAAGGCACCCAGACCCTTCTAGAGCCTCTGAGGACAGTTTTAAATGCCTAAAGACCCTTCTAGAACCCCCCAGGACCATTCTAAAGGCCCCCAGACCCTTCTAATGCCCCTCAGGGCCTTTCTAAAATACCCCACACACTTCTAGAACCTCTCAGGGCCTTTCTATATGACCCCAGGCCCTTGTAATGCCACTCAGGGCCTTTCTAAAGGCAGCGAGACCCTTATAATCCCACTGAGGGCCTTTAAAAAGGCCCCCAGACCCTTCTGGACCCCCTCAGGATGCTTCTAATAGCCCCCAGACCCTTCTAGAGCCCCTCAGGGCCTTTCTAAAGGCCTCCACACCCTTCTAATGACCCTCAAGACCCATGTAAAGGCCCCCAGACCCTTCTAGATTGCCTCAGGACCCATCTAAAAGCCCCCAGACCCTTCTAATACCTTTCAGGACCCTTATGAAGGCCACAAGACCCTTCTAATGCCCCTCAGGACCTTTCTAAAGGCCCTCAGACCCTTCTAATGCCCCTCAGGGCATTTATAAAGGTTCCCAGACCATTCTAGAGCCCCTCAGGACCCTTATAAAGGCCCCCAGACCATTCTAGAGCCCCTCAGGACACTTCTAAAGGCCCGCAGACCATTCTAATGCCCGTCAGGGCCTTTATAATGGTCCCCAGACCCTTCTACTGCCCCTCAGGAGCATTCTAAAGCCCCCAGACCATTCTAATGCCCCACAGGGCCTATCTAAAGGTCCCCAGACACTTCTAGAGCCCCTGAAGACCATTCTAAAGGCCCCCAGACCCTTATAGAGCCCCTCAGGACCCTTCTAAAGTCCCCCAGACCCTGCTAGTTCCCCTCAGGGCTTTTATAAGGGCACCCAGACCCTTCTAATGCCCCTCAGGACCCTTATAAAGGCACCCAGACCATTCTAGAGCCTCTCAGGACTGTTTTAAATGCGTCCAAACTCTTCTAGTCCCCCTCAGGACCATTCTAAAGGCCCCCAGACCTTTCTAATGCCCCTCAGGGCCTTTCTAAAGGCCCCCATACCCTTCTAATGCCCCTCAGGTCATTTCTAAAGGCACCCAGACCCTTCTAATGCCACTCAGGGCCTTTCTAAAGGCCGCGAGACCATTATAATCCCCCAGAGGGCCTTTAAAAAGGCCCCCAGACCCTTCTGGACCCCCTCAGGACGCTTCTAATAGCCCCCAGACCCTTCTAGAGCCCCTCAGGGCCTTTCCAAAGGCCTCCACACCCTTCTAATGACCCTCAAGACCCATGTAAAGGCCCCCAGACCCTTCTAGATTGCCTCAGGACCCATCTAAAAGCACCCAGACCCTTCTAATGCCATTCAGGGCCTTTCTAAAGGCCTCCACACCATTCTAATGACCCTCAAGACCCATGTAAAGGCCCCCAGACCATTCTAGATTGCCTCAGGACCCATCTAAAAGACCCAAGACCCTTCCAATGCCTTTCAGGACCCTTATGAAGGCCACAAGACCCTTCTAATGCCCCTCAGGACCTTTCTAAAGGCCCTCAGACCCTTCTAATGCCCCTCAGGGCATTTATAAAGGTTCCCAGACCCTTCTAGAGCCCCTCAGGACCCTTATAAAGGCCCCCAGACCATTCTAGAGCCCCTCAGGACACTTCTAAAGGCCCGCAGACCATTCTAATGCCCGTCAGGGCCTTTCTAAAGGTCCCCAGACCCTTCTACTGCCCCTGAAGAGCATTCTAAAGGTCCCCAGACCCTTCTAATGCCGCACAGGGCCTTTATAAAGGTCCCCAGACCCTTCTAGAGCCCCTGAAGACCCTTCTAAAGGCCCCCAGACCCTTATAGAGCCCCTCAGGACCCTTCTAAAGTCCCCCAGACCCTGCTAGTTCCCCTCAGGGCTTTTATAAGGGCACGCAGAATCTTCTAATGCCCCTCAGGACCCTTATAAAGGCACCCAGACCATTCTAGAGCCTCTCAGGACAGTTTTAAATGTCTCCAGACCCTTCTAGAACCCCTCAGGACCATTCTAAAGGACCCCAGACCCTTCTAATGCCCCTCAGGGGCTTTCTAAAGTACCCCAGACACTTCTAGAACCTCTCAGGGCCTTTCTAAATGACCCCAGACCCTTGTAATGCCACTCAGGGCCTTTCTAAAGGCTGCGAGACCCTTATAATCCCCCTGAGGGCCTTTAAAAAGGCCCCCAGACCCTTCTGGACGCCCTCAGGAAGCTTCTAATAGCCCCCAGACCCTTCTAGAGCCCCTCAGGGCCTTTCTAAAGGCCTCCACACCCTTCTAATGACCCTCAAGACCCATGTAAAGGCCGCCAGACCCTTCTAGATTGCCTCAGGACCCATCTAAAAGCCCCCAGACCCTTCTAATGCCTTTCAGGGCCTTTCTAAAGGCCTCCACACCCTTCTAATGACCCTCAAGACCCATGTAAAGGCCCCTAGACCCTTCTAGATTGGCTCAGGACCCATCTAAAAGCACCCAGACCCTTCTAATGCCTTTCAGGACCCTTATGAAGGCCACAAGACCTTTCTGATGCCCCTCAGAACCTTTCTAAAGGCCCTCAGACCCTTCTAATGCCCCTCAGGGCATATATAAAGGTTCCCAGACCCTTCTAGAGCCGGTCAGGACACTTATAAATGTCCCCAGACCCTTCTACTGCCCCTCAGGAGCATTCTAAAGGCCCTCAGACCCTTCTAATGCCCCTCAGGGCATTTATAAACGTTCCCAGACCCTTCTAGAGCCCGTCAGGACCCTTATAAAGGCACGCAGACCATTCTAATGCCCCACAGGGCCTTTCTAAAGGTCCCCAGACCCTTCTCCTGCCCCTCAGGAGCATTCTAAAGGCCCCCAGACCCTTCTAATGCCCCACACGGCCTTTCTAAAGGTCCCCAGACCCTTCTAGAGCCCTTGAAGACCCTTCTAAAGGCCCCATACCTTATAGAGCCCTTCAGGACCCTTCTAAAGTCCCCCAGACCTTGCTAGTTCCCCTCAGGGCTTTTATAAGGGCACCCAGAATCTTCTAATGCCCCTCAGGACCCTTATAAAGGCACCCAGACCCTTCTAGAGCCTCTCAGGACAGTTTTAAATGCCTCCAGACCCTTCTAGAACCACTCAGGACCATTCTAAAGGACCCCAGACCCTTCTAATGCCACTCAGGGCCTTTCTAAAGTACCCCAGACACTTCTAGAACCTCACAGGGCCTTTCTATATGACCCCAGACCCTTGTAATGCCACTCAGGGCCTTTCTAAAGGCCGCGAGACCATGATAATCCCCCTGAGGGCCTTTAAAAAGGCCCCCAGACCCTTCTGGACCCCCTCAGGACGCTTCTAATAGCCCCCAGACCCTTCTAGAGCCCCTCAGGGCCTTTCTAAAGGCCTCCACACCCTTCTAATGACCCTCAAGACTCATGTAAAGGCCCCTAGACCCTTCTAGATTGCCTCAGGACCCATCTAAAAGCCCCCAGACCCTTCTAATGCCTTTCAGGACACTTATGAATGCCACAAGACCTTTCTAATGCCCCTCAGAACCTTTCTAAAGGCCCTCAGACCATTCTAATGCCCCTCAGGGCATTTATAAAGGTTCCCAGACCCTTCTAGAGTCCGTCAGGACACTTATAAATGTCCCCATACCCTTCTACTGCCCCTCAGGAGCATTTTAAAGGCCCCCAGACCCTTCCAATGCCCCACAGGGCCTTTCTAAAGGTCCCCAGACCCATCTAGAGCCCCTGAAGACCCTTCTAAAGGCCCCCAGACCCTTCTAGAGCCCCTCAGGACAATTCTAAAGTCCCCCAGACCCTGCTAATTCCCCTCAGGGCTTTTATAAGGGCACCCAGAATCTTCTAATGCCCCTCAGGACCCTTATAAAGGCACCCAGACCCTTCTAGAGCCTCTCAGGACAGTTTTAAATGCCTCCAGACCCTTCTAGACCCCCTCAGGACCATTCTAAAGGCCCACAGACCCTTCTAAACCCCTCAGGGCCTTTCTAAAGTACCCCAGACACTTCTAGAACCTCTCAAGGCCTTTCTATATGACCCCAGACCCTTGTAATGCCACTCTGGGCCTTTCTAAAGGCCGCGAGACCCTTATAATCCCCCTGAGGGCCTTTAAAAAGGCCCCCAGACCCTTCTGGACCCACTCAGGACGATTCTAATAGCACCCAGACCCTTCTAGAGCCCCTCAGGGCCTTTCTAAAGGACTCCACACCCTTCTAATGACTCTCAAGGCCCATGTAAAGGCCCCTAGACCCTTCTAGATTGCCTCAGGACCCATCTAAAAGCCCCCAGACCCTTCTAATGCCTTTCAAGACCCTTATGAAGGCCACAAGACCCTTCTAATGCCCCTCAGGACCTTTCTAAAGGCACTCAGACCCTTCTAATGCCCCTCAGGGCATTTATAAAGGTTCCCAGACCCTTCTAGAGCCTGTCAAGACCCTTATAAAGGCCCCCAGACCATTCTAGAGCCCCTCAGGACACTTCTAAAGGCCCGCAGACCATTCTAATGCCCGTCAGGGCCTTTATAAAGGTCCCCAGACCCTTCACCTGCCCCTCAGGAGCATTCTAAAGGCCCCCAGACCCTTCTAATGCCCCACAGGGCCTTTCTAAAGGTCCCCAGACCCTTCTAGAGCCCCTGAAGACCCTTCTAAAGGCACCCAGACCCTTATAGAGCCCCTCAGGACCCTTTTAAAGTCCCCCAGACCCTGCTAGTTCCCCTCAGGGCTTTTATAAGGGCACCCAGAATCTTCTAATGCCCCTCAGGACCCTTATAAAGGCACCCAGACCCTTCTAGAGCCTCTCAGGACAGTTTTAAATGCCTCCAGACCATTCTAGAACCCCTCAGGACCATTCTAAAGGACCCCAGACCCTTCTAATGCCCCTCAGGGCCTTTCTAAAGTACCCCAGACACTTCTAGAACCTCTCAGGGCCTTTCTATATGACCCCAGACCCTTGTAATGCCACTCAGGGCCTTTCTAAAGGCCGCGAGACCTGTATAATCCCCCTGAGGGCCTTTAAAAAGGCCCCCAGACCCTTCTGGACGCCCTCAGGAAGCTTCTAATAGCCCCCTGACCCTTCTAGAGCCCCTCAGGGCCTTTCTAAAGGCCTCCACACCCTTCTAATGACCCTCAAGACCCATGTAAAGGCCGCCAGACCCTTCTAGATTGCCTCAGGACCCATCTAAAAGCCCCCAGACCCTTCTAATGCCTTTCAGGGCCTTTCTAAAGGCCTCCACACCCTTCTAATGACCCTCAAGACCCATGTAAAGGCCCCTAGACCCTTCTAGATTGCCTCAGGACCCATCTAAAAGCACCCAGACCCTTCTAATGCCTTTCAGGACCCTTATGAAGGCCACAAGACCTTTCTGATGCCCCTCAGAACCTTTCTAAAGGCCCTCAGACCCTTCTAATGCCCCTCAGGCCATATATAAAGGTTCCCAGACCCTTCTAGCGCCGGTCAGGACACTTATAAATGTCCCCAGACCCTTCTACTGCCCCTCAGGAGCATTCTAAAGGCCCTCAGACCCTTCTAATGCCCCTCAGGGCATTTATAAAGGTTCCCAGACCATTCTAGAGCCCGTCAGGACCCTTATAAAGGCACGCAGACCATTCTAATGCCCCACAGGGCCTTTCTAAAGGTCCCCAGACTCTTCTCCTGCCCCTCAGGAGCATTCTAAAGGCCCCCAGACCCTTCTAATGCCCCACAGGGCCTTTCTAAAGGTCCCCAGACCCTTCAAGAGCCCCTGAAGACCATTCTAAAGGCACCCAGACCCTTATAGAGCTCTTCAGGACCCTTCTAAAGTCCCCCAGACCCTGCTAGTTCCCCTCAGGGCTTTTATAAGGGCACCCAGAATCTTCTAATGCCCCTCAGGACCCTTATAAAGGCACCCAGACCCTTCTAGAGCCTCTCAGGACAGTTTTAAATGCCTCCAGACCCTTCTAGAACCCCTCAGGACCATTCTAAAGGACCCCAGACCCTTCTAATGCCACTCAGGGCCTTTCTAAAGTACCCCAGACACTTCTAGAACCTCTCAGGGCCTTTCTATATGACCCCAGACCCTTGTAATGCCACTCAGGGCCTTTCTAAAGGCCGCGAGACCCTTATAATCCCCCTGAGGGCCTTTAAAAAGGCACCCAGACCCTTCTGGACGCCCTCAGGAAGCTTCTAATAGCCCCCAGACCCTTCTAGAGCTCCTCAGGGCCTTTCTAAAGGCCTCCACACCCTTCTAATGACCCTCAAGACCCATGTAAAGGCCCCCAGACCCTTCTAGATTGCCTCAGGACCCATCTAAAAGCCCCCAGACCCTTCTAATGCCCCTCAGGACCTTTCTAAAGTCCCTCAGACCCTTCTAGAGCCCGTCAGGACCCTTATAAAGGTTCCCAGACCCTTCTACTGCCCCTCAGGAGCATTCTAAAGGCCCTCAGACCCTTCTAATGCCCCTCAGGGCTTTTATAAAGGTTCCCAGACCCTTCTAGAGCCCCTGAAGACCCTTCTAAAGGCCCCCAGACCCTTATAGAGCCATTCAGGACCCTTCTGAAGTCCCCCAGACCCTGCTAGTTCCCCTCAGGGCTTTTATAAGGGCACCCAGAATCTTCTAATGCCCCTCAGGACCGTTATATAGGCACCCAGACCCTTCTAGAGCCTCTCAGGACAGTTTTAAATGCCTCCAGACCCTTCTAGAACCCCTCAGGACCATTCTAAAGGACCCCAGACCCTTCTAATGCCACTCAGGGCCTTTCTAAAGTACCCCAGACAATTCTAGAACCTCTCAGGGCTTTCTATATGACCCCAGACCCTTCTAATGCCATTCAGGACCTTTCTAAAGGCCCTCAGACCCTTCTAATGCCCCTCAGGGCATTTATAAAGGTTCCCAGACCCTTCTAGAGCCCGTCAGGACCCTTATAAAGGCCCCCAGACCATTCTAGAGCCCCTCAGGACACTTCTGAAGGCCCGCAGACCATTCTAATGCCCGTCAGGGCCTTTATAAAGGTCCCCAGACCCTTCTACTGCCCCTCAGGAGCATTCTAAAGGCCCCCAGACCCTTCTAATGCCTCACAGGGCCTTTCTAAAGGTCCCCAGACCCTTCTAGAGCCCCTGAAGACCCTTCTAAAGGCCCCCAGACCCTTATAGAGCCCCTCAGGACCCTTCTAAAGTCCCCCAGACCCTGCTAATTGCCCTCAGGGCTTTTATAAGGGCACCCAGACCCTTATAATGCCCCTCAGGACCCTTATAAAGGCACCCAGACCCTTCTAGAACCTCTCAGGACAGTTTTAAATGCCTCCAGACCCTTCTAGACCCTCCTGAGGACCATTCTAAAGGCCCCCAGACCCTTCTAATGCCCCTCAGGGCCTTTCTAAAGGCCCCCATACTTTTGTAATGCCCCTCACGTCATTTCTAAAGGCACCCAGACCCTTCTAATGCCACTCAGGGCCTTTCTAAAGGCCGCGAGACCCTTATAATCCCCCTGAGGGCCTTTAAAAAGGCCCCCAGACCCTTCTGGACCCCCTCAGGATGCTTCTAATAGCCCCCAGACCCTTCTAGAGCTCCTCAGGGCCTTTCTAAAGGCCTCCACACCCTTCTAATGACCCTCAAGACCCATGTAAAGGCCCCCAGACCCTTCTAGATTGCCTCAGGACCCATCTAAAAGCCCCCAGACCCTTCTAATGCCCCTCAGGACCTTTCTAAAGTCCCTCAGACCCTTCTAGAGCCCGTCAGGACCCTTATAAAGGTTCCCAGACCCTTCAAGAGCCCGTCAGGACACTTATAAAGGCCCCCAGACCATTCTAGAGCCCCTCAGGACACTTCTAAATCCCGCAGACCATTCTAATGCCCGTCAGGGCCTTTCTAAAGGTCCCCAGACCCTTCTACTGCCCCTCAGGAGCATTCTAAAGGCCCCCAGACCCTTCTAATGCCCCACAGGGCCTTTCTAAAGGTCCCCAGACCATTCTAGAGCCCCTCAGGACCCTTCTAAAGGCCCCCAGACCCTGTTAATTCCTTTCAGGGCTTTTATAAGGGCACCCAGACCCTTCTAATGCCCCTCAGGACCCTTATAAAGGCACCCAGACTCTTCTAGAGCCTCTCAGGACAGTTTTAAATGCCTCCAGACCCTTCTAGACCCTCTCAGGACCATTCTAAAGGCCCCCAGACCCTTCTAATGCCCATCAGGGCCTTTCTAAAGGCCCCCATACCCTTCTAATGCCCCTCAGGTCATTTCTAAAGGCCCCCAGACCCTTCTAGACCCCCTCAGGACGCTTCTAATAGCCCCCAGACCCTTCTAGTGCCCCTCAGGGCCTTTCTAAAGGCATCCACACCCTTCTAATGACCCTCAAGACCCATGTAAAGGCCCCTAGACCCTTCAAGATTGCCTCAGGACACATCTAAAAGCCCCCAGACCCTTCTAATGCCTTTGAGGACCCTTATGAAGGCCACAAGACCCTTCTAATGCCCCTCAGGACCTTTCTAAAGTCCCTCAGACCCTTCTATAGCCCGTCAGGACCCTTATAAAGGTCCCCAGACCCTTCTAGAGCCCGTCAGGACCCTTATAAAGGTCCCCACACCCTTCTACTGCCCCTCAGGAGCATTCTAAAGGCCCCCAGACCCTTCTAATGCCCCACAGGGCCTTTCTAAAGGTCCCCAGACCCCTCTAGAGCCCCTGAAGACCCTTCTAAAGGCCCCCAGACCCTTATAGACCCCCTCAGGACCCTTCTAAAGGCCCCCAGACCCTGCTAATTCCCCTCAGGGCT
Source organism: Coccyzus lansbergi (assembly GCA_033558105.1). Classification (NCBI taxonomy): domain Eukaryota; kingdom Metazoa; phylum Chordata; class Aves; order Cuculiformes; family Coccyzidae; genus Coccyzus; species Coccyzus lansbergi. Next base: position 325,896 of record JAUMJK010000558.1, read on the forward strand.
TTTATAAGGGCACCCAGACCCTTCTAATGCCCCTCAGGACCCTTATAAAGGCACCCAGACCCTTCTAGAGCCTCTCAGGACAGTTTTAAATGCCTCCAGACCCTTCTAGACCCCCTCAGGACCATTCTAAATACCCCCAGACCCTTCTAATGCCCCTCAGGGCCTTTCTAAAGTACCCCAGACACTTCTAGAACATCTCAGGGCCTTTATATATGACCCCAGACCCTTGTAATGCCACTCAGGGCCTTTCTAAAGGCTTTGAGACCCTTATAATTCCCCTTGAGGACCTTTAAAAAGTCCCCCAGACCCTTCTGGACCCCCTCAGGACGTATTTAATAGCCCCCAGACCCTTCTAGAGCACCTCAGGGCCTTTCTAAAGGCCTCCACACCCTTCTAATGAACCTCAAGACCCATGTAAAGGCCCCCAGACCCTTCTAGATTGCCTAAGGACCCATCTAATAGCCCCCAGACCCTTCTAATGCCTTTCAGGGCCTTTCTAAAGGCCTCCACACCCTTCTAATGAACCTCAAGACCCATGTAAAGGCACCCAGACCCTTCTAGATTGCCTCAGGACCCATCTAAAAGCCCCCAGACCCTTCTAATGCCTTTCAGGACCCTTATGAAGGCCACAAGACCCTTCTAATGCCCCTCAGGACCTTTCTAAAGGCCCTCAGACCCTTCTAATGCCCCTCAGGGCATTTATAAAGGTTCCCAGACCCTTCTAGAGCCTGTCAGGACCCTTATAAAGGCACCCAGACCATTCTAGAGCCCCTCAGGACACTTCTAAAGGCCTGCAGACCATTCTAATGACCATCAGGGCCTTATAAAGGTCCCCAGACCCTTCTACTGCCCCTCAGGAGCATTCTAAAGGCCCCAAGACCCTTCTAATGCCCCACAAGGCCTTTCTAAATGTCCCGAGACCCTTCTAGAGCCCTTGAAGACCCTTCTAAAGGCCCCCAGACCTTTATAGAGCCCCTCAGGACCCTTCTAAAGTCCCCCAGACCCTGCTAATTCCTCTCAGGGTTTTTATAAGGGCACCCAGACCGTTCTAATGCTACTCAGGACCCTTATAAAGGCACCCAGATCCTTCTAGACCCCCTCAGGACCATTCTAAAGGCCCCCAGACCCTTCTAATTCCCCTCAGGGCCTTTCTAAGGGCACCCAGACCCTTCTAATGCCACTCAGGGCCTTTCTAAAGGCCGCGAGACCCTTATAATCCCCCTGAGGGCCTTTAAAAAGGACCCCAGACCATTCTGGACCCCCTCAGGACCCTTCTAATAGCCCCCACACCCTTCTAGAGCACCTCAGGGCCTTTCTAAAGGCCTCCACACCCTTCTAATGACCCTCAAGACCCATGTAAAGGCCACCAGACCCTTCTAGATTGCCTCAGGACCCATCTAAAAGCCCCGAGACCCTTCTAATGCATTTCAGGACCCTTATGAAGGCCACAAGACCCTTCTAATGCCCCTCAGGACCTTTCTAAAGGCCCTCAGACCCTTCTAATGCCCATCAGGGCATTTATAAAGGTTCCCAGACCCTTCTAGAGCCCGTCAGGACACTTATAAAGGCCCCCAGACCATTCTAGAGCCCCTCAGGACACTTCTAATAGCCCCCAGACCCTTCTAGTGCCCCTCAGGACATTTCTAAAGGCCTCCACACCCTTCTAAGGACACTCAAGACCCATGTAAAGGCCCCCAGACCCTTCTAGATTGCCTCAGGACCCATCTAAAAGCCCCCAGACCCTTCTAATGCATTTCAGGGCCTTTCTAAAGGCCTCCACACCCTTCTAATGACCCTCAAGACCCATGTAAAGGCCCCTAGACACTTCTAGATTGCCTCAGGACCCATCTAAAAGCCCCCAGACCCTTCTAATGCCTTTCAGGACCCTTATGAAGGCCACAAGACCCTTCTAATGCCCCTCAGGACGTTTCTAAACGCCCTCAGACCCTTCTAATGCCCCTCAGGGCATGTATAAAGGTCCCCAGACCCTTCTACTGCCCCTCAGGAGCATTCTGAATTCCCCCAGACCCTTCTAATGCCCCTAAGGGCCGTTCTGAAGGCCCTCAGACCCTTCTAGAGCCCGTCAGGACCCTTATAAAGGTCCCCAGACCCTTCTAGAGCCCGTCAGGACCCTTATAAAGGTCCCCAGACCCTTCTACTGCCCCTCAGGAGCATTCTAAAGGCCCCCAGACCCTTCTAATGCCCCACAGGGCCTTTCTAAAGGTCCCCAGACCCCTCTAGAGCCCCTGAAGACCCTTCTAAAGGACCCCAGACCCTTATAGAGCCCCTCAGGACCCTTCTAAAGTCCCCCAGACCCTGCTAATTCCCCTCAGGGCTTTTATAAGGGCACCCAGACCCTTCTAATGCCCCTCAGGACCCTTATAAAGGCACCCAGACCCTTCTAGAGCCTCTCAGGACAGTTTTAAATGCCTCCAGACCCTTCTAGACCCCCTCAGGACCATTCTAAAGGCCCCCAGACCCTTCTAGTGACTCACAGGGCCTTTATAAAGGTCCCCAGACCCTTCTAGAGCCCCTGAAGACCCTTCTAAAGGCCCCCAGACCCTTAAAGAGCTCCTCAGGACCCTGCTAAAGTCCCCCAGACCCTGCTAATTCCCCTCAGGGCTTTCATAAGGGCACCCAGACCCTTCTAATGCCCCTCAGGACCCTTATAAAGGCACCCAGACCCTTCTAGAGCCTCTCAGGACAGTTTTAAATGCCTCCAGACCATTCTGGACCCCCTCAGGACCATTCTAAAGGCCCCCAGACCCTTCTAATGCCCATCAGGGCCTTTCTAAATGCCCCCATACCCTTCTAATGCCCCTCAGGTCATTTCTAAAGGCCCCCAGACCATTCTAGAGCCCCTCAGGACACTTCTAAAGGTCTGCAGACCATTCTAATGCCCGTCAGGGCCTTATAAAGGTCCCCAGACCCTTCTACTGCCCCTCAGGAGCATTCTAAAGGCCCCCAGACCCTTCTAATGCCCATCAGGGCCTTTCTAAAGGCTCCCATACCCTTCTAATGCCCCTCAGGTCATTTCTAAAGGCACCCAGACCCTTCTAATGCCACTCAGGGCCTTTCTAAAGGCCGCGAGACCCTTATAATCCCCCTGAGGGCCTTTAAAAAGGCCCCCAGACCCTTCTGGACCACCTCAGGACTCTTCTAATAGCCCCCAGACCCTTCTAGAGCTCCTCAGGGCCTTTCTAAAGGTCCCCAGACCCTTCTAGAGCCCCTGAAGACCCTTCTAAAGGCCCCCAGACCCTTATAGAGCCCCTCAGGACCCTTCTAAAGGCCCCCAGACCCTGTTAATTCCTTTCAGGGCTTTTATAAGGGCACCCAGACACTTCTAATGCCCCTCAGGACCCTTATAAAGGCACCCAGACCCTTCTAGAGCCTCTCAGGACAGTTTTAAATGCCTCCAGACCCTTCTAGACCCCCTCAGGACCATTCTAAAGGACCCCAGACCCTTCTAATGCCCCTCAGGGCCTTTCTAAAGTACCCCAGACACTTCTAGAATTTCTCAGGGCCTTTCTATATGACCCCAGACCCTTCTAATGCCACTCAGGGCCTTTCTAAAGGCCGCGAGACCCTTATAATTCCCCTGAGGGCCTTTAAAAAGGCACCCAGACCCTTCTGGACCCCCTCAGGACGCTTCTAATAGCCCCCAGACCCTTCTAGAGCTCCTCAGGGCCTTTCTAAAGGCCCTCAGACCCTTCTAATGCCCCTCAGGGCATTTATAAGGGTTCCCAGACCCTTCTAGAGCCCGTCAGGACACTTATAAAGGCCCCAGACCATTCTAGAGCCCCTCAGGACACTTCTAAAGGCCCGCAGACCATTCTAATGCCCGTCAGGGCCTTTCCAAAGGTCCCCAGACCCTTCTAGAGCCCGTCAGGACCCTTATAAAGGCCCCCAGACCCTTCTAATACCCCACAGGGCCTTTATAAAGGTCCCCAGACCCTTCTAGAGCCCCTGAAGACCCTTTTAAAGGCCCCCAGACCCTTATAGAGCCCCTCAGGACCCTTCTAAAGGCCCCCAGACCCTGTTAATTCCTTTCAGGGCTTTTATAAGGGCACCCAGACCCTTCTAATGCCCCTCAGGACCCTTATAAAGGCACCCAGACCCTTCTAGAGCCTCTCAGGACAGTTTTAAATGCCTCCAGACCCTTCTAGACCCCCTCAGGACCATTCTAAAGGCCCCCAGACCCTTCTAATGCCCCTCAGGGCCTTTCTAAAGGCCCCCATACCATTCTAATGCCCCTCAGGTCATTTCTAAAGGCCCCCAGACCCTTCTAGACCCCCTCAGGACGCTTCTAATAGCCCCCAGACCCTTCTAGAGCCCCTCAGGGCCTTTCTAAAGGCCTCCACACCCTTCTAATGACCCTCAAGACCCATGTAAAGGCCCCCAGACCCTTCTAGATTGCCTCAGGACCCATATAAAAGCCCCCAGACCCTTCTAATGCCTTTCAGGGCCTTTCTAAAGGCCTCCACACCCTTCTAATGACCCTCAAGACCCATGTAAAGGCCCCTAGACCCTTCTAGATTGCCTCAGGACCGATCTAAAATCCCCCAGACCCTTCCAATGCCTTTCAGGACCCTTATGAAGGCCACAAGACCCTTCTAATGCCCACTCAGGACCTTTCTAAAGGCCCTCAGACCCTTCTAGAGCCCGTCAGGACCCTTATAAAGGTCCCCAGACCCTTCTAGAGCCCGTCAGGACCCTTATAAAGGTCCCCAGACCCTTCTACTGCCCCTCAGGAGCATTCTAAAGGCCCCCAGACCCTTCTAACGCCCCACAGGGCCTTTCTAAAGGTCCCCAGACCCTTCTAGAGCCCCTGAAGACCCTTCTAAAGGCCCCCAGACCCTTATAGAGCCCCTCAGGACCCTTCTAAAGTCCCCCAGACCCTGCTAATTCCCCTCAGGGCTTTTATAAGGGCACCCAGACCCTTCTAATGCCCGTCAGGACCCTTATAAAGGCACCCAGACCCTTCTAGAGCCTCTCAGGACAGTTTTAAATGCCTCCAGACCCTTCTAGACCCCCTCAGGACCATTCTAAAGGCCCCCAGACCCTTCTAATGCCCCTCAGGGCCTTTCTAAAGGCCCCCATACCATTCTAATGCCCCTCAGGTCATTTCTAAAGGCCCCCAGACCCTTCTAGACCCCCTCAGGACGCTTCTAATAGCCCCCAGACCCTTCTAGAGCCCCTCAGGGCCTTTCTAAAGGCCTCCACACCCTTCTAATGACCCTCTAGACCCATGTAAAGGCCCCCAGACCCTTCTAGATTGCCTCAGGACCCATATAAAAGCCCCCAGACCCTTCTAATGCCTTTCAGGGCCTTTCTAAAGGCCTCCACACCCTTCTAATGACCCTCAAGACCCATGTAAAGGCCCCTAGACCCTTCTAGATTGCCTCAGGACCGATCTAAAATCCCCCAGACCCTTCCAATGCCTTTCAGGACCCTTATGAAGGCCACAAGACCCTTCTAATGCCCGCTCAGGACCTTTCTAAAGGCCCTCAGACCCTTCTAGAGCCCGTCAGGACCCTTATAAAGGTCCCCAGACCCTTCTAGAGCCCGTCAGGACCCTTATAAAGGTCCCCAGACCCTTCTACTGCCCCTCAGGAGCATTCTAAAGGCCCCCAGACCCTTCTAACGCCCCACAGGGCCTTTCTAAAGGTCCCCAGACCCTTCTAGAGCCCCTGAAGACCCTTCTAAAGGCCCCCAGACCCTTATAGAGCCCCTCAGGACCCTTCTAAAGTCCCCCAGACCCTGCTAATTCCCCTCAGGGCTTTTATAAGGGCACCCAGACCCTTCTAATGCCCCTCAGGACCCTTATAAAGGCACCCAGACGCTTCTAGAGCCTCTCAGGACAGTTTTAAATGCCTCCAGACCCTTCTAGAGCCCCTCAGGACCATTCTAAAGGCCCCCAGACCCTTCTACTGCCCCTCAGGGCCTTTCTAAAGTACCCCAGACACTTCTAGAACCTCTCAGCGCCTTTCTATATGACCCCAGGCCCTTGTAATGCCACTCCGGGCCTTTCTTAAGGCCGCGAGACCCTTATAATAACCCTTGAGGGCCTTTAAAAAGTCCCCCAGACCCTTCTGGACCCCCTCAGGACTTTTCTAATAGCCCCCAGACCCTTCTAGAGCCCCTCAGGGCCTTTCTAAAGGCCTCTTCACCCTTCTAATGAACCTCAAGACCCATGTAAATGCCCCCAGACCCTTCTAGATTGCCTAAGGACCCATCTAATAGCCCCCAGACCCTTCTAATGCCTTTCAGGGCCTTTCTAAAGGCCTCCACACCCTTCTAATGAAACTCAAGACCCATGTAAAGGCCCCTAGACCCTTCTAGATTGCCTCAGGACCCATCTAAAAGCCCCCAGACCCTTCTAATGCCTTTCAGGACCCTTATGAAGGCCACAAGACCCTTCTAATGCCCCTCAGGACCTTTGTAAAGGCCCTCAGACCCTTCTAATGCCCCTCAGGGCATTTATAAAGGTTCCCAGACCCTTCTAGAGCCCGTCAGGACCCTTATAAAGGCCCCCAGACCATTCTAGAGCCCCTCAGGACAATTCTAAAGGCCTGCAGACCATTCAAATGCCTGTCAGGGCCTTATAAAGGTCCCCAGACCCTTCTACTGCCCCTCAGGAGCATTCTAAAGGCCCCCAGACCCTTCTAATGCCCCTCAGGGCCTTTCTAAAGGCTCCCATACCCTTCTAATGCCCCTCAGGTCATTTCTAAAGGCACCCAGACCCTTCTAATGCCACTCAGGGCCTTTCTAAAGGCCGCGAGACCCTTATAATCCCCCTGAGGGCCTTTAAAAAGGCCCCCAGACCCTTCTGGACCCCCTCAGGACTATTCTAATAGCCCCCAGACCCTTCTAGAGCTCCTCAGGGCCTTTCTAAAGGCCTCCACACCCTTCTAATGACCCTCAAGACCCATGTAAAGGCCCCCAGACCATTCTAGATTGACTCAGGACCCATCTAAAAGCCCCCAGACCCTTCTAATGCCTTTCAGGACCCTTATCAAGGCCACAGGACCCTTCTAATGCCCCTCAGGACCTTTCTAAAGGCCCTCAGACCCTTCTAATGCCCCTCAGGGCATTTATAAAGGTTCCCAGACCCTTCTAGAGCCCGTCAGGACATTTATAAAGGCCCCCAGACCATTCTAGAGCCCCTCAGGACACTTCTAAATCCCGCAGACCATTCTAATGCCCGTCTGGGCCTTTCTAAAGGTTCCCAGACCCTTCTACTGCCCCTCAGGAGCATTCTAAAGGCCCCCAGACCCTTCTAATGCCCCACAGGGCCTTTCTAAAGGTCCCCAGACCCTTCTAGAGCCCCTGAAGACCCTTCTAAAGGCCCCCAGACCCTTATAGAGCCCCTCAGGACCCTTCTAAAGGCACCCAGACCCTGTTAATTCCTTTCAGGGCTTTTATAAGGGCACCCAGACCCTTCTAATGCCACTCAGGACCCTTATAAAGGCACCCAGACCCTTCTAGAGCCTCTCAGGGCAGTTTTAAATGCCTCCAGACCCTTCTAGACCCCCTCAGGACCATTCTAAAGGCCCCCAGACCCTTCTAATGCCCCTCAGGGCCTTTCTAAAGTACCCCAGACACTTCTAGAATTTCTCAGGGCCTTTCTATATGACCCCAGGCCCTTCTAATGCCACTCAGGGCCTTTCTAAAGGCCGCGAGACCCTTATAATCCCCCTGAGGGCCTTTAAAAAGGCCCCAAGACCCTTCTGGACCCCCTCAGGACGCTTCTAATAGCACCCAGACCCTTCTAGAGCCCCTCAGCGCCTTTCTAAAGGCATCCACACTCTTCTAATGACCCTCAAGACCCATGTAAAGGCACCCAGACCCTTCTAGATTGCCTCAGGACCCATCTAAAAGCCCCCAGACCCTTCTAATTCCCCTCAGGACCCTTATGAAGGCCACAAGACCCTTCTAATGCCCTTCAGGACCTTTCTAAAGGCCCTCAGACCCTTCTAATGCCCCTCAGGGCATTTATAAAGGTTCCCAGACCCTTCTAGAGCCCGTCAGGACCCTTATAAAGGCCCCCAGACCATTCTAGAGCCCCTCAGGACATTTCTAAAGGCCCGCAGACCATTCTAATGCCCGTCCAGGGCCTTTCTAAAGGTCCCCAGACCCTTCTACTGCCCCTCAGGAACATTCTAAAGGCCCCCAGACCCTTCTAATGCCCCACAGGGCCTTTATAAAGGTCCCCAGACCCTTCTAGAGCCCCTGAAGACCCTTCTAAAGGCACCAAGACCCTTATAGAGCCCCTCAGGACTCTTTTAAAGTCCCCCAGACCCTGCTAATTTCCCTCGGGGCTTTTATAAATTCACCCAGACCCTTCTAATGCCCCTCAGGACCCTTATAAAGGCACCCAGACCCTTCTAGAGACTCTCAGGACAGTTTTAAATGCTTCCAGACCCTTCTAGACCCACTCAGGACCATTCTAAAGGCCCCCAGACCCTTCTAATGCCCCTCAGGGCCTTTCTAAAGGCTCCCATACCCTTCTAATGCCCCTCAGGTCATTTCTAAAGGCACCCAGACCCTTCTAATGCCACTCAGGGCCTTTCTAAAGGCCGCGAGACCCTTATAATCCACCTGAGGGCCTTTAAAAAGGCCCTCAGACCCTTCTGGACCCCCTCAGGACGCTTCTAATAGCCCCCAGACCCTTCTAGAGCTCCTCAGGGCCTTTCTAAAGGCCTCCACACCCTTCTAATGACCGTCAAGACCCATGTAAAGGCCCCCAGACCCTTCTAGATTGCCTCAGGAGCCATCTAAAAGCCCCCAGACCCTTCTAATGCCTTTCAGGACCCTTATCAAGGCCACAAGACCCTTGTAATGCCCCTCAGGACCTTTCTAAAGGCCCTCAGACCCTTCTAATGCCCCTCAGGGCATTTATAAAGGTTCCCAGACCCTTCTAGAGCCCGTCAGGACACTTATAAAGGCCCCCAGACCATTCTAGAGCCCCTCAGGACACTTCTAAATCCCGCAGACCATTCTAATGCCTGTCAGGGCCTTTATAAATGTCCCCAGACCTTTCTACTGCCCCTCAGGAGCATTCTAAAGGCCCCCAGACCCTTCTAATGCCCCACAGGGCCTTTCTAAAGGTCCCCAGACCCTTCTAGAGCCCCTGAAGACCCTTTAAAAGGCCCCCAGACCCTTATAGAGCCCCTCAGTACCCTTCTAAAGTCCCCCAGACCCTGCTAGTTCCCCTCAGGGCTTTTATAAGGGCACCCAGACCCTTCTAAAGGCCCTCAGGACCCTTATAAAGGCACCCAGACCCTTCTAGAGCCTCTCAGGACAGTTTTAAATGCCTCCAGACCCTTCTAGAACCCCTCAGGACCATTCTAAAGGCCCCCAGACCCTTCTAATGCCCCTCAGGGCCTTTCTAAAGTACCCCAGACACTTCTAGAACTTCTCAGGGCCTTTCTATATGACCCCAGACCCTTGTAATGCCACTCAGGGCAATTCTAAAAGCCGCGAGACCCTTATAATCCCCCTGAGGGCCTTTAAAAAGGCCCCCAGACCCTTCTGGACCCTCTCAGGACGCTTCTAATAGCCCCCAGACCCTTCTAGAGCCCCTCAGCGCCTTTCTAAAGGCCTCCACACCCTTCTAATGACCATCAAGACCCATGTAAAGGCCCCCAGACCCTTCTAGATTGCCTCAGGACCCATCTAAAAGCCCCCAGACCCTTCTAATGCCTTTCAGGGCCTTTCTAAAGGCCTCCACACCCTTCTAATGACCCTCAAGACCCATGTAAAGGCCCCTAGACCCTTCTAGATTGCCTCAGGACCCATCTAAAAGCCCCCAGACCCTTCTAATGCCTTTCAGGACCATTATGAAGGCCACCAGACCCTTCTAATGCCCTTCAGGACCTTTCTAAAGGCCCTCAGACCCTTCTAATGCCACTCAGGGCATTTATAAAGGTTCCCAGACCCTTCTAGAGCCCATCAGGACCCTTATAAAGGCCCCCAGACCATTCTAGAGCCCCTCAGGACACTTCTAAAGGCCCGCAGACCATTCTAATGCCCGTCAGGGCCTTTATAAAGGTCCCCAGACCCTTCTACTGCCCCTCAGGAGCATTCTAAAGGCACCCAGACCCTTCTAATGCCGCTCAGGACCTTTCTAAAGGCCCCCAGACCCTTATAGAGCCCCTCAGGACCCTTCTAAAGTCCCCCAGACCCTGCTAATTCCCCTCAGGGCCCTTATAAAGGCACCCAGACCCTTCTAGAGCCTCTCAGGACAGTTTTAAATGCCTCCAGACCCTTCTAGACCCCCTCAGGTCCATTCTAAAGGCCCCCAGACCCTTCTAATGCCCCTCAGGGCCTTTCTAAAGGCCCTCAGACCCTTCTAATGCCCCTCAGGGCCTTTCTATATGACCCCAGACCCTTGTAATGCCCCTCAGGGCCTTTCTAAAGGCCCCCATACCCTTCTAATGCCCCTGAAGACCCTTCTAAAGGCCCCCAGACCCTTCTAGAGCCCCTCAGGACATTTCTAAAGGCACCCAGAACCTTCTAATGCCACTCAGGGCCTTTCTAAAGGCTGCGAGACCCTTATAATCCCCATAAGGACCTTTAAAAAGGCCCCCAGACCCTTCTGGACCCACTCAGGACGCTTCTAATAGCCCCGAGACCATTCTACAGCCCCTCAGGGCCTTTCTAAAGGCCTCCACACCCTTCTAATGACCCTCAAGACCCATGTAAAGGCCCCCAGACCCTGCTAATTCCACTCAGTTCTATTATAAGGGCCACAAGACCCTTCAAATGCCCCTCAGGACCCTTATAAAGGCACCCAGACCCTTCTAGAGCCTCTCAGGACAGTTTTAAATGCCTCCAGACCATTCTAGACACCCTCAGGACCATTCTAAAGGCACCCAGACCCTTCTAATGCACCTCAGGACCCTTCTAAAGGCCCCCAGACCCTTCTAATGCCCCTCAGGGCCTTTCTAAAGTACCCCAGACACTTCTAGAACCTCTCAGGGCCTTTCTATATGAACCCAGACCCTTGTAATGCCCTTCAGGGCCTTTCTAAAGGCCCCCATACCCTTCGAATGACCCTCAGGACATTTCTAATGGCCCCCAGACCCTTCAAGAGCCTCTGAAGACATTTCTAAAGGCACCCAGAACCTTCTAATGCCACTCAGGGCCTTTCTAAAGGCTGCGAGACCCTTATAATCCCCCTGAGGACCTTTAAAAAGGCCCCCAGACCCTTCTGGACCCCCTCAGGACGCTTCTAATAGACCCCAGACCCTTCTAGAGCCCCTCAGGGCCTTTCTAAAGGCCTCCACACCCTTCTAATGACCCTCAAGACCCATGTAAAGGCCCCTAGACCCTTCTAGATTGCCTCAGGACCCATCTAAAAGCCTCCAGACCCTTCCAATGCCTTTCAGGACCATTATGAAGGCCACAAGACCCTTCTAATGCCCCTCAGGACCTTTCTAAAGGCCCTCAGACCCTTCTAATGCCCCTCAGGGCATTTATAAAGGTTCCCAGACCCTTCTAGAGCCCGTCAGGACCCTTATAAAGGCCCCCAGACCATTCTAGAGCCCCTCAGGACACTTCTAAAGGCCCGCAGACCATTCTAATGCCCGTCAGGGCCTTTATAAAGGTCCCCAGACCCTTCTACTGCCCCTCAGGAGCATTCTAAAGGCACCCAGACCCTTCTAATGCCGCTCAGGACCTTTCTAAAGGCCCCCAGACCCTTATAGAGCCCCTCAGGACCCTTCTAAAGTCCCCCAGACCCTGCTAATTCCCCTCAGGGCCCTTATAAAGGCACCCAGACCCTTCTAGAGCCTCTCAGGACAGTTTTAAATGCCTCCAGACCCTTCTAGACCCCCTCAGGTCCATTCTAAAGGCCCCCAGACCCTTCTAATGCCCCTCAGGGCCTTTCTAAAGGCCCTCAGACCCTTCTAATGCCCCTCAGGGCCTTTCTATATGACCCCAGACCCTTGTAATGCCCCTCAGGGCCTTTCTAAAGGCCCCCATACCCTTCTAATGCCCCTGAAGACCCTTCTAAAGGCCCCCAGACCCTTCTAGAGCCCCTCAGGACATTTCTAAAGGCACCCAGAACCTTCTAATGCCACTCAGGGCCTTTCTAAAGGCTGCGAGACCCTTATAATCCCCATAAGGACCTTTAAAAAGGCCCCCAGACCCTTCTGGACCCACTCAGGACGCTTCTAATAGCCCCGAGACCATTCTACAGCCCCTCAGGGCCTTTCTAAAGGCCTCCACACCCTTCTAATGACCCTCAAGACCCATGTAAAGGCCCCCAGACCCTGCTAATTCCACTCAGTTCTATTATAAGGGCCACAAGACCCTTCAAATGCCCCTCAGGACCCTTATAAAGGCACCCAGACCCTTCTAGAGCCTCTCAGGACAGTTTTAAATGCCTCCAGACCATTCTAGACACCCTCAGGACCATTCTAAAGGCACCCAGACCCTTCTAATGCACCTCAGGACCCTTCTAAAGGCCCCCAGACCCTTCTAATGCCCCTCAGGGCCTTTCTAAAGTACCCCAGACACTTCTAGAACCTCTCAGGGCCTTTCTATATGACCCCAGACCCTTGTAATGCCCCTCAGGGCCTTTCTAAAGACCCCCATACCCTTCTAATGCCCCTCAGGACATTTCTAAAGGCCCCCAGACCCTTCTAGAGCCCCTCAGGACATACCTAAAGGCGCCCAGACCGTTCTAGAGCCCCTCAGGACATTTCTAAAGGCGCCCAGACCCTTCTAATGCCACTCAGGGCCTTTCTAAAGGCCGCGAGACCCATATAATCCCCCTGAGGGCCTTTAAAAAGGCCCCCAGACCCTTCTGGACCCCCTCAGGACACTTCTAATAGCCCCGAGACCCTTCTAGAGCCCCTCAGGGCCTTTCTAAAGGCCTCCACGCCCTTCTAATGACCCTCAAGACCCATGTAAAGGCCCCTAGACTCTTCTAGATTGCCTCAGGACCCATCTAAAAGACCCCAGACCCTTCTAATGCCTTTCAGGACCCTTATGAAGGCCACCAGACCCTGCTAATTCCACTCAGTTCTATTATAAGGGCCACAAGACCCTTCAAATGCCCCTCAGGACCCTTATAAATGCACCCAGACCCTTCTAGAGCCTCTCAGGACAGTTTTAAATGCCTCCAGACCATTCTAGACACCCTCAGGACCATTCTAAAGGCACCCAGACCCTTCTAATGCACCTCAGGACCCTTCTAAAGGCCCCCAGACCCTTCTAATGCCCCTCAGGGCCTTTCTAAAGTACCCCAGACACTTCTTGAACCTCTCAGGGCCTTTCTATATGACCCCAGACCCTTGTAATGCCCCTCAGGGCCTTTCTAAATGCCCCCATACCCTTCGAATGACCCTCAGGACATTTCTAATGGCCCCCAGACCCTTCAAGAGCCCCTCAGGACATTTCTAAAGGCACCCAGAACCTTCTAATGCCACTCAGGGCCTTTCTAAAGGCTGCGAGACCCTTATAATCCCCCTGAGGACCTTTAAAAAGGCCCCCAGACCCTTCTGGACCCCCTCAGGACGCTTCAAATAGACCCCAGACCCTTCTAGAGCCCCTCAGGGCCTTTCTAAAGGCCTCCACACCCTTCTAATGACCCTCAAGACCCATGTAAAGGCCCCTAGACCCTTCTAGATTGCCTCAGGACCCATCTAAAAGCCTCCAGACCCTTCCAATGCCTTTCAGGACCATTATGAAGGCCACAAGACCCTTCTAATGCCCCTCAGGACCTTTCTAAAGGCCCTCAGACCCTTCTAATGCCCCTCAGGGCATTTATAAAGGTTCCCAGACCCTTCTAGAGCCCGTCAGGACCCTTATAAAGGCCCCCAGACCATTCTAGAGCCCCTCAGGACACTTCTAAAGGCCCGCAGACCATTCTAATGCCCGTCAGGGCCTTTATAAAGGTCCCCAGACCCTTCTACTGCCCCTCAGGAGCATTCTAAAGGCCCCCAGACCCTTCTAATGCCACTCAGGGCCTTTCTAAAGGTCCCCAGACCCTTCTAGAGCCCCTGAAGACCCTTCTAAAGGCCCCCAGACCCTTATAGAGCCCCTCAGGACCCTTCTAAAGTCCCCCAGACCCTGCTAATTCCCCGCAGGGCTTTTATAAGGGCACCCAGACCCTTCTAATGCCCCTCAGGACCCTTATAAAGGCACCAGGACCCTTCTAGAGCCTCTCAGGACAGTTTTAAATGCCTCCAGACCCTTCTAGACTCCCCTCAGGACCATTCTAAAGGCCCCCAGATCCTTCTAATGCCCCTCAGGGCCTTTCTAAAGGCCCCCATACCCTTCTAATGCCCCTCACGTCATTTCTAAAGGCACCCAGACCCTTCTAATGCCACTCAGGGCCTTTCTAAAGGCCGCGAGACCCTTATAATCCCCCTGAGGGCCTTTAAAAAGGCCCCCAGACCCTTCTGGACCACTCAGGACGCTTCTAATAGAACCCAGACCCTTCTAGAGCTCCTCAGGGCCTTTCTAAAGGCATCCACACCCTCCTAATGACCCTCAAGACCCATGTAAAGCCCCACAGACCCTTCTAGATTGCCTCAGGACCCATCTAAAAGCCCCCAGACCCTTCTAATGCCTTTCAGGGCCTTTCTAAAGGCCTCCACACCCTTCTAATGATCCTCAAGACCCATGTAAAGGCCCCTAGACCCTTCTAGATTGCCTCAGGACCCATCTAAAAGCCCCCAGACCCTTCTAATGCCTTTCAGGACCCTTATGAAGGCCACAAGACCCTTCTAATGACACTCAGGACCTTTCTAAAGGCCCTCAGACCCTTCTAATGCCCCTCAGGGCATTTATAAAGGTTCCCAGACCCTTCTAGAGCCAGTCAGGACACTTATAAAGGTCCCCAGACCCTTATAGAGCCCCTCAGGAGCATTCTAAAGGCCCCCAGACCCTTCTAATGCCCGACAGGGCCTTTCTAAAGGTCCCCAGACCCTTCTAGAGCCCCTGAAGACCCTTCTAAAGTCCCCCAGACCCTGCTAATTCCCCTCAGGGCTTTTATAAGGGCACCCAGACCCTTCTAAAGCCCCTCAGGACCCTTATAAAGGCACCCAGACCCTTCTAGAGCCTCTCAGGACAGTTTTAAATGCCTCCAGACCCTTCTAGAACCCCTCAGGACCATTCTAAAGGCCCCCAGACCCTTCTAATGCCCCTCAGGGCCTTTCTAAAGTACCCCAGACACTTCTAGAACTTCTCAGGGCCTTTCTATATGACCCCAGACCCTTGTAATGCCACTCAGGGCAATTCTAAAAGCCGCGAGACCCTTATAATCCCCCTGAGGGCCTTTAAAAAGGCCCCCAGACCCTTCTGGACCCTCTCAGGACGCGTCTAATAGCCCCCAGACCCTTCTAGAGCCCCTCAGCGCCTTTCTAAAGGCCTCCACACCCTTCTAATGACCCTCAAGACCCATGTAAAGGCCCCCAGACCCTTCTAGATTGCCTCAGGACCCATCTAAAAGCCCCCAGACCCTTCTAATGCCTTTCAGGACCCTTCTAAAGGCCCTCAGACCCTTCTAATGCCCCTCAAGACCTATGTAAAGGCCCCTAGACCCTTCTAGATTGCCTCAGGACCCATCTAAAAGCCCCAAGACCCTTCTAATGCCATTCAGGACCCTTATGAAGGCCACAAGACCCTTCTAATGCCCCTCAGGACCTTTCTAAAGGCCCTCAGACCCTTCTAATGCCCCTCAGGGCATTTATAAAGGTTCCCAGACCCTTCTAGAGCCCGTCAGGACCCTTATAAAGGCCCCCAGACCATTCTAGAGCACCTCAGGACACTTCTAAAGGCCCGCAGACCATTCTAATGCCCGTCAGGGCCTTTATAAAGGTCCCCAGACCCTTCTACTGCCCCTCAGGAGCATTCTAAAGGCACCCAGACCCTTCTAATGCCGCTCAGGACCTTTCTAAAGGCCCCCAAACCCTTATAGAGGCCCTCAGGACCCTTCTAAAGTCCCCCAGACCCTGCTAATTCCCCTCAGGGCCCTTATAAAGGCATCCAGACCCTTCTAGAGCCTCTCAGGACATTTCTAAAGGCACCCAGAACCTTCTAATGCCACTCAGGGCCTTTCTAAAGGCTGCGAGACCCTTTTAATCCCCCTAAGGACCTTTAAAAAGGTCCCCAGACCCTTCTGGACCCACTCAGGACGCTTCTAATAGCCCCCAGACCATTCTACAGCCCCTCAGAGCCTTTCTAAAGGCCTCCACACCCTTGCAATGACCCTCAAGACCCATGTAAAGGCCCTCAGACCCTTCTAGATTGCGCAGGACCCATCTAAAAGCCCCCAGACCCTTCTAATGCCCCTCAGGACCCTTCTAAAGGCGCCCAGACCATTCTAATGCCCCTGAGGACCCTTCTAAAGTCCCCCAGACCATGCTAATTCCACTCAGGGCTATTATATGGGCCACAAGACCCTTAAAATGCCCCTCAGGACCCTTATAAAGGCACCAGGACCCTTCTAGAGCCTCTCAGGACAGTTTTAAATGCCTCCAGACACTTCTAGACCCCCTCAGGACCATTCTAAAGGCCCCCAGACCCTTCTAATGCACCTCAGGACCCTTCTAAAGGCCCCCAGACCCTTCTAAATCACCTCAGGGCCTTTCTAAATTACCGCAGACACTTCTAGAACCTCTCAGGGCCTTTCTATATGACACCAGACCCTTGTAATGCCCCTCAGGGCCTTTCTAAAGGCCCCCATACCCTTCTAATGACCCTGAGGACATTTCTAAAGGCCCCCAGACCCTTCAAGAGCCCCTTAGGACATTTCTAAAGGCACCCAGAACCTTCTAGAGCATCTCGGGACAGATTTAAATGCCTCCAGACCCTTCTAGACCCCCTCAGGACAATTCTAAAGGCCCTCAGACCCTTCTAATGCCCCTCAGGACCCTTCTAAAGGCCCCCAGACCCTTCTAATGCACCTCATGGCCTTTCTAAAGTACCCCAGACACTTCTAGAACCTCTCAGGGCCTTTCTATATGACCCCAGACCCTTGTAATGACCCTAAGGGCCTTTCTAAAGGCCCCCATACACTTCTAATGCCCCTCAGGACCCTTCTAAAGGCCCCCAGACCCTTCTAATGCCCCTCAGGGCCTTTCTAAAGTACCCCAGACACTTCTAGAACCTCTCAGGGCCTTTTTATATGACCCCAGACCCTTTTAATGCCCCTCAGGGCCTTTCTAAAGGCCCCCATACCCTTCTAATGACCCTCAGGACATTTCTAATGGCCCCCAGACCCTTCAAGAGCCCCTCAGGACATTTCTAAAGGCACCCAGACCCTTCTAATGCCACTCAGGGCCTTTCTAAAGGCTGCGAGACCCTTATAATCCCCCTGAGGACCTTTAAAGAGGCCCCCAGACCCTTCTGGACCCCCTCAGGACGCTTCTAATAGACCCCAGACCCTTCTAGAGCCCCTCAGGGCCTTTCTAAAGGCCTCCACACCTTTCTAATGACCCTCAAGACCCATGTAAAGGCCCCCAGACCATTCTAGATTGCCTCAGGACCCATCTAAAAGCCTCCAGACCCTTCCAATGCCTTTCAGGACCATTATGAATGCCACAAGACCCTTCTAATGCCCCTCTGGACCTTTCTAAAGGCCCTCAGACACTTTTAATGCCCCTCAGGGCATTTATAAAGGTTCCCAGACCCTTCCAGAGCCAGTCAGGACCCTTATAAAGGCCCCCAGATCATTCTAGAGCCCCTCAGGACACTTCTAAAGGCCCGCAGACCATTCTAATGCACGTCAGGGCCTTTATAAAGGACCCCAGACCCTTCTACTGCCCCTCAGGAGCATTCTAAAGGCCCCCAGACCATTCTAATGCCTCTCAGGGCCTTTCTAAAGGTCCCCAGACCCTTCTACTGCCCCTGAAGACCCTTCTAAAGGCCCCCAGACCCTTCTAATGCCCCTCAGGGCCTTTCTAAAGTACCCCAGACATTCTAGAACCTCTCAGGGCCTTTCTATATGACCCCAGACCCTTCTAATGCCCATCAGGGCCTTTCTAAAGGCACCCAGACCCTTCTAATTCCCCTCAGGACATTTCTAAAGGCCCCCAGACCCTTCAAGAGCCCCTCAGGACATTTCTAAAGGCACCCAGAACCTTCTAATGCCACTCAGGGCCTTTCTAAAGGCTGCGAGACCCTTATAATCCCCCTGAGGACCTTTATAAAGGCACCCAGACCCTTCTGGACCCCCTCAGGACGCTTCTAATAGACCCCAGACCCTTCTAGAGCCCCTCAGGGCCTTTCTAAAGGCCTCCACACCCTTCTAATGACCCTCAA
Source organism: Coccyzus lansbergi (assembly GCA_033558105.1). Lineage (NCBI taxonomy): Eukaryota > Metazoa > Chordata > Aves > Cuculiformes > Coccyzidae > Coccyzus > Coccyzus lansbergi. The sequence goes on from JAUMJK010000558.1 coordinate 344,175, forward strand.
GACCCATGTAAAGGCCCCCAGACCTTTCTAGATTGCGTCAGGACCCATCTAAAAGCCCCCAGACCCTTCTAATGCCTTTCAGGGCCTTTCTAAAGGCCTCCACACCCTTCTAATGACCCTCAAGACCCATGTAAAGGCCCCTAGACCCTTCTAGATTTCCTCAGGACCCATCTAAAAGCCCCCAGACCCTTCTAATGCCTTTCAGGACAATTCTAAAGGCCACAGGACCCTTCTAATGCCCCTCAGGACCTTTCTAAAGGCCCTCAGACCCTTCTAATGCACCTCAGGGCATTTATAAAGGTTCCCAGACCCTTCTAGAGCCCGTCAGGACCCTTATAAAGGCCCCCAGACCCTTAGAGAGCCCCTCAGGACACTTCTAAATCCCGCAGACCATTCTAATGCCCCTCAGGGCATTTATAAAGGTTCCCAGACCCTTCTAGAGCCCGTCAGGACCCTTATAAAGGCCCCCAGACCATTCTAGAGCCCCTCAGGACAATTCTAAAGGTCCCCAGACCCTTCTAGAGCCCCTGAAGACCCTTCTAAAGGCCCCCAGACCCTTATAGAGCCCCTCAGGACCCTTCTAAAGTCCCCCAGACCCTGCTAATTGCCCTCAGGGCTTTTATAAGGGCACCCAGACCCTTCTAATGCCCCTCAGGACCCTTATAAAGGCACCCAGACCCTTCTAGAGACTCTCAGGACAGTTTTAAATGCCTCCAGACCCTTCTAGACCCCCTCAGGACCATTTTAAAGGCCCCCAGACCCTTCTAATGCCCCTCAGGACCCTTCTAAAGGCCCCCAGACCCTTCTAATGCCCCTCAGGGCCTTTCTAAAGTACCCCAGACACTTCTAGAACCTCTCAGGGCCTTTCTATATGACCCCAGACCCTTGTAATTCCCCTCAGGGCCTTTCTAAAGGCCCCCACACCTTTCTAATGACCCTCAGGACAATTCTAAAGGCCCCCAGACCATTCAAGAGCCCCTCAGGACATTTCTAAAGGCACCCAGACCCTTCTAATGCCACTCAGGGCCTTTCTAAAGGCTGCGAGACCCTTATAATCCCCCTGAGGACCTTTAAAAAGGCCCCCAGACCCTTCTGGACCCCCTCAGGACGCTTCTAATAGCCCCCAGACCCTTCTAGAGCCCCTCAGGGCCTTTCTAAAGGCCTCCACACCCTTCTAATGACCCTCAAGACCCATGTAAAGGCCCCCAGACCCTTCTAGATTGCATCAGGACCCATCTAAAAGCCCCCGGACCCTTCTAATGCCTTTCAGGGCCTTTCTAAAGGCCTCCACACCCTTCTAATGACTTTCAAGACCCATGTAAAGGCCCCCAGACCCTTCTAGATTGCCTCAGGACCCATCTAAAAGCCCCCAGACCCTTCTAATGCCTTTCAGGACCCTTATGAAGGACACCAGACCCTTCTAATGCCCCTCAGGACCTTTCTAAAGGTCCTCAGACCCTTCTAATGCACCTCAGGGCATTTATAAAGGTTCCCAGACCCTTCTAGAGCCCGTCAGGACCCTTATAAAGGCCCCCAGACCGTTATAGAGCACCTCAGGACACTTCTAAATCCCGCAGACCATTCTAATGCCCGTCAGGGCCTTTCTAAATGTCCCCAGACCCTTCTCCTGCCCCTCAGGAGCATTCTAAAGGCCCCCAGACCCTTCTAATGCCCCACAGGGCCTTTCTAAAGGTCCCCAGACCCTTCTAGAGCCCCTGAAGACCCTTCTAAAGGCCCCCAGACCCTTATAGAGCCCCTCAGGACCCTTCTAAAGTCCCCCAGACCCTGCTAATTCCACTCAGGGCTTTTATAAGGGCACCCAGACCCTTCTAATGCCCCTCAGGACCCTTATAAAGGCACCCAGACCCTTCTAGAGCCCCTCAGGGCCTTTCTAAAGTACCCCAGACACTTCTAGAACCTCTCAGGCCCTTTCTATATGATCCGAGACCCTTGTAATGCCCCTCAGGGCCTTTCTAAAGACCCCCATACCCTTCTAATGCCCCTCAGGACATTTCTAAAGGCCCCCAGACCCTTCTAGAGCCCCTCAGGACATATCTAAAGGCGCCCAGACCCTTCTAGAGCCCCTCAGGACATTTCTAAAGGCACCCAGACCCTTCTAATGCCACTCAGGTCCTTTCTAAAGGCCGCGAGACCCATATAATCCCCCTGAGGGCCTTTAAAAAGGCCCCCAGACCCTTCTGGACCCCCTCAGGACACTTCTAATAGCCCCCAGACCCTTCTAGAGCCCCTCAGGGCCTTTCTAAAGGCCTCCACACCCTTCTAATGACCCTCAAGACCCATGTAAAGGCCCCTAGACCCTTCTAGATTGCCTCAAGACCCATATAAAAGACCCCAGACCCTTCTAATGCATTTCAGGACCCTTATGAAGGCCACCAGACCCTTCTAATGCCCCTCAGGACCTTTCTAAAGGCCCTCAGACCCTTCTAATGCCCCTCAGGGCATTTATAAAGGTTCCCAGACCCTTCTAGAGCCCATCAGGACCCTTATAAAGGCCCCCAGACCATTCTAGAGCCCCTCAGGACACTTCTAAAGGCCCGCAGACCATTCTAATGCCCGTCAGGGCCTTTATAAAGGTCCCCAGACCCTTCTACTGCCCCTCAGGAGCATTCTAAAGGCACCCAGACCCTTCAAATGCCGCTCAGGACCTTTCTAAAGGCCCCCAAACCCTTATAGAGGCTTTCAGGACCCTTCTAAAGTCCCCCAGACCCTGCTAATTCCCCTCAGGGCCCTTATAAAGGCACCCAGACCCTTCTAGAGCCTCTCAGGAAAGTTTTGAATGCCTCCAGACCCTTCTAGACCCCCTCAGGTCCATTCTAAAGGCCCCCAGACCCTTCTAATGCCCCTCAGGGCCTTTCTAAAGTACCCCAGACACTTCTAGAACCTCTCAGGGCCTTTCTATATGACCCCAGACCCTTGTAATGCCCCTCAGGGCCTTTCTAAAGGCCCCCATACCCTTCTAATGCCCCTGAAGACCCTTCTAAAGGCCCCCAGACCCTTCTAGAGCCCCTCAGGACATTTCTAAAGGCACCCAGAACCTTCTAATGCCACTCAGGGCCTTTCTAAAGGCTGCGAAACCCTTTTAATCCCCCTAAGGACCTTTAAAAAGGTCCCCAGACCCTTCTGGACCCACTCAGGACGCTTCTAATACCCCCAGACCATTCTACAGCCCCTCAGGGCCTTTCTAAAGGCCTCCACACCCTTCTAATGACCCTCAAGACCCATGTAAAGGCCCCCAGACCCTTCTAGATTGCGCAGGACCCATCTAAAAGCCTCCAGACCCTTCTAATGCCCCTCAGGACCCTTCTAAAGGCGCCCAGACCATTCTAATGCCCCTCAGGACCCTTCTAAAGTCCCCCAGACCATGCTAATTCCACTCAGGGCTATTATATGGGCCACAAGACCCTTCAAATGCCCCTCAGGACCCTTATAAAGGCACCCAGACCCTTCTAGAGCCTCTCAGGACAGTTTTAAATGCCTCCAGACCCTTCTAGACCCCCTCAGGACCATTCTAAAGGCCCCCAGACCCTTCTAATGCACCTCAGGACCCTTCTAAAGGCCCCCAGACCCTTCTAATGCACCTCAGGGCCTTTCTAAAGTACCCCAGACACTTCTAGAACCTCTCAGGGCCTTTCTATATGACACCAGACCCTTGTAATGCCCCTCAGGGCCTTTCTAAAGGCACCCATACCCTTCTAATGCCCCTCAGGACATTTCTAAAGGCCCCCAGACCCTTCAAGAGCCCCTCAGGACATTTCTAAAGGCACCCAGAACCTTCTAGAGCATCTCAGGACAGTTTTAAATGCCTCCAGACCCTTCTAGACCCCCTCAGGACCATTCAAAAGGCCCCCAGACCCTTCTAATGCCCCTCAGGACCCTTCTAAAGGCCCCCAGACCCTTCTAATGCACCTCATGGCCTTTCTAAAGTACCCCAGACACTTCTAGAACCTCTCAGGGATTTTCTATATGACCCCAGACCCTTGTAATGACCCTAAGGGCCTTTCTAAAGGCCCCCATACACTTCTAATGCCCCTCAGGACCCTTCTAAAGGCCCCCAGACCCTTCTAATGCCCCTCAGGGCCTTTCTAAAGTACCCCAGACACTTCTAGAACATCTCAGGGCCTTTCTATATGACCCCAGACCCTTGTAATGCCCCTCAGGGCCTTTCTAAAGGCCCCCATACCCTTCTAATGACCCTCAGGACATTTCTAATGGCCCCCAGACCCTTCAAGAGCCCCTCAGGACATTTCTAAAGGCACCCAGACCCTTCTAATGCCACTCAGGGCCTTTCTAAAGGCTGCGAGACCCTTATAATCCCCCTGAGGACCTTTAAAAAGGCCCCCAGACCCTTATGGACCCCCTCAGGACGCTTCTAATAGACCCCAGACCCTTCTAGAGCCCCTCAGGGCCTTTCTAAAGGCCTCCACACCCTTCTAATGACCCTCAAGACCCATGTAAAGGACCCCAGACCCTTCTAGATTGCCTCAGGACCCATCTAAAAGCCCCCAGACCCTTCCAATGCCTTTCAGGACCATTATGAGTGCCACAAGACCCTTCTAATGCCCCTCAGGACCTTTCTAAAGGCCCTCAGACCCTTTTAATGCCCCTTAGGGCATTTATAAAGGTTCCCAGACCCTTCTAGAGCCAGTCAGGACCCTTATAAAGGCCCCCAGATCATTCTAGAGCCCCTCAGGACACTTCTAAAGGCCCGCAGACCATTCTAATGCACGTCAGGGCCTTTATAAAGGACCCCAGACCCTTCTACTGCCCCTCAGGAGCATTCTAAAGGCCCACAGACCATTCTAATGACTCTCAGGGCCTTTCTAAAGGTCCCGAGACCCTTCTAGAGCCCCTGAAGACCCTTCTAAAGGCCCCCAGACCCTTCTAATGCCCCTCAGGGCCTTTCTGAAGTACCCCAGACATTCTAGAACCTCTCAGGGCCTTTCTATATGACCCCAGACCCTTCTAATGCTCATCAGGGCCTTTCTAAAGGCCCCCAGACCCTTCTAATTCCCCTCAGGACATTTCTAAAGGCCCCCAGACCCTTCAAGAGCCCCTCAGGACATTTCTAAAGGCACCCAGAACCTTCTAATGCCACTCAGGGCCTTTCTAAAGGCTGCGAGACCCTTATAATCCCCCTGAGGACCTTTATAAAGGCCCCCAGACCCTTCTGGACCCCCTCAGGACGCTTCTAATAGACCCCAGACCCTTCTAGAGCCCCTCAGGGCCTTTCTAAAGGCCTCCACACCCTTCTAATGACCCTCAAGACCCATGTAAAGGCCCCCAGACCCTTCTAGATTGCGTCAGGACCCATCTAAAAGCCCCCAGACCCTTCTAATGCCTTTCAGGGCCTTTCTAAAGGCCTCCACACCCTTCTAATGACCCTCAAGACCCATGTAAAGGCCCCTAGACCCTTCTAGATTGCCTCAGGACCCATCTAAAAGCCCCCAGACCCTTCTAATGCCTTTCAGGACCCTTCTAAAGGCCACAAGACCCTTCTAATGCCCCTCAGGACCTTTCTAAAGGCCCTCAGACCCTTCTAATGCACCTCAGGGCATTTATAAAGGTTCCCAGACCCTTCTAGAGCCCGTCAGGACCCTTATAAAGGCCCCCAGACCCTTATAGAGCCCCTCAGGACACTTCTAAATCACGCAGACCATTCTAATGCCCCTCAGGGCATTTATAAAGGTTCCCAGACCCTTCTAGAGCCCATCAGAACCCTTATAAAGGCCCCCAGACCATTCTAGAGCCCCTCAGGACAATTCTAAAGGTCCCCAGACCCTTCTAGAGCCCCTGAAGACCCTTCTAAAGGCCCCCAGACCCTTATAGAGCCCCTCAGGACCCTTCTAAAGTCCCCCAGACCCTGCTAATTGCCCTCAGGGCTTTTATAAGGGCACCCAGACCCTTCTAATGCCCCTCAGGACCCTTATAAAGGCACCCAGACCCTTCTAGAGACTCTCAGGACAGTTTTAAATGCCTCCAGACCATTCTAGACCCCCTCAGGACCATTTTAAAGGCCCCCAGACCCTTCTAATGCCCCTCAGGGCCTTTCTAAAGTACCCCAGACACTTCTAGAACCTCTCAGGGCCTTTCTATATGACCCCAGACCCTTCTAATGCCCCTCAGGGCCTTTCTAAAGGCCCCCATACCCTTCTAATGCCCCTCAGGTCATTTCTAAAGGCACCCAGACCCTTCTAATGCCACTCAGGGCCTTTCTAAAGGCCGCGAGACCCTTATAATCCCCCTGAGGGCCTTTAAAAAGGCCCCCAGACCCTTCTGGACCCCCTAAGGACGCTTCTAATAGCCCCCAGACCCTTGTAGAGCCCTTCAGGGCCTTTCTAAAGGCCTCCACACCCTTCTAATGACCCTCAAGACCCATGTAAAGGCCCCCAGACCCTTCTAGATTGCATCAGGACCCATCTAAAAGCACCCAGACCCTTCTAATGCCTTTCAGGGCCTTTCTAAACGCCTCCACACCCTTCTAATGACCCTCAAGACCCATGTAAAGGCCCCCAGACCCTTCTAGATTGCCTCAGGACCCATCTAAAAGACCCCAGACCCTTCTAATGCCTTTCAGGACCCTTATGAAGGCCACAAGACCCTTCTAATGCCCCTCAGGGCATTTATAAAGGCCCCCAGACCATTCTAATGCACCTCAGGGCATTTATAAAGGTTCCCAGACCCTTCTAGAGCCTGTCAGGACACTTATAAAGGTCCCCAGACCCTTCTACTGCCCCTCAGGAGCATTCTGAAGGCACCCAGACCCTTCTAATGCCCCACAGGGCCTTTCTAAAGGTCCCCCAGACCCTTATAGAGCCCCTCAGGACCCATCTAATGTCCCCCAGACCCTGCTAATTCCCCTCAGGGCTTTTATAATGGCCACAAGACCCTTCTAATGCCCCTCAGGACCCTTATAAAGGCACCCAGACCCCTCTAGATCCTCTCAGGACAGTTTTAAATGCCTCCAGACCCTTCTAGACCCCCTCAGGACCATTCTAAAAGCCCCAGACCCTTCTAATGCCGCTCAGGACCCTTCTAAAGGCCCCCAGACCCTTCTAATGCCCCTCAGGGCCTTTCTAAAGTACCCCAGACACTTCTAGAACCTCTCAGGGCCTTTCTATATGACCCCAGACCCTTGTAATGACCCTCAGGGTCTTTCTAAAGGCCCCCAGACCATTCTAGAGCCCCTCAGGACAATTCTAAATCCCGCAGACCATTCTAATGCCCGTCAGGGCCTTTCTAAAGGTCCCCAGACCCTTCTACTGCCCCTCAGGAGCATTCTAAAGGCCCCCAGACCCTTCTAATGCCCCACACGGCCTTTCTAAAGGTCCCCAGACCCTTCTAGAGCCCTTGAAGACCCTTCTAAAGGCCCCCAAACCCTTATAGAGCCCCTCAGGACCCTTCTAAAGTCCCCCAGACCCTGCTAATTCCCCTCAGGGCTTTTATAAGGGCCACAAGACCCTTCTAATGCCACTCAGGACCCTTATAAAGGCACCCAGACCCTTCTAGAGCCTCTCAGGACAGTTTTAAAAGCCTCCAGACCCTTCTAGACCCCCTCAGGACCATTCTAAAGGCCCACAGACCCTTCTAATGCCCCTCAGGACCCTTCTAAAGGCCCCCAGACCCTTCTAATGCCCCTCAGGACCCTTATAAATTCACCCAGACCCTTCTAATGCCTTTCAGGGCCTTTCTAAAGGCCTCCACACCCTTCTAATGACCCTCAAGACCCATGGAAAGGCCCCCAGGCCCTTCTAGATTGCCTCAGGACCCATCTAAAAGCCCCCAGACCCTTCTAATGCCTTTCAGGACCCTTATGAAGGCCACAAGACCCTTGTAATGCCCCTCAGGACCTTTCTAAAGGCCCTCAGACCCTTCTAATGCCCCTCAGGGCATTTATAAAGGTTCCCAGACCCTTCTAGAGCCTGTCAGGACCCTTATAAAGGCCCCCAGACCATTCTAGAGCCCCTCAGGACACTTCTAAAGGCCCGTAGACCATTCTAATGCCCGTCAGGGCCTTTATAAAGGTCCCCAGACCCTTCTACTGCCCCTAAGGAGCATTCTAAAGGCACCCAGACCCTTCTAATGCCCCACAGGGCCTTTCTAAAGGTCCCCCAGACCCTTATAGAGCCCCTCAGGACCCTTCTAAAGTCCCCCAGACCCTGCTAATTCCCCTCAGGGCTTTTATAAGGGCCACAAGACCCTTCTAATGCCCCTCAGGACCCTTATAAAGGCACCCAGACCCCTCTAGAGCCTCTCAGGACAGTTTTAAATGCCTCCAGACCCTTCTAGACCCCCTCAGGACCATTCTAAAAGCCCCCAGACCCTTCTAATGCCGCTCAGGACCCTTCTAAAGGCCCCCAGACCATTCTAGAGCCCCTCAGGGCCTTTCTAAAGGCCTCCACACCTTTCTAATGACCCTCAAGTCGCATGTAAAGGCCCCCAGACCCTTCTAGATTGCCTCAGGACCCATCTAAAAGCCCCCAGACCCTTCTAATGCCTTTCAGGACCCTTATGAAGGCCACAAGACCCTTCTAATGCCCCTCAGGACCTTTCTAAAGGACCTCAGACCATTCTAATGCCCCTCAGGGCATTTATAAAGGTTCCCAGACCCTTCTAGAGCCCGTCAGGACCCTTATAAAGGCCCCCAGACCATTCTAGAGCCCCTCAGGACACTTCTAAAGGCCCGCAGACCATTCTAATGCCCCACAGGGCCTTTCTAAAGGTCCCCAGACCCTTCTAGAGCCCCTGAAGACCCTTCTAAAGGCACCCAGACCCTTATAGAGCCCCTGAGGACCCTTCTAAAGTCCCCCAGACCCTGCTAGTTCCCCTCAGGTCTTTTATAAGGGCACCCAGAATCTTCTAATGCCCCTCAGGACCCTTATAAACGCACCCAGACCCTTCTAGAGCCTCTCAGGACAGTTTTAAATGCCTCCAGACCCTTCTAGACCCCCTCAGGACCATTCTAAAGGCCCCCAGACCCTTCTAATGCCCCTCAGGGCCTTTCTAAAGGCCCCCATACCCTTCTAATGCCCCTCAGGTCATTTCTAAAGGCACCCAGACCCTTCTAATGCCACTCAGGGCCTTTCTAAAGGCCGGGAGACCCTTATAATCCCCCTGAGGGCCTTTAAAAAGGCCCCCAGACCCTTCTGGACCCCCTAAGGACGCTTCTAATAGCCCCCAGACCCTTGTAGAGCCCTTCAGGGCCTTTCTAAAGGCCTCCACACCCTTCTAATGACCCTCAAGACCCATGTAAAGGCCCCCAGACCCTTCTAGAATGCCTCAGGACCCATCTAAAAGCCCCCAGACCCTTCTAATGCCTTTCAGGGCCTTTCTAAAGGCCTCCACACCCTTCTAATGACCCTAAAGACCCATGTAAAGGCCCCTAGACCCTTCTAGATTGCCTCAGGACCCATCTAAAAGCCTCCAGACCCTTCTAATGCCTTTCAGGACCATTATGAAGGCCACAAGTCCCTTGTAATGCCCCTCAGGACCTGTCAAAAGGCCCTAAGACCCTTCTAATGCCCCTCAGGGCATTTATAAAGGTTCCCAGACCCTTCTAATGCCCGTCAGGACCCTTATAAAGGCCCCCAGACCATTCTAGAGCCCCTCAGGACACTTCTAAAGGCCCGCAGACCATTCTAATGCCCGTCAGGGCATTTATAAAGGTCCCCAGACCCTTCTACTGCCCCTCAGGAGCATTCTAAAGGCCCCCAGACCCTTCTAATGCCTCACAGGGCCTTTCTAAAGGCCCCCAGACCCTTATAGAGCCCCTCAGGACCCTTCTAAAGTCCCCCAGACCCTGCTAGTTCCCCTCAGGGTTTTTATAAGGGCACCCAGAATCTTCTAATGCCCCTCAGGACCCTTATAAAGGCACCCAGACCATTCTAGAGCCTCTCAGGACAGTTTTAAATGCCTCCAGACCCTTCTAGACCCCCTCAGGACCATTCTAAAGGCACCCAGACCCTTCTAATGCCCCTCAGGGCCTTTCTAAAGGCCCCCATACCCTTCTAATGCCCCTCAGGTCATTTCTAAAGGCACCCAGACCCTTCTAATGCCACTCAGGGCCTTTCTAAAGGCCGCGAGACCCTTATAATCCCCCTGAGGGCCTTTAAAAAGGCCCCAGACCCTTCTGGACCCCCTCAGGACGCTTCTAATAGCCCCCAGACCCTTCTAGAGCCCCGCAGGGCCTTTATAAAGGCATCCACACCCTTCTAATGACCATCAAGACCCATGTAAAGGCCGCCAGACCCTTCTAGATTGCCTCAGGACCCATCTAAAAGCCCCCAGACCCTTCTAATGCCCCTCAGGACCCTTCTAAAGGCCTCCACACCCTTCTAATGACTATCAAGCCCCATGTAAAGGCCCCTAGACCCTTCTAGATTGCCTCAGGACCCATCTAAAAGCCCCCAGACCCTTCTAATGCCTTTCAGGACCCTTATGAAGGCCACAAGACCCTTGTAATGCCCCTCAGGACTCTTATAAAGGCACCCAGACTCTTCTAGAGCTTCTCAGGACAGTTTTAAATGCCTCCAGACCCTTCTAGACCCCCTCAGGACCATTCTAAAGGCCCCCAGACCCTTCTAATTCCCCTCAGGGCCTTTCTAAAGTACCCCAGACAGTTCTAGAACATCTCAGGGCCTTTCTATATGTCCCCAGGCCCATGTAATGCCACTCAGGGCCTTTCTAAAGGCCGCGAGACCCATATAATCCCCCTGAGGGCCTTTAAAAAGGCCCCCAGACCCTTCTGGACCCCCTCAGGACGCTTCTAATAGCCCCCAGACCCTTCTAGAGCTCTTCAGGGCCTTTCTAAAGGCATCCACACCCTTCTAATGACCCTCAAGACCCATGTAAAGGCCCCCAGACCCTTCTAGATTGCCTCAGGACCCATCTAAAAGCCCCCAGACCCTTCTAATGCCTTTCAGGACCCTTATGAAGGCCACAAGACCCTTGTAATGCCCCTCAGGACCTTTCTAAATGCCCTCAGACCCTTCAAATGCCCCTCAGGGCATTTATAAAGGTTCCCAGACCCTTCTAGAGCCCGTCAGGACACTTATAAAGGTCCCCAGACCCTTCTACTGCCCCTCAGGAGCATTCTAAAGGCCCCCAGACCATTCTAATGCCCCTCAGGTCATTTCTAAAGGCACCCAGACCCTTCGAATGCCACTCAGGGCCTTTCTAAAGGCCGCGAGACCCTTATAATCCCCCTGAGGGCCTTTAAAAAGGCACCCAGACCCTTCTGGACCCCCTCAGGACGCTTCTAATAGACCCCAGACCCTTCTAGAGCCCCTCAGGGCCTTTCTAAAGGCCTCCACACCCTTCTAATGACCCTCAAGACCCATGTAAAGGCCCCCAGACCCTTCTAGATTGCCTCAGGACCCATCTAAAAGCCCCCAGACCCTTCTAATGCCTTTCAGGGCCTTCCTAAAGGCCTCCACACCCTTCTAATGACCCTCAAGACCCATGTAAAGGCCCCTAGACCCTTCTAGATTGTCTCAGGACCCATCGAAAAGACCCCAGACCCTTCTAATGCCTTTCAGGACCCTTATGAAGGCCACAAGACCCTTCTAATGCCCCTCAGGACCTTTCTAAAGGCCCTCAGACCTTCTAATGCCCCTCAGGACCTTTCTAAAGGCCACAAGACCCTTCTAATGCCCCTCAGGACCTTTCTAAAGGCCCTCAGACCCTTCTAATACCCCTCTAGGCATTTATAAAGGTTCCCAGACCCTTCTAGAGCCCGTCAGGACCCTTATAAAGGCCCCCAGACCATTCTAGAGCCCCTCAGGATACTTCTAAAGGCCCGCAGACCATTCTAATGCCCGTCAGGGCCTTTCTAAAGGTCCCCAGACCCTTCTCCTGCCCCTCAGGAGCATTCTAAAGGCCCCCAGACCTTTCTAATGCCCCTCAGGGCCTTTCTAAAGGTCCCCAGACCCTTCTAGAGCCCCTCAAGACCCTTCTAAAGGCCCCCAGACCCTTATAGAGCCCCTGAGGACCCTTCTAAAGTCACCCAGACCCTGCTAGTTCCCCTCAGGGCTTTTATAAGGGCACCCAGAATCTTCTAATGCCCCTCAGGACCCTTATAAAGGCACCCAGACCCTTCTAGAGCCTCTCAGGACAGTTTTAAATGCCTCCAGACCCTTCTAGACCCCCTCAGGACCATTCTAAAGGCACCCACACCCTTCTAATGCCCCTCAGGGCCTTTCTGAAGTAAACCAGACGATTCTAGAACCTCTTAGGGCCTTTCTATATGAACCCAGACCCCTGTAATGCCACTCAGGGCCTTTCTAAAGGCCGCGAGACCCTTATAATCCCCCTGAGGGCCTTTAAAAAGGCCCCCAGACCCTTCTGGATCCCCTCTGGACACTTCTAATAGCCCCCAGACCTTTCTAGAGCCCCTCAGGGCCTTTCTAAAGGCATCCACACCCTTTTAATGACCCTCAAGACCCATGTAAAGGCCCCCAGACCCTTCTAGATTGCCTCAGGACCCATCTAAAAGCCCCCAGACCCTTCTAATGCCTTTCAGGACCCTTATGAAGGCCACAAGACCCTTCTAATGCCCCTCAGGACCTTTCTAAAGGCCCTCAGACCCTTCTAATGCCCCTCAGGACATTTATAAAGGTTCCCAGACCCTTCTAGAGCCCGTCAGGACCCTTATAAAGGCCCCCAGACCATTCTAGAGCCCCTCAGGACACTTCTAAATCCCGCAGACCATTCTAATGCATGTCAGGGCCTTTATAAAGGTCCCCAGACCCTTCTACTGCCCCTGAGGAGCCTTCTAAAGGCCCCCAGACCCTTCTAATGCCCCACAGGGCCATTCTAAAGGACTCCAGACCCTTCTAGAGACCCTGAAGACCATTCTAAAGGCCCCCAGACCCTTTTAGAGCCCCTCAGGACCCTTCTAAAGTCCCCCAGACCCTGCTAATTCCCCTCAGGGCTTTTATAAGGGCACCCAGAATCTTCTAATGCCCCTCAGGACCCTTATAAAGGCACCCAGACCCTTCTAGAGCCTCTCAGGACAGTTTTAAATGCGTCCAGACCATTCTAGACCCCCTCAGGACCATTCTAAAGGCACCCAGACCCTTCTAATGCCCCTCAGGGCCTTTCTAAAGGTCCCCATACCCTTCTAATGCCCCTCAGGTCATTTCTAAAGGCACCCAGACCCTTCTAATGCCACTCAGGGCCTTTCTAAAGGCCGCGAGACCCTTATAATCCCCCTGAGGGCCTTTAAAATGCCCCCAGACCCTTCTGGACCCCCTCAGGATGCTTCTAATAGCCCCCAGACCCTTCTAGAGCCCCTCAGCGCTTTTCTAAAGGCCTCCACACCATTCTAATGACCGTCAAGACCCATGTAAAGGCCCCCAGACCCATCTAGAATGCCTCAGGACCCATCTTAAAGCCCCCAGACCTTTCTAATGCCTTTCAGGGCCTTTCTAAAGGCCTCCACACCCTTCTAATGACCCTCAAGACCCATGTAAAGGCCCCTAGACCCTTCTAGATTGCCTCAGGACCCATCTAAAAGCCCCCAGACCCTTCTAATGCCTTTCAGGACCCTTATGAAGGCCACAAGACCCTTCTAATGCCCCTCAGGACCTTTCTAAAGGCCCTCAGACCCTTCTAATGTCCCTCAGGGCATTTATAAAGGTTCCCAGACCCTTCTAGAGCCCGTCAGGACACTTATAAAGGTCCCCAGACCCTTCTACTGCCCCTCAGGAGCATTATAAAGGCCCACAGACCCTTCTAATGCCCCTCAGGTCATTTCTAAAGGCACCCAGACCCTTCTAATGCCACTCAGGGCCTTTCTAAAGGCCGCGAGACCGTTATAATCCCCCTGAGGGCCTTTAAAAAGGCCCCCAGACCCTTCTGGACCCCCTCAGGACGCTTCTAATAGACCCCAGACCCTTCTAGAGCCCCTAAGGGCCTTTCTAAAGGCCTCCACACCCTTCTAATGACCCTCAAGACCCATGTAAAGGCCCCTAGACCCTTCTAGATTGCTTCAGGACCCATCTAAAAGCACCCAGACCCTTCTAATGCCTTTCTGGACCCTTATGAAGGCCACAAGACCATTCTAATGCCCGTCAGGACCTTTCTAAAGGCACTCAGACCCTTCTAATGCCCCTCAGGGCATTTATAAAGGTTCCCAGACCCTTCTACTGCCCCTCAGGAGCCTTCTAAAGGCCCCCAGACCCTTCTAATGCCCCACAGGGCCTTTCTAAAGGTCCCCAGACCCTTCTAGGTCCCCTGAAGACCCTTCTAAAGGCCCCTAGACCCTTATAGAGCCCTTCAGGACCCCTCTAAAGGCACCCAGACCCTGCTAATTCCCCTCCGGGCTTTTATAAGGGCACCCAGACCCTTCTAATGCCCCTCAGGACCCTTATAAAGGCACCCAGACCCTTCTAGAGCCTCTCAGGACAGTTTTAAATGCCTCCAAACCCTTCTAGACCCCCTCAGGACCATTCTAAAGGCCCCCAGACCCTTCTAATGCCCCTCAGGACATTTCTAAAGTAAACCAGACCCTTCTAGAGCACCTCAGGGCCTTTCTAAAGGCCTCCACACCCTTCTAATGACCCTCAAGACCCATGTAAAGGCCCCCAGACCCTTGTAGAATGCCTGAGGACCCATCTAAAAGCCCCCAGACCCTTCTAATGCCTTTCAGGGCCTTTCTAAAGGCCTCCACACCCTTCTAATGACCCTCAAGACCCATGTAAAGGCCCCTAGACCCTTCTAGATTGCCTCAGGACCCATCTAAAAGCCCCCAGACCCTTCTAATGCCTTTCAGGACCCTTATGAAGGCCACAAGACCCTTCTAATGCCCCTCAGGACCATTCTAAAGGCACTCAGACCCTTCTAATACCCCTCAGGGCAATTATAAAGGCTTTCAGACCCTTCTAATGCCCCTCAGGGCATTTATAAAGGCCCCCAGACCATTCTAGAGCCCGTCAGGACCCCTATAAAGGCCCCCAGACCATTCTAGAGCCCCTCAGGACACTTCTAAATGCCCTCAGACCATTCTAATGCCCGTCAGGGCCTTTATAAAGGTCCCCAGACCCTTCTCCGGCCCCTCAGGAGCATTCTAAAGGCCACCAGACCCTTCTAATGCCCCACAGGGCCTTTCTAAAGGTCCCCAGACCCTTCTAGAGCCCCTGAAGACCCTTCTAAAGGCCCCCAGACCCTTATAGAGCCCCTCAGGACCCTTCTAAAGTCCCCCAGACCCTGCTAGTTCCCCTCAGGGCTTTTATAAGGGCACCCAGAATATTCTAACGCCCCTCAGGACCCTTATAAAGGCACCCAGACCCTTCTAGAGCCTCTCAGGACAGTTTTAAATGCCTCCAGACCCTTCTAGACCCCCTCAGGACCATTCTAAAGGCACCCATACCCTTCTAATGCCCCTCAGGGCCTTTCTAAAGTAAACGAGACGCTTCTAGAACCTCTTAGGGCCGTTCTATATGAACCCAGACCCCTGTAATGCAACTCAGGGCCTTTCTAAAGGCCGCGAGACCCTTATAATCCCCCTGAGGGCCTTTAAAAAGGACCCCAGACCCTTCTGGACCCCCTCTGGACACTTCTAATAGCCCCCAGACATTTCTAGAGCGCCTCAGGGCCTTTCTAAAGGCCTCCACACCCTTCTAATGACCCTCAAGACCCATGTAAAGGCCCCCAGAACCTTCTAGATTGCCTCAGGACCAATCTAAAAGCCCCCAGACCCTTCTAATGCCTTTCAGGGCCTTTCTAAAGGCCTCCACACCCTTCTAATGACCCTCAAGACCCATGTAAAGGCCCCTAGACCCTTCTAGATTGCCCCAGGACCCATCTAAAAGCCCCCAGACCCTTCTAATGCCTTTCAGGACCCTTATGAAGGCCACAAGACTCTTCTAAAGCCCCTCAGGACCTTTCTAAAGGCCCTCAGACCCTTCTAATGCCCCTCAGGGCATTTATAAAGGTTCCCAGACCTTTCTAGAGCACGTCAGGACGATTATAAAGGCCCCCAGACCATTCTAGAGCCCCTCAGGACACTTCTAAATTCCGCAGACCATTCTAATGCCCGTCAGGGCCTTTCTAAAGGTCCCCAGACCCTTCTACTGCCCTTCAGGAGCATTCTAAAGGCCCTCAGACCCTTCTAATGCCCCACAGGGCCTTTCTAAAGGACCCCAGACCCTTCTATAGCCCCTGAAGACCCTTCTAAAGGCCCCCAGACCCTTATAGAGCCCCTTAGGACACTTCTAAAGTCCCCCAGACCCTGCTAATTCCCCTCAGGGCTTTTATAAGGGCACCCAGACCCTTCTAATGCCCCTCAGGGCCTTTCTAAATTACCCCAGACACGTCTAGAACCTCTCAGGGCCTTTCTATATGACCCCAGGCCCTTGTAATGCCACTCAGGGCCTTTCTAAAGGCTGCGAGACCCTTATAATCCCCCTGAGGGCCTTTAAAAAGGCCCCCAGACCCTTCTGGACCCCCTCAGGACGCTTCTAATAGCCCCCAGACCCTTCTAGAGCCCCTCAGGGCCTTTCTAAAGGCCTCCACACCCTTCTAATGACACTCAAGACCCATGTAAAGGCCCCCAGACTCTTCTATATTGCCTCAGGACCCATCTAAAAGCACCCAGACCATTCTAATGCCTTTCAGGGCCTTTCTAAAGGCCTCCACACCCTTCTAATGACCCTCAAGACCCATGTAAAGGCCCCTAGACCCTTCTAGATTGCCTCAGGACCCATCTAAAAACCCCCAGACCCTTCTAATGCCTTTCAGGACCCTTATGAAGGCCACAAGACCCTTCTAATGCCCCTCAGGACCTTTCTAAAGGCCCTCAGACCCTTCTAATGCCCCTCAGGACCTTTCTAAAGGCCCTCAGACCATTCTAATGCCACTCAGGACCTTTCTAATGGCCGTCAGACCCTTCTAATGCCCCTCAGGGCATTTATAAAGGTTCCCAGACCCTTCTAGAGCCCGTCAGGACACTTATAAAGGTCCCCAGACCCTTCTACTGCCCCTCAGGAGCATTCTAAAGGCCCCCAGACCCTTCTAATGCCCCTCAGGTCATTTCTAAAGGCACCCAGACCCTTCTAGTGCCACTCAGGGCCTTTCTAAAGGCCGCGAGACCCTTAGAATCCTCCTGAGGGCCTTTAGAAAGGCCCCCAGACCCTTCTGGACCCCCTCAGGACGCTTCTAATAGCCCCCAGACCCTTCTAGAGCCCCTCAGGTCCTTTCTAAAGGCCTCCACACCCTTCTAAGGACACTCAAGACCCATGTAAAGGCCCCCAGACCCTTCTAGAATGCCTCAGGACCCATCTAAAAGCCCCCAGACCCTTCTAATGCATTTCAGGGCCTTTCTAAAGGCCTCCACACCCTTCTAATGTCCCTCAAGACCCATGTAAAGGCCCCTAGACCCTTCTAGATTGCCTCAGGACCCATCTAAAAGCCCCCAGACCCTTCTAATGCCTTTCAGGACACTTATCAAGGCCACAAGACCCTTCTAATGCCCCTCAGGACCTTTCTAAAGGCCCTCAGACCCTTCTAATGCCCCTCAGGGCATTTATAAAGGTTCCCAGAGCCTTCTAGAGCCCGTCAGGACCCTTATAAAGGCCCCCAGACCATTCTAGAGCCCCTCAGGACACTTCTAAAGGCCCACAGACCATTCTAATGCCCGTCAGGGCCTTTATAAAGGTCCCCAGACCCTTCTCCTGCCCCTCAGGAGCATTCTAAAGGCCCCCAGACCTTTCTAATGCACCACAGGGCCTTTCTAAATGTCCCCAGACCCTTCTAGAGACCCTGAAGACCCTTCTAAAGGCCCCCAGACCCTTATAGAGCCCCTCAGGACCCTTCTAAATTCCCCCAGACCCTGCTAGTTCCCCTCAGGGCTTTTATAAAGGCACCCAGAATCTTCTAATGCCCCTCAGGACCCTTATAAACGCACCCAGACCCTTCTAGAGCCTCTCAGGACAGTTTTAAATGCCTCCAGACCTTTCTAGACCCCCTCTGGACCATTCTAAAGGCACCCATACCCTTCTAATGCCCCTCAGGGCCTTTCTAAAGTAAACCAGACGCTTCTAGAACCTCTCAGGGCCTTTCTATATGAACCTAGACCCCTGTAATACAACTCAGGGCCTTTCTAAAGGCCGCGAGACCCTTATAATCCCCCTGAGGGCCTTTAAAAGGCCCCCAGATCCTTCTGGACCCCATCTGGACACTTCTAATAGCCCCCAGACCCTTCTAGAGCCCCTCAGGGCCTTCCTAAAGGCCTCCACACCCTTCTAATGACCCTCAAGACCCATGTAAAGGCCCCTAGACCCTTCTAGATTGCCTCAGGACCCATCTAAAAGCCCCCAGACCCTTCTAATGCCTTTCAGGACCCTTATGAAGGCCACAAGACCCATCTAATGCCCCTCAGGACCATTCTAAAGGCCCTCAGACCATTCTAATGCCCCTCAGGGCATTTATAAAGGTTCCCAGACCCTTCTAGAGCCCGTCAGGACCCTTATAAAGGCCCCCAGACCATTCTAGAGCCCCTCACTACACTTCTAAAGGCCCGCAAACCATTCTAATGCCCGTCAGGGACTTTACAAAGGTGCCCAGACCCTTCTCCTGCCCCTCAGGATCATTCTAAAGGCCCCCAGACCCTTCTAATGCCCCACAGGGCCTTTCTAAAGGTCCCCAGACCCTTCTAGAGCCCCTGAAGACCCTTCTAAAGGCCCCCAGACCCTTATAGAGCCCCTCAGGACCCTTCTAAAGGCCCCCAGACCCTGCTAATTCGCCTCAGGGCTTTTATAAGGGCACCCAGACCCTTCTAATGCCCCTCAGGACCCTTATAAAGGCACCCAGACCCTTCTAGAGCCTCTCAGGACAGTTATAAATGCCTCCAGACGCTTCTAGACACACTCAGGACCATTCTAAAGGCCCCCAGACCCTTCTAATGCCCCTCAGGGCCTTTCTAAAGGCCCCCATACTCTTCTAATGCCCCTCAGGTCATTTTTAAAGGCACCCAGACCCTTCTAATGCCACTCAGGGCCTTTCTAAAGGCCGCGAGACCCTTATAATCCCCCTGAGGGCCTTTAAAAAGGCCCCCAGACCATTCTGGACCCCCTCAGGACGCTTCTAATAGACCCCAGACCTTTCTAGAGCCCCTCAGGGCCTTTCTAAAGGCCTCCACACCCTTCTAATGACCCTCAAGACCCATGTAAAGGCCCCTAGACCCTTCTAGATTGCCTCAGGACCCATCTAAAAGCCCCCAGACCCTTCTAATGCCTTTCAGGACCCTTATGAAGGCCACAAGACCCTTCTAATGCCCCTCAGGACCTTTCTAAACGCCCTCAGACCCTTCTAATGCCCCTCAGGGCATTTTTAAAGGTTCCCAGACCCTTCTAGAGCCCGTCAGGACAATTATAAAGGTCCCCAGACCCTTCTACTGCCCCTCAGGAGCATTCTAAAGGCCCCCAGACTCTTCTAATGTTTCTCAGGTCATATCTAAAGGCACCCAGACCCTTCTAATGCCACTCAGGGCCTTTCTAAAATACGCGAGACCCTTATAATCCTCCTGAGGGCCTTTAAAAAGGCCCCCAGACCCTTCTGGACCCCCTCAGGACGCTTCTAATAGCCCCAGACCCTTCTAGAGCCCCTCAGGGCCTTTCTAAAGGACTCCACACCCATCTAAAGACCCTCAAGACCCATGTAAAGGCCCCCAGACCCTTGTAGAATGCCTCAGGACCCATCTAAAATCCCCCAGACCCTTCTAATGCCTTTCAGGGCCTTTCTAAAGGCCTCCACACCCTTCTAATGACCCTCAAGACCCATGTAAAGGCCCCTAGACCCTTCTAGATTGCCTCAGGACCCATCTAAAAGCCCCCAGACCCTTCTAATGCCTTTCAGGACCCTTATGAAGGCCACAAGACCCTTCTAATGCCCCTCAGGACCTTTCTAAAGGCCCTCAGACCCTTCTAATGCCCCTCAGGGCATTTATAAAGGTTCCCAGACCCTTCTAGAGCCAGTCAGGACCCTTATAAAGGCCCTCAGACCATTCTAGAGCCCCTCAGGACACTTCTAAAGGCCCGCAGACCATTCTAATGCCCGTCAGGGCTTTTATAAAGGTCCCCAGACCCTTCTCCTGCCCCTCAGGAGCATTCTAAAGGCCCCCAGACCCTTCTAAATCCCCACAGGGCCTTTCTAAAGGTCCCCAGACCCTTCTAGAGCCCCTGAAGACCCTTCTAAAGGCCCCCAGACCCTTATAGAGCCCCTCAGGACCCTTCTAAAGTCCCCCAGACCCTGCTAGTTCCCCTCAGGGCTTTTATAAGGGCACCCAGAATCTTCTAATGCCCCTCAGGACCCTTATAAAGGCACCCAGACCCTTCTAGACCCTCTCAGGGCAGTTTTAAATGCCTCCAGACCCTTCTAGACCCGCTCAGGACCATTCTAAAGGCACCCAGACCCTTCTAATGCCCCTCAGGGCCTTTCTAAAGTAAACCAGACGCTTCTAGAACCTCTCAGGGCCTTTCTATATCAACCCAGACCCCTGTAATGCCACTCAGGGCCTTTCTAAAGGCCGTGAGACCATTATAATCCCCCTGAGGGCCTTTAAAAAGGCCCCCAGACCCTTCTGGACCCCCTCAGGACGTTTCTAATAGACCCCAGACCCTTCTAGAGCCCCTCAGGGTCTTTCTAAAGGCATCCACACCCTTCTAATGACCCTCAAGACCCATGTAAAAGCACCTAGACCCTTCTAGATTGCCTCAGGACCCATCTAAAAGCCCCCAGACCCTTCTAATGCCCCTCAGGGCCTTTCTAAAGTACCCCAGACACTTCTAGAACCTCTCAGGGCCTTTCTATATGACCCCAGGCCCTTGTAATGCCACTCAGGGCCTTTCTAAAGGCAGCGAGACCCTTATAATCCCACTGAGGGCTTTTAAAAAGGCCCCCAGACCCTTCTGGACCCCCTCAGGGTGCTTCTAATTGCCCCCAGACCCTTCTAGAGCCCCTCAGGACCATTCTAAAGGCCCCCAGACACTTCTAATGCCCCTCAGGACATTTCTAAAGGCCCCCAGACCCTTCTAATGCCCCTCAGGGCCTTTCTAAAGTACCCCAGACACTTCTAGAACCTCTCAGGGCCTTTCTATATGACCCCAGACCCTTCTAATGCCCCTCAGGGCCTTTCTAAAGGCCCCCATACCCTTCTAATGCCCCTCAGGACATTTCTAAAGGTCCCCAGACCCTTCTAGAGCCCCTCAGGACATTTCTAAAGGCACGCAGACCCTTCTAATGCCACTCAGGGCCTTTCTAAAGGCCGCGAGACCCTTATAATCCCCCTGATGGCCTTTAAAAAGGCCCCCAGACCCTTCTGGACCCCCTCAGGATGCTTCTAATAGCCCCCAGACCCTTCTAGAGCCCCTCAGCGCCTTTCTAAAGGCCTCCACACCCTTCTAATGACCCTCAAGACCCATGTAAAGGCCCCCAGACCCTTCTAGATTGCCTCAAGACCCATCTAATAGCCCCCAGATCCTTCTAATGCCTTTCAGGGCCTTTCTAAAGGCCTCCACACCCTTCTAATGACCCTCAAGATCCATGTAAAGGCCCCTAGACCCTTCTAGATTGCCTCAGGACCCATCTAAAAGCCCCCAGACCCTTCTAATGCCTTTCAGGACCCTTATGAAGGCCACAAGACCCTTCTAATGCCCCTCAGGACCTTTCTAAAGGCCCTCAGACCCTTCTAATGCCCCTCAGGGCATTTATAAATGTTCACAGACCCTTCTAGAGCCCGTCAGGACCCTTATAAAGGCCCCCAGACCATTCTAGAGCCCCTCAGGACCATTCTAAAGTCCACTAGACCCTGCTAGTTCCCCTCAGGGCTTTTATAAGGGCACCCAGAATCTTCTAATGCCCCACAGGACCCTTATAAAGGCACCCAGACCCTTCTAATGCCCCTCAGGGCCTTTCTAAAGTAAATCAGACACTTCTAGATCCTCTCAGGGCCTTTCTATATGAACCCAGACCCTTGTAATGCCACTCAGGGCCTTTCTAAAGGCCGCGAGACCCTTATCATCCCCCTGAGGGCCTTTAAAAAGGCCCCCAGACCCTTCTGGACCCCCTCAGAACGCTTCTAATAGCCCCCAGACCCTTCTAGAGCCCCTCAGGGCCTTTCTAAAGGCATCCACACCATTCTAATGACCCTAAAGACCCATGTAAAGGCCCCCAGACCCTTCTAGATTGCCTAAGGACCCATCTAAAAGCCCCCAGACCCTTCTAATGCCTTTCAGGACCTTTCTAAATGCCCTCAGACCCTTCTAATGCCCCTCAGGGCATTTATAAAGGTTCCCAGACCCTTCTAGAGCCCGTCAGGACCCTTATAAATGCCCCCAGACCATTCTAGAGCCCCTCAGGACCCTTCTAAAAGCCCGCAGACCATTCTAATGCCCGTCAGGGCCTTTCTAAAGGTCCCCAGACCCTTCTACTGCCCTCAGGACCCTTCTAAAGTCCCCCAGACCACGCTAATTCCCCTCAGGGCTTTTATAAGGGCACCCAGACCCTTCTAATGCCCCTCAGGACCATTATAAAGGCACCCAGACCCTTCTAGAGCCTCTCAGGACACTTCTAAAGGCCCGTAGAACCTTCTAATGCCTGTCAGGGCCTTTATAAAGGTCCCCACACCCTTCTACTGCCCCTCAGGAGCATTCTAAAGGCACCCAGACACTTCTAATCCCCACAGGGCCTTTCTAAAGGTCCCCAGACCCCTCTAGAGCCCCTGAAGACCCTTCTAAATTCCCCCAGACCATTCTAGAGCTCCTCTGGACCCTTCTAAAGTCCCCCAGACCCTGCTAATTCCACTCAGGGCTTTTATAAGGGCACCCAGACCCTTCTAATGCCCCTCAGGACCCTTATAAAGGCACCCAGACCCTTCTAGAGCCTCTCAGGACAGTTTTAAATGCCTCCAAACCCTTCTAGACCCCCTCAGGACCATTCTAAAGGCCCCCAGACCCTTCTAATGCCCCTCAGGACATTTCTAAAGTAAACCAGACCCTTCTAATGCCCCTCAGGTCATTTCTAAAGGCACCCACACCCTTCTAATGCCACTCAGGGCCTTTCTAAAGGCCACGAGACCCTTAGAATCCCCCTGAGGGCCTTTAAAAAGGCCCCCAGACCCTTCTGGACCCCCTCAGGACGCTTCTAATAGACCCCAGACCCTTCTAGAGCCCCTCAGGGCCTTTCTAAAGGCCTCCACACCCTTCTAATGACCCTCAAGACCCATGTAAAGGCCCCCAGACCCTTGTAGAATGCCTGAGGACCCATCTAAAAGCCCCCAGACCCTTCTAATGCCTTTCAGGGCCTTTGTAAAGGCCTCCACACCCTTCTAATGACCCTCAACACCCATGTAAAGGCCCCTAGACCCTTCTAGATTGCCTCAGGACCCATCTAAAAGCCCCCAGACCCTTCTAATGCCTTTCAGGACCCTTATGAAGGCCACAAGACCCTTCTAATGCCCCTCAGGACCATTCTAAAGGCACTCAGACCCTTCTAATGCCCCTCAGGGCAATTATAAAGGCTTTCAGACCCTTCTAATGCCCCTCAGGGCATTTATAAAGGCCCCCAGACCATTCTAGAGCCCGTCAGGACCATTATAAAGGCCCCCAGACCATTCTAGAGCCCCTCAGGACACTTCTAAATGCCCGCAGACCATTCTAATGCCCGTCAGGGCCTTTATAAAGGTCCCCAGACCCTTCTCCGGCCCCTCAGGAGCATTCTAAAGGCCCCCAGACCCTTCTAATGCCCCACAGGGCCTTTCTAAAGGTCCCCAGACCCTTCTAGAGCCCCTGAAGACCCTTCTAAAGGCCCCCAGACCCTTATAGAGCCCCTCAGGACCCTTCTAAAGTCCCCCAGACCCTGCTAGTTCCCCTCAGGGCTTTTATAAGGGCACCCAGAATATTCTAACGCCCCTCAGGACCCTTATAAAGGCACCCAGACCCTTCTAGAGCCTCTCAGGACAGTTTTAAATGCGTCCAGACCATTCTAGACCCCCTCAGGACCATTCTAAAGGCACCCATACCCTTCTAATGCCCCTCAGGGCCTTTCTAAAGTAAACCAGACGCTTCTAGAACCTCTTAGGGCCGTTCTATATGAACCCAGACCCCTGTAATGCAACTCAGGGCCTTTCTAAAGGCCGCGAGACCCTTATAATCCCCCTGGGGGCCTTTAAAAAGGACCCCAGACCCTTCTGGCCCCCCTCTGGACACTTCTAATAGCCCCCAGACATTTCTAGAGCCCCTCAGGGCCTTTCTAAAGGCCTCCACACCCTTCTAATGACCCTCAAGACCCATGTAAAGGCCCCCAGACCCTTCTAGATTGCCTCAGGACCCATCTAAAAGCCCCCAGACCCTTCTAATGCCTTTCAGGGCCTTTCTAAAGGCCTCCACACCCTTCTAATGACCCTCAAGACCCATGTAAAGGCCCCTAGACCCTTCTAGATTGTCCCAGGACCCATCTAAAAGCCCCCAGACCCTTCTAATGCCTTTCAGGACCCTTATGAAGGCCACAAGACTCTTCTAAAGCCCCTCAGGACCTTTCTAAAGGCCCTCAGACCCTTCTAATGCCCCTCAGGGCATTTATAAAGGTTCCCAGACATTTCTAGAGCACGTCAGGACCCTTATAAAGGCCCCCAGACCATTCTAGAGCCCCTCAGGACACTTCTAAAGGCCCGCAGACCATTCTAATGCCCGTCAGGGCCTTTCTAAAGGTCCCCAGACCCTTCTACTGCCCTTCAGGAGCATTCTAAAGGCCCTCAGACCCTTCTAATGCCCACAGGGCCTTTCTAAAGGACCCCAGACCCTTCTATAGCCCCTGAAGACCCTTCTAAAGGCCCCCAGACCCTTATAGAGCCCCTCAGGACACTTCTAAAGTCCCCCAGACCCTGCTAATTCCCCTCAGGGCTTTTATAAGGGCACCCAGACCCTTCTAATGCCCCTCAGGGCCTTTCTAAATTACCCCAGACACGTCTAGAACCTCTCAGGGTCTTTCTATATGACCCCAGGCCCTTGTTATGCCACTCAGGGCCTTTCTAAAGGCCGCGAGACCCTTATAATCCCCTTGAGGGCCTTTAAAAAGGCCCCCAGACCCTTCTGGACCCCCTCAGGACGCTTCTAATAGCCCCCAGACCCTTCTAGAGCCCCTCAGGGCCTTTCTAAAGGCCTCCACACCCTTCTAATGACACTCAAGACCCATGTAAAGGCCCCCAGACCCTTCTAGATTGCCTCAGGACCCATCTAAAAGCACCCAGACCATTCTAATGCCTTTCAGGGCCTTTCTAAAGGCCTCCACACCCTTCTAATGACCCTCAAGACCCATGTAAAGGCCCCTAGACCCTTCTAGATTGCCTCAGGACCCATCTAAAAACCCCCAGACCCTTCTAATGCCTTTCAGGACCCTTATGAAGGCCACAAGACCCTTCTAATGCCCCTCAGGACCTTTCTAAAGGCCCTCAGACCCTTCTAATGCCCCTCAGGACCTTTCTAAAGGCCCTCAGACCATTCTAATGCCACTCAGGACCTTTCTAATGGCCGTCAGACCCTTCTAATGCCCCTCAGGGCATTTATAAAGGCTCCCAGACCCTTCTAGAGCCCGTCAGGACACTTATAAAGGTCCCCAGACCCTTCTACTGCCCCTCAGGAGCATTCTAAAGGCCCCCAGACCCTTCTAATGCCCCTCAGGTCATTTCTAAAGGCACCCAGACCCTTCTAATGCCACTCAGGGCCTTTCTAAAGGCCGCGAGACCCTTAGAATCCTCCTGAGGGCCTTTAGAAAGGCCCCCAGACCCTTCTGGACCCCCTCAGGACGCTTCTAATAGCCCCCAGACCCTTCTAGAGCCCCTCAGGTCCTTTCTAAAGGCCTCCACACCCTTCTAAGGACACTCAAGACCCATGTAAAGGCCCCCAGACCCTTCTAGAATGCCTCTGGACCCATCTAAAAGCCCCCAGACCCTTCTAATGCATTTCAGGGCCTTTCTAAAGGCCTCCACACCCTTCTAATGTCCCTCAAGACCCATGTAAAGGCCCCTAGACCCTTCTAGATTGCCTCAGGACCCATCTAAAAGCCCCCAGACCCTTCTAATGCCTTTCAGGACCCTTATCAAGGCCACAAGACCCTTCTAATGCCCCTCAGGACCTTTCTAAAGGCCCTCAGACCCTTCTAATGCCCCTCAGGGCATTTATAAAGGTTCCCAGAGCCTTCTAGAGCCCGTCAGGACCCTTATAAAGGCCCCCAGACCATTCTAGAGCCCCTCAGGACACTTCTAAAGGCCCACAGACCATTCTAATGCCCGTCAGGGCCTTTATAAAGGTCCCCAGACCCTTCTCCTGCACCTCAGGAGCATTCTAAAGGCCCCCAGACCTTTCTAATGCCCCACAGGGCCTTTCTAAAGGTCCCCAGACCCTTCTAGAGCCCCTGAAGACCCTTCTAAAGGCCCCCAGACACTTATAGAGCCCCTCAGGACCCTTCTAAAGGCCCCCAGACCCTGCTAATTCGCCTCAGGGCTTTTATAAGGGCACCCAGACCCTTCTAATGCCCCTCAGGACCCTTATAAAGGCACCCAGACCCTTCTAGAGCCTCTCAGGACAGTTATAAATGCCTCCAGACCCTTCTAGACACACTCAGGACCCTTATAAAGGCACCCAGACCCTTCTAATGCCACTCAGGGCCTTTCTAAAGGCCGCGAGACTCTTATAATCCCCCTGAGGGCCTTTAAAAAGGCCCTCAGACCATTCTGGACCCCCTCAGGACGCTTCTAATAGACCCCAGACCCTTCTAGAGCCCCTCAGGGCCTTTCTAAAGGCCTCCACACCCTCCTAATGACACTCAAGACCCATGTAAAGGCCCCTAGACCCTTCTAGATTGCCTCAGGACCCATCTAAAAGCCCCCAGACCCTTCTAATGCCTTTCAGGACCCTTATGAAGGCCACAAGACCCTTCTAATGCCCCTCAGGACCTTTCTAAACGCCCTCAGACCCTTCTAATGCCCCTCAGGGCATTTATAAAGGTTCCCAGACCCTTCTAGAGCCCGTCAGGACACTTATAAAGGTCCCCAGACCGTTCTACTGCCCCTCAGGAGCATTCTAAAGGCCCCCAGACTCTTCTAATGTTTCTCAGGTCATATCTAAAGGCACCCAGACCCTTCTAATGCCACTCAGGGCCTTTCTAAAATACGCGAGACCCTTATAATCCTCCTGAGGGCCTTTAAAAAGGCCCCCAGACCCTTCTGGACCCCCTCAGGACGCTTCTAATAGCCCCAGACCCTTCTAGAGCCCCTCAGGGCCTTTCTAAAGGACTCCACACCCATCTAAAGACCCTCAAGACCCATGTAAAGGCCCCCAGACCCTTGTAGAATGCCTCAGGACCCATCTAAAATCCCCCAGACCCTTCTAATGCCTTTCAGGGCCTTTCTAAAGGCCTCCACACCCTTCTAATGACCCTCAAGACCCATGTAAAGGCCCCTAGACCCTTCTAGATTGCCTCAGGACCCATCTAAAAGCCCCCAGACCCTTCTAATGCCTTTCAGGACCCTTATGAAGGCCACAAGACCCTTCTAATGCCCCTCAGGACCTTTCTAAAGGACCTCAGACCATTCTAATGCCCCTCAGGGCATTTATAAAGGTTCCCAGACCCTTCTAGAGCCCGTCAGGACCCTTATAAAGGCCCCCAGACCATTCTAGAGCCCCTCAGGACACTTCTAAAGGCCCGCAGACCATTCTAATGCCCGTCAGGGCCTTTCTAAAGGTCCCCAGACCCTTCTACTGCCCCTCAGGAGCATTCTAAAGGCCCCCAGACCCTTCTAATGCCCCACAGGGCCTTTCTAAAGGTTTCCAGACCCTTCTAGAGCCCCTCAGGACCCTTCTAAAGGCCCCCAGACCCTGCTAATTCCCCTCAGGATTTTTATAAGGACACCCAGACCCTTCTAATGCCCCTCAGGACCCTTATAAAGGCACCCAGACCCTTCTAGAGCCTCTCAGGACAGTTATAAATGCCTCCAGACCCTTCTAGACACACTCAGGACCATTCTAAAGGCCCCCAGACCCTTCTAATGCCCCTCAGGGCCTTTCTAAAGGCCCCCATACCCTTCTAATGCCCCTCACGTCATTTCTAAAGGGACCCAGACCCTTCTAATGCCACTCAGGGCCTTTCTAAAGGCCGCGAGACCTTATAATCCCCATGAGGGCCTTTAAAAAGGCCCCAGACCATTCTGGACCCCCTCAGGACGCTTCTAATAGACCCCAGACCCTTCTAGAGCCCATCAGGGCCTTTCTAAAGGCCTCCACACCCTTCTAATGACCCTCAAGACCCATGTAAAGGCCCCTAGACCCTTCTAGATTGCCTCAGGACCCATCTAAAAGCCCCCAGACCCTTCTAATGCCTTTCAGGACCCTTATGAAGGCCACAAGACCCTTCTAATGCCCCTCAGGACCTTTCTAAACGCCCTCAGACCCTTCTAATGCCCCTCAGGGCATTTATAAAGGTTCCCAGACCCTTCTAGAGCCCGTCAGGACACTTATAAAGGTCCCCAGACCCTTCTACTGCCCCTCAGGAGCATTCTAAAGGCCCCCAGACTCTTCTAATGTTTCTCAGGTCATATCTAAAGGCACCCAGACCCTTCTAATGCCACTCAGGGCCTTTCTAAAATACGCGAGACCCTTATAATCCTCCTGAGAGCCTTTAAAAAGGCCCCCAGACCCTTCTGGACCCCCTCAGGACGCTTCTAATAGCCCCAGACCCTTCTAGAGCCCCTCAGGGCCTTTCTAAAGGACTCCACACCCATCTAAAGACCCTCAAGACCCATGTAAAGGCCCCCAGACCCTTGTAGAATGTCTCAGGACCCATCTAAAATCCCCCAGACCCTTCTAATGCCTCTCAGGGCCTTTCTAAAGGCCTCCACACCCTTCTAATGACCCTCAAGACCCATGTAAAGGCCCCTAGACCCTTCTAGATTGCCTCAGGACCCATCTAAAAGCCCCCAGACCCTTCTAATGCCTTTCAGGACCCTTATGAAGGCCACAAGACCCTTCTAATGCCCCTCAGGACCTTTCTAAAGGCCCTCAGACCCTTCTAATGCCCCTCAGGGCATTTATAAAGGTTCCCAGACCCTTCTAGAGCCCCTCAGGACCCTTATAAAGGCCCCCAGACCATTCTAGAGCCCCTCAGGACACTTCTAAAGGCCCGCAGACCATTCTAATGCCCGTCAGGGCCTTTATAAAGGTCCCCAGACCCTTCTCCTGCCCCTCAGGAGCATTCTAAAGGCCCCCAGACCCTTCTAATGCCCCACAGGGCCTTTCTAAAGGTCCCCAGACCCTTCTAGAGCCCCTGAAGACCCTTCTAAAGGCCCCCAGACCCTTATAGAGCCCCTCAGGACCCTTCTAAAGTCCCCCAGACCCTGCTAGTTCCCCTCAGGGCTTTTATAAGGGCACCCAGAATCTTCTAATGCCCCTCAGGACCCTTATAAAGGCCCCCAGACTTGTCTAGAGCCTCTCAGGGCAGTTTTAAATGCCTCCAGACCCTTCTAGACCCGCTCAGGACCATTCTAAAGGCACCCAGACCCTTCTAATGCCCCTCAGGGCCTTTCTAAAGTAAACCAGACGCTTCTAGAACCTGTCAGGGCCTTTCTATATCAACCCAGACCCCTGTAATTCCACTCAGGGCCTTTCTAAAGGCCGTGAGACCATTATAATCCCCCTGAGGGCCTTTAAAAAGGCCCCCAGACCCTTCTGGACCCCCTCAGGACGTTTCTAATAGCCCCCAGACCCTTCTAGAGCCCCTCAGGGTCTTTCTAAAGGCATCCACACCCTTCTAATGACCCTCAAGACCCATGTAAAAGCACCTAGACCCTTCTAGATTGCCTCAGGACCCATCTAAAAGCCCCCAGACCCTTCTAATGCCCCTCAGGGCCTTTCTAAAGTACCCCAGACACTTCTAGAACCTCTCAGGGCCTTTCTATATGACCCCAGGCCCTTGTAATGCCACTCAGGGCCTTTCTAAAGGCAGCGAGACCCTTATAATCCCACTGAGGGCTTTTAAAAAGGCCCCCAGACCCTTCTGGACCCCCTCAGGGTGCTTCTAATTGCCCCCAGACCCTTCTAGAGCCCCTCAGGACCATTCTAAAGGCCCCCAGACACTTCTAATGCCCCTCAGGACATTTCTAAAGGCCCCCAGACCCTTCTAATGCCCCTCAGGGCCTTTCTAAAGTACCCCAGACACTTCTAGAACCTCTCAGGGCCTTTCTATATGACCCCAGACCCTTCTAATGCCCCTCAGGGCCTTTCTAAAGGCCCCCATACCCTTCTAATGCCCCTCAGGACATTTCTAAAGGTCCCCAGACCCTTCTATAGCCCCTCAGGACATTTCTAAAGGCACGCAGACCCTTCTAATGCCACTCAGGGCCTTTCTAAAGGCCGCGAGACCCTTATAATCCACCTGATGGCCTTTAAAAAGGCCCCCAGACCCTTCTGGACCCCCTCAGGATGCTTCTAATAGCCCCCAGACCCTTCTAGAGCCCCTCAGCGCCTTTCTAAAGGCCTCCACACCCTTCTAATGACCCTCAAGACCCATGTAAAGGCCCCCAGACCCTTCTAGATTGCCTCAAGACCCATCTAATAGCCCCCAGATCCTTCTAATGCCTTTCAGGGCCTTTCTAAAGGCCTCCACACCCTTCTAATGACCCTCAAGATCCATGTAAAGGCCCCTAGACCCTTCTAGATTGCCTCAGGACCCATCTAAAAGCCCCCAGACCCTTCTAATGTCTTTCAGGACCCTTATGAAGGCCACAAGACCCTTCTAATGCCCCTCAGGACCTTTCTAAAGGCCCTCAGACCCTTCTAATGCCCCTCAGGGCATTTATAAAGGTTCACAGACCCTTCTAGAGCCCGTCAGGACCCTTATAAAGGCCCCCAGACCATTCTAGAGCCCCTCAGGACCATTCTAAAGTCCACTAGACCCTGCTAGTTCCCCTCAGGGCTTTTATAAGGGCACCCAGAATCTTCTAATGCCCCACAGGACCCTTATAAAGGCACCCAGACCCTTCTAATGCCCCTCAGGGCCTTTCTAAAGTAAATCAGACACTTCTAGATCCTCTCAGGGCCTTTCTATATGAACCCAGACCCTTGTAATGCCACTCAGGGCCTTTCTAAAGGCCGCGAGACCCTTATCATCCCCCTGAGGGCCTTTAAAAAGGCCCCCAGACCCTTCTGGACCCCCTCAGAACGCTTCTAATAGCCCCCAGACCCTTCTAGAGCCCCTCAGGGTCTTTCTAAGGCATCCACACCCTTCTAATGACCCTCAAAACCCATGTAAAGGCCCCTAGACCCTTCTAGATTGCCTCAGGACCCATCTAAAAGACCCCAGACCCTTCTAATGCCTTTCAGGACCCTTATTAAGGCCACAAGACCCTTCTAATGCCCCTCAGGACCTTTCTAAAGGCCCTTAGACCCTTCTAATGCCACTCAGGGCATTTATAAAGGTTCCCAGACCATTCTCGATCACGTCAGGACACTTATAAAGGTCCCCAGACACTTCTACTGCCCCTCAGGAGCATTCTAAAGGCCCCCAGACCCTTCTAATGCCCCACAGGGCCTTTCTAAAGGTCCCCAGACCCTTCTAGAGCACCTGAAGTCCATTCTAAAGGCCCCCAGACCCTTATAGAGCCCCCCAGGACCCTTCTAAAGTCCCCCAGACCCTGCTTATTCCCCTCAGGGCTATTATAAGGGCACCCAGACCCTTCTAATGCCCCTCAGGACCCTTATAAAGGCACCCAGACCCTTCTAGAGCCTCTCAGGACAGTTTTAAATGCCTAAAGACCCTTCTAGAACCCCCCAGGACCATTCTAAAGGCCCCCAGACCCTTCTAATGCCCCTCAGGGCCTTTCTAAAATACCCCAGAAACTTCTAGAACCTCTCAGGGTCTTTCTATATGACCCCAGGCCCTTGTAATGCCACTCAGGGCCTTTCTAAAGGCAGCGAGACCCTTATAATCCCACTGAGGGCCTTTAAAAAGGCCCCCAGACCCTTCTGGACCCCCTCAGGATACTTCTAATAGCCCCCAGACCCTTCTAGAGCCCCTCAGGGCCTTTCTAAAGGCCTCCACACCCTTCTAATGACCCTCAAGACCCATGTAAAGGCCCCCAGACCCTTGTAGAATGCCTGAGGACCCATCTAAAAGCCCCCAGACCCTTCTAATGCCTTTCAGGGCCTTTCTAAAGGCCTCCACACCCTTCTAATGACCCTCAACACCCATGTAAAGGCCCCTAGACCCTTCTAGATTGCCTCAGGACCCATCTAAAAGCCCCCAGACCTTTCTAATGCCTTTCAGGACCCTTATGAAGGCCACAAGACCCTTCTAATGCCCCTCAGGACCATTCTAAAGGCACTCAGACCCTTCTAATGCCCCTCAGGGCAATTATAAAGGCTTTCAGACCCTTCTAATGCCCCTCAGGGCATTTATAAAGGCCCCCAGACCATTCTAGAGCCCGTCAGGACCATTATAAAGGCCCCCAGACCATTCTAGAGCCCCTCAGGACACTTCTAAATGCCCGCAGACCATTCTAATGCCCGTCAGGGCCTTTATAAAGGTCCCCAGACCCTTCTCCGGCCCCTCAGGAGCATTCTAAAGGCCACCAGACCCTTCTAATGCCCCACAGGGCCTTTCTAAAGGTCCCCAGACCCTTCTAGAGACCCTGAAGACCCTTCTAAAGGCCCCCAGACCCTTATAGAGCCCCTCAGGACCCTTCTAAAGTCCCCCAGACCCTGCTAGTTCCCCTCAGGGCTTTTATAAGGGCACCCAGAATATTCTAACGCCCCTCAGGACCCTTATAAAGGCACCCAGACCCTTCTAGAGCCTCTCAGGACAGTTTTAAATGCCTCCAGACCCTTCTAGACCCCCTCAGGACCATTCTAAAGGCACCCATACCCTTCTAATGCCCCTCAGGGCCTTTCTAAAGTAAACCAGACGCTTCTAGAACCTCTTAGGGCCGTTCTATATGAACCCAGACCCCTGTAATGCAACTCAGGGCCTTTCTAAAGGCCGCGAGACCCTTATAATCCCCCTGAGGGCCTTTAAAAAGGACCCCAGACCCTTCTGGACCCCCTCTGGACACTTCTAATAGCCCCCAGACATTTCTAGAGCCCCTCAGCGCCTTTCTAAAGGCCTCCACACCCTTCTAATGACCCTCAAGACCCATGTAAAGGCCCCCAGACCCTTCTAGATTGCCTCAGGACCCATCTAAAAGCCCCCAGACCCTTCTAATGCCTTTCAGGGCCTTTCTAAAGGCCTCCACACCCTTCTAATGACCCTCAAGACCCATGTAAAGGCCCCTAGACCCTTCTAGATTGCCCCAGGACCCATCTAAAAGCCCCCAGACCCTTCTAATGCCTTTCAGGACCCTTATGAAGGCCACAAGACTCTTCTAAAGCCCCTCAGGACCTTTCTAAAGGCCCTCAGACCCTTCTAATGCCCCTCAGGGCATTTATAAAGGTTCCCAGACCTTTCTAGAGCCCGTCAGGACCCTTATAAAGGCCCCCAGACCATTCTAGAGCCCCTCAGGACACTTCTAAAGGCCCGCAGACCATTCTAATGCCCGTCAGGGCCTTTCTAAAGGTCCCCAGACCCTTCTACTGCCCTTCAGGAGCATTCTAAAGGCCCTCAGACCCTTCTAATGCCCCACAGGGCCTTTCTAAAGGACCCCAGACCCTTCTATAGCCCCTGAAGACCCTTCTAAAGGCCCCCAGACCCTTATAGAGCCCCTCAGGACACTTCTAAAGTCCCCCAGACCCTGCTAATTCCCCTCAGGGCTTTTATAAGGGCACCCAGACCCTTCTAATGCCCCTCAGGGCCTTTCTAAATTACCCCAGACACGTCTAGAATATCTCAGGGCCTTTCTATATGACCCCAGGCCCTTGTAATGCCACTCAGGGCCTTTCTAAAGGCCGCGAGACCCTTATAATCCCCCTGAGGGCCTTTAAAAAGGCCCCCAGACCCTTCTGGACCCCCTCAGGACGCTTCTAATAGCCCCCAGACCCTTCTAGAGCCCCTCAGGGCCTTTCTAAAGGCCTCCACACCCTTCTAATGACACTCAAGACCCATGTAAAGGCCCCCAGACCCTTCTAGATTGCCTCAGGACCCATCTAAAAGCACCCAGACCATTCTAATGCCTTTCAGGGCCTTTCTAAAGGCCTCCACACCCTTCTAATGACCCTCAAGACCCATGTAAAGGCCCCTAGACCCTTCTAGATTGCCTCAGGACCCATCTAAAAACCCCCAGACCCTTCTAATGCCTTTCAGGACCCTTATGAAGGCCACAAGACCCTTCTAATGCCCCTCAGGACCTTTCTAAAGGCCCTCAGACCCTTCTAATGCCCCTCAGGACCTTTCTAAAGGCCCTCAGACCATTCTAATGCCACTCAGGACCTTTCTAATGGCCGTCAGACCCTTCTAATGCCCCTCAGGGCATTTATAAAGGCTCCCAGACCCTTCTAGAGCCCGTCAGGACACTTATAAAGGTCCCCAGACCCTTCTACTGCCCCTCAGGAGCATTCTAAAGGCCCCCAGACCCTTCTAATGCCCCTCAGGTCATTTCTAAAGGCACCCAGACCCTTCTAATGCCACTCAGGGCCTTTCTAAAGGCCGCGAGACCCTTAGAATCCTCCTGAGGGCCTTTAGAAAGGCCCCCAGACCCTTCTGGACCCCCTCAGGACGCTTCTAATAGCCCCCAGACCCTTCTAGAGCCCCTCAGGTCCTTTCTAAAGGCCTCCACACCCTTCTAAGGACACTCAAGACCCATGTAAAGGCCCCCAGACCCTTCTAGAATGCCTCAGGACCCATCTAAAAGCCCCCAGACCCTTCTAATGCATTTCAGGGCCTTTCTAAAGGCCTCCACAACCTTCTAATGTCCCTCAAGACCCATGTAAAGGCCCCTAGACCCTTCTAGATTGCCTCAGGACCCATCTAAAAGCCCCCAGACCCTTCTAATGCCTTTCAGGACCCTTATCAAGGCCACAAGACCCTTCTAATGCCCCTCAGGACCTTTCTAAAGGCCCTCAGACCCTTCTAATGCCCCTCAGGGCATTTATAAAGGTTCCCAGAGCCTTCTAGAGCCCGTCAGGACCCTTATAAAGGCCCCCAGACCATTCTAGAGCCCCTCAGGACACTTCTAAAGGCCCACAGACCATTCTAATGCCCGTCAGGGCCTTTATAAAGGTCCCCAGACCCTTCTCCTGCACCTCAGGAGCATTCTAAAGGCCCCCAGACCTTTCTAATGCCCCACAGGGCCTTTCTAAAGGTCCCCAGACCCTTCTAGAGCCCCTGAAGACCCTTCTAAAGGCCCCCAGACACTTATAGAGCCCCTCAGGACCCTTCTAAAGGCCCCCAGACCCTGCTAATTCGCCTCAGGGCTTTTTTAAGGGCACCCAGACCCTTCTAATGCCCCTCAGAACCCTTATAAAGGCACCCAGACCCTTCTAGAGCCTCTCAGGACAGTTATAAATGCCTCCAGACCCTTCTAGACACACTCAGGACCATTCTAAAGGCCCCCAGACCCTTCTAATGCCCCTCAGGGCCTTTCTAAAGGCCCCCATACCCTTCTAATGCCCCTCAGGTCATTTTTAAAGGCACCCAGACCCTTCTAATGCCACTCAGGGCCTTTCTAAAGGCCGCGAGACTCTTATAATCCCCCTGAGGGCCTTTAAAAAGGCCCCCAGACCATTCTGGACCCCCTCAGGACGCTTCTAATAGACCCCAGACCCTTCTAGAGCCCCTCAGGGCCTTTCTAAAGGCCTCCACACCCTTCTAATGACCCTCAAGACCCATGTAAAGGCCCCTAGACCCTTCTAGATTGCCTCAGGACCCATCTAAAAGCCCCCAGACCCTTCTAATGCCTTTCAGGACCCTTATGAAGGCCACAAGACCCTTCTAATGCCCCTCAGGACCTTTCTAAACGCCCTCAGACCCTTCTAATGCCCCTCAGGGCATTTATAAAGGTTCCCAGACCCTTCTAGAGCCCGTCAGGACACCTATAAAGGTCCCCAGACCCTTCTACTGCCCCTCAGGAGCATTCTAAAGGCCCCCAGACTCTTCTAATGTTTCTCAGGTCATATCTAAAGGCACCCAGACCCTTCTAATGCCACTCAGGGCCTTTCTAAAATACGCGAGACCCTTATAATCCTCCTGAGGGCCTTTAAAAAGGCCCCCAGACCCTTCTGGACCGCCTCAGGACGCTTCTAATAGCCCCAGACCCTTCTAGAGCCCCTCAGGGCCTTTCTAAAGGACTCCACACCCATCTAAAGACCCTCAAGACCCATGTAAAGGCCCCCAGACCCTTGTAGAATGCCTCAGGACCCATCTAAAATCCCCCAGACCCTTCTAATGCCTTTCAGGGCCTTTCTAAAGGCCTCCACACCCTTCTAATGACCCTCAAGACCCATGTAAAGGCCCCTAGACCCTTCTAGATTGCCTCAGGACCCATCTAAAAGGCCCCAGACCCTTCTAATGCCTTTCAGGACCCTTATGAAGGCCACAAGACCCTTCTAATGCCCCTCAGGACCTTTCTAAAGGCCCTCAGACCATTCTAATGCCCCTCAGGGCATTTATAAAGGTTCCCAGACCCTTCTAGAGCCCGTCAGGACCCTTATAAAGGCCCCCAGACCATTCTAGAGCCCCTCAGGACACTTCTAAAGGCCCGCAGACCATTCTAATGCCCGTCAGGGCCTTTATAAAGGTCCCCAGACCCTTCTACTGCCCCTCAGGAGCATTCTAAAGGCCCCCAGACCCTTCTAATGCCCCACAGGGCCTTTCTAAAGGTCCCCAGACCCTTCTAGAGCCCCTGAAGACCCTTCTAAAGGCCCCCAGACCCTTATAGAGCCCCTCAGGACCCTTCTAAAGTCCCCCAGACCCTGCTAATTATCCTCAGGGCTTTTATAAGGGCACCCAGACCCTTCTAATGCCCCTCAGGACCCTTATAAAGGCACCCAGACCCTTCTAGAGCCTCTCAGGACAGTTATAAATGCCTCCAGACCCTTCTAGACACACTCAGGACCATTCTAAAGGCCCCCAGACCCTTCTAATGCCCCTCAGGGCCTTTCTAAAGGCCCCCATACCCTTCTAATGCCCCTCAGGTCATTTCTAAAGGGACCCAGACCCTTCTAATGCCACTCAGGGCCTTTCTAAAGGCCGCGAGACCCTTATAATCCCCCTGAGGGCCTTTAAAAAGGCCCCCAGACCATTCTGGACCCCCTCAGGACGCTTCTAATAGACCCCAGACGCTTCTAGAGCCCCTCAGGGCCTTTCTAAAGGCCTCCACACCCTTCTAATGACCCTCAAGACCCATGTAAAGGCCCCTAGACCCTTCTAGATTGCCTCAGGACCCATCTAAAAGCCCCCAGACCCTTCTAATGCCTTTCAGGACCCTTATGAAGGCCACAAGACCCTTCTAATGCCCCTCAGAACCTTTCTAAACGCCCTCAGACCCTTCTAATGCCCCTCAGGGCATTTATAAATGTTCCCAGACCCTTCTAGAGCCCGTCAGGACACTTATAAAGGTCCCCAGACCCTTCTACTGCCCCTCAGGAGCATTCTAAAGGCCCCCAGACTCTTCTAATGTTTCTCAGGTCATATCTAAAGGCACCCAGACCCTTCTAATGCAACTCAGGGCCTTTCTAAAATACGCGAGACCCTTATAATCCTCCTGAGGGCCTTTAAAAAGGCCCCCAGACCCTTCTGGACCCCCTCAGGACGCTTCTAATAGCCCCAGACCCTTCTAGAGCCCCTCAGGGCCTTTCTAAAGGACTCCACACCCATCTAAAGACCCTCAAGACCCATGTAAAGGCCCCCAGACCCTTGTAGAATGCCTCAGGACCCATCTAAAATCCCCCAGACCCTTCTAATGCCTTTCAGGGCCTTTCTAAAGGCCTCCACACCCTTCTAATGACCCTCAAGACCCATGTAAAGGCCCCTAGACCCTTCTAGATTGCCTCAGGACCCATCTAAAAGGCCCCAGACCCTTCTAATGCCTTTCAGGACCCTTATGAAGGCCACAAGACCCTTCTAATGCCCCTTAGGACCTTTCTAAAGGACCTCAGACCATTCTAATGCCCCTCAGGGCATTTATAAAGGTTCCCAGAGCCTTCTAGAGCCCGTCAGGACCCTTATAAAGGCCCCCAGACCATTCTAGAGCCCCTCAGGACACTTCTAAAGGCCCGCAGACCATTCTAATGCCCGTCAGGGCCTTTATAAAGGTCCCCAGACCCTTCTACTGCCCCTCAGGAGCATTCTAAAGGCCCCCAGACCCTTCTAATGCCCCACAGGGCCTTTCTAAAGGTCCCCAGACCCTTCTAGAGCCCCTGAAGACCCTTCTAAAGGCCCCCAGACCCTTATAGAGCCCCTCAGGACCCTTCTAAAGTCCCCCAGACCCTGCTAATTGTCCTCAGGGCTTTTATAAGGGCACCCAGACCCTTCTAATGCCCCTCAGGACCCTTATAAAGGCACCCAGACCCTTCTAGAGCCTCTCAGGACAGTTATAAATGCCTCCAGACCCTTCTAGACACACTCAGGACCATTCTAAAGGCCCCCAGACCCTTCTAATGCCCCTCAGGGCCTTTCTAAAGGCCCCCATACCCTTCTAATGCCCCTCAGGTCATTTCTAAAGGGACCCAGACCCTCCTAATGCCACTCAGGGCCTTTCTAAAGGCCGCGAGACCCTTATAATCCCCCTGAGGGCCTTTAAAAAGACCCCCAGACCATTCTGGACCCCCTCAGGACGCTTCTAATAGACCCCAGACCCTTCTAGAGCCCCTCAGGGCCTTTCTAAAGGCCTCCACACCCTTCTAATGACCCTCAAGACCCATGTAAAGGCCCCTAGACCCTTCTAGATTGCCTCAGGACCCATCTAAAAGCCCCCAGACCCTTCTAATGCCTTTCAGGACCCTTATGAAGGCCACAAGACCCTTCTAATGCCCCTCAGGACCTTTCTAAACGCCCTCAGACCCTTCTAATGCCCCTCAGGGCATTTATAAAGGTTCCCAGACCCTTCTAGAGCCCGTCAGGACACTTATAAAGGTCCCCAGACCCTTCTACTGCCCCTCAGGAGCATTCTAAAGGCCCCCAGACTCTTCTAATGTTTCTCAGGTCATATCTAAAGGCACCCAGACCCTTCTAATGCCACTCAGGGCCTTTCTAAAATACGCGAGACCCTTATAATCCTCCTGAGGGCCTTTAAAAAGGCCCCCAGACCCTTCTGGACCCCCTCAGGACGCTTCTAATAGCCCCCAGACCCTTCTAGAGCCCCTCAGGGTCTTTCTAAAGGCATCCACACCCTTCTAATGACCCTCAAGACCCATGTAAAAGCCCCTAGACCCTTCTAGGTTGCCTCAGGACCCATCTAAAAGCCCCCAGACCCTTCTAATGCCCCTCAGGGCCTTTCTAAAGTACCCCAGACACTTCTAGAACCTCTCAGGGCCTTTCTATATGACCCCAGGCCCTTGTAATGCCACTCAGGGCCTTTCTAAAGGCAGCGAGACCCTTATAATCCCACTGAGGGCTTTTAAAAAGGCCCCCAGACCCTTCTGGACCCCCTCAGGGTGCTTCTAATTGCCCCCAGACCCTTCTAGAGCCCCTCAGGACCATTCTAAAGGCCCCCAGACACTTCTAATGCCCCTCAGGACATTTCTAAAGGCCCCCAGACCCTTCTAATGCCCCTCAGGGCCTTTCTAAAGTACCCCAGACACTTCTAGAACCTCTCAGGGCCTTTCTATATGACCCCAGACCCTTCTAATGCCCCTCAGGGCCTTTCTAAAGGCCCCCATACCCTTCTAATGCCCCTCAGGACATTTCTAAAGGTCCCCAGACCCTTCTAGAGCCCCTCAGGACATTTCTAAAGGCACGCAGACCCTTCTAATGCCACTCAGGGCCTTTCTAAAGGCCGCGAGACCCTTATAATCCCCATGATGGCCTTTAAAAAGGCCCCCAGACCCTTCTGGACCCCCTCAGGATGCTTCTAATAGCCCCCAGACCCTTCTAGAGCCCCTCAGCGCCTTTCTAAAGGCCTCCACACCCTTCTAATGACCCTCAAGACCCATGTAAAGGCCCCCAGACCCTTCTAGATTGCCTCAGGACCCATCTAATAGCCCCCAGATCCTTCTAATGCCTTTCAGGGCCTTTCTAAAGGCCTCCACACCCTTCTAATGACCCTCAAGATCCATGTAAAGGCCCCTAGACCCTTCTAGATTGCCTCAGGACCCATCTAAAAGCCCCCAGACCCTTCTAATGCCTTTCAGGACCCTTATGAAGGCCACAAGACCCTTCTAATGCCCCTCAGGACCTTTCTAAAGGCCCTCAGACCCTTCTAATGCCCCTCAGGGCATTTATAAAGGTTCCCAGACCCTTCTAGAGCCCGTCAGGACCCTTATAAAGGCCCCCAGACCATTCTAGAGCCCCTCAGGACCCTTCTAAAGTCCATTAGACCCTGCTAGTTCCCCTCAGGGCTTTTATAAGGGCACCCAGAATCTTCTAATACCCCACAGGATCCTTATAAAGGCACCCAGACCCTTCTAATGCCCCTCAGGGCCTTTCTAAAGTAAATCAGTCACTTCTAGATCCTCTCAGGGCCTTTCTATATGAACCCAGACCCTTGTAATGCCACTCAGGGCCTTTCTAAAGGCCGCGAGACCCTTATCATCCCCCTGAGGGCCTTTAAAAAGGCCCCCAGACCCTTCTGGACCCCCTCAGAACGCTTCTAATAGCCCCCAGACCCTTCTAGAGCCCCTCAGGGCCTTTCTAAAGGCATCCACACCATTCTAATGACCCTCAAGACCCATGTAAAGGCCCCCAGACCCTTGTAGAATGCCTCAGGACCCATCTAAAAGCCCCCAGACCCTTCTAATGCCTTTCAGGACCTTTCTAAAGGCCCTCAGACCCTTCTAATGCCCCTCAGGGAATTTATAAAGGTTCCCAGACCCTTCTAGAGCCCGTCAGGACCCTTATAAAGGCCCCCAGACCATTCTAGAGCCCCTCAGGACACTTCTAAAGGCCCGCAGACCATTCTAATGCCCGTCAGGGCCTTTATAAAGGTCCCCAGACCCTTCTACTGCCCTCAGGAGCATTCTAAAGGCCACCAGACCTTTCTAATGCCCCACAGGGCCTTTCTAAAGGTCCCCAGACCCTTCTAGAGCCCCTGAAGACCCTTCTAAAGGCACCCAGACCCTTATAGAGCCCCTCAGGACCCTTCTAAAGTCCCCCAGACCATGCTAATTCCCCTCAGGGCTTTTATAAGGGCGCCCAGACCCTTCTAATGCCCCTCAGGACCATTATAAAGGCACCCAGACCCTTCTAGAGCCTCTCAGGACACTTCTAAAGGCCCGTAGAACCTTCTAATGCCTGTCAGGGCCTTTATAAAGGTCCCCACACCCTTCTACTGCCCCTCAGGAGCATTCTAAAGGCACCCAGACACTTCTAATCCCCACAGGGCCTTTCTAAAGGTCCCCAGACCCCTCTAGAGCCCCTGAAGACCCTTCTAAATTCCCCCAGACCATTCTAGAGCTCCTCTGGACCCTTCTAAAGTCCCCCAGACCCTGCTAATTCCACTCAGGGCTTTTATAAGGGCACCCAGACCCTTCTAATGCCCCTCAGGACCCTTATAAAGGCACCCAGACCCTTCTAGAGCCTCTCAGGACAGTTTTAAATGCCTCCAGACCCTTCTAGAACCCCTCAAGACCATTCTAAAGGCCCCCAGACCCTTCTAATGCCCCTCAGGGCCTTTCTAAAGTACCCCAGACACTTCTAGAACCTCTCAGGGCCTTTCTATATGACCCCAGACCCTTGTAATGCCACTCAGGGCCTTTCTAAAAGCCGCGAGACCCTTATAATCGCCCTGAGGGCCTTTATAAAGGCCCCCAGACCCTTCTGGACCCCCTCAGGACGCTTCTAATAGCCCCCAGACCCATCTAGAAACCCCTCAGCTCCTTTCTAAAGGCATCCACACCCTTCTAATGACCCTCAAGACCCATGTAAAGGCCCCCAGACCCTTCTAGATTGCCTCAGGACCCATCTAAAAGCCCCCAGACCCTTCTAATGCCCCTCAGGACCTTTTTAAAGGCCCGCAGACCATTCTAATGCCCCTCAAGATCCATGTAAAGGCCCCTAGACCCTTCTAGATTGCCGCAGGACCTATCTAAAAGCGCCCAGACCCTTCTAATGCCTTTCAGGACCCTTATGAAGGTCACAAGACCCTTCTAATGCCCCTCAGGAACTTTCTAAAGGCCCCCAGACGGTTATAGAGCCCCTCAGGACCCTTCTAAAGTCCCCCGGACCCTGCTAATTCCTCTCAGGGCTTTTATAAGGGCACCCAGAATCTTCTTATGCCCCTCAGGACCCTTATAAAGGCACCCAGACCCTTCTAGAGCCTCTCAGGACAGTTTTAAATGCCTCCAGACCCTTCTAGACCCCCTCAGGACCATTCTAAAGGCCCCCAGACCCTTCTAATGCCCCTCAGGGCCTTTCTAAAGTACCCCAGACACTTCTAGAAACTCTCAGGGCCTTTCTATATGACCCCAGGCCCTTGCAATGCCACTCAAGGCCTTTCTAAAGGCCGCGAGACCCTTATAATCCCCCTGAGGGCCTTTAAAAAGGCCCCCAGACCCTTCAGGACCCCCTCAGGACGCTTCTAATAGCCCCCAGACCCTTCTAGAGTCCCTCAGGTCCTTTCTAAAGGCCTCCACACCCTTCGAATGACCCCCAAGACCAATGTAAAGGCCCCTAGACCCTTCTAGATTGCCTCAGGACCCATCTAAAAGCCCCCAGACCCTTCTAATGCCTTTCAGGACCCTTATGAAGGCCACAAGACCCTTCTAAAGCCCCTCAGGACCTTTCCAAAGGCCCTCAGACCCTTCTAATGCCCCTCAGGGCATTTATAAAGGTTCCCAAACCCTTCTAGAGCACGTCAGGGCCCTTATAAAGGCCCCCAGACCATTCTAGAGCCCCTCAGGACACTTCTAAATCCCGCAGACCATTCTAATGCCCGTCAGGGCCTTTATAAAGGTCCCCAGACCCTTCTACTGCCCCTCAGGAGCATTCTAAAGGCCCCCAGACCCTTCTAATGCCCCTCAGGGCCTTTCTAAAGTACCCCAGACACTTCTAGAAACTCTCAGGGCCTTTCTATATGACCCCAGGTCCTTGGAATGCCACTTAGGGCCTTTCTAAAGGCCGCTAGACCCTTATAATCCCCCTGAGGGCCTTTAAAAAGGCCCCCAGACTCTTCTGGACCCCCTCAGAATGATTCTAATAGCCCCCAGACCCTTCTAGAGCCCCTCAG
Source organism: Coccyzus lansbergi (assembly GCA_033558105.1). Taxonomy (NCBI): domain Eukaryota; kingdom Metazoa; phylum Chordata; class Aves; order Cuculiformes; family Coccyzidae; genus Coccyzus; species Coccyzus lansbergi. The sequence goes on from JAUMJK010000558.1 coordinate 387,487, forward strand.
CGTCTTTCTAAAGGCCTCCACACCCTTCTAATGACCCTCAAGACCCATGTAAATGCCGCCAGACCCTTCTAGATTGCCTCAGGACCCATCTAATAGCCCCCAGATCCTTCTAATGCCTTTCAGGGCCTTTCTAAAGCCTCCACACCCTTCTAATGACCCTCAAGATCCATGTAAAGGCCCCTAGACCCTTCTAGATTGCCTCAGGACCCATCTAAAAACCCCAGAGCCTTCTAATGCCTTTCAGGACCCTTATGAAGGCCACAAGACCCTTCTAATGCCCCTCAGGACCTTTCTAAAGGCCCTCAGACCCTTCTAATGCCCCTCAGGGCATTTATAAAGGTTCCCAGACCCTTCTAGAGCCCGTCAGGACCCTTATAAAGGCCCCCAGACCATTCTAGAGCCCCTCAGGACACTTCTAAAGGCCCGCAGACCATTCTAATGCCCGTCAGGGCCTTTCTAAAGGTCCCCAGACCCTTCTACTGCTCCTCAGGAGCATTCTAAAGGTCCCCAGACCCTTCTAATGCCCCACAGGGCCTTTCTAAAGGTCCCCAGACCCTTCTAGAGCCCCTGAAGACCATTCTAAAGGCCCCCAGACCCTTCTAATTCCTCTCAGGGCTTTTATAAGGGCACCCAGAATCTTCTAATGCCCCTCAGGACCCTTATAAAGGAACCCAGACCCTTCTAGAGCCTCTCAGGACAGTTTTAAATGCCTCCAGATCCTTCTAGACCCCCTGAGGACCATTCTAAAGGCCTGTCAGGGCCTTTATAAAGGTCCCCACACCCTTCTACTGCCCCTCAGGAGCATTCTAAAGGCCCCCAGACCATTCTAATGCCCCACTGGGCCTTTCTAAAGGTCCCCAGACCCTTCTAGAGCCCCTGAAGACCCTTCTAAAGGCCCCCAGACCCTTATAGAGCCCCTCAGGACCCTTCTAAAGGCCCCCAGACCCTGCTAATTCCCCTCAGGGCTTTTATAAGGGCACCCAGACCCTTCTAATTCACCTCAGGACCCTTATAAAGGCACCCAGACCCTTCTAGAGCCTCTCAGGACAGTTTTAAATGCCTCCAGACCCTTCTAGACCCACTCAGGACCATTCTAAAGGCCCACAGCCCCTTCTAATGCCCCTCAGGGCCTTTCTAAAGTACCCCATACACTTCTAGAAACTCTCAGGGCCTTTCTATATGACCCCAGGCCCTTGTAATGCCACTCAGGGCCTTTCTAAAGGCCGCGAGACCCTTATAATCCCCCTGAGGGCCTTTATAAAGGCCCCCAGACCCTTCTGGACCCCCTCAGGACGCTTCTAATAGCCCCCAGACCCTTCTAGAGTCCCTCAGGGCCTTTCTAAAGGCCTCCACACCCTTCTAATGACCCTCAAGACCCATGTAAAGGCCCCTAGACCCTTCTAGATTGCCTCAGGACCCATCTAAAAGCCCCCAGACCCTTCTAATGCCTTTCATGACCCTTATGAAGGCCACAAGACCCTTCTAATGCCCCTCAGGATCTTTCTAAAGGCCCTCAGACCCTTCTAATGCCCCTCAGGGCATTAATAAAGGTTCCCAGACCCTTCTAGAACCCGTCAGGACCTTTATAAAGGCACCCAGACCATTACAGAGCCCGTCAGGACACTTCTAAAGGCCCGCAGACCATTCTAATGCCCGTCAGGGCCTTTATAAAGGTCCCCAGACCCTTCTACTGCCCCTCAGGAACATTCTAAAGGCCCCCAGACCCTTCTAATGCCACTCAGGGCCTTTCTAAAGTACCCCAGACACTTCTAGAAACTCTCAGGGCCTTTCTATGTGACCCCAGGCCCTTGTAATGCCACTCAGGGCCTTTCTAAAGGCCGCGAGACCCTTATAATCCCACTGAGGGCCTTTAAAAAGGCCCCCTGACCCTTCTGGACCCACTCAGGATGCTTCTAATAGCCCCCAGACCCTTCTAGAGCCCCTCAGCGCCTTTCTAAAGGCCTCCACACCCTTCTAATGACCCTCAAGACCCATGTAAAGGCCCCCAGACCCTTCTAGATTGCCTCAGGACCCATCTAAAAGCCCCCAGACCCTTCTAATGCCTTTCAGGGCCTTTCTAAAGGCCTCCACACCCTTCTAATGACACTCAAGACCCATGTAAAGGCCCCTAGACCCTTCTAGATTGCCTCAGGACCCATCTAAACGCTCCCAGACCCTTCTAATGCCTTTCAGGGCCTTTCTAAAGGCCTCCACAGCCTTCTAATGACCCTCAAGACCCATGTAAAGGCCCCTAGACCCTTCTAGATTGCCTCAGGACCCATCTAAAAGCCCCCAGACCCTTCTAATGCCTTTCAGGACCCTGATGAAGGCCACAAGACCCTTCTAATGCCCCTCAGGACCTTTCTAAAGGCCCTCAGACCATTCTAATGCCCCACAGGGCATTTATAAAGGATCCCAGACCCTTCTAGAGCCCGTCAGGACCCTTATAAAGGCCCCCAGACCATTCTAGAGCCCCTCAGGACACTTCTAAAGGCCTGCAGACCATTCTAATGCCCGTCAGGGCCTTTATAAAGGTCCCCAGACCATTCTACTGCCCCTCAGGAGCATTCTAAAGGGCCCCAGACACTTCTAATGCCCCACAGGGCCTTTCTAAAGGTCCCCAGACCCTTCTAGAGCCCCTGAAGACCATTCTAAAGGCCCCCAGACCCTTATAGAGTACCTCAGGACCCTTCTAAATTCCCCTAGACCCAGCTAGTTCCCCTCAGGGGTTTTATAAGGGCACCCAGAATCTTCTAATGCCCCACAGGACCCTTAGAAAGGCACACAGACACTTCTAATGCCCCTCAGGGCCTTTCTAAAGTAAAACAGACACTTCTAGATCCTCTCAGGGCCTTTCTATATGAACCCAGACCCTTGTAATGCCACTCAGGGCCTTTCTAAAGGCCGCGAGACCCTTATAATCCCCCTGAGGGCCTTTAAAAAGGCCCCCAGACCCTTCTGGACCCCCTCAGGACGCTTCTAATAGCCCCCAGACCCTTATAGAGCCCCTCAGCGCCTTTCTAAAGGCCTCCACACCCTTCTAATGACCCTCAAGACCCATGTAAAGGCCGCCAGACCCTTCTAGATTGCCTCAGGACCCATCTAAAAGCCCCCAGAACGTTCTAATGCCTTTCAGGGCCTTTCTAAAGGCCTCCACACCCTTCTAATGACCCTCAAGACCCATGTAAAGGCCCCTAGACCCTTCTAGATTGCCTCAGGACCCATCTAAAAGACCCCAGACCCTTCTAATGCCTTTCAGGACCCTTATGAAGGCCACAAGACCCTTCTAATGCCCCTCAGGACCTTTCTAAAGGCCCTCAGACCCTTCTAATGCCCCTCAGGGCATTTATAAAGGTTCCCAGACCCTTCTAGAGCCCGTCAGGACCCTTATAAAGGCCCCCAGACCATTCTAGAGCCCCTCAGGACACTTCTAAATCGCGCAGACCATTCTAATGCCCGTCAGGGCCTTTCTAAAGGTCCCCAGACCCTTCTACTGCCCCTCAGGAGCATTCTAAAGGCCCCCAGACCCTTCTAATGCCCCACAGGGCCTTTCTAAAGGTCCCCAGACCCTTCTAGAGCCCATGAAGACCCTTCTAAAGGCCCCCAGACCCTTATAGAGCCCCTCAGGACCCTTCTAAAGTCCCCCAGACCCTGCTAATTCCCCTCAGGGCTAATATAAGGGCGCCCAGACACTTCTAATGCCGCTCAGGACCCTTATAAAGGCACCCAGACCCTTCTAGAGCCCCTCAGGACACTTCTAAAGGCCCGTAGACCCTTCTAATGCCTGTCAGGGCCTTTATAAAGGTCCCCAGACCTTTCTACTGCCCCTCAGGAGCATTCTAAAGGCCCCCAGACACTTCTAATGCCCCACAGGGCCTTTCTAAAGGTCCCCAGACCATTCTAGAGCCCCTGAAGACCCTTCTAAAGGCCCCCATACCCTGCTAATTCCCCTCAGGGCTTTTATAAGGGCACCCAGACCCTTCTAATGCCCCTCAGGACCCATAGAAAGGCACCCTAACCCTTCTAGAGATTCTCAGGACAGTTTTAAATGCCTCCAGACCCTTCTAGACCCCCTCAGGACCATTCTAAAGGCCCACAGACACTTCTAATGCCCCTCAGGGCCCTTCTAAAGGCCCCCAGACCCTTCTAATGCCCCTCAGGGCCTTTCTAAAGTACCCCAGACACTTCTAGAACCTCTCAGGGCCTTTCTATATGACCCCAGACCCTTGTAATGCCCCTCAGGGCTTTTCTAAAGGCCCCCATACCCTTCTAATGGCCCTCAGGACATTTCTAAAGGCCCCCAGACCCTTCTAGAGCCCATCAGGACATTTCTAAATGCACCCAGACCCTTCTAATGCCACTCAGGGCCTTTCTAAAGGCCGGGAGACCCTTATAATCCCCCTGAGGGCCTTTAAAAAGGCCCACAGACCCTTCTGGACCCCCTCAGGATGCTTCTAATTGCTCCCAGACCCTTCTAGAGCCCCTCAGGGCCTTTCTAAAGGCCTCCACACCCTTCTAATGACACTCAAGACCCATGTAAAGGCCCCCAGACCCTTCTAGATTGCCTCAGGACGCTTCTAATAGCCCCCAGACCCTTCTAGAGCCCCTCAGGGCCTTTCTAAAGGCCTCCACACCCTTCTAATGACCCTCAAGACCCATGTAAAGGCCCCCAGACCCTTCTAGATTGCCTCAGGACCCATCTAAAAGCCCCCAGACCCTTCTAATGCCTTTCAGGGCCTTTCTAAATGCCTCCACACCCTTCTAATGACCCTCAAGACACATGTAAAGTCCCCCAGACCCTTCTAGATTGCCTCAGGACCCATCCAAAAGCCCCCAGACCCTTCTAATGCATTTCAGGACCCTTATGAAGGCCACAAGACCCTTCTAATGCCCCTCAGGACCTTTCTAAAGGCCCTCAGACCCTTCTAATGCCCCTCAGGGCATTTATAAAGGTTCCCAGACCCTTCTAGAGCCCGTCAGGACCCTTATAAAGGCCCCCAGACCATTCTAGAGCCCCTCAGGACACTTCTAAAGTCCCCCAGACCATTCTAATGCCCGTCAGGGCATTTATAAAGGTCCCCAGACCCTTCTACTGCCCCTCAGGAGCATTCTAAAGGCCCCCAGACCCTTCTAATGCCACTCAGGGCCTTTCTAAAGGTCCCCAGACCCTTCTAGAGCCCCTGAAGACCCTTCTAAAGGCCCCCAGACCATTATAGAGCCCCTCAGGACCCTTCTAAAGTCCCCCAGACCCTGCTAATTCCCCTCAGGGCTTTTATAAGGGCACCCAGACCATTCTAATGCCCCTCAGGACCCTTATGAAGGCCACAAGACCCTTCTAATGCCCCTCAGGACCTTTGTAAAGGCCCTCAGACCCTTCTAATGCCCCTCAGGGCCCTTCTAAAGGCCCCCAGACCCTTCTAGAGCCCCTCAGGACATTTCTAAAGGCACCCAGACCCTTCTAATGCCACTCAGGGCCTTTCTAAAGGCCGCGAGACCCTTAAAATCCCCCTGAGTGCCTTTAAAAAGGCCCCCAGACCCTTCTGGACCCCCTCAGGACGCTTCTAATAGCCCCCAGACCCTTCTAGAGCCACTCAGGTCCTTTCTAAAGGCCTCCACACCCTTCTAATGACCCTCAAGACCCATGTAAAGGCCCCCAGACCCTTCTAGATTGCCTCAGGACGCATCTAAAAGCCCCCAGACCCTTCTAATGCCTTTCAGGGCCTTTCTAAATGCCTCCACACCCTTCTAATGACACTCAAGACCCATGTAAAGGCCCCCAGACCCTTCTAGATTGCCTCAGGACCCATCTAAAAGCCCCCAGACCCTTCTTATGCCTTTCAGGACCCTTATGAAGGCCACAAGATCCTTCTAATGCCCCTCAGGGCATTTATAAAGGTTCCCAGACCATTCTAGAGCCTGTCAGGACCATTATAAAGGCCCCCCGACCATTCTAGAGCCACTCAGGACACTTCTAAAGGCCCGCAGACCATTCTAATGCCTGTCAGGGCCTTTCTAAAGGTCCCCAGACCCTTCTACTGCCCCTCAGGAGCATTCTAAAGGCACCCAGACCCTTCTAATGCCCCTCAGGACATTTCTAAAGGCCCCCAGACCCTTCTAGAGCCCCTAAGGACATTTCTAAAGGCACCCAGACCCTTCTAATGCCACTCAGGGCCTTTCTAAAGGCCGCGAGACCCTTATAATCCCCCTGAGGGCCTTTAAAAAGGCCCCCAGACCCTTCTGGACCCCCTCAGGACGCTTCTAATAACCCCCAGACCCTTCTAGAGCCCCTCAGGGTCTTTCTAAAGGCCTCCACACCCTTCTAATGACCCTCAAGACCCATGTAAAGGCCCCCAGACCTTTCTAGATTGCCTCAGGACCCATCCAAAAGACCCCAGACCCTTCTAATGCCTTTCAGGACCCTTATAAAGGCCACAAGACCATTCTAATGCCCCTCATGACCTTTCTAAAGGCCCCCAGACCCTTCTAATGCCCCTCAGGACCTTTCTAAAGGTCCCCAGACCGTTCTAGAGCCCCTCAAGACCCTTCTAAAGGCCCCCAGACCCTTCTAGAGCCCCTCAGGACCAATCTAAAGTCCCCCAGAACCTGCTAATTCCCCTGAGGGCTTTTATAAGGGCACCCAAACCCTTCTAATGCCCCTAAGGACATTTCTAAAGGCCCCCCGAACCTTCTAGAGCCCCTCAGGACATTTCTAAAGGCACCCAGACCCTTGTAATGCCACTCAGGGCCTTTCTAAAGGCCGCGAGACCCTTATAATCCCCCTGAGGGCCTTTAAAAAGGCCCCCAGACCCTTCTGGACCCCCTCAGGACGCTTCTAATAGCCCCCAGACCCCTCTAGAGCCCCTCAGGGCCTTTGTAAAGGCCTCCACACCCTTCTAATGACCCTCAAGACCCATGTAAAGGCCCCCAGACCATTCTAGATTGCCTAAGGACCCATCTAAAAGCCCCCAGACCCTTCTAATGCCTTTCAGAGCCTTTCTAAAGGCCTCCACACCCTTCTAATGACCCTCAAGACCCATGTAAAGGCCTCTAGACCCTTCTAGATTGCCTCAGGACCCATCTAAAAGCCCCCAGACCCTTCTAATGCCTTTCAGGACCCTTATGAAGGCCACAAGACCCTTCTAATTCCCCTCAGGACCTTTCTAAAGGCCCTCAGACCCTTCTAATGCCCCTCAGGGCATTTATAAAGGTTCCCAGACCCTTCTAGAGCCCGTCAGGACCCTTATAAAGGCCCCCAGACAATTCTAGAGCTCCTCAGGACACTTATAAAGGCCCGCAGACCATTCTAATGCCCGTCAGGACCTTTCTAAAGGTCCCCAGACCCTTCTACTGCCCCTCAGGAGCATTCTAAAGGCCCCCAGACCTTTCTAATGCCCCACATGGCCTTTTTAAAGGTCCCCAGACCCTTCTTGAGCCCCTGAAGAACCTTCTAAAGGCCCCCAGACCCTTATAGAGTCCCTCAGGACCCTTGTAACGTCCCCCAGACCCTGCTAATTCCCCTCAGGTCTTTTATAAGGGCACCCAGACCATTCTAATGCCCCTCAGGACATTTCTAAAGGCCCACAGAACCTTCTGGAGCCCCTCAGGACATTTCTAAAGGCACCCAGACCCTTCTAATGCCACTCAGGACGATTCTAAAGGCCGCGAGACCCTTATAATCCCCCTGAGGGCCTTTAAAAAGGCCCCCAGACCCTTCTGGAACCACTCAGGACGCTTCTATTAGCCCCCAGACCCTTCTAGAGCCCCTCAGGGCCTTTCTAAAGGCCTCCACACCCTTCTAATGACCCTCAAGACCCATGTAAGGGCCCCCAGACCCTTCTAGATTGCCTGAGGACCCATCTAAAAGCCCCCAGACCCTTCTAATGCCTTTCAGGGCCTTTCTAAAGGCCTCCACACCCTTCTAATGACCCTCAAGACCCATGTAAAGGCCTCTAGACCCTTCTAGATTGCCTCAGGACCCATCTAAAAGCCCCCAGACTCTTCTAATGCCTTTCACGACCCTTATGAAGGCCACAAGACCCTTCTAATGCCTCTCAGGACCTTTGTAAAGGCCCTCAGACCCTTCTAATGCCCCTCAGGGCCCTTCTAAAGGCCCCCAGACCCTTCTAATGCCCCTCAGGCCCTTTCTAAAGTACCCCAGACCCTTCTAGAACCCCTCAGGGCCTTTCTATATGAACCCAGACCCTTGTAATGCCCCTCAGGGCTTCTCTAAAGGCCCCCATACCCTTCTAATGCCCCTCAGGACATTTCTAAAGGCCCCCAGACCTTTCTAGAGCCCCTAAGGACATTTCTAAAGGCACCCAGACCCTTCTAATGCCCCTCAGGGCATTTATAAAGGTTCCAAGACCCTTCTAGAGCCCGTCAGGACCATTATAAAGGCCCCCCGACCATTCTAGAGCCACTCAGGACACTTCTAAAGGTCCGCAGACCATTCTAATGCATGTCAGGGCCTTTCTAAAGGTCCCCAGACCCTTCTACTGCCCCTCAGGAGCATTCTAAAGGCCCCCAGACCCTTCTAATGCCCCTCAGGACATTTCTAAAGGCCCCCAGACCATTCTAGAGCCCCTAAGGACATTTCTAAAGGAACCCAGACCCTTCTGATGCCACTCAGGGCCTTTCTAAAAGCCTCGAGACCCTTATAATCCCCCTGAGGGCCTTTAAAAAGGCCCCCAGACCCTTCTGGACCCCCTCAGGACGCTTCTAATAACCCCCAGACCATTCTAGAGCCCCTCAGGGTCTTTCTAAAGGCCTCCACACCCTTCTAATGACCCTTAAGACCCATGTAAAGGCCCCCAGACCTTTCTAGATTGCCTCAGGACGCATCCAAAAGCCCCCAGACCCTTCTAATGCCTTTCAGGACCATTATAAATGCCACAAGACCTTTCTAATGCGCCTCAGGACCTTTCTAAAGGCCCTCAGACCATTCTAGTGCCCATCAGGGCATTTATAAAGGTTCCCAGACCCTTCTAGAGCCTGTCAGGACCCTTATAAAGGCCCCCAGACCCTTCTAGAACCCCTCAGGACACTTCTAAAGGCCCGCAGACCATTCTAATGCCCGTCAGGGCATTTATAAAGGTCCCCAGACCCTTCTAGAGCCCCTCAAGATCCTTCTAAAGGCCCCCAGACCCTTCTAGAGCCCCTCAGGACCAATCTAAAGTCCCCCAGACCGTGCTAATTCCCCTGAGGGCTTTTATAAGGGCACCCAGACCCTTCTAATGCCCCTCAGGACATTTCTAAAGGCCCCCAGACCCTTCTAGAGCCCCTCAGGACATTTCTAAAGGCACCCAGACCCTTCTAATGCCACTCAGGGCCTTTCTAAAGGCCGCGAGACCCTTATAATCCCCCTGAGGGCCTTTAAAAAGGCCCCCAGACCCTTCTGGACCCCCTCAGGACGCTTCTAATAGCCGCCAGACCCCTCTAGAGCTCCTCAGGGCCTTTCTAAAGGCCTCCACACCCTTCTAATGACCCTCAAGACCCATGTAAAGGCCCCCAGACCCTTCTAGATTGCCTCAGGACCCATCTAAAAGCCCCCAGACCCTTCTAATGCCTTTCAGAGCCTTTCTAAAGGCCTCCACACCCTTCTAATGACCCTCAAGACCCATGTAAAGGCCTCTAGACGCTTCTAGATTGCCTCAGGACCCATCTAAAAGCCCCCAGACCCTTCTAATGCCTTTCAGGACCCTTATGAAGGCCACAAGACCCTTCTAATGCCCCTCAGGACATTTCTAAAGGCCCTAAGACCCTTCTAATGCCCCTCAGGGCATTTATAAAGGTTCCCAGACCCTTCTAGAGCCCGTCAGGACCCTTATAAAGGCCCCCAGACCATTCTAGAGCCCCTCAGGACACTTCTAAAGGCCCCCAGACCCTTATAGAGCCCCTCAGGACCCTTGTAACGTCCCCCAGAACCTGCTAATTCCACTCAGGGCTTTTATAAGGGCACCCAGACCCTTCTAATGCCCCTCAGGACATTTCTAAAGGCCCACAGAACCTTCTAGAGCCCCTCAGGACATTTCTAAAGGCACCCAGACCCTTGTAATGCCACTCAGGGCCTTTCTAAAGGCCGCGAGACCCTTATAATCCCCCTGAGGGCCTTTAAAAAGGCCCCCAGACCCTTCTGGACCCCCTCAGGACGCTTCTAATAGCCCCCAGACCCTTCTAGAGCCCCTCAGGGGCTTTCAAAAGGCCTCCACACCCTTCTAATGACCCTCAAGACCCATGTAAAGGCCCCCAGACCCTTCTAGATTGCCTCAGGACCCATCTAAAAGCCCCCATACCCTTCTAATGCCTGTCAGGGCCTTTCTAAAGGCCTCCACACCCTTCTAATGACCCTCAAGACCCATGTAAAGGCCTCTAGACCTTTCTAGATTGCCTCAGGACCCATCTAAAAGCCCCCAGACCCTTCTAATGCCTTTCACGACCCTTATGAAGGCCACAAGACCCTTCTAATGCCCCTCAGGACCTTTGTAAAGGCCCTCAGACCCTTCTAATGCCCCTCAGGGCCGTTCTAAAGGCCCCCAGACCCTTCTAATGCCCCTCAGGACCTTTCTAAAGTACCCCAGACACTTCTAGAACCTCTCAGGGCCTTTCTATATGACCCCAGACCCTTGTAATGCCCCTCAGGGCTTTTCTAAAGTCCCCCATACCCTTCTAATGCCCCTCAGGACATTTCTAAAGGCCCCCAGACCCTTCTAGAGCCCCTCAGGACATTTCTAAAGGCACCCAGACCCTTCTAATGCCACTCAGGGCCTTTCTAAAGGCCGCGAGACCCTTATAATCCCCCTGATGGCCTTTAAAAAGGACCCCAGACCCTTCTGGACCCCCTCAGGACGCTTCTAATAGCCCCCAGACCCTTCTAGAGCCACTCAGGGCCTTTGTAAAGGCCTCCACACCCTTCTAATGACCCTCAAGACCCATGTAAAGGCCCCCAGACCCTTCTAGATTGCCTCAGGACGCTTCTAAAAGCCCCCAGACCCTTCTAATGCCTTTCAGGACACTTATGAAGGCCACAAGACCCTTCTAATGCCCCTCAGGGCATTTATAAAGGTTCCCAGACCCTTCTAGAGCCCGTCAGGACCATTATAAAGGCCCCCCGACCATTCTAGAGCCCCTCAGGACACTTCTAAAGGCCTGCAGACCATTCTAATGCCTGTCAGGGCCTTTCTAAAGGTCCCCAGACCCTTCTACTGCCCCTCAGGAGCATTCTAAAGGCCCCCAGACCCTTCTAATGCCCCTCAGGACATTTCTAAAGGCCCCCAGACCCTTCTAGAGCCTTTCAGGACATTTCTAAAGGCACCCAGACCTTTCTAATGCCACTCAGGGCTTTTCTAAAGGCCGCAGGACCCTTATAATCCCCCTGAGGGCATTTAAAAAGGCCCCCAGACCCTTCTGGACCCCCTCAGGACCCATCTAAAAGCCCCCAGACCCTTCTAATGTCTCTCAGGGCCTTTCTAAAGGCCTCCACACCCTTCTAATGACCCTCAAGACCCATGTAAAGGCCCCCAGACCCTTCTAGATTGCCTCAGGACCCATCCAAAAGCCCCCAGACCCTTCTAATGCCTTTCAGGACCCTTATAAAGGCCACAAGACCCTTCTAATGCCCCTCAGGACCTTTCTAAAGGCCCTCAGACCCTTCTAGTGCCCCTCAGGGCATTTATAAAGGTTCCCAGACCCTTCTAGAGCCTGTCAGAACCCTTATAAAGGCTCCCAGACCCTTCTAGAGCCCCTCAGGACACTTCTAAAGGCCCGCAGACCATTCTAATACCCGTCAGGGCCTTTATAAAGGTCCCCAGACCCTTCTACTGCCCCTCAGGAGCATTCTAAAGGCCCCCAGACCCTTCTAATGCTCCACAGGGCCTTTCTAAAGGTCCCCAGACCCTTCTAGAGCCCCTGAAGACCCTTCTAAAGGCCCGCAGACCCTTCTAGAGCCCCTCATGACCAATCTAAAGTCCCCCAGACCCTGCTAATTCCCCTGAGGGCTTTTATAAAGGCACCCAGACCCTTCTAATGCCCCTCAGGACAATTCTAAAGGCCCCCAGACCCTTCTAGAGCCCCTCAGGACATTTCTAATGGCACCCAGACCCTTGTAACGCCACTCAGAACCTTTCTAAAGGCCGCGAGACCATTATAATCCCCCTGAGGGCCTTTAAAAAGGCCCCCAGACCCTTCTGGACCCCCTCAGGACGCTTCTAATAGCACCCAGACCCTTCTAGAGCCCCTCAGGGTCTTTCTAAAGGCCTCCACACCCTTCTAATGACCCTCAAGACCCATGTAAAGGCCCCCAGACCCTTCTAGATTGCCTCAGGACCCATCTAAAAGTCCCCAGATCCTTCTAATGCCTTTCAGGGCCTTTCTAAAGGCCTCCACAACCTTCTAATGATCCTCAAGACCCATGTAAAGGCCCCTAGACCCTTCTAGATTGCCTCAGGACCCATCTAAAAGCCCCCAGACCCTTCTAATGCCTTTCAGGACCCTTATGAAGGACACAAGACCCTTCTAATGCCCCTCAGGACCTTTCTAAAGGCCCTCAGACCCTTCTAATGCCCCTCAGGGCATTTATAAAGGTTCCCAGACCCTTCTAGAGCCCGTCAGGACCCTTATAAAGACCCCCGGACCATTCTAGATCCCCTCAGGACACTTCTAAAGGCCCGCAGACCATTCTTATGCCCGTCAGGGCCTTTATAAAGGTCCCCAGACCCTTCAACTGCCCCTCAGGAGCATTCTAAAGGCCCCCAGACCCTTCTAATGCCTCACAGGGCCTTTCTAAAGGTCCCCAGACCCTTCTAGAGCCCCTGAAGACCCTTCTAAAGGCCCCCAGACCCTTATAGAGCCCCTCAGGACCCTTCTAAAGTCCCCCAGACCCTGCTAATTCCCCTCAGGGCTTTTATAAGGGCACCCAGACCCTTCTAATGCCCCTCAGGACCCTTATAAAGGCACCCAGACCCTTCTAGAGCCTCTCAGGACAGTTTTAAATGCCTCCAGACCCTTCTAGACCAACTCAGGACCAATCTAAAGGCCCCCAGACCCTTCTAATGCCCCTCAGGACCCTTCTAAAGGCCCCCAGAAGCTTCTAATGCCCCTCAGGGCCTTTCTAAAGTACCCCAGACACTTCTAGAACCTCTCAGAGCTTTTCTATATGACCCCAGACCATTCTAATGCCCCTCAGGGCTTTTCTAAAGTCCCCCATACCCTTCTAATGCCCCTAAGGACATTTCTAAAGGCCCCCAGACCCTTCTAGAGGCCCTCAGGACATTTCTAAAGGAACCCAGACCCTTCTAATGCCACTCAGGGCCTTTCTAAAGGCCGCGAGACCCTTATAATCCCCCTGAGGGCCTTTAAAAAGGCCCCCAGACCCTTCTGGACCCCCTCAGGATGCTTCTAATAGCCCCCAGACCCTTCTAGAGCCCCTCAGGGCCTTTCTAAAGGCCTCCACACCTTTCTAATGACCCTCAAGACCCATGTAAAGGCCCCCAGACCCTTCTAGATTGCTTCAGGACCCATCTAAAAGACCCCAGACCCTTCTAATGCCTTTCAGGACCCTTATGAAGTCCACAAGACCCTTCTAATGTCCCTCAGGACCTTTCTAAAGGCCCTCAGACCCTTCTAATGCCCCTCAGGGCATTTATAAAGGTTCCCAGACCCTTCTAGAGCCCCTCAGGACACTTCTAAAGGCCCGCAGACCATTCTAATGCCCGTCAGGGCCTTTCTAAAGGTCCCCAGACCCTTCTACTGCCACTCAGGAGCATTCTAAAGGCCCCCAGACCCTTCTAATGCCCCACAGGGCCTTTCTAAAGGCCCCCAGACCCTTCTAATGCCCCTCAGGACACTTCTAAAGGCCCCCAGACCCTTTCTAATTCCACCCAGGACCTTTCTAAAGTACCCCAGACACTTCTAGAACCTCTCAGGGCATTTCTATATGAACCCAGACCCTTGTAATGGCCCTCAGGGCTTTTCTAAAGGCCCCCAGACCCTTCTAGAGCCCTTCAGGAAATTTCTAAAGGCACCCAGACCCTTGTAATGCCACTCAGGGCCTTTCTAAAGGCCGCGTGACCCTTATAACCCCCTTGGGGGCCTTTAAAAAGGCCCCCAGACCCTTCTGGACCCCTCAGGACGCTTCTAATAGCCCCCAGACCCTTCTAGAGACCCTCAGGGCCTTTCTAAATGCCTCCACACCCTTCTAATGACCCTCAAGACCCATGTAAAGGCCCCCAGACCCTTCTAGATTGCCTCAGGACCCATCTAAAAGCCCCCAGACCATTCTAATGCCTTTCAGGGCCTTTCTAAAGGCCTCCACACCCTTCTAATGACCCTCATGACCCATGTAAAGGCCTCTAGACCCTTCTAGATTGCCTCAGGACCAATCGAAAAGCCCCCAGACCCTTCTAATGCCTTTCAGGACCCTTATGAAGGCCACAAGACCCTTCTAATGCCCCTCAGGACCTTTCTAAAGGCCCTCAGACCCTTCTAATGCCCGTCAGGGCCCTTCTAAAGGACCCCAGACCCTTCTACTGCCCCTCAGGGCCTTTCAAAAGTACCCCAGACACTCCTAGAACCTCTCAGGGCCTTTCTATATGACCCCAGACCCTTCTAATGCCCCTCAGGGCTTTTCTAAAGGCCCCCATACCCTTCTAATGCCCCTCAGGACATTTCTAAAGGCCCCCAGACCCTTCTAGAGCCCCTCAGGACATTTCTAAAGGCACCCAGACCCTTGTAATGCCACTCAGGGCGTTTCTAAAGGCCGCGAGACCCTTATAATCCCCCTGAGGGCCTTTAAAAAGGCCCCCAGACCATTCTGGACCCCCTCAGGACGCTTCTAATACCCCCAGACCCGTCTAGAGCCCCTCAGGGCCTTTCTAAAGGCCTCCACACCCTTCTAATGACCCTCAAGAACCATGTAAAGGCCCCCAGACCCTTCTAGATTGCCTCAGGACGCTTCTAAAAGCCCCCAGACCCTTCTAATGCCTTTCAGGGCCTTTCTAAAGGCCTCCACACCCTTCTAATGACCCTCAAGACCCATGTAAAGGCCCCCAGACCCTTCTAGATTGCCTCAGGACCCATCTAAAAGCCCCCAGACCATTCTAATGCCTTTCAGGACCCTTATGAAGGCCACAAGACCCTTCTAATGCCCCTCAGGACCTTTCTAAAGGCCCTCAGACCCTTCTAGTGCCCCTCTGGGCATTTATAAAGGTTCCCAGACCCTACTAGAGCCTGTCAGGACCATTATAAAGGCCCCCAGACCATTCTAGAGCACCTCAGGACACTTCTAAAGGCCCGCAGACCATTCTAATGCCCGTCAGGGCCTTTCTAAAGGTCCCAAGACCCTTCTACTGCCCCTCAGGAGCATTCTAAAGGGCCCCAGACCCTTCTAATGCCCCTCAGGACATTTCTAAAGGCCCCCAGACCCTTCTAGAGCCCCTCAGGACATTTCTAAAGGCACCCAGGACCTTCTAATGCCACTCAGGGCCTTTCTAAAGGCCGCGAGACCCTTATAATCCTCCTGAGGGCCTTTAAAAAGGCCCCCAGACCCTTCTAGACCCCCTCAGGACGCTTCTAATATCCCCCAGACCCTTCTAGAGCCCCTCAGGGCCTTTCTAAAGGCCTCCACACCCTTCTAATGACCCTCAAGACCCATGTAAAGGCCCCCAGACCATTCTAGATTGCCTCAGGACCCATCTAAAAGCCCCCAGACCCTTCTAATGCCTTTCAGGGCCTTTCTAAAGGCCTCCACACCCTTCTAATGACCCTCAAGACCCATGTAAAGGCCCCCAGACCTTTCTAGATTGCCTCAGGACCCATCCAAAAGACCCCAGACCATTCTAATGCCTTTCAGGACCCTTATAAAGGCCACAAGACCATTCTAATGCCCCTCATGACCTTTCTAAAGGCCCCCAGACCCTTCTAATGCCCCTCAGGACCTTTCTAAAGGTCCCCAGACCCTTCTAGAGCCCCTCAAGACCCTTCTAAAGGCCCCCAGACCCTTCTAGAGCCCCTCAGGACCAATCTAAAGTCCCCCAGAACCTGCTAATTCCCCTGACGGCTTTTATAAGGGCACCCAAACCCTTCTAATGCCCCTAAGGACATTTCTAAAGGCCCCCCGAACCTTCTAGAGCCCCTCAGGACATTTCTAAAGGCACCCAGACCCTTGTAATGCCACTCAGGGCCTTTCTAAAGGCCGCGAGACCCTTATAATCCCCCTGAGGGCCTTTAAAAAGGCCCCCAGACCCTTCTGGACCCCCTCAGGACGCTTCTAATAGCCCCCAGACCCCTCTAGAGCCCCTCAGGGCCTTTCTAAAGGCCTCCGCACCCTTCTAATGACCCTCAAGACCCATGTAAAGGCCCCCAGACCATTCTAGATTGCCTAAGGACCCATCTAAAAGCCCCCAGACCCTTCTAATGCCTTTCAGAGCCTTTCTAAAGGCCTCCACACCCTTCTAATGACCCTCAAGACCCATGTAAAGGCCTCTAGACCCTTCTAGATTGCCTCAGGACCCATCTAAAAGCCCCCAGACCCTTCTAATGCCTTTCAGGACCCTTATGAAGGCCACAAGACCCTTCTAATGCCCCTCAGGACCTTTCTAAAGGCCCTAAGACCCTTCTAATGCCCCTCAGGGCATTTATAAAGGTTCCCAGACCCTTCTAGAGCCCGTCAGGACCCTTATAAAGGCCCCCAGACCATTCTAGAGCTCCTCAGGACACTTATAAAGGCCCGCAGACCATTCTAATGCCCGTCAGGACCTTTCTAAAGGTCCCCAGACCTTTCTACTGCCCCTCAGGAGCATTCTAAAGGCCCCCAGACCTTTCTAATGCCCCACATGGCCTTTTTAAAGGTCCCCAGACCCTTCTTGAGCCCCTGAAGAACCTTCTAAAGGCCCCCAGACCCTTATAGAGTCCCTCAGGACCCTTGTAACGTCCCCCAGACCCTGCTAATTCCCCTCAGGTCTTTTATAAGGGCACCCAGACCCTTCTAATGCCCCTCAGGACATTTCTAAAGGCCCACAGAACCTTCTGGAGCCCCTCAGGACATTTCTAAAGGCACCCAGACCCTTGTAATGCCACTCAGGACGATTCTAAAGGCCGCGAGACCCTTATAATCCCCCTGAGGGCCTTTAAAAAGGCCCCCAGACCCTTCTGGAACCACTCAGGACGCTTCTATTAGCCCCCAGACCCTTCTAGAGCCCCTCAGGGCCTTTCTAAAGGCCTCCACACCCTTCTAATGACCCTCAAGACCCATGTAAGGGCCCGCAGACCCTTCTAGATTGCCTGAGGACCCATCAAAAAGCCCCCAGACCCTTCTAATGCCTTTCAGGGCCTTTCTAAAGGCCTCCACACCCTTCTAATGACCCTCAAGACCCATGTAAAGGCCTCTAGACCCTTCTAGATTGCCTCAGGACCCATCTAAAAGCCCCCAGACCCTTCTAATGCCTTTCACGACCCTTATGAAGGCCACAAGACCCTTCTAATGCCTCTCAGGACCTTTGTAAAGGCCCTCAGACCCTTCTAATGCCCCTCAGGGCCCTTCTAAAGGCCCCCAGACCCTTCTAATGCCCCTCATGCCCTTTCTAAAGTACCCCAGACCCTTCTAGAACCCCTCAGGGCCTTTCTATATGAACCCAGACCCTTGTAATGCCCCTCAGGGCTTCTCTAAAGGCCCCCATACCCTTCTAATGCCCCTCAGGACATTTCTAAAGGCCCCCAGACCTTTCTAGAGCCCCTAAGGACATTTCTAAAGGCACCCAGACCCTTCTAATGCCCCTCAGGGCATTATATAAAGGTTCCAAGACCCTTCTAGAGCCCGTCAGGACCATTATAAAGGCCCCCCGACCATTCTAGAGCCACTCAGGACACTTCTAAAGGTCCGCAGACCATTCTAATGCATGTCAGGGCCTTTCTAAAGGTCCCCAGACCCTTCTACTGCCCCTCAGGAGCATTCTAAAGGCCCCCAGACCCTTCTAATGCTACTCAGGACATTTCTAAAGGCCCCCAGACCATTCTAGAGCCCCTAAGGACATTTCTAAAGGAACCCAGACCCTTCTGATGCCACTCAGGGCCTTTCTAAAAGCCTCGAGACCCTTATAATCCCCCTGAGGGCCTTTAAAAAGGCCCCCAGACCCTTCTGGACCCCCTCAGGACGCTTCTAATAACCCCCAGACCATTCTAGAGCCCCTCAGGGTCTTTCTAAAGGCCTCCACACCCTTCTAATGACCCTTAAGACCCATGTAAAGGCCCCCAGACCTTTCTAGATTGCCTCAGGACGCATCCAAAAGCCCCCAGACCCTTCTAATGCCTTTCAGGACCATTATAAATGCCACAAGACCTTTCTAATGCGCCTCAGGACCTTTCTAAAGGCCCTCAGACCATTCTAGTGCCCCTCAGGGCATTTATAAAGGTTCCCAGACCCTTCTAGAGCCTGTCAGGACCCTTATAAAGGCCCCCAGACCCTTCTAGAACCCCTCAGGACACTTCTAAAGGCCCGCAGACCATTCTAATGCCCGTCAGGGCATTTATAAAGGTCCCCAGACCCTTCTAGAGCCCCTCAAGATCCTTCTAAAGGCCCCCAGACCCTTCTAGAGCCCCTCAGGACCAATCTAAAGTCCCCCAGACCGTGCTAATTCCCCTGAGGTCTTTTATAAGGGCACCCAGACCCTTCTAATGCCCCTCAGGACATTTCTAAAGGCCCACAGAACCTTCTAGAGCCCCTCAGGACATTTCTAAAGGCACCCAGACCCTTGTAATGCCACTCAGGGCCTTTCTAAAGGCCGCGAGACCCTTATAATCCCCCTGAGGGCCTTTAAAAAGGCCCCCAGACCCTTCTGGACCCCCTCAGGACGCTTCTAATAGCCGCCAGACCCCTCTAGAGCTCCTCAGGGCCTTTCTACAGGCCTCCACACCCTTCTAATGACCCTCAAGACCCATGTAAAGGCCCCCAGACCCTTCTAGATTGCCTCAGGACCCATCTAAAAGCCCCCAGACCCTTCTAATGCCTTTCAGAGCCTTTCTAAAGGCCTCCACACCCTTCTAATGACCCTCAAGACCCATGTAAAGGCCTCTAGACGCTTCTAGATTGCCTCAGGACCCATCTAAAAGCCCCCAGACCCTTCTAATGCCTTTCAGGACCCTTATGAAGGCCACAAGACCCTTCTAATGCCCCTCAGGACCTTTCTAAAGGCCCTAAGACCCTTCTAATGCCCCTCAGGGCATTTATAAAGGTTCCCAGACCCTTCTAGAGCCCGTCAGGACCCTTATAAAGGCCCCCAGACCATTCTAGAGCCCCTCAGGACACTTCTAAAGGCCCCCAGACCCTTATAGAGCCCCTCAGGACCCTTGTAACGTCCCCCAGAACCTGCTAATTCCACTCAGGGCTTTTATAAGGGCACCCAGACCCTTCTAATGCCCCTCAGGACATTTCTAAAGGCCCACAGAACCTTCTAGAGCCCCTCAGGACATTTCTAAAGGCACCCAGACCCTTGTAATGCCACTCAGGGCCTTTCTAAAGGCCGCGAGACCCTTATAATCCCCCTGAGGGCCTTTAAAAAGGCCCCCAGACCCTTCTGGACCCCCTCAGGACGCTTCTAATAGCCCCCAGACCCTTCTAGAGCCCCTCAGGGCCTTTGTAAAGGCCTCCACACCCTTCTAATGACCCTCAAGACCCATGTAAAGGCCTCTAGACCTTTCTAGATTGCCTCAGGACCCATCTAAAAGCCCCCAGACCCTTCTAATGCATTTCACGACCCTTATGAAGGCCACAAGACCCTTCTAATGCCCCTCAGGACCTTTGTAAAGGCCCTCAGACCCTTCTAATGCCCCTCAGGGCCGTTCTAAAGGCCCCCAGACCCTTCTAATGCCCCTCAGGACCTTTCTAAAGTACCCCAGACACTTCTAGAACCTCTCAGGGCCTTTCTATATGACCCCAGACCCTTGTAATGCCCCTCAGGGCTTTTCTAAAGTCCCCCATACCCTTCTAATGCCCCTCAGGACATTTCTAAAGGCCCCCAGACCCTTCTAATGCCCCTCAGGACATTTCTAAAGGCCCCCAGACCCTTCTAGAGCCCCTCAGGACATTTCTAAAGGCACCCAGACCCTTCTAATGCCACTCAGGGCCTTTCTAAAGGCCGCGAGACCCTTATAATCCCCCTGATGGCCTTTAAAAAGGACCCCAGACCCTTCTGGACCCCCTCAGGACGCTTCTAATAGCCCCCAGACCCTTCTAGAGCCACTCAGGGCCTTTGTAAAGGCCTCCACACCCTTCTAATGACCCTCAAGACCCATGTAAAGGCCCCCAGACCCTTCTAGATTGCCTCAGGACGCTTCTAAAAGCCCCCAGACCCTTCTAATGCCTTTCAGGACACTTATGAAGGCCACAAGACCCTTCTAATGCCCCTCAGGGCATTTATAAAGGTTCCCAGACCCTTCTAGAGCCCGTCAGGACCATTATAAAGGCCCCCCGACCATTCTAGAGCCCCTCAGGACACTTCTAAAGGCCTGCAGACCATTCTAATGCCTGTCAGGGCCTTTCTAAAGGTCCCCAGACCCTTCTACTGCCCCTCAGGAGCATTCTAAAGGCCCCCAGACCCTTCTAATGCCCCTCAGGACATTTCTAAAGGCCCCCAGACCCTTCTAGAGCCTTTCAGGACATTTCTAAAGGCACCCAGACCTTTCTAATGCCACTCAGGGCTTTTCTAAAGGCCGCAAGACCCTTATAATCCCCCTGAGGGCATTTAAAAAGGCCCCCAGACCCTTCTGGACCCCCTCAGGACCCATCTAAAAGCCCTCAGACCATTCTAATGTCTTTCAGGGCCTTTCTAAAGGCCTCCACACCCTTCTAATGACCCTCAAGACCCATGTAAAGGCCCCCAGACCCTTCTAGATTGCCTCAGGACCCATCCAAAAGCCCCCAGACCCTTCTAATGCCTTTCAGGACCCTTATAAAGGCCACAAGACCCTTCTAATGCCCCTCAGGACCTTTCTAAAGGCCCTCAGACCCTTCTAGTGCCCCTCAGGGCATTTATAAAGGTTCCCAGACCCTTCTAGAGCCTGTCAGAACCCTTATAAAGGCTCCCAGACCCTTCTAGAGCCCCTCAGGACACTTCTAAAGGCCCGCAGACCATTCTAATACCCGTCAGGGCCTTTATAAAGGTCCCCAGACCCTTCTACTGCCCCTCAGGAGCATTCTAAAGGCCCCCAGACCCTTCTAATGCTCCACAGGGCCTTTCTAAAGGTCCCCAGACCCTTCTAGAGCCCCTGAAGACCCTTCTAAAGGCCCCCAGACCCTTCTAGAGCCCCTCATGACCAATCTAAAGTCCCCCAGACCCTGCTAATTCCCCTGAGGGCTTTTATAAAGGCACCCAGACCCTTCTAATGCCCCTCAGGACAATTCTAAAGGCCCCCAGACCCTTCTAGAGCCCCTCAGGACATTTCTAAAGGCACCCAGACCCTTGTAACGCCACTCAGAACCTTTCTAAAGGCCGCGAGACCCTTATAATCCCCCTGAGGGCCTTTAAAAAGGCCCCCAGACCCTTCTGGACCCCCTCAGGACGCTTCTAATAGCACCCAGACCCTTCTAGAGCCCCTCAGGGTCTTTCTAAAGGCCTCCACACCCTTCTAATGACCCTCAAGACCCATGTAAAGGCCCCCAGACCCTTCTAGATTGCCTCAGGACCCATCTAAAAGTCCCCAGATCCTTCTAATGCCTTTCAGGGCCTTTCTAAAGGCCTCCACAACCTTCTAATGATCCTCAAGACCCATGTAAAGGCCCCTAGACCCTTCTAGATTGCCTCAGGACCCATCTAAAAGCCCCCAGACCCTTCTAATGCCTTTCAGGACCCTTATGAAGGACACAAGACCCTTCTAATGCCCCTCAGGACCTTTCTAAAGGCCCTCAGACCCTTCTAATGCCCCTCAGGGCATTTATAAAGGTTCCCAGACCCTTCTAGAGCCCGTCAGGACCCTTATAAAGACCCCCGGACCATTCTAGATCCCCTCAGGACACTTCTAAAGGCCCGCAGACCATTCTTATGCCCGTCAGGGCCTTTATAAAGGTCCCCAGACCCTTCAACTGCCCCTCAGGAGCATTCTAAAGGCCCCCAGACCCTTCTAATGCCTCACAGGGCCTTTCTAAAGGTCCCCAGACCCTTCTAGAGCCCCTGAAGACCCTTCTAAAGGCCCCCAGACCCTTATAGAGCCCCTCAGGACCCTTCTAAAGTCCCCCAGACCCTGCTAATTCCCCTCAGGGCTTTTATAAGGGCACCCAGACCCTTCTAATGCCCCTCAGGACCCTTATAAAGGCACCCAGACCCTTCTAGAGCCTCTCAGGACAGTTTTAAATGCCTCCAGACCCTTCTAGACCAACTCAGGACCAATCTAAAGGCCCCCAGACCCTTCTAATGCCCCTCAGGACCCTTCTAAAGGCCCCCAGAAGCTTCTAATGCCCCTCAGGGCCTTTCTAAAGTACCCCAGACACTTCTAGAACCTCTCAGAGCTTTTCTATATGACCCCAGACCCTTGTAATGCCCCTCAGGGCTTTTCTAAAGTCCCCCATACCCTTCTAATGCCCCTCAGGACATTTCTAAAGGCCCCCAGACCCTTCTAGAGGCCCTCAGGACATTTCTAAAGGAACCCAGACCCTTCTAATGCCACTCAGGGCCTTTCTAAAGGCCGCGAGACCATTATAATCCCCCTGAGGGCCTTTAAAAAGGCCCCCAGACCCTTCTGGACCCCCTCAGGATGCTTCTAATAGCCCCCAGACCCTTCTAGAGCCCCTCAGGGCCTTTCTAAAGGCCTCCACACCTTTCTAATGACCCTCAAGACCCATGTAAAGGCCCCCAGACCCTTCTAGATTGCTTCAGGACCCATCTAAAAGCCCCCAGACCCTTCTAATGCCTTTCAGGACCCTTATGAAGTCCACAAGACCCTTCTAATGTCCCTCAGGACCTTTCTAAAGGCCCTCAGACCCTTCTAATGCCCCTCAGGGCATTTATAAAGGTTCCCAGACCCTTCTAGAGCCCGTCAGGACCCTTATAAAGGCCCCAGACCATTCTAGAGTCCCTCAGGACACTTCTAAAGGCCCGCAGACCATTCTAATGCCCGTCAGGGCCTTTCTAAAGGTCCCCAGACCCTTCTACTGCCACTCAGGAGAATTCTAAAGGCCCCCAGACCCTTCTAATGCCCCACAGGGCCTTTCTAAAGGCCCCCAGACCCTTCTAATGCCCCTCAGGACCCTTCTAAAGGCCCCCAGACCCTTTCTAATGCCACCCAGGACCTTTCTAAAGTACCCCAGACACTTCTAGAACCTCTCAGGGCATTTCTATATGAACCCAGACCCTTGTAATGGCCCTCAGGGCTTTTCTAAAGGCCCCCAGACCCTTCTAGAGCCCCTCAGGAAATTTCTAAAGGCACCCAGACCCTTGTAATGCCACTCAGGGCCTTTCTAAAGGCCGCGAGACCCTTATAATCCCCCTGGGGGCCTTTAAAAAGGCCCCCAGACCCTTCTGGACCCCTCAGGACGCTTCTAATAGCCCCCAGACCCTTCTAGAGACCCTCAGGGCCTTTCTAAATGCCTCCACACCCTTCTAATGACCCTCAAGACCCATGTAAAGGCCCCCAGACCCTTCTAGATTGCCTCAGGACCCATCTAAAAGCCCCCAGACCATTCTAATGCCTTTCAGGGCCTTTCTAAAGGCCTCCACACCCTTCTAATGACCCTCATGACCCATGTAAAGGCCTCTAGACCCTTCTAGATTGCCTCAGGACCAATCGAAAAGCCCCCAGACCCTTCTAATGCCTTTCAGGACCCTTATGAAGGCCACAAGACCCTTCTAATGCCCCTCAGTACCTTTCTAAAGGCCCTCAGACCCTTCTAATGCCCGTCAGGGCCCTTCTAAAGGACCCCAGACCCTTCTACTGCCCCTCAGGGCCTTTCAAAAGTACCCCAGACACTCCTAGAACCTCTCAGGGCCTTTCTATATGACCCCAGACCCTTCTAATGCCCCTCAGGGCTTTTCTAAAGGCCCCCATACCCTTCTAATGCCCCTCAGGACATTTCTAAAGGCCCCCAGACCCTTCTAGAGCCCCTCAGGACATTTCTAAAGGCACCCAGACCCTTGTAATGCCACTCAGGGCGTTTCTAAAGGCCGCGAGACCCTTATAATCCCCCTGAGGGCCTTTAAAAAGGCCCCCAGACCATTCTGGACCCCCTCAGGACGCTTCTAATACTCCCAGACCCTTCTAGAGCCCCTCAGGGCCTTTCTAAAGGCCTCCACACCCTTCTAATGACCCTCAAGACCCATGTAAAGGCCCCCAGACCCTTCTAGATTGCCTCAGGACGCTTCTAAAAGCCCCCACACCCTTCTAATGCCTTTCAGGGCCTTTCTAAATTCCTCCACACCCTTCTAATGACCCTCAAGACCCATGTAAAGGCCCCCAGACCCTTCTAGATTGCCTCAGGACCCATCTAAAAGCCCCCAGACCATTCTAATGCCTTTCAGGACCCTTATGAAGGCCACAAGACCCTTCTAATGCCCCTCAGGACCTTTCTAAAGGCCCTCAGACCCTTCTAGTGCCCCTCAGGGCATTTATAAAGGTTCCCAGACCCTTCTAGAGCCTGTCAGGACCATTATAAAGGCCCCCAGACCATTCTAGAGCACCTCAGGACACTTCTAAAGGCCCGCAGACCATTCTAATGCCCGTCAGGGCCTTTCTAAAGGTCCCAAGACCCTTCTACTGCCCCTCAGGAGCATTCTAAAGGGCCCCAGACCCTTCTAATGCCCCTCAGGACATTTCTAAAGGCCCCCAGACCCTTCTAGAGCCCCTCAGGACATTTCTAAAGGCACCCAGGACCTTCTAATGCCACTCAGGGCCTTTCTAAAGGCCGCGAGACCCTTATAATCCTCCTGAGGGCCTTTAAAAAGGCCCCCAGACCCTTCTAGACCCCCTCAGGACGCTTCTAATATCCCCCAGACCCTTCTAGAGCCCCTCAGGGCCTTTCTAAAGGCCTCCACACCCTTCTAATGACCCTCAAGACCCATGTAAAGGCCCCCAGACCCTTCTAGATTGCCTCAGGACGCTTCTAAAAGCCCCCAGACCCTTCTAATGCCTTTCAGGGCCTTTCTAAAGGCCTCCACACCCTTCTAATGACCCTCAAGACCCATGTAAAGGCCCCCAGACCCTTCTAGATTGCCTCAGGACCCATCTAAAAGCCCCCAGACCATTCTAATGCCTTTCAGGACCCTTATGAAGGCCACAAGACCCTTCTAATGCCCCTCAGGACCTTTCTAAAGGCCCTCAGACCCTTCTAGTTCCCCTCAGGGCATTTATAAAGGTTCCCAGACCCTTCTAGAGCCTGTCAGGACCATTATAAAGGCCCCCAGACCATTCTAGAGCACCTCAGGACACTTCTAAAGGCCCGCAGACCATTCTAATGCCCGTCAGGGCCTTTCTAAAGGTCCCAAGACCCTTCTACTGCCCCTCAGGAGCATTCTAAAGGGCCCCAGACCCTTCTAATGCCCCTCAGGACATTTCTAAAGGCCCCCAGACCCTTCTAGAGCCCCTCAGGACATTTCTAAAGGCACCCAGGACCTTCTAATGCCACTCAGGGCCTTTCTAAAGGCCGCGAGACCCTTATAATCCTCCTGAGGGCCTTTAAAAAGGCCCCCAGACCCTTCTAGACCCCCTCAGGACGCTTCTAATATCCCCCAGACCCTTCTAGAGCCCCTCAGGGCCTTTCTAAAGGCCTCCACACCCTTCTAATGACCCTCAAGACCCATGTAAAGGCCCCCAGACCATTCTAGATTGCCTCAGGACCCATCTAAAAGCCCCCAGACCCTTCTAATGCCTTTCAGGGCCTTTCTAAAGGCCTCCACACCCTTCTAATGACCCTCAAGACCCATGTAAAGGCCTCTAGACCCTTCTAGATTGCCTCAGGATTCATCTAAAAGCCCCCAGACCATTCTAATGCCTTTCAGGACCCTTATGAAGGCCACAAGACCCTTCTAATGCCCCTCAGGACCTTTGTAAAGGCCCTCAAACCGTTCTAATGCCCCTCAGGGCCCTTCTAAAGGCCCCCAGACCCTTCTAATGCCCTTCAGGGCCTTTCTAAAGTACCCCAGACACTTCTAGAACCTCTCAGGGCCTTTCTATATGACCCCAGACCCTTGTAATGCCCAACAGGGCTTTTCTAAAGGCCCCCATACCCTTCTAATGCCCCTCAGGACATTTCTAAAGGCCCCCAGACCCTTCTAGAGCCCCTGAGGACATTTCTAAAGGCACCCAGACCCTTCTAATGCCACTCAGGGCCTTTCTAAAGGCCGCGAGACCCTTATAATCCCCCTGAGGGCCTTTAAAAAGGCCCCCAGACCTTTCTGGACCCCCTCAGGACGCTTCTAATAGCCCCCAGACCCTTCTAGAATCCCTCAGGGCCTTTCTAAAGGCCTCCACACCATTCAAATGACCCTCAAGACCCATGTAAAGGCCCCCAGACCATTCTAGATTGCCTCAGGAGCCATCTAAAAGCCCCCAGACCTTTCTAATGCCTTTCAGGGCCTTTCTAAAGGCCTCCACACCCTTATAATGCCCCTCAAGACCCATGTAAAGGCCTCTAGACCCTTCTAGATTGCCTCAGGACCCATCTAAAAGCCCCCAGACCCTTCTAATGCCTTTCAGGACCCTTATGAAGGCCACAAGACCCTTCTAATGCCCCTCAGGACCTTTCTAAAGGCCCTCAGACCCTTCTAATGCCCCTCAGGGCATTTATAAAGGTTCCCAGACCATTCTAGAGCCAGTCAGGACACTTATAAAGGCCCCCAGACCATTCTAGAGCCTCTCAGGACACTGCTAAAGGCCCCCAGACCATTCTAATGCCCGTCAGGGCCTTTCTAAAGGTCCCCAGACCCTTCTACTGCCACTCAGGGGCACTCTAAAGGCCCCCAGACCATTCTAATGCCCCACAGGGCCTTTCTAAAGTTCCCCAGAGCATTCCAGAGCCCCTGAAGACCCTTCTAAAGGCCCCCAGACCCTTCTAATGCCTCTCAGGGCCTTTCTAAAGTACCGCAGACAATTCTAGAACCTCTCAGGGCCTTTCTATATGACCCCAGACCCTTCTAATGCCACTCAGGGTCTTTCTAAAGGCCGCGAGACCCTTATAATCCCCCTGAGGGCCTTTAAAAAGGCCCCCAGACCCTTCTGGACCCCCTCAGGACGCTTCTAATAGCCCCCAGACCCTTCTAGAGCCCCTCAGGCTCTTTCTAAAGGCCTCCACACCCTTCTAATGACCCTCAAGACCCATGTAAGGGCCCGCAGACCCTTCTAGATTGCCTGAGGACCCATCAAAAAGCCCCCAGACCCTTCTAATGCCTTTCAGGGCCTTTCTAAAGGCCTCCACACCCTTCTAATGACCCTCAAGACCCATGTAAAGGCCTCTAGACCCTTCTAGATTGCCTCAGGACCCATCTAAAAGCCCCCAGACCCTTCTAATGCCTTTCACGACCCTTATGAAGGCCACAAGACCCTTCTAATGCCTCTCAGGACCTTTGTAAAGGCCCTCAGACCCTTCTAATGCCCCTCAGGGCCCTTCTAAAGGCCCCCAGACCCTTCTAATGCCCCTCATGCCCTTTCTAAAGTACCCCAGACCCTTCTAGAACCCCTCAGGGCCTTTCTATATGAACCCAGACCCTTGTAATGCCCCTCAGGGCTTCTCTAAAGGCCCCCATACCCTTCTAATGCCCCTCAAGACCGTTCTAAAGGCCCCCAGACCTTTCTAGAGCCCCTAAGGACATTTCTAAAGGCACCCAGACCCTTCTAATGCCCCTCAGGGCATTTATAAAGGTTCCAAGACCCTTCTAGAGCCCGTCAGGACCATTATAAAGGCCCCCCGACCATTCTAGAGCCACTCAGGACACTTCTAAAGGTCCGCAGACCATTCTAATGCATGTCAGGGCCTTTCTAAAGGTCCCCAGACCCTTCTACTGCCCCTCAGGAGCATTCTAAAGGCCCCCAGACCCTTCTAATGCTACTCAGGACATTTCTAAAGGCCCCCAGACCATTCTAGAGCCCCTAAGGACATTTCTAAAGGAACCCAGACCCTTCTGATGCCACTCAGGGCCTTTCTAAAAGCCTCGAGACCCTTATAATCCCCCTGAGGGTCTTTAAAAAGGCCCCCAGACCCTTCTGGACCCCCTCAGGACGCTTCTAATAACCCCCAGACCATTCTAGAGCCCCTCAGGGTCTTTCTAAAGGCCTCCACACCCTTCTAATGACCCTCATGACCCATGTAAAGGCCTCTAGACCCTTCTAGATTGCCTCAGGACCAATCGAAAAGCCCCCAGACCCTTCTAATGCCTTTCAGGACCCTTATGAAGGCCACAAGACCCTTCTAATGCCCCTCAGTACCTTTCTAAAGGCCCTCAGACCCTTCTAATGCCCGTCAGGGCCCTTCTAAAGGACCCCAGACCCTTCTACTGCCCCTCAGGGCCTTTCAAAAGTACCCCAGACACTCCTAGAACCTCTCAGGGCCTTTCTATATGACCCCAGACCCTTCTAATGCCCCTCAGGGCTTTTCTAAAGGCCCCCATACCCTTCTAATGCCCCTCAGGACATTTCTAAAGGCCCCCAGACCCTTCTAGAGCCCCTCAGGACATTTCTAAAGGCACCCAGACCCTTGTAATGCCACTCAGGGCGTTTCTAAAGGCCGCGAGACCCTTATAATCCCCCTGAGGGCCTTTAAAAAGGCCCCCAGACCATTCTGGACCCCCTCAGGACGCTTCTAATACCCCCAGACCCTTCTAGAGCCCCTCAGGGCCTTTCTAAAGGCCTCCACACCCTTCTAATGACCCTCAAGACCCATGTAAAGGCCCCCAGACCCTTCTAGATTGCCTCAGGACGCTTCTAAAAGCCCCCAGACCCTTCTAATGCCTTTCAGGGCCTTTCTAAATTCCTCCACACCCTTCTAATGACCCTCAAGACCCATGTAAAGGCCCCCAGACCCTTCTAGATTGCCTCAGGACCCATCTAAAAGCCCCCAGACCATTCTAATGCCTTTCAGGACCCTTATGAAGGCCACAAGACCCTTCTAATGCCCCTCAGGACCTTTCTAAAGGCCCTCACACCCTTCTAGTGCCCCTCAGGGCATTTATAAAGGTTCCCAGACCCTTCTAGAGCCTGTCAGGACCATTATAAAGGCCCCCAGACCATTCTAGAGCACCTCAGGACACTTCTAAAGGCCCGCAGACCATTCTAATGCCCGTCAGGGCCTTTCTAAAGGTCCCAAGACCCTTCTACTGCCCCTCAGGAGCATTCTAAAGGGCCCCAGACCCTTCTAATGCCCCTCAGGACATTTCTAAAGGCCCCCAGACCCTTCTAGAGCCCCTCAGGACATTTCTAAAGGCACCCAGGACCTTCTAATGCCACTCAGGGCCTTTCTAAAGGCCGCGAGACCCTTATAATCCTCCTGAGGGCCTTTAAAAAGGCCCCCAGACCCTTCTAGACCCCCTCAGGACGCTTCTAATATCCCCCAGACCCTTCTAGAGCCCCTCAGGGCCTTTCTAAAGGCCTCCACACCCTTCTAATGACCCTCAAGACCCATGTAAAGGCCCCCAGACCCTTCTAGATTGCCTCAGGACGCTTCTAAAAGCCCCCAGACCCTTCTAATGCCTTTCAGGGCCTTTCTAAAGGCCTCCACACCCTTCTAATGACCCTCAAGACCCATGTAAAGGCCCCCAGACCCTTCTAGATTGCCTCAGGACCCATCTAAAAGCCCCCAGACCATTCTAATGCCTTTCAGGACCCTTATGAAGGCCACAAGACCCTTCTAATGCCCCTCAGGACCTTTCTAAAGGCCCTCAGACCCTTCTAGTTCCCCTCAGGGCATTTATAAAGGTTCCCAGACCCTTCTAGAGCCTGTCAGGACCATTATAAAGGCCCCCAGACCATTCTAGAGCACCTCAGGACACTTCTAAAGGCCCGCAGACCATTCTAATGCCCGTCAGGGCCTTTCTAAAGGTCCCAAGACCCTTCTACTGCCCCTCAGGAGCATTCTAAAGGGCCCCAGACCCTTCTAATGCCCCTCAGGACATTTCTAAAGGCCCCCAGACCCTTCTAGAGCCCCTCAGGACATTTCTAAAGGCACCCAGGACCTTCTAATGCCACTCAGGGCCTTTCTAAAGGCCGCGAGACCCTTATAATCCTCCTGAGGGCCTTTAAAAAGGCCCCCAGACCCTTCTAGACCCCCTCAGGACGCTTCTAATATCCCCCAGACCCTTCTAGAGCCCCTCAGGGCCTTTCTAAAGGCCTCCACACCCTTCTAATGACCCTCAAGACCCATGTAAAGGCCCCCAGACCATTCTAGATTGCCTCAGGACCCATCTAAAAGCCCCCAGACCCTTCTAATGCCTTTCAGGGCCTTTCTAAAGGCCTCCACACCCTTCTAATGACCCTCAAGACCCATGTAAAGGCCTCTAGACCCTTCTAGATTGCCTCAGGATTCATCTAAAAGCCCCCAGACCATTCTAATGCCTTTCAGGACCCTTATGAAGGCCACAAGACCCTTCTAATGCCCCTCAGGACCTTTCTAAAGGCCCTCAAACCGTTCTAATGCCCCTCAGGGCCCTTCTAAAGGCCCCCAGACCCTTCTAATGCCCTTCAGGGCCTTTCTAAAGTACCCCAGACACTTCTAGAACCTCTCAGGGCCTTTCTATATGACCCCAGACCCTTGTAATGCCCAACAGGGCTTTTCTAAAGGCCCCCATACCCTTCTAATGCCCCTCAGGACATTTCTAAAGGCCCCCAGACCCTTCTAGAGCCCCTGAGGACATTTCTAAAGGCACCCAGACCCTTCTAATGCCACTCAGGGCCTTTCTAAAGGCCGCGAGACCCTTATAATCCCCCTGAGGGCCTTTAAAAAGGCCCCCAGACCTTTCTGGACCCCCTCAGGACGCTTCTAATAGCCCCCAGACCCTTCTAGAATCCCTCAGGGCCTTTCTAAAGGCCTCCACACCATTCAAATGACCCTCAAGTCCCATGTAAAGGCCCCCAGACCATTCTAGATTGCCTCAGGAGCCATCTAAAAGCCCCCAGACCTTTCTAA
Source organism: Coccyzus lansbergi (assembly GCA_033558105.1). Classification (NCBI taxonomy): domain Eukaryota; kingdom Metazoa; phylum Chordata; class Aves; order Cuculiformes; family Coccyzidae; genus Coccyzus; species Coccyzus lansbergi. The sequence continues at coordinate 418,571 of JAUMJK010000558.1, forward strand.
TGCCTTTCAGGGCCTTTCTAAAGGCCTCCACACCCTTCTAATGCCCCTCAAGACCCATGTAAAGGCCTCTAGACCCTTCTAGATTGCCTCAGGACCCATCTAAAAGCCCCCAGACCCTTCTAATGCCTTTCAGGACCCTTATGAAGGCCACAAGACCCTTCTAATGCCCCTCAGGACCTTTCTAAAGGCCCTCAGACCCTTCTAATGCCCCTCAGGGCATTTATAAAGGTTCCCAGACCATTCTAGAGCCAGTCAGGACACTTATAAAGGCCCCCAGACCATTCTAGAGCCTCTCAGGACACTGCTAAAGGCCCCCAGACCATTCTAATGCCCGTCAGGGCCTTTCTAAAGGTCCCCAGACCCTTCTACTGCCACTCAGGGGCACTCTAAAGGCCCCCAGACCATTCTAATGCCCCACAGGGCCTTTCTAAAGTTCCCCAGAGCATTCCAGAGCCCCTGAAGACCCTTCTAAAGGCCCCCAGACCCTTCTAATGCCCCACAGGGCCTTTCTAAAGTACCGCAGACAATTCTAGAACCTCTCAGGGCCTTTCTATATGACCCCAGACCCTTCTAATGCCACTCAGGGTCTTTCTAAAGGCCGCGAGACCCTTATAATCCCCCTGAGGGCCTTTAAAAAGGCCCCCAGACCCTTCTGGACCCCCTCAGGACGCTTCTAATAGCCCCCAGACCCTTCTAGAGCCCCTCAGGCTCTTTCTAAAGGCCTCCACACCCTTCTAATGACCCTCAAGACCCATGTAAGGGCCCGCAGACCCTTCTAGATTGCCTGAGGACCCATCAAAAAGCCCCCAGACCCTTCTAATGCCTTTCAGGGCCTTTCTAAAGGCCTCCACACCCTTCTAATGACCCTCAAGACCCATGTAAAGGCCTCTAGACCCTTCTAGATTGCCTCAGGACCCATCTAAAAGCCCCCAGACCCTTCTAATGCCTTTCACGACCCTTATGAAGGCCACAAGACCCTTCTAATGCCTCTCAGGACCTTTGTAAAGGCCCTCAGACCCTTCTAATGCCCCTCAGGGCCCTTCTAAAGGCCCCCAGACCCTTCTAATGCCCCTCATGCCCTTTCTAAAGTACCCCAGACCCTTCTAGAACCCCTCAGGGCCTTTCTATATGAACCCAGACCCTTGTAATGCCCCTCAGGGCTTCTCTAAAGGCCCCCATACCCTTCTAATGCCCCTCAGGACATTTCTAAAGGCCCCCAGACCTTTCTAGAGCCCCTAAGGACATTTCTAAAGGCACCCAGACCCTTCTAATGCCCCTCAGGGCATTTATAAAGGTTCCAAGACCCTTCTAGAGCCCGTCAGGACCATTATAAAGGCCCCCCGACCATTCTAGAGCCACTCAGGACACTTCTAAAGGTCCGCAGACCATTCTAATGCATGTCAGGGCCTTTCTAAAGGTCCCCAGACCCTTCTACTGCCCCTCAGGAGCATTCTAAAGGCCCACAGACCCTTCTAATGCTACTCAGGACATTTCTAAAGGCCCCCAGACCATTCTAGAGCCCCTAAGGACATTTCTAAAGGAACCCAGACCCTTCTGATGCCACTCAGGGCCTTTCTAAAAGCCTCGAGACCCTTATAATCCCCCTGAGGGCCTTTAAAAAGGCCCCCAGACCCTTCTGGACCCCCTCAGGACGCTTCTAATAACCCCCAGACCATTCTAGAGCCCCTCAGGGTCCTTCTAAAGGCCTCCACACCCTTCTAATGACCCTTAAGACCCATGTAAAGGCCCCCAGACCTTTCTAGATTGCCTCAGGACGCATCCAAAAGCCCCCAGACCCTTCTAATGCCTTTCAGGACCATTATAAATGCCACAAGACCTTTCTAATGCGCCTCAGGACCTTTCTAAAGGCCCTCAGACCATTCTAGTGCCCCTCAGGGCATTTATAAAGGTTCCCAGACCCTTCTAGAGCCTGTCAGGACCCTTATAAAGGCCCCCAGACCCTTCTAGAACCCCTCAGGACAATTCTAAAGGCCCGCAGACCATTCTAATGCCCGTCAGGGCATTTATAAAGGTCCCCAGACCCTTCTAGAGCCCCTCAAGATCCTTCTAAAGGCCCCCAGACCCTTCTAGAGCCCCTCAGGACCAATCTAAAGTCCCCCAGACCGTGCTAATTCCCCTGAGGTCTTTTATAAGGGCACCCAGACCCTTCTAATGCCCCTCAGGACATTTCTAAAGGCCCACAGAACCTTCTAGAGCCCCTCAGGACATTTCTAAAGGCACCCAGACCCTTGTAATGCCACTCAGGGCCTTTCTAAAGGCCGCGAGACCCTTATAATCCCCCTGAGGGCCTTTAAAAAGGCCCCCAGACCCTTCTGGACCCCCTCAGGACGTTTCTAATAGCCGCCAGACCCCTCTAGAGCTCCTCAGGGCCTTTCTAAAGGCCTCCACACCCTTCTAATGACCCTCAAGACCCATGTAAAGGCCCCCAGACCCTTCTAGATTGCCTCAGGACCCATCTAAAAGCCCCCAGACCCTTCTAATGCCTTTCAGAGCCTTTCTAAAGGCCTCCACACCCTTCTAATGACCCTCAAGACCCATGTAAAGGCCTCTAGACGCTTCTAGATTGCCTCAGGACCCATCTAAAAGCCCCCAGACCCTTCTAATGCCTTTCAGGACCCTTATGAAGGCCACAAGACCCTTCTAATGCCCCTCAGGACCTTTCTAAAGGCCCTAAGACCCTTCTAATGCCCCTCAGGGCATTTATAAAGGTTCCCAGACCCTTCTAGAGCCCGTCAGGACCCTTATAAAGGCCCCCAGACCATTCTAGAGCCCCTCAGGACACTTCTAAAGGCCCCCAGACCCTTATAGAGCCCCTCAGGACCCTTGTAACGTCCCCCAGAACCTGCTAATTCCACTCAGGGCTTTTATAAGGGCACCCAGACCCTTCTAATGCCCCTCAGGACATTTCTAAAGGCCCACAGAACCTTCTAGAGCCCCTCAGGACATTTCTAAAGGCACCCAGACCCTTGTAATGCCACTCAGGGCCTTTCTAAAGGCCGCGAGACCCTTATAATCCCCCTGAGGGCCTTTAAAAAGGCCCCCAGACCCTTCTGGACCCCCTCAGGACGCTTCTAATAGCCCCCAGACCCTTCTAGAGCCCCTCAGGGCCTTTGTAAAGGCCTCCACACCCTTCTAATGACCCTCAAGACCCATGTAAAGGCCTCTAGACCTTTCTAGATTGCCTCAGGACCCATCTAAAAGCCCCCAGACCCTTCTAATGCATTTCACGACCCTTATGAAGGCCACAAGACCCTTCTAATGCCCCTCAGGACCTTTCTAAAGGCCCTCAGACCATTCTAATGCCCCTCAGGGCATTTATAAAGGTTCCCAGACCCTTCTAGAGCCCGTCAGGACCCTTAAAAAGGCCCCCAGACCATTCTAGAGCCCCTCAGGACACTTCTAAAGGCCCGCAGACCATTCTAATGCCCGTCAGGGCCTTTATAAAGGTCCCCAGACCCTTCTACTGCCCCTCAGGACCCTTATATAGGCCCCCCAGACCCTTCTAATGCCCCACAGGGCCTTTCTAAAGTACCCCAGACATTTCTAGAACCTATCAGGACCTATCTATATTATCCCAGACCCTTCTAATGCCTCTCAGGGCCTTTCTAAAGGCCGCGAGACCCTTATAATCCCCCTGAGGGCCTTTAAAAAGGCCCCCAGACCCATCTGGACCCCCTCAGGACGCTTCTAATAGCCCCCAGACCCTTCTAGAGCCCCTCAGGGCCTTTCTAAAGGCCTCCACGCCCTTCTAATGACACTCAAGACCCATGTAAAGGCCCCTAGACCCTTCTAGATTGCCTCAGGACCCATCTAAAAGCCCGCAGACCCTTCTAATGCCTTTCAGGACCCTTATGAAGGCCACAAGACCCTTCTAATGCCTCACATGACCTTTCTAAAGGCCCTCAGACCCTTCTAATGCCCTTCAGGGCATTTATAAAGGTTCCCAGACCCTTCTAGAGCCCTTCAGGACCCTTATAAAGGCCCCCAGACCATTCTAGAGCCCCTCAGGACACTTCTAAAGGCCTGCAGACCATTCTAATGCCCGTCAGGGCCTTTCTAAAGGTCCCCAGACCCTTCTACTGCCCCTCAGGAGCATTCTAAAGGCCCCCAGACCCATCAAATGCCCCACAGGGCCTTTCTAAAGGTCCCCAGACCCTTCTAGAGCCCCTGAAGACCCTTCTAAAGGCCCCCAGACCCTTATAGAGCCCCTCAGGACCCTTCTAAACTCCCCCAGACCATGCTAGTTCCCCTCAGGGCTTTTATAAAGGCACCCAGACCCTTCTAATGCCCCTCAGGACCCTTATAAAGGCACCCAGACCCTTCTAGAGCCTCTCAGGACAGTTTTAAATGCCTCCAGACCCTTCTAGACCTCTTCAGGACCATTGTAAAGGCCCCCAGACCCTTCTAGAGCCCCTCAGGACATTTCTAAAGGCACCCAGACCCTTATAATGCCACTCAGGGCCTTTCTAAAGGCCGCGAGACCCTTATAATCCCCCTGAGGGCCTTTAAAAAGGCCCCCAGACACTTCTGGACCCCTCAGGACGCTTCTAATAGCCCCAGACCCTTCTAGAGCCCCTCAGGGCCTTTCTAAAGGCCTCCACACCTTTCTAATGACCCTCAAGACCCATGTAAAGGCCCCCAGACCCTTCTAGATTGCCTCAGGACCCATCTAAAAGCCCCCAGACCCTTCTAATGCCTTTCAGGGCCTTTCTAAATGCCTCCACACCCTTCTAATGACCCTAAAGACCCATGTAAAGGCCTCTAGACCCTTCTAGATTGCCTCAGGACCCATCTAAAATCCCCAGACCCTTCTAATGCCTTTCAGGACCTTTATGAAGGCCACAAGACCCTTCTAATGCCCCTCAGGACCTTTCTAAAGGCCCTCAGACCCTTCTAATGCCCCTCAGGGCCCTTCTAAAGGACCCCAGACCCTTCTAATGCCCCTCAGGGCCTTTCTAATGTATCCCAGACACTTCTAGAACCTCTCAGGGCCTTTCTATATGACCCCAGACCCTTGTAATGCCCATCAGGGCTTTTCTAAAGGCCCCCATACCCTTCTAATGCACCTCAGGACATTTCTAAAGGCCCCCAGACCCTTCTAGAGCCCCTCAAGACATTTCTAAAGGCACCCAGACCATTCTAATGCCACTCAATGCCATTCTAAAGGCCGCGAGACCCTTATAATCCCCCTGAGGGCCTTTAAAAAGGCCCCCAGACCATTCTGGACCCCCTCAGGACGTTTGTAATACCCCCAGACCATTCTAGAGCCCCTCAGGGCCTTTCTAAAGGCCTCCACACCCTTCTAATGACCCTCAAGACCCATGTAAAGGCCTCTAGACCCTTCTAGATTGCCTCAGGACCCATCTAAAAGCCCCCAGACCCTTCTAATGCCTTTCAGGACCCTTATGAAGGCCACAAGACGATTCTAATGACCCTCAGGACCTTTCTAAAGGCCCACAGACCCTTCTAATGCCCCTCAGGGCCCTTCTAAAGGCCCCCAGACCCTTCTAATGCCCCTCAGGGCCTTTCTAAAGTACCCCAGACACTTCTAGAACCTCTCAGGGCCTTTCTATATGACCCCAGACCCTTGTAATGCCCCTCAGGGCTTTTCTAAAGGCCCCCATACCCTTCTAATGCCCCTCAGGACATTTCTAAAGGCCCCCAGACCCTTCTAGAGCCCCTCAGGAGATTTCTAAAGGCACCCAGACCCTTCTAATGCCACTCAGGGCCTTTCTAAAGGCCGCGAGACCCTTATAATCCCCCTGTGGGCCTTTAAAATGGCCCCCAGACCCTTCTGGACACCCTCAGGACGCTTCTAATAGCCCCCAGACCCTTATAATGCCTTTCAGGGCCTTTCTAAAGGCCTCCACACCCTTCTAATGACCCTCAAGACCCATGTAAAGGCCCCCAGACCCTTCTAGATTGCCTCAGGACGCTTCTAAAAGCACCCAGACCCTTCTAATGCCTTTCAGGGCCTTTCTAAAGGCCTCCACACCCTTCTAATGACCCTCAAGACCCATGTAAAGGCCTCTAGACCCTTCTAGATTGCCACAGGACCCATCTAAAAGCCCCCAGACTCTTCTAATGCCCCTCAGGACCATTATGAAGGCCACAAGACCCATCTAATGCCCCTCAGGACCTTTCTAAAGGCCCTCAGACCCTTCTAATGCCCGTCAGGGCCCTTCTAAAGGTCCCCAGACCCTTCTACTGCCCCTCAGGGCCTTTCTAAAGTACCCCAGACACTTCTAGAACCTCTCAGGACCATTCTATATGACCCTAGACCCTTCTAATGCCCCTCAGGGCTATTATAAAGGCCCCCATACCCTTCTAATGCCCCTCAGGACATTTCTAAAGGCCCCCAGACCCTTCTAGAGCCCCTCAGGACATTTCTAAAGGCACCCAGACCCTTCTAATGCCACTCAGGACCTTTCTAACGGCCGCGAGACCCTTATAATCCCCCTGAGGGCCTTTAAAAAGGCCCCCAGACCCTTCTGGACCCCCTCAGGACTCTTCTAATAGCCCCCAGACCCTTCTAGAGCCCCTCAGGGCCTTTCTAAAGGCCTCCACACCCTTCTAATGACCCTCAAGACCCATGTAAAGGCCCCTAGACCCTTCTAGATTGCCACAGAACCCATCTAAAAGCCCCCAGACCTTTCTAATGCCTTTCAGGGCCTTTCTAAAGGCCTCCACACCCTTCTAATGACCCTCAAGACCCATGTAAAGGCCTCTAGACCCTTCTAGATTGCCTCAGGACCCATCTAAAAGCCCCCAGACCCTTCTAATGCCTTTCAGGACCCTTATGAAGGCCACAAGACCCTTCTAATGCCCCTCAGGACCTTTCTAAAGGCCCTCAGATCCTTCTAATGCCCCTCAGGGCCCTTCTAAAGGACCCCAGACCCTTCTAATGCCCCTCAGGGCCTTTCTAAAGTACCCCAGACACTTCTAGAACCTCTCAGGGCCTTTCTATATGACCCCAGACCCTTCTAATGCCCAACAGGGCTTTTCTAAAGGCCCCCATACCCTTCTAATGCCCCTCAGGACATTTCTAAAGGCCCCCAGACCCTTCTAGAGCCCCTCAGGACATTTCTAAAGGCACCCAGACCCTTCTAATGCCACTCAGGGCCTTTCTAAAGGCCGCGAGACCCTTATAATCCCCCTGAGGGCGTTTAAAAAGGCCCCCAGACCCTTCTGGACCCCCTCAGGACGCTTCTAATAGCCCCCAGACCATTCTAATGCCTTTCAGGGCCTTTCTAAAGGCCTCCACACCCTTCTAATTACCGTCAAGACCCATGTAAAGGCCCCCAGACCCTTCTAGATTGCCTCAGGATCCATCTAAAAGCCCCCAGACCCTTCTAATGCCTTTCAGGACCCTTATCAAGGCCACAAGACCCTTCTAATGCCCCTCAGGACCTTTCCAAAGGCCCTCAGACCCTTCTAATGACCCTCAGGGCATTTATAAAGGTTCCCAGACCCTTCTAGAGCCTGTCAGGACCCTTATAAAGGCCCCCAGACCATTCTAGTGCACCTCAGAACATTTCTAAAGGCCCGCAGACCATTCTAATGCCCGTCAGGACCTTTATAAAGGTCCCCAGACCCTTCTACTGCCCCTCAGGAGCATTCTAAAGGCCCCCAGACCCTTCTAATGCCCCACAGGGCCTTTCTAAAGGTCCCCAGACCCTTCTAGAGCCCCTGAAGACCCTTCTAAAGGCCCCCAGACCCTTATAGAGCCCCTCAGGACCCTTCTAAAGTCCCCCAGACAATGTTAATTCCCCTCAGGGCTGTTATAAGGGAACCCAGACCCTTCTAATGCCCCTCAGGACATTTCTAAAGGCCCCCAGAACCTTCTAGAGCACCTGAGGACATTTCTAAAGGCACCCAGACCCTTGTAATGCCACTCAGGGCCTTTCTAAAGGCCGCGAGACCCTTATAATCCCCCTGAGGGCCTTTAAAAAGGCCCCCAGACCCTTCTGGACCCCCTCAGGATGCTTCTAATCGCCCCCAGACCCTTCTAGAGCCCCTCAGGGCCTTTCTAAAGGCCTCCACACCCTTCTAATGACACTCAAGACCCATGTAAAGGCCTCTAGACCCTTCTAGATTGCCTCAGGACCCATCTAAAAGCCCCCAGACCCTTCTAATGCCTTTCAGGACCATTATGAAGGACACAAGACCCTTCTAATGCCCCTCAGGACCTTTGTAAAGGCCCTCAGACCCTTCTAATGCCCCTCAGGGCCCTTCTAAAGGACCCCAGACCCTTCTAATGCCCCTCAGGGCCTTTCTAAAGTACCCCAGACACTTCTAGAACCTCTCAGGGCCTTTCTATATGACCCCAGACCCTTCTAATGCCCAACAGGGCTTTTCTAAAGGCCCCCATACCCTTCTAATGCCCCTCAGGACATTTCTAAAGGCCCCCAGACCCTTCTAGAGCCCCTCAGGACATTTCTAAAGGCACCCAGACCCTTATAATGCCACTCAGGGCCTTTCTAAAGGCCGCGAGACCCTTATAATCCCCCTGAGGGCCTTTAAAAAGGCCCCCAGACCCTTCTGGACCCCCTCAGGACGCTTCTAATAGCCCCCAGACCCTTCTAATGCCTTTCAGGGCCTTTCTAAAGGCCTCCACACCCTTCTAATTACCGTCAATACCCATGTAAAGGCCCCCAGACCCTTCTAGATTGCCTCTGGACGATTCTAAAAGCCCCCAGATTCTTCTAGAGCCCCTCAGGGCCATTCTAAAGGCCTCCACACCCTTCTAATGACCCTCAAGACCCATGTAAAGGCCCCCAGACCCTTCTAGATTGCCTCAGGACCCATCTAAAAGCCCCCAGACCCTTCTAATGCCTTTCAGGACCCTTATGAAGGCCACAAGACCCTTCTAATGCCCCTCAGGACCTTTCTAAAGGCCCTCAGACCCATCTAGTGCCCCTCAGGGCATTCATAAAGGTTTCCAGACCCTTCTAGAGCCTGTCAGGACCCTTATAAAGGCCCCCGGACCATTCTAGAGCACCTCAGGACACTTCTAAAGGCCCACAGACCATTCTAATTCCCGTCAGGGCCTTTCTAAAGGTCCCAAGACCGTTCTACTGCCCCTCAGGAGCATTCTAAAGGCCCCCAGACCCTTCTAATGCCCCTCAGGACATTTCTAAAGGCCCCCAGACCCTTCTAGAGCCCCTCAGGACATTTCTAAAGGCACCCAGAGCCTTCTAATGCCACTCAAGGACTTTCTAGAGGCCGCAAGACCCTTATAATCCCCCTGAGGGCATTTAAAAAGGCCCCCAGACCCTTCTGGACCCCCTCAGGACGCTTCTAATAGCCCCCAGACCATTCTAGAGCCCCTCAGGGCCTTTCTAAAGGCCTCCACACCCTTCTAATGACCCTCAAGACCCATGTAAAGGCCTCTAGACCCTTCTGAAATTGCCTCAGGACCCATCTAAAAGACCCCAGACCCTTCTAATGCCTTTCAGGACCATTATGAAGGCAACAAGACCCTTCTAATGCCCCTCAGGACCTTTCTAAAGGCCCTCAGATCCTTCTAATGCCCCTCAGGGCCCTTCTAAAGGACCCCAGACCCTTCTAATATCCCTCAGGGCCTTTCTAAAGTACCCCAGACACTTCTAGAACCTCTCAGGGCCTTTCTATATGACCCCAGACCCTTCTAATGCCCCTCAGGGCTTTTCTAAAGGCCCCCATACCCTTCTAATGCCCCTCAGGACATTTCTAAAGGCCCCCAGACCCTTCTAGAGCCCCTCAGGACATTTCTAAAGGCACCCAGACCCTTCTAATGCCACTCAGGGCCTTTCTAAAGGCCGCGAGACCCTTATAATCACCCTGAGGGCCTTTAAAAAGGCCCCCAGACCCTTCTGGACCCCCTCAGGACGCTTCTAATAGCCCCCAGACCCTTCTAATGCCTTTCAGGGCCTTTCTAAAGGCCTCCACACCCTTCTAATGACCCTCAAGACCCATGTAAAGGCCCCCAGACCATTCTAGATTGCCTCAGGACCCATCTAAAAGCCCCCAGACCCTTCTAATGCCTTTCAGGACCCTTATGAAGGCCACGAGACCCTTCTAATGCCCCTCAGGACCTTTCTAAAGGCCCTCAGACCCTTCTAATGCCCCTCAGGGCATTTATAAAGGTTCCCAGACCCTTCTAGAGCCTGTCAGGACCCTTATAAAGGCCCCCAGACCATTCTAGTGCACCTCAGAACACTTCTAAAGGCCCGCAGACCATTCTAATGCCCGTCAGGACCTTTCTAAAGGTCCCCAGACCCTTCTACTGCCCCTCAGGAGCATTCTAAAGGCCCCCAGACCCTTCTAATGCCCCACAGGGCCTTTCTAAAGGTCCCCAGACCATTCTAGAGCCCCTGAAGACCCTTCTAAAGGCCCACAGACCCTTATAGAGCCCCTCAGGACCCTTCTAAATTCCCCCAGACCCTGTTAATTCCCCTCAGGGCTTTTATAAGGGCACCCAGACCCTTCTAATGCCCCTCAGGACATTTCTAAAGGCCCCCAGAACATTCTAGAGCCCCTGAGTACATTTCTAAAGGCACCCAGACCCTTCTAGATTGCCTCAGGACCCATCTAAAAGCCCCCAGACCCTTCTAATGCCTTTCAGGGCCTTTCTAAAGGCCTCCACACCCTTCTAATGACCCTCAAGACCCATGTAAAGGCCTCTAGACCCTTCTAGATTGCCTCAGGACCCATCTAAAAGCCCCCAGACCATTCTAATGCCTTTCAGGACCCTTATGAAGGCCACAAGACCCTTCTAATGCGCCTCAGGACCATTGTAAAGGCCCCCAGGCCCTTCTAATGCCCCTCAGGGGCTTTCTAAAGTACCCCAGACACTTCTAGAACTTCTCAGGGCCTTTCTATATGACCCCAGACCCTTGTAATGCCCAACAGGGCTTTTCTAAAGGCCCCCATACCCTTCTAATGCCCCTCAGGACATTTCTAAAGGCCCCCAGACCCTTCTAGAGCCCCTCAGGACATTTCTAAAGGCCCCCAGACCCTTCTGTACCCCCTCAGGGTGCTTCTAATCGCCCCCAGACCCTTCTAGAGCACCTCAGGGCCTTTCTAAAGGCCTCCACACCCTTCTAATGACCCTCAAGACCCATGTAAAGGCCCCCAGACCCTTCTAGATTGCCTCAGGACCCATCTAAAAGCCCCCAGACCCGTCTAATGCCTTTCAGGGCCTTTCTAAAGGCCTCCACACCCTTCTAATGACCCTCAAGACCCATGTAAAGGCCTCTAGACCTTCTAGATTGCCTCAGGACCCATCTAAAAGCCCCCAGACCCTTCTAATGCCTTTCAGGACCCTTATGAAGGCCACAAGACCCTTCTAATGCCCCTCAGGACATTTCTAAAGGCCCCCAGACCCTTCTAGAGCCCCTCAGGACATTTCTAAAGGCACCCAGACCCTTCTAATGCCACTCAGGGCCTTTCTAAAGGCCGCGAGACGCTTATAATCACCCTGAGGGCGTTTAAAAAGGCCCCCAGACCCTTCTGGACCCACTCAGGACGTTTCTAATAGCCCCCAGACCATTCTAATGCCTTTCAGGGCCTTTCTAAAGGCCTCCACACCCTTCTAATTACCGTCAAGACCCATGTAAAGGCCCCCAGACCCTTCTAGATTGCCTCAGGATCCATCTAAAAGCCCCCAGACCCTTCTAATGCCTTTCAGGACCCTTATCAAGGCCACAAGACCCTTCTAATGCCCCTCAGGACCTTTCCAAAGGCCCTCAGACCCTTCTAATGACCCTCAGGGCATTTATAAAGGTTCCCAGACCCTTCTAGAGCCTGTCAGGACCCTTATAAAGGCCCCCAGACCATTCTAGTGCACCTCAGAACATTTCTAAAGGCCCGCAGACCATTCTAATGCCCGTCAGGACCTTTATAAAGGTCCCCAGACCCTTCTACTGCCCCTCAGGAGCATTCTAAAGGCCCCCAGACCCTTCTAATGCCCCACAGGGCCTTTCTAAAGGTCCCCAGACCCTTCTAGAGCCCCTGAAGACCCTTCTAAAGGCCCCCAGACCCTTATAGAGCCCCTCAGGACCCTTCTAAAGTCCCCCAGACAATGTTAATTCCCCTCAGGGCTGTTATAAGGGAACCCAGACCCTTCTAATGCCCCTCAGGACATTTCTAAAGGCCCCCAGAACCTTCTAGAGCACCTGAGGACATTTCTAAAGGCACCCAGACCCTTGTAATGCCACTCAGGGCCTTTCTAAAGGCCGCGAGACCCTTATAATCCCCCTGAGGGCCTTTAAAAAGGCCCCCAGACCCTTCTGGACCCCCTCAGGATGCTTCTAATCGCCCCCAGACCCTTCTAGAGCCCCTCAGGGCCTTTCTAAAGGCCTCCACACCCTTCTAATGACACTCAAGACCCATGTAAAGGCCTCTAGACCCTTCTAGATTGCCTCAGGACCCATCTAAAAGCCCCCAGACCCTTCTAATGCCTTTCAGGACCATTATGAAGGACACAAGACCCTTCTAATGCCCCTCAGGACCTTTGTAAAGGCCCTCAGACCCTTCTAATGCCCCTCAGGGCCCTTCTAAAGGACCCCAGACCCTTCTAATGCCCCTCAGGGCCTTTCTAAAGTACCCCAGACACTTCTAGAACCTCTCAGGGCCTTTCTATATGACCCCAGACCCTTCTAATGCCCAACAGGGCTTTTCTAAAGGCCCCCATACCCTTCTAATGCCCCTCAGGACATTTCTAAAGGCCCCCAGACCCTTCTAGAGCCCCTCAGGACATTTCTAAAGGCACCCAGACCCTTATAATGCCACTCAGGGCCTTTCTAAAGGCCGCGAGACCCTTATAATCCCCCTGAGGGCCTTTAAAAAGGCCCCCAGACCCTTCTGGACCCCCTCAGGACGCTTCTAATAGCCCCCAGACCCTTCTAATGCCTTTCAGGGCCTTTCTAAAGGCCTCCACACCCTTCTAATTACCGTCAATACCCATGTAAAGGCCCCCAGACCCTTCTAGATTGCCTCTGGACGATTCTAAAAGCCCCCAGATTCTTCTAGAGCCCCTCAGGGCCATTCTAAAGGCCTCCACACCCTTCTAATGACCCTCAAGACCCATGTAAAGGCCCCCAGACCCTTCTAGATTGCCTCAGGACCCATCTAAAAGCCCCCAGACCCTTCTAATGCCTTTCAGGACCCTTATGAAGGCCACAAGACCCTTCTAATGCCCCTCAGGACCTTTCTAAAGGCCCTCAGACCCATCTAGTGCCCCTCAGGGCATTCATAAAGGTTTCCAGACCCTTCTAGAGCCTGTCAGGACCCTTATAAAGGCCCCCGGACCATTCTAGAGCACCTCAGGACACTTCTAAAGGCCCACAGACCATTCTAATTCCCGTCAGGGCCTTTCTAAAGGTCCCAAGACCGTTCTACTGCCCCTCAGGAGCATTCTAAAGGCCCCCAGACCCTTCTAATGCCCCTCAGGACATTTCTAAAGGCCCCCAGACCCTTCTAGAGCCCCTCAGGACATTTCTAAAGGCACCCAGAGCCTTCTAATGCCACTCAAGGACTTTCTAGAGGCCGCAAGACCCTTATAATCCCCCTGAGGGCATTTAAAAAGGCCCCCAGACCCTTCTGGACCCCCTCAGGACGCTTCTAATAGCCCCCAGACCATTCTAGAGCCCCTCAGGGCCTTTCTAAAGGCCTCCACACCCTTCTAATGACCCTCAAGACCCATGTAAAGGCCTCTAGACCCTTCTGAAATTGCCTCAGGACCCATCTAAAAGACCCCAGACCCTTCTAATGCCTTTCAGGACCATTATGAAGGCAACAAGACCCTTCTAATGCCCCTCAGGACCTTTCTAAAGGCCCTCAGATCCTTCTAATGCCCCTCAGGGCCCTTCTAAAGGACCCCAGACCCTTCTAATATCCCTCAGGGCCTTTCTAAAGTACCCCAGACACTTCTAGAACCTCTCAGGGCCTTTCTATATGACCCCAGACCCTTCTAATGCCCCTCAGGGCTTTTCTAAAGGCCCCCATACCCTTCTAATGCCCCTCAGGACATTTCTAAAGGCCCCCAGACCCTTCTAGAGCCCCTCAGGACATTTCTAAAGGCACCCAGACCCTTCTAATGCCACTCAGGGCCTTTCTAAAGGCCGCGAGACCCTTATAATCACCCTGAGGGCCTTTAAAAAGGCCCCCAGACCCTTCTGGACCCCCTCAGGACGCTTCTAATAGCCCCCAGACCCTTCTAATGCCTTTCAGGGCCTTTCTAAAGGCCTCCACACCCTTCTAATGACCCTCAAGACCCATGTAAAGGCCCCCAGACCATTCTAGATTGCCTCAGGACCCATCTAAAAGCCCCCAGACCCTTCTAATGCCTTTCAGGACCCTTATGAAGGCCACGAGACCCTTCTAATGCCCCTCAGGACCTTTCTAAAGGCCCTCAGACCCTTCTAATGCCCCTCAGGGCATTTATAAAGGTTCCCAGACCCTTCTAGAGCCTGTCAGGACCCTTATAAAGGCCCCCAGACCATTCTAGTGCACCTCAGAACACTTCTAAAGGCCCGCAGACCATTCTAATGCCCGTCAGGACCTTTCTAAAGGTCCCCAGACCCTTCTACTGCCCCTCAGGAGCATTCTAAAGGCCCCCAGACCCTTCTAATGCCCCACAGGGCCTTTCTAAAGGTCCCCAGACCATTCTAGAGCCCCTGAAGACCCTTCTAAAGGCCCACAGACCCTTATAGAGCCCCTCAGGACCCTTCTAAATTCCCCCAGACCCTGTTAATTCCCCTCAGGGCTTTTATAAGGGCACCCAGACCCTTCTAATGCCCCTCAGGACATTTCTAAAGGCCCCCAGAACATTCTAGAGCCCCTGAGTACATTTCTAAAGGCACCCAGACCCTTCTAGATTGCCTCAGGACCCATCTAAAAGCCCCCAGACCCTTCTAATGCCTTTCAGGGCCTTTCTAAAGGCCTCCACACCCTTCTAATGACCCTCAAGACCCATGTAAAGGCCTCTAGACCCTTCTAGATTGCCTCAGGACCCATCTAAAAGCCCCCAGACCATTCTAATGCCTTTCAGGACCCTTATGAAGGCCACAAGACCCTTCTAATGCGCCTCAGGACCATTGTAAAGGCCCCCAGGCCCTTCTAATGCCCCTCAGGGGCTTTCTAAAGTACCCCAGACACTTCTAGAACTTCTCAGGGCCTTTCTATATGACCCCAGACCCTTGTAATGCCCAACAGGGCTTTTCTAAAGGCCCCCATACCCTTCTAATGCCCCTCAGGACATTTCTAAAGGCCCCCAGACCCTTCTAGAGCCCCTCAGGACATTTCTAAAGGCCCCCAGACCCTTCTGTACCCCCTCAGGGTGCTTCTAATCGCCCCCAGACCCTTCTAGAGCACCTCAGGGCCTTTCTAAAGGCCTCCACACCCTTCTAATGACCCTCAAGACCCATGTAAAGGCCCCCAGACCCTTCTAGATTGCCTCAGGACCCATCTAAAAGCCCCCAGACCCGTCTAATGCCTTTCAGGGCCTTTCTAAAGGCCTCCACACCCTTCTAATGACCCTCAAGACCCATGTAAAGGCCTCTAGACCTTCTAGATTGCCTCAGGACCCATCTAAAAGCCCCCAGACCCTTCTAATGCCTTTCAGGACCCTTATGAAGGCCACAAGACCCTTCTAATGCCCCTCAGGACATTTCTAAAGGCCCCCAGACCCTTCTAGAGCCCCTCAGGACATTTCTAAAGGCACCCAGACCCTTCTAATGCCACTCAGGGCCTTTCTAAAGGCCGCGAGACGCTTATAATCACCCTGAGGGCGTTTAAAAAGGCCCCCAGACCCTTCTGGACCCACTCAGGACGTTTCTAATAGCCCCCAGACCATTCTAATGCCTTTCAGGGCCTTTCTAAAGGCCTCCACACCCTTCTAATTACCGTCAAGACCCATGTAAAGGCCCCCAGACCCTTCTAGATTGCCTCAGGATCCATCTAAAAGCCCCCAGACCCTTCTAATGCATTTCAGGACCCTTATGAAGGCCACAAGACCCTTCTAATGCCCCCCAGGACCTTTCCAAAGGCCCTCAGACCCTTCTAATGACCCTCAGGGCATTTATAAAGGTTCCCAGACCCTTCTAGAGCCTGTCAGGACCCTTATAAAGGCCCCCAGACCATTCTAGTGCACCTCAGAACACTTCTAAAGGCCCGCAGACCATTCTAATGCCCGTCAGGACCTTTATAAAGGTCCCCAGACCCTTCTACTGCCCCTCAGGAGCATTCTAAAGGCCCCCAGACCCTTCTAATGCCCCACAGGGCCTTTCTAAAGGTCCCCAGACCCTTCTAGAGCCCCTGAAGACCCTTCTAAAGGCCCCCAGACCCTTATAGATCCCCTCAGGACACTTCTAAAGTCCCCCAGACACTGTTAATTCCCCTCAGGGCTGTTATAAGGGAACCCAGACCCTTCTAATGCCCCTCAGGACATTTCTAAAGGCCCCCAGAACCTTCTAGAGCACCTGAGGACATTTCTAAAGGCACCCAGACCCTTGTAATGCCACTCAGGGCCTTTCTAAAGGCCGCGAGACCCTTATAATCCCCCTGAGGGCCTTTAAAAAGGCCCCCAGACCCTTCTGGACCCCCTCAGGATGCTTCTAATCGCCCCCAGACCCTTCTAGAGCCCCTCAGGGCCTTTCTAAAGGCCTCCACACCCTTCTAATGACACTCAAGACCCATGTAAAGGCCTCTAGACCCTTCTAGATTGCCTCAGGACCCATCTAAAAGCCCCCAGACCCTTCTAATGCCTTTCAGGACCATTATGAAGGACACAAGACCCTTCTAATGCCCCTCAGGACCTTTGTAAAGGCCCTCAGACCCTTCTAATGCCCCTCAGGGCCCTTCTAAAGGCCCCCAGACCCTTCTAATGCCCCTCAGGGCCTTTCTAAAGTACCCCAGACACTTCTAGAACCTCTCAGGGCCTTTCTATATGACCCCAGACCCTTCTAATGCCCAACAGGGCTTTTCTAAAGGCCCCCATACCCTTCTAATGCCCCTCAGGACATTTCTAAAGGCCCCCAGACCCTTCTAGAGCCCCTCAGGACATTTCTAAAGGCACCCAGACCCTTATAATGCCACTCAGGGCCTTTCTAAAGGCCGCGAGACCCTTATAATCCCCCTGAGGGCCTTTAAAAAGGCCCCCAGACCCTTCTGGACCCCCTCAGGACGCTTCTAATAGCCCCCAGACCCTTCTAATGCCTTTCAGGGCCTTTCTAAAGGCCTCCACACCCTTCTAATTACCGTCAATACCCATGTAAAGGCCCCCAGACCCTTCTAGATTGCCTCTGGACGATTCTAAAAGCCCCCAGATTCTTCTAGAGCCCCACAGGGCCATTCTAAAGGCCTCCACACCCTTCTAATGACCCTCAAGACCCATGTAAAGGCCCCCAGACCCTTCTAGATTGCCTCAGGACCCATCTAAAAGCCCCCAGACCCTTCTAATGCCTTTCAGGACCCTTATGAAGGCCACAAGACCCTTCTAATGCCCCTCAGGACCTTTCTAAAGGCCCTCAGACCCATCTAGTGCCCCTCAGGGCATTCATAAAGGTTTCCAGACCCTTCTAGAGCCTGTCAGGACCCTTATAAAGGCCCCCGGACCATTCTAGAGCACCTCAGGACACTTCTAAAGGCCCACAGACCATTCTAATTCCCGTCAGGGCCTTTCTAAAGGTCCCAAGACCGTTCTACTGCCCCACAGGAGCATTCTAAAGGCCCCCAGACCCTTCTAATGCCCCTCAGGACATTTCTAAAGGCCCCCAGACCCTTCTAGAGCCCCTCAGGACATTTCTAAAGGCACCCAGAGCCTTCTAATGCCACTCAAGGACTTTCTAGAGGCCGCAAGACCCTTATAATCCCCCTGAGGGCATTTAAAAAGGCCCCCAGACCCTTCTGGACCCCCTCAGGACGCTTCTAATAGCCCCCAGACCATTCTAGAGCCTCTCAGGTCCTTTCTAAAGGCCTCCACACCCTTCTAATGACCCTCAAGACCCATGTAAAGGCCTCTAGACCCTTCTGAAATTGCCTCAGGACCCATCTAAAAGACCCCAGACCCTTCTAATGCCTTTCAGGACCATTATGAAGGCAACAAGACCCTTCTAATGCCCCTCAGGACCTTTCTAAAGGCCCTCAGATCCTTCTAATGCCCCTCAGGGCCCTTCTAAAGGACCCCAGACCCTTCTAATGCCCCTCAGGGCCTTTCTAAAGTACCCCAGACACTTCTAGAACCTCTCAGGGCCTTTCTATATGACCCCAGACCCTTGTAATGCCCCTCAGGGCTTTTCTAAAGGCCCCCATACCCTTCTAATGCCCCTCAGGACATTTCTAAAGGCCCCCAGACCCTTCTAGAGCCCCTCAGGACATTTCTAAAGGCACCCAGACCCTTCTAATGCCACTCAGGGCCTTTCTAAAGGCCGCGAGACCCTTATAATCCCCCTGAGGGCCTTTAAAAAGGCCCCCAGACCCTTCTGGACCCCCTCAGGACGCTTCTAATAGCCCCCAGACCCTTCTAATGCCTTTCAGGGCCTTTCTAAAGGCCTCCACACCCTTCTAATGACCCTCAAGACCCATGTAAAGGCCCCCAGACCCTTCTAGATTGCCTCAGGACCCATCTAAAAGCCCCCAGACCCTTCTAATGCCTTTCAGGACCCTTATGAAGGCCACAAGACCCTTCTAATGCCCCTCAGGACCTTTCTAAAGGCCCTCAGACCCTTCTAATGCCCCTCAGGGCATTTATAAAGGTTCCCAGACCCTTCTAGAGCCTGTCAGGACCCTTATAAAGGCCCCCAGACCATTCTAGTGCACCTCAGAACACTTCTAAAGGCCCGCAGACCATTCTAATGCCCGTCAGGACCTTTCTAAAGGTCCCCAGACCCTTCTACTGCCCCTCAGGAGCATTCTAAAGGCCCCCAGACCCTTCTAATGCCCCACAGGGCCTTTCTAAAGGTCCCCAGACCATTCTAGAGCCCCTGAAGACCCTTCTAAAGGCCCCCAGACCATTATAGAGCCTCTCAGGACCCTTCTAAATTCCCCCAGACCCTGTTAATTTTCCTCAGGGCTTTTATAAGGGCACCCAGACCCTTCTAATGCCCCTCAGGACATTTCTAAAGGCCCCCAGAACATTCTAGAGCCCCTGAGTACATTTCTAAAGGCACCCAGACCCTTCTAGATTGCCTCAGGACCCATCTAAAAGCCCCCAGACCCTTCTAATGCCTTTCAGGGCCTTTCTAAAGGCCTCCACACCCTTCTAATGACCCTCAAGACCCATGTAAAGGCCTCTAGACCCTTCTAGATTGCCTCAGGACCCATCTAAAAGCCCCCAGACCATTCTAATGCCTTTCAGGACCCTTATGAAGGCCACAAGACCCTTCTAATGCGCCTCAGGACCATTGTAAAGGCCCCCAGGCCCTTCTAATGCCCCTCAGGGGCTTTCTAAAGTACCCCAGACACTTCTAGAACTTCTCAGGGCCTTTCTATATGACCCCAGACCCTTGTAATGCCCAACAGGGCTTTTCTAAAGGCCCCCATACCCTTCTAATGCCCCTCAGGACATTTCTAAAGGCCCCCAGACCCTTCTAGAGCCCCTCAGGACATTTCTAAAGGCCCCCAGACCCTTCTGTACCCCCTCAGGATGCTTCTAATCGCCCCCAGACCCTTCTAGAGCACCTCAGGGCCTTTCTAAAGGCCTCCACACCCTTCTAATGACCCTCAAGACCCATGTAAAGGCCCCCAGACCCTTCTAGATTGCCTCAGGACCCATCTAAAAGCCCCCAGACCCGTCTAATGCCTTTCAGGGCCTTTCTAAAGGCCTCCACACCCTTCTAATGACCCTCAAGACCCATGTAAAGGCCTCTAGACCCTTCTAGATTGCCTCAGGACCCATCTAAAAGCCCCCAGACCCTTCTAATGCCTTTCAGGACCCTTATGAAGGCCACAAGACCCTTCTAATGCCCCTCAGGACATTTCTAAAGGCCCCCAGACCCTTCTAGAGCCCCTCAGGACATTTCTAAAGGCACCCAGACCCTTCTAATGCCACTCAGGGCCTTTCTAAAGGCCGCGAGACCCTTATAATCACCCTGAGGGCGTTTAAAAAGGCCCCCAGACCGATCTGGACCCACTCAGGACGTTTCTAATAGCCCCCAGACCATTCTAATGCCTTTCAGGGCCTTTCTAAAGGCCTCCACACCCTTCTAATTACCGTCAAGACCCATGTAAAGGCCCCCAGACCCTTCTAGATTGCCTCAGGATCCATCTAAAAGCCCCCAGACCCTTCTAATGCATTTCAGGACCCTTATGAAGGCCACAAGACCCTTCTAATGCCCCCCAGGACCTTTCCAAAGGCCCTCAGACCCTTCTAATGACCCTCAGGGCATTTATAAAGGTTCCCAGACCCTTCTAGAGCCTGTCAGGACCCTTATAAAGGCCCCCAGACCATTCTAGTGCACCTCAGAACACTTCTAAAGGCCCGCAGACCATTCTAATGCCCGTCAGGACCTTTCTAAAGGTCCCCAGACCCTTCTACTGCCCCTCAGGAGCATTCTAAAGGCCCCCAGACCCTTCTAATGCCCCACAGGGCCTTTCTAAAGGTCCCCAGACCCTTCTAGAGCCCCTGAAGACCCTTCTAAAGGCCCCCAGACCCTTATAGATCCCCTCAGGACCCTTCTAAAGTCCCCCAGACACTGTTAATTCCCCTCAGGGCTGTTATAAGGGAACCCAGACCCTTCTAATGCCCCTCAGGACATTTCTAAAGGCCCCCAGAACCTTCTAGAGCACCTGAGGACATTTCTAAAGGCACCCAGACCCTTGTAATGCCACTCAGGGCCTTTCTAAAGGCCGCGAGACCCTTATAATCCCCCTGAGGGCCTTTAAAAAGGCCCCCAGACCCTTCTGGACCCCCTCAGGATGCTTCTAATCGCCCCCAGACCCTTCTAGAGCCCCTCAGGGCCTTTCTAAAGGCCTCCACACCCTTCTAATGACACTCAAGACCCATGTAAAGGCCTCTAGACCCTTCTAGATTGCCTCAGGACCCATCTAAAAGCCCCCAGACCCTTCTAATGCCTTTCAGGACCATTATGAAGGACACAAGACCCTTCTAATGCCCCTCAGGACCTTTGTAAAGGCCCTCAGACCCTTCTAATGCCCCTCAGGGCCCTTCTAAAGGCCCCCAGACCCTTCTAATGCCCCTCAGGGCCTTTCTAAAGTACCCCAGACACTTCTAGAACCTCTCAGGGCCTTTCTATATGACCCCAGACCCTTCTAATGCCCAACAGGGCTTTTCTAAAGGCCCCCATACCCTTCTAATGCCCCTCAGGACATTTCTAAAGGCCCCCAGACCCTTCTAGAGCCCCTCAGGACATTTCTAAAGGCACCCAGACCCTTATAATGCCACTCAGGGCCTTTCTAAAGGCCGCGAGACCCTTATAATCCCCCTGAGGGCCTTTAAAAAGGCCCCCAGACCCTTCTGGACCCCCTCAGGACGCTTCTAATAGCCCCCAGACCCTTCTAATGCCTTTCAGGGCCTTTCTAAAGGCCTCCACACCCTTCTAATTACCGTCAATACCCATGTAAAGGCCCCCAGACCCTTCTAGATTGCCTCTGGACGATTCTAAAAGCCCCCAGATTCTTCTAGAGCCCCACAGGGCCATTCTAAAGGCCTCCACACCCTTCTAATGACCCTCAAGACCCATGTAAAGGCCCCCAGACCCTTCTAGATTGCCTCAGGACCCATCTAAAAGCCCCCAGACCATTCTAATGCCTTTCAGGACCCTTATGAAGGCCACAAGACCCTTCTAATGCCCCTCAGGACCTTTCTAAAGGCCCTCAGACCCATCTAGTGCCCCTCAGGGCATTCATAAAGGTTTCCAGACCCTTCTAGAGCCTGTCAGGACCCTTATAAAGGCCCCCGGACCATTCTAGAGCACCTCAGGACACTTCTAAAGGCCCACAGACCATTCTAATTCCCGTCAGGGCCTTTCTAAAGGTCCCAAGACCGTTCTACTGCCCCTCAGGAGCATTCTAAAGGCCCCCAGACCCTTCTAATGCCCCTCAGGACATTTCTAAAGGCCCCCAGACCCTTCTAGAGCCCCTCAGGACATTTCTAAAGGCACCCAGAGCCTTCTAATGCCACTCAAGGACTTTTTAGAGGCCGCAAGACCCTTATAATCCCCCTGAGGGCATTTAAAAAGGCCCCCAGACCCTTCTGGACCCCCTCAGGACGCTTCTAATAGCCCCCAGACCATTCTAGAGCCCCTCAGGTCCTTTCTAAAGGCCTCCACACCCTTCTAATGACCCTCAAGACCCATGTAAAGGCCTCTAGACCCTTCTGAAATTGCCTCAGGACCCATCTAAAAGACCCCAGACCCTTCTAATGCCTTTCAGGACCATTATGAAGGCAACAAGACCCTTCTAATGCCCCTCAGGACCTTTCTAAAGGCCCTCAGATCCTTCTAATGCCCCTCAGGGCCCTTCTAAAGGACCCCAGACCCTTCTAATGCCCCTCAGGGCCTTTCTAAAGTACCCCAGACACTTCTAGAACCTCTCAGGGCCTTTCTATATGACCCCAGACCCTTGTAATGCCCCTCAGGGCTTTTCTAAAGGCCGCCATACCCTTCTAATGCCCCTCAGGACATTTCTAAAGGCCCCCAGACCCTTCTAGAGCCCCTCAGGACATTTCTAAAGGCACCCAGACCCTTCTAATGCCACTCAGGGCCTTTCTAAAGGCCGCGAGACCCTTATAATCACCCTGAGGGCGTTTAAAAAGGCCCCCAGACCCTTCTGGACCCCCTCAGGACGCTTCTAATAGCCCCCAGACCCTTCTAATGCCTTTCAGGGCCTTTCTAAAGGCCTCCACACCCTTCTAATGACCCTCAAGACCCATGTAAAGGCCCCCAGACCCTTCTAGATTGCCTCAGGACCCATCTAAAAGCCCCCAGACCCTTCTAATGCCTTTCAGGACCCTTATGAAGGCCACGAGACCCTTCTAATGCCCCTCAGGACCTTTCTAAAGGCCCTCAGACCCTTCTAATGCCCCTCAGGGCATTTATAAAGGTTCCCAGACCCTTCTAGAGCCTGTCAGGACCCTTATAAAGGCCCCCAGACCATTCTAGTGCACCTCAGAACACTTCTAAAGGCCCGCAGACCATTCTAATGCCCGTCAGGACCTTTCTAAAGGTCCCCAGACCCTTCTACTGCCCCTCAGGAGCATTCTAAAGGCCCCCAGACCCTTCTAATGCCCCACAGGGCCTTTCTAAAGGTCCCCAGACCATTCTAGAGCCCCTGAAGACCCTTCTAAAGGCCCCCAGACCCTTATAGAGCCCCTCAGGACCCTTCTAAATTCCCCCAGACCCTGTTAATTCCCCTCAGGGCTTTTATAAGGGCACCCAGACCCTTCTAATGCCCCTCAGGACATTTCTAAAGGCCCCCAGAACATTCTAGAGCCCCTGAGTACATTTCTAAAGGCACCCAGACCCTTCTAGATTGCCTCAGGACCCATCTAAAAGCCCCCAGACCCTTCTAATGCCTTTCAGGGCCTTTCTAAAGGCCTCCACACCCTTCTAATGACCCTCAAGACCCATGTAAAGGCCTCTAGACCCTTCTAGATTGCCTCAGGACCCATCTAAAAGCCCCCAGACCATTCTAATGCCTTTCAGGACCCTTATGAAGGCCACAAGACCCTTCTAATGCGCCTCAGGACCATTGTAAAGGCCCCCAGGCCCTTCTAATGCCCCTCAGGGGCTTTCTAAAGTACCCCAGACACTTCTAGAACTTCTCAGGGCCTTTCTATATGACCCCAGACCCTTGTAATGCCCAACAGGGCTTTTCTAAAGGCCCCCATACCCTTCTAATGCCCCTCAGGACATTTCTAAAGGCCCCCAGACCCTTCTAGAGCCCCTCAGGACATTTCTAAAGGCCCCCAGACCCTTCTGTACCCCCTCAGGATGCTTCTAATCGCCCCCAGACCCTTCTAGAGCACCTCAGGGCCTTTCTAAAGGCCTCCACACCCTTCTAATGACCCTCAAGACCCATGTAAAGGCCCCCAGACCCTTCTAGATTGCCTCAGGACCCATCTAAAAGCCCCCAGACCCGTCTAATGCCTTTCAGGGCCTTTCTAAAGGCCTCCACACCCTTCTAATGACCCTCAAGACCCATGTAAAGGCCTCTAGACCCTTCTAGATTGCCTCAGGACCCATCTAAAAGCCCCCAGACCCTTCTAATGCCTTTCAGGACCCTTATGAAGGCCACAAGACCCTTCTAATGCCCCTCAGGACATTTCTAAAGGCCCTCAGACCCTTCTAATGCCCCTCAGGGAATTTATAAAGGTTCCCAGACCCTTCTAGAGCCCGTCAGGACCCTTATAAAGGCCCCCAGACCATTATAGAGCCACTCAGGACACTTCTAAAGGCCTGCAGACCATTCTAATGCCCGTCAGGTCCTTTCTAAAGGTCCCCAGACCCTTCTACTGCCCCTCAGGAGCATTCTAAAGAACCCCAGACCCTTCAAATGCCTCACAGGGCCTTTCTAAAGGTCCCTAGACCCTTCTAGAGCCCCTGAAGACCCTTCTAAATGCCCCCAGATCCTTCTACTGCCTCTCAGGAGCATTCTAAAGGCCCCCAGACCCTTCTAGAGCCCCTCAGGGCTTTTCTAAAGGCACCCAGACCATTCTAATGCCACTCAGGGCCATTCTAAAGGCCGCGAGACCCTTATAATCCCCCTGAGGGCCTTTAAAACGGCCCCCAGACCATTCTGGACCCCCTCAGGACGCTTCTAATAGCCCCCAGACCCTTCTAGAGCCCCTCAGGGCCTTTCTAAACGCCTCCACACCCTTCTAATGACCCTCAAGACCCATGAAAAGGCCTCTAGACCCTTCTAGATTGCCTCAGGACCCATCTAAAAGCCCCCAGACCCTTCTAATGCCTTTCAGGACCCTTATGAAGGCCACAAGACCATTCTAATGCCCCTCAGACCCTTCTAATGCCCCTCAGGGCCCTTCTAAGGCCCCAGACCCTTCTAATGCCCCTCAGGGCCTTTCTAAATACCCCAGACACTTCTAGAACCTCTCAGGGCCTTTCTATAGTGACCCCCAGACCCTTGTAATGCCCCTCAGGGCTTTTCTAAAGGCCACCATACCCTTCTAATGACCTCAGGACATTTCTAAAGTGCCCCCAGACCCTTCTAGAGCCCTCTCAGGACATTTCTAAAGGCACCCAGACTCTTCTAATGCCACTCAGGGCCTTTCTAAAGGCCGCGAGACCCTTATAATCCCCCTGAGGGCCTTTAAAAAGGCCCCCAGACCCTTCTGGACCCCCTCAGGACGCTTCTAATAGCCCCCAGACCCTTCCTAATGCCTTTCAGGGCCTTTCTAAAGGCCTCCACACCCTTCTAATTACCGTCAAGACCCATGTAAAGGCCCCCAGACCCTTCTAGATTGCCTCTGGACGATTCTAAAAGCCCCCAGACCCTTCTTGAGCCCCTCAGGGCCTTTCTAAAGGCCTCCACACCCTTCTAATGACCCTCAAGACCCATGTAAAGGCCCCCAGACCCTTCTAGATTGCCTCAGGACCCATCTAAAAGCCCCCAGACCCTTCTAATGTCTTTCAGGACCCTTATGAAGGCCACAAGAACCCTTCTAATGCCCCTCAGGACCTTTCTAAAGGCCCTCAGACCCATCTAGTGCCCCTCAGGGCTTTTATAAAGGTGTCCAGACCCTTCTAGAGCCTGTCAGGACCCTTATAAAGGCCCCAGACCATTCTAGAGCCCCTCAGGACACTTCTAAAGGCCCGCAGACCATTCTAATGCCCGTCAGGGCCTTTCTAAAGGTCCCAAGACCGTTCTACTGCCCCTCAGGAGCATTCTAAAGGCCCCCCAGACCCTTCTAATGCCCCTCAGGACATTTCTAAAGGCCCCCAGACCCCTTCTAGAGCCCCTCAGGACATTTCTAAAGGCACCCAGACCCCTTCTAATGCCACTCAAGGACTTTCTAAAGGCCGCGAGACCCTTATAATCCCCCTGAGGGCCCTTTAAAAAGGCCCCCAGACCCCTTCTGGACCCCCTTCAGGACGCTTCTAATAGCCCCCAGACCATTCTAGAGCCCCTCAGGGCCTTTCTAAAGGCCTCCACACCCTTCTAATGACCCTCAAGACCCATGTAAAGGCCTCTAGACCCTTCTGAAATTGCCTCAGGACCCCATCTAAAAGACCCCAGACCCTTCTAATGCCTTTCAGGACCATTATGAAGGCAACAAGACCCTTCTAATGCCCCTCAGGACCTTTCTAAAGGCCCTCTAGATCCTTCTAATGCCCCTCAGGGCCCTTCTAAAGGACCCCAGACCCTTCTAATGCCCCTCAGGGCCTTTCTAAAGTACCCCAGACACTTCTAGAACCTCTCAGGGCCTTTCTATATGACCCCAGACCCTTCTAATGCCACTCAGGGCTTATCTAAAGTCCCCCATACGCTTCTAATGCCCCTCAGGACATTTCTAAAGGCCCCCAGACCCTTCTAGAGCCCCTCAGGACATTTCTAAAGGCACCCAGACCCTTCTAATGCCACTCAGGGCCTTTCTAAAGGCCGCGAGACCCTTATAATCACCCTGAGGGCATTTAAAAAAGGCCCCCAGACCGATCTGGACCCCCTCAGGATGCTTCTAATAGCCCCCAGACCCTTCTAATGCCTTTCAGGGCCTTTCTAAAGCCTCCACACAACTTCTAATGACCCTCAAGACCCATGTAAAGGCCCCCAGACCCTTCTAGATTGCCTCAGGGACCCATCTAAAAGCCCCCAGACCCCTTCTAATGCCTTTTCAGGACCCTTATGAAGGCCACAAGACCCTTCTAAATGCCCCTCAGGACCTTTCTAAAGGCCCTCAGACCCTTCTAATGCCCCTCAGGGCATTTATAAAGGTTCGCCAGACCCTGTCCAGAGCCTGTCAGGACCCTTATAAAGGCCCCCAGACCATTCTAGTGCACCTCAGAACACTTCTAAAGGCCCGCAGACCATTCTAATGCCCGTCAGGACCTTTATAAAGGTCCCCAGACCCTTCTACTGCCCCTCAGGAGCATTCTAAAGGCCCCCAGACCCTTCTAATGCCCCAGCAGGGCCTTTCTAAAGGTCCCCAGACCCTTCTAGAGCCCCTGAAGACCCTTCTAAAGGCCCCCAGACCCTTATAGATCCCTCCTCAGGACCCTTCGTAAAGTCCCCCAGACACTGTTAATTCCCCTCAGGGCTGTTATAAGGGAACCCAGACCCTTCTAATGCCCGCTCAGGACATTTCTAAAGGCCCCCAGAACCTTCTAGAGCACCTGAGGACATTTCTAAAGGCACCCAGACCCTTGTAATGCCACTCAGGGCCTTTCTAAAGGCCGCGAGACCCTTATAATCCCCCTGAGGGCCTTTAAAAAGGCCCCCAGACCCTTCTGGACCCCCTCAGGATGCTTCTAATCGCCCCCAGACCCTTCTAGAGCCCCTCAGGGCCTTTCTAAAGGCCTCCACACCCTTCTAATGACACTCAAGACCCATGTAAAGGCCTCTAGACCCTTCTAGATTGCCTCAGGACCCATCTAAAAGCCCCCAGACCCTTCTAATGCCTTTCAGGACCATTATGAAGGACACAAGACCCTTCTAATGCCCCTCAGGACCTTTGTAAAGGCCCTCAGACCCTTCTAATGCCCCTCAGGGCCCTTCTAAAGGCCCCCAGACCCTTCTAATGCCCCTCAGGGCCTTTCTAAAGTACCCCAGACACTTCTAGAACCTCTCAGGGCCTTTCTATATGACCCCAGACCCTTCTAATGCCCAACAGGGCTTTTCTAAAGGCCCCCATACCCTTCTAATGCCCCTCAGGACATTTCTAAAGGCCCCCAGACCCTTCTAGAGCCCCTCAGGACATTTCTAAAGGCACCCAGACCCTTATAATGCCACTCAGGGCCTTTCTAAAGGCCGCGAGACCCTTATAATCCCCCTGAGGGCCTTTAAAAAGGCCCCCAGACCCTTCTGAACCCCCTCAGGACGCTTCTAATAGCCCCCAGACCCTTCTAATGCCTTTCAGGGCCTTTCTAAAGGCCTCCACACCCTTCTAATTACCGTCAATACCCATGTAAAGGCCCCCAGACCCTTCTAGATTGCCTCTGGACGATTCTAAAAGCCCCCAGATTCTTCTAGAGCCCCACAGGGCCATTCTAAAGGCCTCCACACCCTTCTAATGACCCTCAAGACCCATGTAAAGGCCCCCAGACCCTTCTAGATTGCCTCAGGACCCATCTAAAAGCCCCCAGACCATTCTAATGCCTTTCAGGACCCTTATGAAGGCCACAAGACCCTTCTAATGCCCCTCAGGACCTTTCTAAAGGCCCTCAGACCCATCTAGTGCCCCTCAGGGCATTCATAAAGGTTTCCAGACCCTTCTAGAGCCTGTCAGGACCCTTATAAAGGCCCCCGGACCATTCTAGAGCACCTCAGGACACTTCTAAAGGCCCACAGACCATTCTAATTCCCGTCAGGGCCTTTCTAAAGGTCCCAAGACCGTTCTACTGCCCCTCAGGAGCATTCTAAAGGCCCCCAGACCCTTCTAATGCCCCTCAGGACATTTCTAAAGGCCCCCAGACCCTTCTAGAGCCCCTCAGGACATTTCTAAAGGCACCCAGAGCCTTCTAATGCCACTCAAGGACTTTTTAGAGGCCGCAAGACCCTTATAATCCCCCTGAGGGCATTTAAAAAGGCCCCCAGACCCTTCTGGACCCCCTCAGGACGCTTCTAATAGCCCCCAGACCATTCTAGAGCCCCTCAGGTCCTTTCTAAAGGCCTCCACACCCTTCTAATGACCCTCAAGACCCATGTAAAGGCCTCTAGACCCTTCTGAAATTGCCTCAGGACCCATCTAAAAGACCCCAGACCCTTCTAATGCCTTTCAGGACCATTATGAAGGCAACAAGACCCTTCTAATGCCCCTCAGGACCTTTCTAAAGGCCCTCAGATCCTTCTAATGCCCCTCAGGGCCCTTCTAAAGGACCCCAGACCCTTCTAATATCCCTCAGGGCCTTTCTAAAGTACCCCAGACACTTCTAGAACCTCTCAGGGCCTTTCTATATGACCCCAGACCCTTGTAATGCCCCTCAGGGCTTTTCTAAAGGCCCCCATACCCTTCTAATGCCCCTCAGGACATTTCTAAAGGCCCCCAGACCCTTCTAGAGCCCCTCAGGACATTTCTAAAGGCACCCAGACCCTTCTAATGCCACTCAGGGCCTTTCTAAAGGCCGCGAGACCCTTATAATCACCCTGAGGGCGTTTAAAAAGGCCCCCAGACCCTTCTGGACCCCCTCAGGACGCTTCTAATAGCCCCCAGACCCTTCTAATGCCTTTCAGGGCCTTTCTAAAGGCCTCCACACCCTTCTAATGACCCTCAAGACCCATGTAAAGGCCCCCAGACCCTTCTAGATTGCCTCAGGACCCATCTAAAAGCCCCCAGACCCTTCTAATGCCTTTCAGGACCCTTATGAAGGCCACGAGACCCTTCTAATGCCCCTCAGGACCTTTCTAAAGGCCCTCAGACCCTTCTAATGCCCCTCAGGGCATTTATAAAGGTTCCCAGACCCTTCTAGAGCCTGTCAGGACCCTTATAAAGGCCCCCAGACCATTCTAGTGCACCTCAGAACACTTCTAAAGGCCCGCAGACCATTCTAATGCCCGTCAGGACCTTTCTAAAGGTCCCCAGACCCTTCTACTGCCCCTCAGGAGCATTCTAAAGGCCCCCAGACCCTTCTAATGCCCCACAGGGCCTTTCTAAAGGTCCCCAGACCATTCTAGAGCCCCTGAAGACCCTTCTAAAGGCCCCCAGACCCTTATAGAGCCCCTCAGGACCCTTCTAAATTCCCCCAGACCCTGTTAATTCCCCTCAGGGCTTTTATAAGGGCACCCAGACCCTTCTAATGCCCCTCAGGACATTTCTAAAGGCCCCCAGAACATTCTAGAGCCCCTGAGTACATTTCTAAAGGCACCCAGACCCTTCTAGATTGCCTCAGGACCCATCTAAAAGCCCCCAGACCATTCTAATGCCTTTCAGGACCCTTATGAAGGCCACAAGACCCTTCTAATGCGCCTCAGGACCATTGTAAAGGCCCCCAGGCCCTTCTAATGCCCCTCAGGGGCTTTCTAAAGTACCCCAGACACTTCTAGAACTTCTCAGGGCCTTTCTATATGACCCCAGACCCTTGTAATGCCCAACAGGGCTTTTCTAAAGGCCCCCATACCCTTCTAATGCCCCTCAGGACATTTCTAAAGGCCCCCAGACCCTTCTAGAGCCCCTCAGGACATTTCTAAAGGCCCCCAGACCCTTCTGTACCCCCTCAGGATACTTCTAATCGCCCCCAGACCCTTCTAGAGCACCTCAGGGCCTTTCTAAAGGCCTCCACACCCTTCTAATGACCCTCAAGACCCATGTAAAGGCCCCCAGACCCTTCTAGATTGCCTCAGGACCCATCTAAAAGCCCCCAGACCCGTCTAATGCCTTTCAGGGCCTTTCTAAAGGCCTCCACACCCTTCTAATGACCCTCAAGACCCATGTAAAGGCCTCTAGACCCTTCTAGATTGCCTCAGGACCCATCTAAAAGCCCCCAGACCCTTCTAATGCCTTTCAGGACCCTTATGAAGGCCACAAGACCCTTCTAATGCCCCTCAGGACATTTCTAAAGGCCCTCAGACCCTTCTAATGCCCCTCAGGGAATTTATAAAGGTTCCCAGACCCTTCTAGAGCCCGTCAGGACCCTTATAAAGGCCCCCAGACCATTATAGAGCCACTCAGGACACTTCTAAAGGCCTGCAGACCATTCTAATGCCCGTCAGGTCCTTTCAAAAGGTCCCCAGACCCTTCTACTGCCCCTCAGGAGCATTCTAAAGAACCCCAGACCCTTCAAATGCCTCACAGGGCCTTTCTAAAGGTCCCTAGACCCTTCTAGAGCCCCTGAAGACCCTTCTAAATGCCCCCAGATCCTTCTACTGCCTCTCAGGAGCATTCTAAAGGCCCCCAGACCCTTCTAGAGCCCCTCAGGGCTTTTCTAAAGGCACCCAGACCATTCTAATGCCACTCAGGGCCATTCTAAAGGCCGCGAGACCCTTATAATCCCCCTGAGGGCCTTTAAAACGGCCCCCAGACCATTCTGGACCCCCTCAGGACGCTTCTAATAGCCCCCAGACCCTTCTAGAGCCCCTCAGGGCCTTTCTAAAGGCCTCCACACCCTTCTAATGACCCTCAAGACCCATGAAAAGGCCTCTAGACCCTTCTAGATTGCCTCAGGACCCATCTAAAAGCCCCCAGACCCTTCTAATGCCTTTCAGGACCCTTATGAAGGCCACAAGACCATTCTAATGCCCCTCAGGACATTTCTAAAGGCCCTCAGACCCTTCTAATGCCCCTCAGGGCCCTTCTAAAGGCCCCCAGACCCTTCTAATGCCCCTCAGGGCCTTTCTAAATACCCCAGACACTTCTAGAACCTCTCAGGGCCTTTCTATATGACCCCAGACCCTTGTAATGCCCCTCAGGGCTTTTCTAAAGGCCACCATACCCTTCTAATGACCCTCAGGACATTTCTAAAGGCCCCCAGACCCTTCTAGAGCCTCTCAGGACATTTCTAAAGGCACCCAGACTCTTCTAATGCCACTCAGGGCCTTTCTAAAGGCCGCGAGACCCTTATAATCCCCCTGAGGGCCTTTAAAAAGGCCCCCAGACCCTTCTGGACCCCCTCAGGACGCTTCTAATAGCCCCCAGACCCTTCTAATGCCTTTCAGGGCCTTTCTAAAGGCCTCCACACCCTTCTAATTACCGTCAAGACCCATGTAAAGGCCCCCAGACCCTTCTAGATTGCCTCTGGACGATTCTAAAAGCCCCCAGACCCTTCTTGAGCCCCTCAGGGCCTTTCTAAAGGCCTCCACACCCTTCTAATGACCCTCAAGACCCATGTAAAGGCCCCCAGACCCTTCTAGATTGCCTCAGGACCCATCTAAAAGCCCCCAGACCCTTCTAATGTCTTTCAGGACCCTTATGAAGGCCACAAGACCCTTCTAATGCCCCTCAGGACCTTTCTAAAGGCCCTCAGACCCATCTAGTGCCCCTCAGGGCTTTTATAAAGGTTTCCAGACCCTTCTAGAGCCTGTCAGGACCCTTATAAAGGCCCCCAGACCATTCTAGAGCCCCTCAGGACACTTCTAAAGGCCCGCAGACCATTCTAATGCCCGTCAGGGCCTTTCTAAAGGTCCCAAGACCGTTCTACTGCCCCTCAGGAGCATTCTAAAGGCCCCCAGACCCTTCTAATGCCCCTCAGGACATTTCTAAAGGCCCCCAGACCCTTCTAGAGCCCCTCAGGACATTTCTAAAGGCACCCAGACCCTTCTAATGCCACTCAAGGACTTTCTAAAGGCCGCGAGACCCTTATAATCCCCCTGAGGGCCTTTAAAAAGGCCCCCAGACCCTTCTGGACCCCCTTCAGGACGCTTCTAATAGCCCCCAGACCATTCTAGAGCCCCTCAGGGCCTTTCTAAAGGCCTCCACACCCTTCTAATGACCCTCAAGACCCATGTAAAGGCCTCTAGACCCTTCTGAAATTGCCTCAGGACCCATCTAAAAGACCCCAGACCCTTCTAATGCCTTTCAGGACCATTATGAAGGCAACAAGACCCTTCTAATGCCCCTCAGGACCTTTCTAAAGGCCCTCAGATCCTTCTAATGCCCCTCAGGGCCCTTCTAAAGGACCCCAGACCCTTCTAATGCCCCTCAGGGCCTTTCTAAAGTACCCCAGACACTTCTAGAACCTCTCAGGGCCTTTCTATATGACCCCAGACCCTTCTAATGCCACTCAGGGCTTATCTAAAGTCCCCCATACGCTTCTAATGCCCCTCAGGACATTTCTAAAGGCCCCCAGACCCTTCTAGAGCCCCTCAGGACATTTCTAAAGGCACCCAGACCCTTCTAATGCCACTCAGGGCCTTTCTAAAGGCCGCGAGACCCTTATAATCACCCTGAGGGCATTTAAAAAGGCCCCCAGACCGATCTGGACCCCCTCAGGATGCTTCTAATAGCCCCCAGACCCTTCTAATGCCTTTCAGGGCCTTTCTAAAGGCCTCCACACACTTCTAATGACCCTCAAGACCCATGTAAAGGCCCCCAGACCCTTCTAGATTGCCTCAGGACCCATCTAAAAGCCCCCAGACCCTTCTAATGCCTTTCAGGACCCTTATGAAGGCCACAAGACCCTTCTAATGCCCCTCAGGACCTTTCTAAAGGCCCTCAGACCCTTCTAATGCCCCTCAGGGCATTTATAAAGGTTCCCAGACCCTTCCAGAGCCTGTCAGGACCCTTATAAAGGCCCCCAGACCATTCTAGTGCACCTCAGAACACTTCTAAAGGCCCGCAGACCATTCTAATGCCCGTCAGGACCTTTCTAAAGGTCCCCAGACCCTTCTACTGCCCCTCAGGAGCATTCTAAAGGCCCCCAGACCCTTCTAATGCCCCACAGGGCCTTTCTAAAGGTCCCCAGACCCTTCTAGAGCCCCTGAAGACCCTTCTAAAGGCCCCCAGACCCTTATAGATCCCCTCAGGACCCTTCTAAAGTCCCCCAGACACTGTTAATTCCCCTCAGGGCTGTTATAAGGGAACCCAGACCCTTCTAATGCCCCTCAGGACATTTCTAAAGGCCCCCAGAACCTTCTAGAGCACCTGAGGACATTTCTAAAGGCACCCAGACCCTTGTAATGCCACTCAGGGCCTTTCTAAAGGCCGCGAGACCCTTATAATCCCCCTGAGGGCCTTTAAAAAGGCCCCCAGACCCTTCTGGACCCCCTCAGGATGCTTCTAATCGCCCCCAGACCCTTCTAGAGCCCCTCAGGGCCTTTCTAAAGGCCTCCACACCCTTCTAATGACACTCAAGACCCATGTAAAGGCCTCTAGACCCTTCTAGATTGCCTCAGGACCCATCTAAAAGCCCCCAGACCCTTCTAATGCCTTTCAGGACCATTATGAAGGACACAAGACCCTTCTAATGCCCCTCAGGACCTTTGTAAAGGCCCTCAGACCCTTCTAATGCCCCTCAGGGCCCTTCTAAAGGCCCCCAGACCCTTCTAATGCCCCTCAGGGCCTTTCTAAAGTACCCCAGACACTTCTAGAACCTCTCAGGGCCTTTCTATATGACCCCAGACCCTTCTAATGCCCAACAGGGCTTTTCTAAAGGCCCCCATACCCTTCTAATGCCCCTCAGGACATTTCTAAAGGCCCCCAGACCCTTCTAGAGCCCCTCAGGACATTTCTAAAGGCACCCAGACCCTTATAATGCCACTCAGGGCCTTTCTAAAGGCCGCGAGACCCTTATAATCCCCCTGAGGGCCTTTAAAAAGGCCCCCAGACCCTTCTGGACCCCCTCAGGACGCTTCTAATAGCCCCCAGACCCTTCTAATGCCTTTCAGGGCCTTTCTAAAGGCCTCCACACCCTTCTAATTACCGTCAATACCCATGTAAAGGCCCCCAGACCCTTCTAGATTGCCTCTGGACGATTCTAAAAGCCCCCAGATTCTTCTAGAGCCCCACAGGGCCATTCTAAAGGCCTCCACACCCTTCTAATGACCCTCAAGACCCATGTAAAGGCCCCCAGACCCTTCTAGATTGCCTCAGGACCCATCTAAAAGCCCCCAGACCCTTCTAATGCCTTTCAGGACCCTTATGAAGGCCACAAGACCCTTCTAATGCCCCTCAGGACCTTTCTAAAGGCCCTCAGACCCATCTAGTGCCCCTCAGGGCATTCATAAAGGTTTCCAGACCCTTCTAGAGCCTGTCAGGACCCTTATAAAGGCCCCCGGACCATTCTAGAGCACCTCAGGACACTTCTAAAGGCCCACAGACCATTCTAATTCCCGTCAGGGCCTTTCTAAAGGTCCCAAGACCGTTCTACTGCCCCTCAGGAGCATTCTAAATGCCCCCAGACCCTTCTAATGCCCCTCAGGACATTTCTCAAGGCCCCCAGACCCTTCTAGAGCCCCTCAGGACATTTCTAAAGGCACCCAGAGCCTTCTAATGCCACTCAAGGACTTTCTAGAGGCCGCAAGACCCTTATAATCCCCCTGAGGGCATTTAAAAAGGCCCCCAGACCCTTCTGGACCCCCTCAGGACGCTTCTAATAGCCCCCAGACCATTCTAGAGCCCCTCAGGTCCTTTCTAAAGGCCTCAACACCCTTCTAATGACCCTCAAGACCCATGTAAAGGCCTCTAGACCCTTCTGAAATTGCCTCAGGACCCATCTAAAAGACCCCAGACCCTTCTAATGCCTTTCAGGACCATTATGAAGGCAACAAGACCCTTCTAATGCCCCTCAGGACCTTTCTAAAGGCCCTCAGATCCTTCTAATGCCCCTCAGGGCCCTTCTAAAGGACCCCAGACCCTTCTAATGCCCCTCAGGGCCTTTCTAAAGTACCCCAGACACTTCTAGAACCTCTCAGGGTCTTTCTATATGACCCCAGACCCTTGTAATGCCCCTCAGGGCTTTTCTAAAGGCCGCCATACCCTTCTAATGCCCCTCAGGACATTTCTAAATGCCCCCAGACCCTTCTAGAGCCCCTCAGGACATTTCTAAAGGCACCCAGACCCTTCTAATGCCACTCAGGGCCTTTCTAAAGGCCGCGAGACCCTTATAATCACCCTGAGGGCGTTTAAAAAGGCCCCCAGACCCTTCTGGACCCCCTCAGGACGCTTCTAATAGCCCCCAGACCCTTCTAATGCCTTTCAGGGCCTTTCTAAAGGCCTCCACACCCTTCTAATGACCCTCAAGACCCATGTAAAGGCCCCCAGACCCTTCTAGATTGCCTCAGGACCCATCTAAAAGCCCCCAGACCCTTCTAATGCCTTTCAGGACCCTTATGAAGGCCACGAGACCCTTCTAATGCCCCTCAGGACCTTTCTAAAGGCCCTCAGACCCTTCTAATGCCCCTCAGGGCATTTATAAAGGTTCCCAGACCCTTCTAGAGCCTGTCAGGACCCTTATAAAGGCCCCCAGACCATTCTAGTGCACCTCAGAACACTTCTAAAGGCCCGCAGACCATTCTAATGCCCGTCAGGACCTTTCTAAAGGTCCCCAGACCCTTCTACTGCCCCTCAGGAGCATTCTAAAGGCCCCCAGACCCTTCTAATGCCCCACAGGGCCTTTCTAAAGGTCCCCAGACCATTCTAGAGCCCCTGAAGACCCTTCTAAAGGCCCCCAGACCCATATAGAGCCCCTCAGGACCCTTCTAAATTCCCCCAGACCCTGTTAATTCCCCTCAGGGCTTTTATAAGGGCACCCAGACCCTTCTAATGCCCCTCAGGACATTTCTAAAGGCCCCCAGAACATTCTAGAGCCCCTGAGTACATTTCTAAAGGCACCCAGACCCTTCTAGATTGCCTCAGGACCCATCTAAAAGCCCCCAGACCCTTCTAATGCCTTTCAGGGCCTTTCTAAAGGCCTCCACACCCTTCTAATGACCCTCAAGACCCATGTAAAGGCCTCTAGACCCTTCTAGATTGCCTCAGGACCCATCTAAAAGCCCCCAGACCATTCTAATGCCTTTCAGGACCCTTATGAAGGCCACAAGACCCTTCTAATGCGCCTCAGGACCATTGTAAAGGCCCCCAGGCCCTTCTAATGCCCCTCAGGGGCTTTCTAAAGTACCCCAGACACTTCTAGAACTTCTCAGGGCCTTTCTATATGACCCCAGACCCTTGTAATGCCCAACAGGGCTTTTCTAAAGGCCCCCATACCCTTCTAATGCCCCTCAGGACATTTCTAAAGGCCCCCAGACCCTTCTAGAGCCCCTCAGGACATTTCTAAAGGCCCCCAGACCCTTCTGTACCCCCTCAGGATGCTTCTAATCGCCCCCAGACCCTTCTAGAGCACCTCAGGGCCTTTCTAAAGGCCTCCACACCCTTCTAATGACCCTCAAGACCCATGTAAAGGCCCCCAGACCCTTCTAGATTGCCTCAGGACCCATCTAAAAGCCCCCAGACCCGTCTAATGCCTTTCAGGGCCTTTCTAAAGGCCTCCACACCCTTCTAATGACCCTCAAGACCCATGTAAAGGCCTCTAGACCCTTCTAGATTGCCTCAGGACCCATCTAAAAGCCCCCAGACCCTTCTAATGCCTTTCAGGACCCTTATGAAGGCCACAAGACCCTTCTAATGCCCCTCAGGACATTTCTAAAGGCCCTCAGACCCTTCTAATGCCCCTCAGGGAATTTATAAAGGTTCCCAGACCCTTCTAGAGCCCGTCAGGACCCTTATAAAGGCCCCCAGACCATTATAGAGCCACTCAGGAC
Source organism: Coccyzus lansbergi (assembly GCA_033558105.1). NCBI lineage: Eukaryota > Metazoa > Chordata > Aves > Cuculiformes > Coccyzidae > Coccyzus > Coccyzus lansbergi. Next base: position 455,897 of record JAUMJK010000558.1, read on the forward strand.
ACTTCTAAAGGCCTGCAGACCATTCTAATGCCCGTCAGGTCCTTTCTAAAGGTCCCCAGACCCTTCTACTGCCCCTCAGGAGCATTCTAAAGAACCCCAGACCCTTCAAATGCCTCACAGGGCCTTTCTAAAGGTCCCTAGACCCTTCTAGAGCCCCTGAAGACCCTTCTAAATGCCCCCAGATCCTTCTACTGCCTCTCAGGAGCATTCTAAAGGCCCCCAGACCCTTCTAGAGCCCCTCAGGGCTTTTCTAAAGGCACCCAGACCATTCTAATGCCACTCAGGGCCATTCTAAAGGCCGCGAGACCCTTATAATCCCCCTGAGGGCCTTTAAAACGGCCCCCAGACCATTCTGGACCCCCTCAGGACGCTTCTAATAGCCCCCAGACCCTTCTAGAGCCCCTCAGGGCCTTTCTAAAGGCCTCCACACCCTTCTAATGACCCTCAAGACCCATGTAAAGGCCTCTAGACCCTTCTAGATTGCCTCAGGACCCATCTAAAAGCCCCCAGACCCTTCTAATGCCTTTCAGGACCCTTATGAAGGCCACAAGACCATTCTAATGCCCCTCAGGACATTTCTAAAGGCCCTCAGACCCTTCTAATGCCCCTCAGGGCCCTTCTAAAGGCCCCCAGACCCTTCTAATGCCCCTCAGGGCCTTTCTAAATACCCCAGACACTTCTAGAACCTCTCAGGGCCTTTCTATATGACCCCAGACCCTTGTAATGCCCCTCAGGGCTTTTCTAAAGGCCACCATACCCTTCTAATGACCCTCAGGACATTTCTAAAGGCCCCCAGACCCTTCTAGAGCCTCTCAGGACATTTCTAAAGGCACCCAGACCCTTCTAATGCCACTCAGGGCCTTTCTAAAGGCCGCGAGACCCTTATAATCCCCCTGAGGGCCTTTAAAAAGGCCCCCAGACCCTTCTGGACCCCCTCAGGACGCTTCTAATAGCCCCCAGACCCTTCTAATGCCTTTCAGGGCCTTTCTAAAGGCCTCCACACCCTTCTAATTACCGTCAAGACCCATGTAAAGGCCCCCAGACCCTTCTAGATTGCCTCTGGACGATTCTAAAAGCCCCCAGACCCTTCTTGAGCCCCTCAGGGCCTTTCTAAAGGCCTCCACACCCTTCTAATGACCCTCAAGACCCATGTAAAGGCCCCCAGACGCTTCTAGATTGCCTCAGGACCCATCTAAAAGCCCCCAGACCCTTCTAATGTCTTTCAGGACCCTTATGAAGGCCACAAGACCCTTCTAATGCCCCTCAGGACCTTTCTAAAGGCCCTCAGACCCATCTAGTGCCCCTCAGGGCTTTTATAAAGGTTTCCAGACCCTTCTAGAGCCTGTCAGGACCCTTATAAAGGCCCCCAGACCATTCTAGAGCCCCTCAGGACACTTCTAAAGGCCCGCAGACCATTCTAATGCCCGTCAGGGCCTTTCTAAAGGTCCCAAGACCGTTCTACTGCCCCTCAGGAGCATTCTAAAGGCCCCCAGACCCTTCTAATGCCCCTCAGGACATTTCTAAAGGCCCCCAGACCCTTCTAGAGCCCCTCAGGACATTTCTAAAGGCACCCAGACCCTTCTAATGCCACTCAAGGACTTTCTAAAGGCCGCGAGACCCTTATAATCCCCCTGAGGGCCTTTAAAAAGGCCCCCAGACCCTTCTGGACCCCCTCAGGACGCTTCTAATAGCCCCCAGACCATTCTAGAGCCCCTCAGGTCCTTTCTAAAGGCCTCCACACCCTTCTAATGACCCTCAAGACCCATGTAAAGGCCTCTAGACCCTTCTGAAATTGCCTCAGGACCCATCTAAAAGACCCCAGACCCTTCTAATGCCTTTCAGGACCATTATGAAGGCAACAAGACCCTTCTAATGCCCCTCAGGACCTTTCTAAAGGCCCTCAGATCCTTCTAATGCCCCTCAGGGCCCTTCTAAAGGACCCCAGACCCTTCTAATGCCCCTCAGGGCCTTTCTAAAGTACCCCAGACACTTCTAGAACCTCTCAGGGCCTTTCTATATGACCCCAGACCCTTGTAATGCCCCTCAGGGCTTTTCTAAAGGCCGCCATACCCTTCTAATGCCCCTCAGGACATTTCTAAAGGCCCCCAGACCCTTCTAGAGCCCCTCAGGACATTTCTAAAGGCACCCAGACCCTTCTAATGCCACTCAGGGCCTTTCTAAAGGCCGCGAGACCCTTATAATCACCCTGATGGCGTTTAAAAAGGCCCCCAGACCCTTCTGGACCCCCTCAGGACGCTTCTAATAGCCCCCAGACCCTTCTAATGCCTTTCAGGGCCTTTCTAAAGGCCTCCACACCCTTCTAATGACCCTCAAGACCCATGTAAAGGCCCCCAGACCCTTCTAGATTGCCTCAGGACCCATCTAAAAGCCCCCAGACCCTTCTAATGCCTTTCAGGACCCTTATGAAGGCCACGAGACCCTTCTAATGCCCCTCAGGACCTTTCTAAAGGCCCTCAGACCCTTCTAATGCCCCTCAGGGCATTTATAAAGGTTCCCAGACCCTTCTAGAGCCTGTCAGGACCCTTATAAAGGCCCCCAGACCATTCTAGTGCACCTCAGAACACTTCTAAAGGCCCGCAGACCATTCTAATGCCCGTCAGGACCTTTCTAAAGGTCCCCAGACCCTTCTACTGCCCCTCAGGAGCATTCTAAAGGCCCCCAGACCCTTCTAATGCCCCACAGGGCCTTTCTAAAGGTCCCCAGACCATTCTAGAGCCCCTGAAGACCCTTCTAAAGGCCCCCAGACCCTTATAGAGCCCCTCAGGACCCTTCTAAATTCCCCCAGACCCTGTTAATTCCCCTCAGGGCTTTTATAAGGGCACCCAGACCCTTCTAATGCCCCTCAGGACATTTCTAAAGGCCCCCAGAACATTCTAGAGCCCCTGAGTACATTTCTAAAGGCACCCAGACCCTTCTAGATTGCCTCAGGACCCATCTAAAAGCCCCCAGACCCTTCTAATGCCTTTCAGGGCCTTTCTAAAGGCCTCCACACCCTTCTAATGACCCTCAAGACCCATGTAAAGGCCTCTAGACCCTTCTAGATTGCCTCAGGACCCATCTAAAAGCCCCCAGACCCTTCTAATGCCTTTCAGGACCCTTATGAAGGCCACGAGACCCTTTTAATGCCCCTCAGGACTTTTCTAAAGGCCCTCAGACCCTTCTAATGCCCCTCAGGGCATTTATAAAGGTTCCCAGACCCTTCTAGAGCCTGTCAGGACCCTTATAAAGGCCCCCAGACCATTCTAGTGCACCTCAGAACACTTCTAAAGGCCCGCAGACCATTCTAATGCCCGTCAGGACCTTTCTAAAGGTCCCCAGACCCTTCTACTGCCCCTCAGGAGCATTCTAAAGGCCCCCAGACCCTTCTAATGCCCCACAGGGCCTTTCTAAAGGTCCCCAGACCATTCTAGAGCCCCTGAAGACCCTTCTAAAGGCCCCCAGACCCTTATAGAGCCCCTCAGGACCCTTCTAAATTCCCCCAGACCCTGTTAATTCCCCTCAGGGCTTTTATAAGGGCACCCAGACCCTTCTAATGCCCCTCAGGACATTTCTAAAGGCCCCCAGAACATTCTAGAGCCCCTGAGTACATTTCTAAAGGCACCCAGACCCTTCTAGATTGCCTCAGGACCCATCTAAAAGCCCCCAGACCCTTCTAATGCCTTTCAGGGCCTTTCTAAAGGCCTCCACACCCTTCTAATGACCCTCAAGACCCATGTAAAGGCCTCTAGACCCTTCTAGATTGCCTCAGGACCCATCTAAAAGCCCCCAGACCATTCTAATGCCTTTCAGGACCCTTATGAAGGCCACAAGACCCTTCTAATGCGCCTCAGGACCATTGTAAAGGCCCCCAGGCCCTTCTAATGCCCCTCAGGGGCTTTCTAAAGTACCCCAGACACTTCTAGAACTTCTCAGGGCCTTTCTATATGACCCCAGACCCTTGTAATGCCCAACAGGGCTTTTCTAAAGGCCCCCATACCCTTCTAATGCCCCTCAGGACATTTCTAAAGGCCCCCAGACCCTTCTAGAGCCCCTCAGGACATTTCTAAAGGCCCCCAGACCCTTCTGTACCCCCTCAGGATGCTTCTAATCGCCCCCAGACCCTTCTAGAGCACCTCAGGGCCTTTCTAAAGGCCTCCACACCCTTCTAATGACCCTCAAGACCCATGTAAAGGCCCCCAGACCCTTCTAGATTGCCTCAGGACCCATCTAAAAGCCCCCAGACCCGTCTAATGCCTTTCAGGGCCTTTCTAAAGGCCTCCACACCCTTCTAATGACCCTCAAGACCCATGTAAAGGCCTCTAGACCCTTCTAGATTGCCTCAGGACCCATCTAAAAGCCCCCAGACCCTTCTAATGCCTTTCAGGACCCTTATGAAGGCCACAAGACCCTTCTAATGCCCCTCAGGACATTTCTAAAGGCCCTCAGACCCTTCTAATGCCCCTCAGGGAATTTATAAAGGTTCCCAGACCCTTCTAGAGCCCGTCAGGACCCTTATAAAGGCCCCCAGACCATTATAGAGCCACTCAGGACACTTCTAAAGGCCTGCAGACCATTCTAATGCCCGTCAGGTCCTTTCTAAAGGTCCCCAGACCCTTCTACTGCCCCTCAGGAGCATTCTAAAGAACCCCAGACCCTTCAAATGCCTCACAGGGCCTTTCTAAAGGTCCCTAGACCCTTCTAGAGCCCCTGAAGACCCTTCTAAATGCCCCCAGATCCTTCTACTGCCTCTCAGGAGCATTCTAAAGGCCCCCAGACCCTTCTAGAGCCCCTCAGGGCTTTTCTAAAGGCACCCAGACCATTCTAATGCCACTCAGGGCCATTCTAAAGGCCGCGAGACCCTTATAATCCCCCTGAGGGCCTTTAAAACGGCCCCCAGACCATTCTGGACCCCCTCAGGACGCTTCTAATAGCCCCCAGACCCTTCTAGAGCCCCTCAGGGCCTTTCTAAAGGCCTCCACACCCTTCTAATGACCCTCAAGACCCATGTAAAGGCCTCTAGACCCTTCTAGATTGCCTCAGGACCCATCTAAAAGCCCCCAGACCCTTCTAATGCCTTTCAGGACCCTTATGAAGGCCACAAGACCATTCTAATGCCCCTCAGGACATTTCTAAAGGCCCTCAGACCCTTCTAATGCCCCTCAGGGCCCTTCTAAAGGCCCCCAGACCCTTCTAATGCCCCTCAGGGCCTTTCTAAATACCCCAGACACTTCTAGAACCTCTCAGGGCCTTTCTATATGACCCCAGACCCTTGTAATGCCCCTCAGGGCTTTTCTAAAGGCCACCATACCCTTCTAATGACCCTCAGGACATTTCTAAAGGCCCCCAGACCCTTCTAGAGCCTCTCAGGACATTTCTAAAGGCACCCAGACCCTTCTAATGCCACTCAGGGCCTTTCTAAAGGCCGCGAGACCCTTATAATCCCCCTGAGGGCCTTTAAAAAGGCCCCCAGACCCTTCTGGACCCCCTCAGGACGCTTCTAATAGCCCCCAGACCCTTCTAATGCCTTTCAGGGCCTTTCTAAAGGCCTCCACACCCTTCTAATTACCGTCAAGACCCATGTAAAGGCCCCCAGACCCTTCTAGATTGCCTCTGGACGATTCTAAAAGCCCCCAGACCCTTCTTGAGCCCCTCAGGGCCTTTCTAAAGGCCTCCACACCCTTCTAATGACCCTCAAGACCCATGTAAAGGCCCCCAGACGCTTCTAGATTGCCTCAGGACCCATCTAAAAGCCCCCAGACCCTTCTAATGTCTTTCAGGACCCTTATGAAGGCCACAAGACCCTTCTAATGCCCCTCAGGACCTTTCTAAAGGCCCTCAGACCCATCTAGTGCCCCTCAGGGCTTTTATAAAGGTTTCCAGACCCTTCTAGAGCCTGTCAGGACCCTTATAAAGGCCCCCAGACCATTCTAGAGCCCCTCAGGACACTTCTAAAGGCCCGCAGACCATTCTAATGCCCGTCAGGGCCTTTCTAAAGGTCCCAAGACCGTTCTACTGCCCCTCAGGAGCATTCTAAAGGCCCCCAGACCCTTCTAATGCCCCTCAGGACATTTCTAAAGGCCCCCAGACCCTTCTAGAGCCCCTCAGGACATTTCTAAAGGCACCCAGACCCTTCTAATGCCACTCAAGGACTTTCTAAAGGCCGCGAGACCCTTATAATCCCCCTGAGGGCCTTTAAAAAGGCCCCCAGACCCTTCTGGACCCCCTCAGGACGCTTCTAATAGCCCCCAGACCATTCTAGAGCCCCTCAGGTCCTTTCTAAAGGCCTCCACACCCTTCTAATGACCCTCAAGACCCATGTAAAGGCCTCTAGACCCTTCTGAAATTGCCTCAGGACCCATCTAAAAGACCCCAGACCCTTCTAATGCCTTTCAGGACCATTATGAAGGCAACAAGACCCTTCTAATGCCCCTCAGGACCTTTCTAAAGGCCCTCAGATCCTTCTAATGCCCCTCAGGGCCCTTCTAAAGGACCCCAGACCCTTCTAATGCCCCTCAGGGCCTTTCTAAAGTACCCCAGACACTTCTAGAACCTCTCAGGGCCTTTCTATATGACCCCAGACCCTTGTAATGCCCCTCAGGGCTTTTCTAAAGGCCGCCATACCCTTCTAATGCCCCTCAGGACATTTCTAAAGGCCCCCAGACCCTTCTAGAGCCCCTCAGGACATTTCTAAAGGCACCCAGACCCTTCTAATGCCACTCAGGGCCTTTCTAAAGGCCGCGAGACCCTTATAATCACCCTGAGGGCGTTTAAAAAGGCCCCCAGACCCTTCTGGACCCCCTCAGGACGCTTCTAATAGCCCCCAGACCCTTCTAATGCCTTTCAGGGCCTTTCTAAAGGCCTCCACACCCTTCTAATGACCCTCAAGACCCATGTAAAGGCCCCCAGACCCTTCTAGATTGCCTCAGGACCCATCTAAAAGCCCCCAGACCCTTCTAATGCCTTTCAGGACCCTTATGAAGGCCACGAGACCCTTCTAATGCCCCTCAGGACCTTTCTAAAGGCCCTCAGACCCTTCTAATGCCCCTCAGGGCATTTATAAAGGTTCCCAGACCCTTCTAGAGCCTGTCAGGACCCTTATAAAGGCCCCCAGACCATTCTAGTGCACCTCAGAACACTTCTAAAGGCCCGCAGACCATTCTAATGCCCGTCAGGACCTTTCTAAAGGTCCCCAGACCCTTCTACTGCCCCTCAGGAGCATTCTAAAGGCCCCCAGACCCTTCTAATGCCCCACAGGGCCTTTCTAAAGGTCCCCAGACCATTCTAGAGCCCCTGAAGACCCTTCTAAAGGCCCCCAGACCCTTATAGAGCCCCTCAGGACCCTTCTAAATTCCCCCAGACCCTGTTAATTCCCCTCAGGGCTTTTATAAGGGCACCCAGACCCTTCTAATGCCCCTCAGGACATTTCTAAAGGCCCCCAGAACATTCTAGAGCCCCTGAGTACATTTCTAAAGGCACCCAGACCCTTCTAGATTGCCTCAGGACCCATCTAAAAGCCCCCAGACCCTTCTAATGCCTTTCAGGGCCTTTCTAAAGGCCTCCACACCCTTCTAATGACCCTCAAGACCCATGTAAAGGCCTCTAGACCATTCTAGATTGCCTCAGGACCCATCTAAAAGCCCCCAGACCATTCTAATGCCTTTCAGGACCCTTATGAAGGCCACAAGACCCTTCTAATGCGCCTCAGGACCATTGTAAAGGCCCCCAGGCCCTTCTAATGCCCCTCAGGGGCTTTCTAAAGTACCCCAGACACTTCTAGAACTTCTCAGGGCCTTTCTATATGACCCCAGACCCTTGTAATGCCCAACAGGGCTTTTCTAAAGGCCCCCATACCCTTCTAATGCCCCTCAGGACATTTCTAAAGGCCCCCAGACCCTTCTAGAGCCCCTCAGGACATTTCTAAAGGCCCCCAGACCCTTCTGTACCCCCTCAGGATGCTTCTAATCGCCCCCAGACCCTTCTAGAGCACCTCAGGGCCTTTCTAAAGGCCTCCACACCCTTCTAATGACCCTCAAGACCCATGTAAAGGCCCCCAGACCCTTCTAGATTGCCTCAGGACCCATCTAAAAGCCCCCAGACCCGTCTAATGCCTTTCAGGGCCTTTCTAAAGGCCTCCACACCCTTCTAATGACCCTCAAGACCCATGTAAAGGCCTCTAGACCCTTCTAGATTGCCTCAGGATCCATCTAAAAGCCCCCAGACCCTTCTAATGCATTTCAGGACCCTTATGAAGGCCACAAGACCCTTCTAATGCCCCCCAGGACCTTTCCAAAGGCCCTCAGACCCTTCTAATGACCCTCAGGGCATTTATAAAGGTTCCCAGACCCTTCTAGAGCCTGTCAGGACCCTTATAAAGGCCCCCAGACCATTCTAGTGCACCTCAGAACACTTCTAAAGGCCCGCAGACCATTCTAATGCCCGTCAGGACCTTTATAAAGGTCCCCAGACCCTTCTACTGCCCCTCAGGAGCATTCTAAAGGCCCCCAGACCCTTCTAATGCCCCACAGGGCCTTTCTAAAGGTCCCCAGACCCTTCTAGAGCCCCTGAAGACCCTTCTAAAGGCCCCCAGACCCTTATAGATCCCCTCAGGACCCTTCTAAAGTCCCCCAGACACTGTTAATTCCCCTCAGGGCTGTTATAAGGGAACCCAGACCCTTCTAATGCCTTTCAGGACCATTATGAAGGACACAAGACCCTTCTAATGCCCCTCAGGACCTTTGTAAAGGCCCTCAGACCCTTCTAATGCCCCTCAGGGCCCTTCTAAAGGCCCCCAGACCCTTCTAATGCCCCTCAGGGCCTTTCTAAAGTACCCCAGACACTTCTAGAACCTCTCAGGGCCTTTCTATATGACCCCAGACCCTTCTAATGCCCAACAGGGCTTTTCTAAAGGCCCCCATACCCTTCTAATGCCCCTCAGGACATTTCTAAAGGCCCCCAGACCCTTCTAGAGCCCCTCAGGACATTTCTAAAGGCACCCAGACCCTTATAATGCCACTCAGGGCCTTTCTAAAGGCCGCGAGACCCTTATAATCCCCCTGAGGGCCTTTAAAAAGGCCCCCAGACCCTTCTGGACCCCCTCAGGACGCTTCTAATAGCCCCCAGACCCTTCTAATGCCTTTCAGGGCCTTTCTAAAGGCCTCCACACCCTTCTAATTACCGTCAATACCCATGTAAAGGCCCCCAGACCCTTCTAGATTGCCTCTGGACGATTCTAAAAGCCCCCAGATTCTTCTAGAGCCCCACAGGGCCATTCTAAAGGCCTCCACACCCTTCTAATGACCCTCAAGACCCATGGAAAGGCCCCCAGACCCTTCTAGATTGCCTCAGGACCCATCTAAAAGCCCCCAGACCATTCTAATGCCTTTCAGGACCCTTATGAAGGCCACAAGACCCTTCTAATGCCCCTCAGGACCTTTCTAAAGGCCCTCAGACCCATCTAGTGCCCCTCAGGGCATTCATAAAGGTTTCCAGACCCTTCTAGAGCCTGTCAGGACCCTTATAAAGGCCCCCGGACCATTCTAGAGCACCTCAGGACACTTCTAAAGGCCCACAGACCATTCTAATTCCCGTCAGGGCCTTTCTAAAGGTCCCAAGACCGTTCTACTGCCCCTCAGGAGCATTCTAAAGGCCCCCAGACCCTTCTAATGCCCCTCAGGACATTTCTAAAGGCCCCCAGACCCTTCTAGAGCCCCTCAGGACATTTCTAAAGGCACCCAGAGCCTTCTAATGCCACTCAAGGACTTTTTAGAGGCCGCAAGACCCTTATAATCCCCCTGAGGGCATTTAAAAAGGCCCCCAGACCCTTCTGGACCCCCTCAGGACGCTTCTAATAGCCCCCAGACCATTCTAGAGCCCCTCAGGTCCTTTCTAAAGGCCTCCACACCCTTCTAATGACCCTCAAGACCCATGTAAAGGCCTCTAGACCCTTCTGAAATTGCCTCAGGACCCATCTAAAAGACCCCAGACCCTTCTAATGCCTTTCAGGACCATTATGAAGGCAACAAGACCCTTCTAATGCCCCTCAGGACCTTTCTAAAGGCCCTCAGATCCTTCTAATGCCCCTCAGGGCCCTTCTAAAGGACCCCAGACCCTTCTAATGCCCCTCAGGGCCTTTCTAAAGTACCCCAGACACTTCTAGAACCTCTCAGGGCCTTTCTATATGACCCCAGACCCTTGTAATGCCCCTCAGGGCTTTTCTAAAGGCCGCCATACCCTTCTAATGCCCCTCAGGACATTTCTAAAGGCCCCCAGACCCTTCTAGAGCCCCTCAGGACATTTCTAAAGGCACCCAGACCCTTCTAATGCCACTCAGGGCCTTTCTAAAGGCCGCGAGACCCTTATAATCACCCTGAGGGCGTTTAAAAAGGCCCCCAGACCCTTCTGGACCCCCTCAGGACGCTTCTAATAGCCCCCAGACCCTTCTAATGCCTTTCAGGGCCTTTCTAAAGGCCTCCACACCCTTCTAATGACCCTCAAGACCCATGTAAAGGCCCCCAGACCCTTCTAGATTGCCTCAGGACCCATCTAAAAGCCCCCAGACCCTTCTAATGCCTTTCAGGACCCTTATGAAGGCCACGAGACCCTTCTAATGCCCCTCAGGACCTTTCTAAAGGCCCTCAGACCCTTCTAATGCCCCTCAGGGCATTTATAAAGGTTCCCAGACCCTTCTAGAGCCTGTCAGGACCCTTATAAAGGCCCCCAGACCATTCTAGTGCACCTCAGAACACTTCTAAAGGCCCGCAGACCATTCTAATGCCCGTCAGGACCTTTCTAAAGGTCCCCAGACCCTTCTACTGCCCCTCAGGAGCATTCTAAAGGCCCCCAGACCCTTCTAATGCCCCACAGGGCCTTTCTAAAGGTCCCCAGACCATTCTAGAGCCCCTGAAGACCCTTCTAAAGGCCCCCAGACCCTTATAGAGCCCCTCAGGACCCTTCTAAATTCCCCCAGACCCTGTTAATTCCCCTCAGGGCTTTTATAAGGGCACCCAGACCCTTCTAATGCCCCTCAGGACATTTCTAAAGGCCCCCAGAACATTCTAGAGCCCCTGAGTACATTTCTAAAGGCACCCAGACCCTTCTAGATTGCCTCAGGACCCATCTAAAAGCCCCCAGACCCTTCTAATGCCTTTCAGGGCCTTTCTAAAGGCCTCCACACCCTTCTAATGACCCTCAAGACCCATGTAAAGGCCTCTAGACCCTTCTAGATTGCCTCAGGACCCATCTAAAAGCCCCCAGACCATTCTAATGCCTTTCAGGACCCTTATGAAGGCCACAAGACCCTTCTAATGCGCCTCAGGACCATTGTAAAGGCCCCCAGGCCCTTCTAATGCCCCTCAGGGGCTTTCTAAAGTACCCCAGACACTTCTAGAACTTCTCAGGGCCTTTCTATATGACCCCAGACCCTTGTAATGCCCAACAGGGCTTTTCTAAAGGCCCCCATACCCTTCTAATGCCCCTCAGGACATTTCTAAAGGCCCCCAGACCCTTCTAGAGCCCCTCAGGACATTTCTAAAGGCCCCCAGACCCTTCTGTACCCCCTCAGGATGCTTCTAATCGCCCCCAGACCCTTCTAGAGCACCTCAGGGCCTTTCTAAAGGCCTCCACACCCTTCTAATGACCCTCAAGACCCATGTAAAGGCCCCCAGACCCTTCTAGATTGCCTCAGGACCCATCTAAAAGCCCCCAGACCCGTCTAATGCCTTTCAGGGCCTTTCTAAAGGCCTCCACACCCTTCTAATGACCCTCAAGACCCATGTAAAGGCCTCTAGACCCTTCTAGATTGCCTCAGGACCCATCTAAAAGCCCCCAGACCCTTCTAATGCCTTTCAGGACCCTTATGAAGGCCACAAGACCCTTCTAATGCCCCTCAGGACATTTCTAAAGGCCCTCAGACCCTTCTAATGCCCCTCAGGGAATTTATAAAGGTTCCCAGACCCTTCTAGAGCCCGTCAGGACCCTTATAAAGGCCCCCAGACCATTATAGAGCCACTCAGGACACTTCTAAAGGCCTGCAGACCATTCTAATGCCCGTCAGGTCCTTTCAAAAGGTCCCCAGACCCTTCTACTGCCCCTCAGGAGCATTCTAAAGAACCCCAGACCCTTCAAATGCCTCACAGGGCCTTTCTAAAGGTCCCTAGACCCTTCTAGAGCCCCTGAAGACCCTTCTAAATGCCCCCAGATCCTTCTACTGCCTCTCAGGAGCATTCTAAAGGCCCCCAGACCCTTCTAGAGCCCCTCAGGGCTTTTCTAAAGGCACCCAGACCATTCTAATGCCACTCAGGGCCATTCTAAAGGCCGCGAGACCCTTATAATCCCCCTGAGGGCCTTTAAAACGGCCCCCAGACCATTCTGGACCCCCTCAGGACGCTTCTAATAGCCCCCAGACCCTTCTAGAGCCCCTCAGGGCCTTTCTAAAGGCCTCCACACCCTTCTAATGACCCTCAAGACCCATGAAAAGGCCTCTAGACCCTTCTAGATTGCCTCAGGACCCATCTAAAAGCCCCCAGACCCTTCTAATGCCTTTCAGGACCCTTATGAAGGCCACAAGACCATTCTAATGCCCCTCAGGACATTTCTAAAGGCCCTCAGACCCTTCTAATGCCCCTCAGGGCCCTTCTAAAGGCCCCCAGACCCTTCTAATGCCCCTCAGGGCCTTTCTAAATACCCCAGACACTTCTAGAACCTCTCAGGGCCTTTCTATATGACCCCAGACCCTTGTAATGCCCCTCAGGGCTTTTCTAAAGGCCACCATACCCTTCTAATGACCCTCAGGACATTTCTAAAGGCCCCCAGACCCTTCTAGAGCCTCTCAGGACATTTCTAAAGGCACCCAGACTCTTCTAATGCCACTCAGGGCCTTTCTAAAGGCCGCGAGACCCTTATAATCCCCCTGAGGGCCTTTAAAAAGGCCCCCAGACCCTTCTGGACCCCCTCAGGACGCTTCTAATAGCCCCCAGACCCTTCTAATGCCTTTCAGGGCCTTTCTAAAGGCCTCCACACCCTTCTAATTACCGTCAAGACCCATGTAAAGGCCCCCAGACCCTTCTAGATTGCCTCTGGACGATTCTAAAAGCCCCCAGACCCTTCTTGAGCCCCTCAGGGCCTTTCTAAAGGCCTCCACACCCTTCTAATGACCCTCAAGACCCATGTAAAGGCCCCCAGACCCTTCTAGATTGCCTCAGGACCCATCTAAAAGCCCCCAGACCCTTCTAATGTCTTTCAGGACCCTTATGAAGGCCACAAGACCCTTCTAATGCCCCTCAGGACCTTTCTAAAGGCCCTCAGACCCATCTAGTGCCCCTCAGGGCTTTTATAAAGGTTTCCAGACCCTTCTAGAGCCTGTCAGGACCCTTATAAAGGCCCCCAGACCATTCTAGAGCCCCTCAGGACACTTCTAAAGGCCCGCAGACCATTCTAATGCCCGTCAGGGCCTTTCTAAAGGTCCCAAGACCGTTCTACTGCCCCTCAGGAGCATTCTAAAGGCCCCCAGACCCTTCTAATGCCCCTCAGGACATTTCTAAAGGCCCCCAGACCCTTCTAGAGCCCCTCAGGACATTTCTAAAGGCACCCAGACCCTTCTAATGCCACTCAAGGACTTTCTAAAGGCCGCGAGACCCTTATAATCCCCCTGAGGGCCTTTAAAAAGGCCCCCAGACCCTTCTGGACCCCCTTCAGGACGCTTCTAATAGCCCCCAGACCATTCTAGAGCCCCTCAGGGCCTTTCTAAAGGCCTCCACACCCTTCTAATGACCCTCAAGACCCATGTAAAGGCCTCTAGACCCTTCTGAAATTGCCTCAGGACCCATCTAAAAGACCCCAGACCCTTCTAATGCCTTTCAGGACCATTATGAAGGCAACAAGACCCTTCTAATGCCCCTCAGGACCTTTCTAAAGGCCCTCAGATCCTTCTAATGCCCCTCAGGGCCCTTCTAAAGGACCCCAGACCCTTCTAATGCCCCTCAGGGCCTTTCTAAAGTACCCCAGACACTTCTAGAACCTCTCAGGGCCTTTCTATATGACCCCAGACCCTTCTAATGCCACTCAGGGCTTATCTAAAGTCCCCCATACGCTTCTAATGCCCCTCAGGACATTTCTAAAGGCCCCCAGACCCTTCTAGAGCCCCTCAGGACATTTCTAAAGGCACCCAGACCCTTCTAATGCCACTCAGGGCCTTTCTAAAGGCCGCGAGACCCTTATAATCACCCTGAGGGCATTTAAAAAGGCCCCCAGACCGATCTGGACCCCCTCAGGATGCTTCTAATAGCCCCCAGACCCTTCTAATGCCTTTCAGGGCCTTTCTAAAGGCCTCCACACACTTCTAATGACCCTCAAGACCCATGTAAAGGCCCCCAGACCCTTCTAGATTGCCTCAGGACCCATCTAAAAGCCCCCAGACCCTTCTAATGCCTTTCAGGACCCTTATGAAGGCCACAAGACCCTTCTAATGCCCCTCAGGACCTTTCTAAAGGCCCTCAGACCCTTCTAATGCCCCTCAGGGCATTTATAAAGGTTCCCAGACCCTTCCAGAGCCTGTCAGGACCCTTATAAAGGCCCCCAGACCATTCTAGTGCACCTCAGAACACTTCTAAAGGCCCGCAGACCATTCTAATGCCCGTCAGGACCTTTATAAAGGTCCCCAGACCCTTCTACTGCCCCTCAGGAGCATTCTAAAGGCCCCCAGACCCTTCTAATGCCCCACAGGGCCTTTCTAAAGGTCCCCAGACCCTTCTAGAGCCCCTGAAGACCCTTCTAAAGGCCCCCAGACCCTTATAGATCCCCTCAGGACCCTTCTAAAGTCCCCCAGACACTGTTAATTCCCCTCAGGGCTGTTATAAGGGAACCCAGACCCTTCTAATGCCCCTCAGGACATTTCTAAAGGCCCCCAGAACCTCCTAGAGCACCTGAGGACATTTCTAAAGGCACCCAGACCCTTGTAATGCCACTCAGGGCCTTTCTAAAGGCCGCGAGACCCTTATAATCCCCCTGAGGGCCTTTAAAAAGGCCCCCAGACCCTTCTGGACCCCCTCAGGATGCTTCTAATCGCCCCCAGACCCTTCTAGAGCCCCTCAGGGCCTTTCTAAAGGCCTCCACACCCTTCTAATGACACTCAAGACCCATGTAAAGGCCTCTAGACCCTTCTAGATTGCCTCAGGACCCATCTAAAAGCCCCCAGACCCTTCTAATGCCTTTCAGGACCATTATGAAGGACACAAGACCCTTCTAATGCCCCTCAGGACCTTTGTAAAGGCCCTCAGACCCTTCTAATGCCCCTCAGGGCCCTTCTAAAGGCCCCCAGACCCTTCTAATGCCCCTCAGGGCCTTTCTAAAGTACCCCAGACACTTCTAGAACCTCTCAGGGCCTTTCTATATGACCCCAGACCCTTCTAATGCCCAACAGGGCTTTTCTAAAGGCCCCCATACCCTTCTAATGCCCCTCAGGACATTTCTAAAGGCCCCCAGACCCTTCTAGAGCCCCTCAGGACATTTCTAAAGGCACCCAGACCCTTATAATGCCACTCAGGGCCTTTCTAAAGGCCGCGAGACCCTTATAATCCCCCTGAGGGCCTTTAAAAAGGCCCCCAGACCCTTCTGGACCCCCTCAGGACGCTTCTAATAGCCCCCAGACCCTTCTAATGCCTTTCAGGGCCTTTCTAAAGGCCTCCACACCCTTCTAATTACCGTCAATACCCATGTAAAGGCCCCCAGACCCTTCTAGATTGCCTCTGGACGATTCTAAAAGCCCCCAGATTCTTCTAGAGCCCCACAGGGCCATTCTAAAGGCCTCCACACCCTTCTAATGACCCTCAAGACCCATGTAAAGGCCCCCAGACCCTTCTAGATTGCCTCAGGACCCATCTAAAAGCCCCCAGACCCTTCTAATGCCTTTCAGGACCCTTATGAAGGCCACAAGACCCTTCTAATGCCCCTCAGGACCTTTCTAAAGGCCCTCAGACCCATCTAGTGCCCCTCAGGGCATTCATAAAGGTTTCCAGACCCTTCTAGAGCCTGTCAGGACCCTTATAAAGGCCCCCGGACCATTCTAGAGCACCTCAGGACACTTCTAAAGGCCCACAGACCATTCTAATTCCCGTCAGGGCCTTTCTAAAGGTCCCAAGACCGTTCTACTGCCCCACAGGAGCATTCTAAAGGCCCCCAGACCCTTCTAATGCCCCTCAGGACATTTCTAAAGGCCCCCAGACCCTTCTAGAGCCCCTCAGGACATTTCTAAAGGCACCCAGAGCCTTCTAATGCCACTCAAGGACTTTCTAGAGGCCGCAAGACCCTTATAATCCCCCTGAGGGCATTTAAAAAGGCCCCCAGACCCTTCTGGACCCCCTCAGGACGCTTCTAATAGCCCCCAGACCATTCTAGAGCCTCTCAGGTCCTTTCTAAAGGCCTCCACACCCTTCTAATGACCCTCAAGACCCATGTAAAGGCCTCTAGACCCTTCTGAAATTGCCTCAGGACCCATCTAAAAGACCCCAGACCCTTCTAATGCCTTTCAGGACCATTATGAAGGCAACAAGACCCTTCTAATGCCCCTCAGGACCTTTCTAAAGGCCCTCAGATCCTTCTAATGCCCCTCAGGGCCCTTCTAAAGGACCCCAGACCCTTCTAATGCCCCTCAGGGCCTTTCTAAAGTACCCCAGACACTTCTAGAACCTCTCAGGGCCTTTCTATATGACCCCAGACCCTTGTAATGCCCCTCAGGGCTTTTCTAAAGGCCCCCATACCCTTCTAATGCCCCTCAGGACATTTCTAAAGGCCCCCAGACCCTTCTAGAGCCCCTCAGGACATTTCTAAAGGCACCCAGACCCTTCTAATGCCACTCAGGGCCTTTCTAAAGGCCGCGAGACCCTTATAATCCCCCTGAGGGCCTTTAAAAAGGCCCCCAGACCCTTCTGGACCCCCTCAGGACGCTTCTAATAGCCCCCAGACCCTTCTAATGCCTTTCAGGGCCTTTCTAAAGGCCTCCACACCCTTCTAATGACCCTCAAGACCCATGTAAAGGCCCCCAGACCCTTCTAGATTGCCTCAGGACCCATCTAAAAGCCCCCAGACCCTTCTAATGCCTTTCAGGACCCTTATGAAGGCCACAAGACCCTTCTAATGCCCCTCAGGACCTTTCTAAAGGCCCTCAGACCCTTCTAATGCCCCTCAGGGCATTTATAAAGGTTCCCAGACCCTTCTAGAGCCTGTCAGGACCCTTATAAAGGCCCCCAGACCATTCTAGTGCACCTCAGAACACTTCTAAAGGCCCGCAGACCATTCTAATGCCCGTCAGGACCTTTCTAAAGGTCCCCAGACCCTTCTACTGCCCCTCAGGAGCATTCTAAAGGCCCCCAGACCCTTCTAATGCCCCACAGGGCCTTTCTAAAGGTCCCCAGACCATTCTAGAGCCCCTGAAGACCCTTCTAAAGGCCCCCAGACCATTATAGAGCCTCTCAGGACCCTTCTAAATTCCCCCAGACCCTGTTAATTTTCCTCAGGGCTTTTATAAGGGCACCCAGACCCTTCTAATGCCCCTCAGGACATTTCTAAAGGCCCCCAGAACATTCTAGAGCCCCTGAGTACATTTCTAAAGGCACCCAGACCCTTCTAGATTGCCTCAGGACCCATCTAAAAGCCCCCAGACCCTTCTAATGCCTTTCAGGGCCTTTCTAAAGGCCTCCACACCCTTCTAATGACCCTCAAGACCCATGTAAAGGCCTCTAGACCCTTCTAGATTGCCTCAGGACCCATCTAAAAGCCCCCAGACCATTCTAATGCCTTTCAGGACCCTTATGAAGGCCACAAGACCCTTCTAATGCGCCTCAGGACCATTGTAAAGGCCCCCAGGCCCTTCTAATGCCCCTCAGGGGCTTTCTAAAGTACCCCAGACACTTCTAGAACTTCTCAGGGCCTTTCTATATGACCCCAGACCCTTGTAATGCCCAACAGGGCTTTTCTAAAGGCCCCCATACCCTTCTAATGCCCCTCAGGACATTTCTAAAGGCCCCCAGACCCTTCTAGAGCCCCTCAGGACATTTCTAAAGGCCCCCAGACCCTTCTGTACCCCCTCAGGATGCTTCTAATCGCCCCCAGACCCTTCTAGAGCACCTCAGGGCCTTTCTAAAGGCCTCCACACCCTTCTAATGACCCTCAAGACCCATGTAAAGGCCCCCAGACCCTTCTAGATTGCCTCAGGACCCATCTAAAAGCCCCCAGACCCGTCTAATGCCTTTCAGGGCCTTTCTAAAGGCCTCCACACCCTTCTAATGACCCTCAAGACCCATGTAAAGGCCTCTAGACCCTTCTAGATTGCCTCAGGACCCATCTAAAAGCCCCCAGACCCTTCTAATGCCTTTCAGGACCCTTATGAAGGCCACAAGACCCTTCTAATGCCCCTCAGGACATTTCTAAAGGCCCCCAGACCCTTCTAGAGCCCCTCAGGACATTTCTAAAGGCACCCAGACCCTTCTAATGCCACTCAGGGCCTTTCTAAAGGCCGCGAGACCCTTATAATCACCCTGAGGGCGTTTAAAAAGGCCCCCAGACCGATCTGGACCCACTCAGGACGTTTCTAATAGCCCCCAGACCATTCTAATGCCTTTCAGGGCCTTTCTAAAGGCCTCCACACCCTTCTAATTACCGTCAAGACCCATGTAAAGGCCCCCAGACCCTTCTAGATTGCCTCAGGATCCATCTAAAAGCCCCCAGACCCTTCTAATGCATTTCAGGACCCTTATGAAGGCCACAAGACCCTTCTAATGCCCCCCAGGACCTTTCCAAAGGCCCTCAGACCCTTCTAATGACCCTCAGGGCATTTATAAAGGTTCCCAGACCCTTCTAGAGCCTGTCAGGACCCTTATAAAGGCCCCCAGACCATTCTAGTGCACCTCAGAACACTTCTAAAGGCCCGCAGACCATTCTAATGCCCGTCAGGACCTTTATAAAGGTCCCCAGACCCTTCTACTGCCCCTCAGGAGCATTCTAAAGGCCCCCAGACCCTTCTAATGCCCCACAGGGCCTTTCTAAAGGTCCCCAGACCCTTCTAGAGCCCCTGAAGACCCTTCTAAAGGCCCCCAGACCCTTATAGATCCCCTCAGGACCCTTCTAAAGTCCCCCAGACACTGTTAATTCCCCTCAGGGCTGTTATAAGGGAACCCAGACCCTTCTAATGCCCCTCAGGACATTTCTAAAGGCCCCCAGAACCTTCTAGAGCACCTGAGGACATTTCTAAAGGCACCCAGACCCTTGTAATGCCACTCAGGGCCTTTCTAAAGGCCGCGAGACCCTTATAATCCCCCTGAGGGCCTTTAAAAAGGCCCCCAGACCCTTCTGGACCCCCTCAGGATGCTTCTAATCGCCCCCAGACCCTTCTAGAGCCCCTCAGGGCCTTTCTAAAGGCCTCCACACCCTTCTAATGACACTCAAGACCCATGTAAAGGCCCCCAGACCCTTCTAGATTGCCTCTGGACGATTCTAAAAGCCCCCAGATTCTTCTAGAGCCCCACAGGGCCATTCTAAAGGCCTCCACACCCTTCTAATGACCCTCAAGACCCATGTAAAGGCCCCCAGACCCTTCTAGATTGCCTCAGGACCCATCTAAAAGCCCCCAGACCATTCTAATGCCTTTCAGGACCCTTATGAAGGCCACAAGACCCTTCTAATGCCCCTCAGGACCTTTCTAAAGGCCCTCAGACCCATCTAGTGCCCCTCAGGGCATTCATAAAGGTTTCCAGACCCTTCTAGAGCCTGTCAGGACCCTTATAAAGGCCCCCGGACCATTCTAGAGCACCTCAGGACACTTCTAAAGGCCCACAGACCATTCTAATTCCCGTCAGGGCCTTTCTAAAGGTCCCAAGACCGTTCTACTGCCCCTCAGGTGCATTCTAAAGGCCCCCAGACCCTTCTAATGCCCCTCAGGACATTTCTAAAGGCCCCCAGACCCTTCTAGAGCCCCTCAGGACATTTCTAAAGGCACCCAGAGCCTTCTAATGCCACTCAAGGACTTTTTAGAGGCCGCAAGACCCTTATAATCCCCCTGAGGGCATTTAAAAAGGCCCCCAGACCCTTCTGGACCCCCTCAGGACGCTTCTAATAGCCCCCAGACCATTCTAGAGCCCCTCAGGTCCTTTCTAAAGGCCTCCACACCCTTCTAATGACCCTCAAGACCCATGTAAAGGCCTCTAGACCCTTCTGAAATTGCCTCAGGACCCATCTAAAAGACCCCAGACCCTTCTAATGCCTTTCAGGACCATTATGAAGGCAACAAGACCCTTCTAATGCCCCTCAGGACCTTTCTAAAGGCCCTCAGATCCTTCTAATGCCCCTCAGGGCCCTTCTAAAGGACCCCAGACCCTTCTAATGCCCCTCAGGGCCTTTCTAAAGTACCCCAGACACTTCTAGAACCTCTCAGGGCCTTTCTATATGACCCCAGACCCTTGTAATGCCCCTCAGGGCTTTTCTAAAGGCCGCCATACCCTTCTAATGCCCCTCAGGACATTTCTAAAGGCCCCCAGACCCTTCTAGAGCCCCTCAGGACATTTCTAAAGGCACCCAGACCCTTCTAATGCCACTCAGGGCCTTTCTAAAGGCCGCGAGACCCTTATAATCACCCTGAGGGCGTTTAAAAAGGCCCCCAGACCCTTCTGGACCCCCTCAGGACGCTTCTAATAGCCCCCAGACCCTTCTAATGCCTTTCAGGGCCTTTCTAAAGGCCTCCACACCCTTCTAATGACCCTCAAGACCCATGTAAAGGCCCCCAGACCCTTCTAGATTGCCTCAGGACCCATCTAAAAGCCCCCAGACCCTTCTAATGCCTTTCAGGACCCTTATGAAGGCCACGAGACCCTTCTAATGCCCCTCAGGACCTTTCTAAAGGCCCTCAGACCCTTCTAATGCCCCTCAGGGCATTTATAAAGGTTCCCAGACCCTTCTAGAGCCTGTCAGGACCCTTATAAAGGCCCCCAGACCATTCTAGTGCACCTCAGAACACTTCTAAAGGCCCGCAGACCATTCTAATGCCCGTCAGGACCTTTCTAAAGGTCCCCAGACCCTTCTACTGCCCCTCAGGAGCATTCTAAAGGCCCCCAGACCCTTCTAATGCCCCACAGGGCCTTTCTAAAGGTCCCCAGACCATTCTAGAGCCCCTGAAGACCCTTCTAAAGGCCCCCAGACCCTTATAGAGCCCCTCAGGACCCTTCTAAATTCCCCCAGACCCTGTTAATTCCCCTCAGGGCTTTTATAAGGGCACCCAGACCCTTCTAATGCCCCTCAGGACATTTCTAAAGGCCCCCAGAACATTCTAGAGCCCCTGAGTACATTTCTAAAGGCACCCAGACCCTTCTAGATTGCCTCAGGACCCATCTAAAAGCCCCCAGACCCTTCTAATGCCTTTCAGGGCCTTTCTAAAGGCCTCCACACCCTTCTAATGACCCTCAAGACCCATGTAAAGGCCTCTAGACCCTTCTAGATTGCCTCAGGACCCATCTAAAAGCCCCCAGACCATTCTAATGCCTTTCAGGACCCTTATGAAGGCCACAAGACCCTTCTAATGCGCCTCAGGACCATTGTAAAGGCCCCCAGGCCCTTCTAATGCCCCTCAGGGGCTTTCTAAAGTACCCCAGACACTTCTAGAACTTCTCAGGGCCTTTCTATATGACCCCAGACCCTTGTAATGCCCAACAGGGCTTTTCTAAAGGCCCCCATACCCTTCTAATGCCCCTCAGGACATTTCTAAAGGCCCCCAGACCCTTCTAGAGCCCCTCAGGACATTTCTAAAGGCCCCCAGACCCTTCTGTACCCCCTCAGGATGCTTCTAATCGCCCCCAGACCCTTCTAGAGCACCTCAGGGCCTTTCTAAAGGCCTCCACACCCTTCTAATGACCCTCAAGACCCATGTAAAGGCCCCCAGACCCTTCTAGATTGCCTCAGGACCCATCTAAAAGCCCCCAGACCCGTCTAATGCCTTTCAGGGCCTTTCTAAAGGCCTCCACACCCTTCTAATGACCCTCAAGACCCATGTAAAGGCCTCTAGACCCTTCTAGATTGCCTCAGGACCCATCTAAAAGCCCCCAGACCCTTCTAATGCCTTTCAGGACCCTTATGAAGGCCACAAGACCCTTCTAATGCCCCTCAGGACATTTCTAAAGGCCCTCAGACCCTTCTAATGCCCCTCAGGGAATTTATAAAGGTTCCCAGACCCTTCTAGAGCCCGTCAGGACCCTTATAAAGGCCCCCAGACCATTATAGAGCCACTCAGGACACTTCTAAAGGCCTGCAGACCATTCTAATGCCCGTCAGGTCCTTTCAAAAGGTCCCCAGACCCTTCTACTGCCCCTCAGGAGCATTCTAAAGAACCCCAGACCCTTCAAATGCCTCACAGGGCCTTTCTAAAGGTCCCTAGACCCTTCTAGAGCCCCTGAAGACCCTTCTAAATGCCCCCAGATCCTTCTACTGCCTCTCAGGAGCATTCTAAAGGCCCCCAGACCCTTCTAGAGCCCCTCAGGGCTTTTCTAAAGGCACCCAGACCATTCTAATGCCACTCAGGGCCATTCTAAAGGCCGCGAGACCCTTATAATCCCCCTGAGGGCCTTTAAAACGGCCCCCAGACCATTCTGGACCCCCTCAGGACGCTTCTAATAGCCCCCAGACCCTTCTAGAGCCCCTCAGGGCCTTTCTAAAGGCCTCCACACCCTTCTAATGACCCTCAAGACCCATGAAAAGGCCTCTAGACCCTTCTAGATTGCCTCAGGACCCATCTAAAAGCCCCCAGACCCTTCTAATGCCTTTCAGGACCCTTATGAAGGCCACAAGACCATTCTAATGCCCCTCAGGACATTTCTAAAGGCCCTCAGACCCTTCTAATGCCCCTCAGGGCCCTTCTAAAGGCCCCCAGACCCTTCTAATGCCCCTCAGGGCCTTTCTAAATACCCCAGACACTTCTAGAACCTCTCAGGGCCTTTCTATATGACCCCAGACCCTTGTAATGCCCCTCAGGGCTTTTCTAAAGGCCCACATACCCTTCTAATGACCCTCAGGACATTTCTAAAGGCCCCCAGACCCTTCTAGAGCCTCTCAGGACATTTCTAAAGGCACCCAGACCCTTCTAATGCCACTCAGGGCCTTTCTAAAGGCCGCGAGACCCTTATAATCCCCCTGAGGGCCTTTAAAAAGGCCCCCAGACCCTTCTGGACCCCCTCAGGACGCTTCTAATAGCCCCCAGACCCTTCTAATGCCTTTCAGGGCCTTTCTAAAGGCCTCCACACCCTTCTAATTACCGTCAAGACCCATGTAAAGGCCCCCAGACCCTTCTAGATTGCCTCTGGACGATTCTAAAAGCCCCCAGACCCTTCTTGAGCCCCTCAGGGCCTTTCTAAAGGCCTCCACACCCTTCTAATGACCCTCAAGACCCATGTAAAGGCCCCCAGACCCTTCTAGATTGCCTCAGGACCCATCTAAAAGCCCCCAGACCCTTCTAATGTCTTTCAGGACCCTTATGAAGGCCACAAGACCCTTCTAATGCCCCTCAGGACCTTTCTAAAGGCCCTCAGACCCATCTAGTGCCCCTCAGGGCTTTTATAAAGGTTTCCAGACCCTTCTAGAGCCTGTCAGGACCCTTATAAAGGCCCCCAGACCATTCTAGAGCCCCTCAGGACACTTCTAAAGGCCCGCAGACCATTCTAATGCCCGTCAGGGCCTTTCTAAAGGTCCCAAGACCGTTCTACTGCCCCTCAGGAGCATTCTAAAGGCCCCCAGACCCTTCTAATGCCCCTCAGGACATTTCTAAAGGCCCCCAGACCCTTCTAGAGCCCCTCAGGACATTTCTAAAGGCACCCAGACCCTTCTAATGCCACTCAAGGACTTTCTAAAGGCCGCGAGACCCTTATAATCCCCCTGAGGGCCTTTAAAAAGGCCCCCAGACCCTTCTGGACCCCCTTCAGGACGCTTCTAATAGCCCCCAGACCATTCTAGAGCCCCTCAGGGCCTTTCTAAAGGCCTCCACACCCTTCTAATGACCCTCAAGACCCATGTAAAGGCCTCTAGACCCTTCTGAAATTGCCTCAGGACCCATCTAAAAGACCCCAGACCCTTCTAATGCCTTTCAGGACCATTATGAAGGCAACAAGACCCTTCTAATGCCCCTCAGGACCTTTCTAAAGGCCCTCAGATCCTTCTAATGCCCCTCAGGGCCCTTCTAAAGGACCCCAGACCCTTCTAATGCCCCTCAGGGCCTTTCTAAAGTACCCCAGACACTTCTAGAACCTCTCAGGGCCTTTCTATATGACCCCAGACCCTTCTAATGCCACTCAGGGCTTATCTAAAGTCCCCCATACGCTTCTAATGCCCCTCAGGACATTTCTAAAGGCCCCCAGACCCTTCTAGAGCCCCTCAGGACATTTCTAAAGGCACCCAGACCCTTCTAATGCCACTCAGGGCCTTTCTAAAGGCCGCGAGACCCTTATAATCACCCTGAGGGCATTTAAAAAGGCCCCCAGACCGATCTGGACCCCCTCAGGATGCTTCTAATAGCCCCCAGACCCTTCTAATGCCTTTCAGGGCCTTTCTAAAGGCCTCCACACACTTCTAATGACCCTCAAGACCCATGTAAAGGCCCCCAGACCCTTCTAGATTGCCTCAGGACCCATCTAAAAGCCCCCAGACCCTTCTAATGCCTTTCAGGACCCTTATGAAGGCCACAAGACCCTTCTAATGCCCCTCAGGACCTTTCTAAAGGCCCTCAGACCCTTCTAATGCCCCTCAGGGCATTTATAAAGGTTCCCAGACCCTTCCAGAGCCTGTCAGGACCCTTATAAAGGCCCCCAGACCATTCTAGTGCACCTCAGAACACTTCTAAAGGCCCGCAGACCATTCTAATGCCCGTCAGGACCTTTATAAAGGTCCCCAGACCCTTCTACTGCCCCTCAGGAGCATTCTAAAGGCCCCCAGACCCTTCTAATGCCCCACAGGGCCTTTCTAAAGGTCCCCAGACCCTTCTAGAGCCCCTGAAGACCCTTCTAAAGGCCCCCAGACCCTTATAGATCCCCTCAGGACCCTTCTAAAGTCCCCCAGACACTGTTAATTCCCCTCAGGGCTGTTATAAGGGAACCCAGACCCTTCTAATGCCCCTCAGGACATTTCTAAAGGCCCCCAGAACCTTCTAGAGCACCTGAGGACATTTCTAAAGGCACCCAGACCCTTGTAATGCCACTCAGGGCCTTTCTAAAGGCCGCGAGACCCTTATAATCCCCCTGAGGGCCTTTAAAAAGGCCCCCAGACCCTTCTGGACCCCCTCAGGATGCTTCTAATCGCCCCCAGACCCTTCTAGAGCCCCTCAGGGCCTTTCTAAAGGCCTCCACACCCTTCTAATGACACTCAAGACCCATGTAAAGGCCTCTAGACCCTTCTAGATTGCCTCAGGACCCATCTAAAAGCCCCCAGACCCTTCTAATGCCTTTCAGGACCATTATGAAGGACACAAGACCCTTCTAATGCCCCTCAGGACCTTTGTAAAGGCCCTCAGACCCTTCTAATGCCCCTCAGGGCCCTTCTAAAGGCCCCCAGACCCTTCTAATGCCCCTCAGGGCCTTTCTAAAGTACCCCAGACACTTCTAGAACCTCTCAGGGCCTTTCTATATGACCCCAGACCCTTCTAATGCCCAACAGGGCTTTTCTAAAGGCCCCCATACCCTTCTAATGCCCCTCAGGACATTTCTAAAGGCCCCCAGACCCTTCTAGAGCCCCTCAGGACATTTCTAAAGGCACCCAGACCCTTATAATGCCACTCAGGGCCTTTCTAAAGGCCGCGAGACCCTTATAATCCCCCTGAGGGCCTTTAAAAAGGCCCCCAGACCCTTCTGGACCCCCTCAGGACGCTTCTAATAGCCCCCAGACCCTTCTAATGCCTTTCAGGGCCTTTCTAAAGGCCTCCACACCCTTCTAATTACCGTCAATACCCATGTAAAGGCCCCCAGACCCTTCTAGATTGCCTCTGGACGATTCTAAAAGCCCCCAGATTCTTCTAGAGCCCCACAGGGCCATTCTAAAGGCCTCCACACCCTTCTAATGACCCTCAAGACCCATGTAAAGGCCCCCAGACCCTTCTAGATTGCCTCAGGACCCATCTAAAAGCCCCCAGACCCTTCTAATGCCTTTCAGGACCCTTATGAAGGCCACAAGACCCTTCTAATGCCCCTCAGGACCTTTCTAAAGGCCCTCAGACCCATCTAGTGCCCCTCAGGGCATTCATAAAGGTTTCCAGACCCTTCTAGAGCCTGTCAGGACCCTTATAAAGGCCCCCGGACCATTCTAGAGCACCTCAGGACACTTCTAAAGGCCCACAGACCATTCTAATTCCCGTCAGGGCCTTTCTAAAGGTCCCAAGACCGTTCTACTGCCCCTCAGGAGCATTCTAAATGCCCCCAGACCCTTCTAATGCCCCTCAGGACATTTCTCAAGGCCCCCAGACCCTTCTAGAGCCCCTCAGGACATTTCTAAAGGCACCCAGAGCCTTCTAATGCCACTCAAGGACTTTCTAGAGGCCACAAGACCCTTATAATCCCCCTGAGGGCATTTAAAAAGGCCCCCAGACCCTTCTGGACCCCCTCAGGACGCTTCTAATAGCCCCCAGACCATTCTAGAGCCCCTCAGGTCCTTTCTAAAGGCCTCAACACCCTTCTAATGACCCTCAAGACCCATGTAAAGGCCTCTAGACCCTTCTGAAATTGCCTCAGGACCCATCTAAAAGACCCCAGACCCTTCTAATGCCTTTCAGGACCATTATGAAGGCAACAAGACCCTTCTAATGCCCCTCAGGACCTTTCTAAAGGCCCTCAGATCCTTCTAATGCCCCTCAGGGCCCTTCTAAAGGACCCCAGACCCTTCTAATGCCCCTCAGGGCCTTTCTAAAGTACCCCAGACACTTCTAGAACCTCTCAGGGTCTTTCTATATGACCCCAGACCCTTGTAATGCCCCTCAGGGCTTTTCTAAAGGCCGCCATACCCTTCTAATGCCCCTCAGGACATTTCTAAAGGCCCCCAGACCCTTCTAGAGCCCCTCAGGACATTTCTAAAGGCACCCAGACCCTTCTAATGCCACTCAGGGCCTTTCTAAAGGCCGCGAGACCCTTATAATCACCCTGAGGGCGTTTAAAAAGGCCCCCAGACCCTTCTGGACCCCCTCAGGACGCTTCTAATAGCCCCCAGACCCTTCTAATGCCTTTCAGGGCCTTTCTAAAGGCCTCCACACCCTTCTAATGACCCTCAAGACCCATGTAAAGGCCCCCAGACCCTTCTAGATTGCCTCAGGACCCATCTAAAAGCCCCCAGACCCTTCTAATGCCTTTCAGGACCCTTATGAAGGCCACGAGACCCTTCTAATGCCCCTCAGGACCTTTCTAAAGGCCCTCAGACCCTTCTAATGCCCCTCAGGGCATTTATAAAGGTTCCCAGACCCTTCTAGAGCCTGTCAGGACCCTTATAAAGGCCCCCAGACCATTCTAGTGCACCTCAGAACACTTCTAAAGGCCCGCAGACCATTCTAATGCCCGTCAGGACCTTTCTAAAGGTCCCCAGACCCTTCTACTGCCCCTCAGGAGCATTCTAAAGGCCCCCAGACCCTTCTAATGCCCCACAGGGCCTTTCTAAAGGTCCCCAGACCATTCTAGAGCCCCTGAAGACCCTTCTAAAGGCCCCCAGACCCTTATAGAGCCCCTCAGGACCCTTCTAAATTCCCCCAGACCCTGTTAATTCCCCTCAGGGCTTTTATAAGGGCACCCAGACCCTTCTAATGCCCCTCAGGACATTTCTAAAGGCCCCCAGAACATTCTAGAGCCCCTGAGTACATTTCTAAAGGCACCCAGACCCTTCTAGATTGCCTCAGGACCCATCTAAAAGCCCCCAGACCCTTCTAATGCCTTTCAGGGCCTTTCTAAAGGCCTCCACACCCTTCTAATGACCCTCAAGACCCATGTAAAGGCCTCTAGACCCTTCTAGATTGCCTCAGGACCCATCTAAAAGCCCCCAGACCATTCTAATGCCTTTCAGGACCCTTATGAAGGCCACAAGACCCTTCTAATGCGCCTCAGGACCATTGTAAAGGCCCCCAGGCCCTTCTAATGCCCCTCAGGGGCTTTCTAAAGTACCCCAGACACTTCTAGAACTTCTCAGGGCCTTTCTATATGACCCCAGACCCTTGTAATGCCCAACAGGGCTTTTCTAAAGGCCCCCATACCCTTCTAATGCCCCTCAGGACATTTCTAAAGGCCCCCAGACCCTTCTAGAGCCCCTCAGGACATTTCTAAAGGCCCCCAGACCCTTCTGTACCCCCTCAGGATGCTTCTAATCGCCCCCAGACCCTTCTAGAGCACCTCAGGGCCTTTCTAAAGGCCTCCACACCCTTCTAATGACCCTCAAGACCCATGTAAAGGCCCCCAGACCCTTCTAGATTGCCTCAGGACCCATCTAAAAGCCCCCAGACCCGTCTAATGCCTTTCAGGGCCTTTCTAAAGGCCTCCACACCCTTCTAATGACCCTCAAGACCCATGTAAAGGCCTCTAGACCCTTCTAGATTGCCTCAGGACCCATCTAAAAGCCCCCAGACCCTTCTAATGCCTTTCAGGACCCTTATGAAGGCCACAAGACCCTTCTAATGCCCCTCAGGACATTTCTAAAGGCCCTCAGACCCTTCTAATGCCCCTCAGGGAATTTATAAAGGTTCCCAGACCCTTCTAGAGCCCGTCAGGACCCTTATAAAGGCCCCCAGACCATTATAGAGCCACTCAGGACACTTCTAAAGGCCTGCAGACCATTCTAATGCCCGTCAGGTCCTTTCTAAAGGTCCCCAGACCCTTCTACTGCCCCTCAGGAGCATTCTAAAGAACCCCAGACCCTTCAAATGCCTCACAGGGCCTTTCTAAAGGTCCCTAGACCCTTCTAGAGCCCCTGAAGACCCTTCTAAATGCCCCCAGATCCTTCTACTGCCTCTCAGGAGCATTCTAAAGGCCCCCAGACCCTTCTAGAGCCCCTCAGGGCTTTTCTAAAGGCACCCAGACCATTCTAATGCCACTCAGGGCCATTCTAAAGGCCGCGAGACCCTTATAATCCCCCTGAGGGCCTTTAAAACGGCCCCCAGACCATTCTGGACCCCCTCAGGACGCTTCTAATAGCCCCCAGACCCTTCTAGAGCCCCTCAGGGCCTTTCTAAAGGCCTCCACACCCTTCTAATGACCCTCAAGACCCATGTAAAGGCCTCTAGACCCTTCTAGATTGCCTCAGGACCCATCTAAAAGCCCCCAGACCCTTCTAATGCCTTTCAGGACCCTTATGAAGGCCACAAGACCATTCTAATGCCCCTCAGGACATTTCTAAAGGCCCTCAGACCCTTCTAATGCCCCTCAGGGCCCTTCTAAAGGCCCCCAGACCCTTCTAATGCCCCTCAGGGCCTTTCTAAATACCCCAGACACTTCTAGAACCTCTCAGGGCCTTTCTATATGACCCCAGACCCTTGTAATGCCCCTCAGGGCTTTTCTAAAGGCCACCATACCCTTCTAATGACCCTCAGGACATTTCTAAAGGCCCCCAGACCCTTCTAGAGCCTCTCAGGACATTTCTAAAGGCACCCAGACCCTTCTAATGCCACTCAGGGCCTTTCTAAAGGCCGCGAGACCCTTATAATCCCCCTGAGGGCCTTTAAAAAGGCCCCCAGACCCTTCTGGACCCCCTCAGGACGCTTCTAATAGCCCCCAGACCCTTCTAATGCCTTTCAGGGCCTTTCTAAAGGCCTCCACACCCTTCTAATTACCGTCAAGACCCATGTAAAGGCCCCCAGACCCTTCTAGATTGCCTCTGGACGATTCTAAAAGCCCCCAGACCCTTCTTGAGCCCCTCAGGGCCTTTCTAAAGGCCTCCACACCCTTCTAATGACCCTCAAGACCCATGTAAAGGCCCCCAGACGCTTCTAGATTGCCTCAGGACCCATCTAAAAGCCCCCAGACCCTTCTAATGTCTTTCAGGACCCTTATGAAGGCCACAAGACCCTTCTAATGCCCCTCAGGACCTTTCTAAAGGCCCTCAGACCCATCTAGTGCCCCTCAGGGCTTTTATAAAGGTTTCCAGACCCTTCTAGAGCCTGTCAGGACCCTTATAAAGGCCCCCAGACCATTCTAGAGCCCCTCAGGACACTTCTAAAGGCCCGCAGACCATTCTAATGCCCGTCAGGGCCTTTCTAAAGGTCCCAAGACCGTTCTACTGCCCCTCAGGAGCATTCTAAAGGCCCCCAGACCCTTCTAATGCCCCTCAGGACATTTCTAAAGGCCCCCAGACCCTTCTAGAGCCCCTCAGGACATTTCTAAAGGCACCCAGACCCTTCTAATGCCACTCAAGGACTTTCTAAAGGCCGCGAGACCCTTATAATCCCCCTGAGGGCCTTTAAAAAGGCCCCCAGACCCTTCTGGACCCCCTCAGGACGCTTCTAATAGCCCCCAGACCATTCTAGAGCCCCTCAGGTCCTTTCTAAAGGCCTCCACACCCTTCTAATGACCCTCAAGACCCATGTAAAGGCCTCTAGACCCTTCTGAAATTGCCTCAGGACCCATCTAAAAGACCCCAGACCCTTCTAATGCCTTTCAGGACCATTATGAAGGCAACAAGACCCTTCTAATGCCCCTCAGGACCTTTCTAAAGGCCCTCAGATCCTTCTAATGCCCCTCAGGGCCCTTCTAAAGGACCCCAGACCCTTCTAATGCCCCTCAGGGCCTTTCTAAAGTACCCCAGACACTTCTAGAACCTCTCAGGGCCTTTCTATATGACCCCAGACCCTTGTAATGCCCCTCAGGGCTTTTCTAAAGGCCGCCATACCCTTCTAATGCCCCTCAGGACATTTCTAAAGGCCCCCAGACCCTTCTAGAGCCCCTCAGGACATTTCTAAAGGCACCCAGACCCTTCTAATGCCACTCAGGGCCTTTCTAAAGGCCGCGAGACCCTTATAATCACCCTGAGGGCGTTTAAAAAGGCCCCCAGACCCTTCTGGACCCCCTCAGGACGCTTCTAATAGCCCCCAGACCCTTCTAATGCCTTTCAGGGCCTTTCTAAAGGCCTCCACACCCTTCTAATGACCCTCAAGACCCATGTAAAGGCCCCCAGACCCTTCTAGATTGCCTCAGGACCCATCTAAAAGCCCCCAGACCCTTCTAATGCCTTTCAGGACCCTTATGAAGGCCACGAGACCCTTCTAATGCCCCTCAGGACCTTTCTAAAGGCCCTCAGACCCTTCTAATGCCCCTCAGGGCATTTATAAAGGTTCCCAGACCCTTCTAGAGCCTGTCAGGACCCTTATAAAGGCCCCCAGACCATTCTAGTGCACCTCAGAACACTTCTAAAGGCCCGCAGACCATTCTAATGCCCGTCAGGACCTTTCTAAAGGTCCCCAGACCCTTCTACTGCCCCTCAGGAGCATTCTAAAGGCCCCCAGACCCTTCTAATGCCCCACAGGGCCTTTCTAAAGGTCCCCAGACCATTCTAGAGCCCCTGAAGACCCTTCTAAAGGCCCCCAGACCCTTATAGAGCCCCTCAGGACCCTTCTAAATTCCCCCAGACCCTGTTAATTCCCCTCAGGGCTTTTATAAGGGCACCCAGACCCTTCTAATGCCCCTCAGGACATTTCTAAAGGCCCCCAGAACATTCTAGAGCCCCTGAGTACATTTCTAAAGGCACCCAGACCCTTCTAGATTGCCTCAGGACCCATCTAAAAGCCCCCAGACCCTTCTAATGCCTTTCAGGGCCTTTCTAAAGGCCTCCACACCCTTCTAATGACCCTCAAGACCCATGTAAAGGCCTCTAGACCCTTCTAGATTGCCTCAGGACCCATCTAAAAGCCCCCAGACCCTTCTAATGCCTTTCAGGACCCTTATGAAGGCCACGAGACCCTTCTAATGCCCCTCAGGACCTTTCTAAAGGCCCTCAGACCCTTCTAATGCCCCTCAGGGCATTTATAAAGGTTCCCAGACCCTTCTAGAGCCTGTCAGGACCCTTATAAAGGCCCCCAGACCATTCTAGTGCACCTCAGAACACTTCTAAAGGCCCGCAGACCATTCTAATGCCCGTCAGGACCTTTCTAAAGGTCCCCAGACCCTTCTACTGCCCCTCAGGAGCATTCTAAAGGCCCCCAGACCCTTCTAATGCCCCACAGGGCCTTTCTAAAGGTCCCCAGACCATTCTAGAGCCCCTGAAGACCCTTCTAAAGGCCCCCAGACCCTTATAGAGCCCCTCAGGACCCTTCTAAATTCCCCCAGACCCTGTTAATTCCCCTCAGGGCTTTTATAAGGGCACCCAGACCCTTCTAATGCCCCTCAGGACATTTCTAAAGGCCCCCAGAACATTCTAGAGCCCCTGAGTACATTTCTAAAGGCACCCAGACCCTTCTAGATTGCCTCAGGACCCATCTAAAAGCCCCCAGACCCTTCTAATGCCTTTCAGGGCCTTTCTAAAGGCCTCCACACCCTTCTAATGACCCTCAAGACCCATGTAAAGGCCTCTAGACCCTTCTAGATTGCCTCAGGACCCATCTAAAAGCCCCCAGACCATTCTAATGCCTTTCAGGACCCTTATGAAGGCCACAAGACCCTTCTAATGCGCCTCAGGACCATTGTAAAGGCCCCCAGGCCCTTCTAATGCCCCTCAGGGGCTTTCTAAAGTACCCCAGACACTTCTAGAACTTCTCAGGGCCTTTCTATATGACCCCAGACCCTTGTAATGCCCAACAGGGCTTTTCTAAAGGCCCCCATACCCTTCTAATGCCCCTCAGGACATTTCTAAAGGCCCCCAGACCCTTCTAGAGCCCCTCAGGACATTTCTAAAGGCCCCCAGACCCTTCTGTACCCCCTCAGGATGCTTCTAATCGCCCCCAGACCCTTCTAGAGCACCTCAGGGCCTTTCTAAAGGCCTCCACACCCTTCTAATGACCCTCAAGACCCATGTAAAGGCCCCCAGACCCTTCTAGATTGCCTCAGGACCCATCTAAAAGCCCCCAGACCCGTCTAATGCCTTTCAGGGCCTTTCTAAAGGCCTCCACACCCTTCTAATGACCCTCAAGACCCATGTAAAGGCCTCTAGACCCTTCTAGATTGCCTCAGGACCCATCTAAAAGCCCCCAGACCCTTCTAATGCCTTTCAGGACCCTTATGAAGGCCACAAGACCCTTCTAATGCCCCTCAGGACATTTCTAAAGGCCCTCAGACCCTTCTAATGCCCCTCAGGGAATTTATAAAGGTTCCCAGACCCTTCTAGAGCCCGTCAGGACCCTTATAAAGGCCCCCAGACCATTATAGAGCCACTCAGGACACTTCTAAAGGCCTGCAGACCATTCTAATGCCCGTCAGGTCCTTTCTAAAGGTCCCCAGACCCTTCTACTGCCCCTCAGGAGCATTCTAAAGAACCCCAGACCCTTCAAATGCCTCACAGGGCCTTTCTAAAGGTCCCTAGACCCTTCTAGAGCCCCTGAAGACCCTTCTAAATGCCCCCAGATCCTTCTACTGCCTCTCAGGAGCATTCTAAAGGCCCCCAGACCCTTCTAGAGCCCCTCAGGGCTTTTCTAAAGGCACCCAGACCATTCTAATGCCACTCAGGGCCATTCTAAAGGCCGCGAGACCCTTATAATCCCCCTGAGGGCCTTTAAAACGGCCCCCAGACCATTCTGGACCCCCTCAGGACGCTTCTAATAGCCCCCAGACCCTTCTAGAGCCCCTCAGGGCCTTTCTAAAGGCCTCCACACCCTTCTAATGACCCTCAAGACCCATGTAAAGGCCTCTAGACCCTTCTAGATTGCCTCAGGACCCATCTAAAAGCCCCCAGACCCTTCTAATGCCTTTCAGGACCATTATGAAGGCCACAAGACCATTCTAATGCCCCTCAGGACATTTCTAAAGGCCCTCAGACCCTTCTAATGCCCCTCAGGGCCCTTCTAAAGGCCCCCAGACCCTTCTAATGCCCCTCAGGGCCTTTCTAAATACCCCAGACACTTCTAGAACCTCTCAGGGCCTTTCTATATGACCCCAGACCCTTGTAATGCCCCTCAGGGCTTTTCTAAAGGCCACCATACCCTTCTAATGACCCTCAGGACATTTCTAAAGGCCCCCAGACCCTTCTAGAGCCTCTCAGGACATTTCTAAAGGCACCCAGACCCTTCTAATGCCACTCAGGGCCTTTCTAAAGGCCGCGAGACCCTTATAATCCCCCTGAGGGCCTTTAAAAAGGCCCCCAGACCCTTCTGGACCCCCTCAGGACGCTTCTAATAGCCCCCAGACCCTTCTAATGCCTTTCAGGGCCTTTCTAAAGGCCTCCACACCCTTCTAATTACCGTCAAGACCCATGTAAAGGCCCCCAGACCCTTCTAGATTGCCTCTGGACGATTCTAAAAGCCCCCAGACCCTTCTTGAGCCCCTCAGGGCCTTTCTAAAGGCCTCCACACCCTTCTAATGACCCTCAAGACCCATGTAAAGGCCCCCAGACGCTTCTAGATTGCCTCAGGACCCATCTAAAAGCCCCCAGACCCTTCTAATGTCTTTCAGGACCCTTATGAAGGCCACAAGATCCTTCTAATGCCCCTCAGGACCTTTCTAAAGGCCCTCAGACCCATCTAGTGCCCCTCAGGGCTTTTATAAAGGTTTCCAGACCCTTCTAGAGCCTGTCAGGACCCTTATAAAGGCCCCCAGACCATTCTAGAGCCCCTCAGGACACTTCTAAAGGCCCGCAGACCATTCTAATGCCCGTCAGGGCCTTTCTAAAGGTCCCAAGACCGTTCTACTGCCCCTCAGGAGCATTCTAAAGGCCCCCAGACCCTTCTAATGCCCCTCAGGACATTTCTAAAGGCCCCCAGACCCTTCTAGAGCACCTCAGGACATTTCTAAAGGCACCCAGACCCTTCTAATGCCACTCAAGGACTTTCTAAAGGCCGCGAGACCCTTATAATCCCCCTGAGGGCCTTTAAAAAGGCCCCCAGACCCTTCTGGACCCCCTCAGGACGCTTCTAATAGCCCCCAGACCATTCTAGAGCCCCTCAGGTCCTTTCTAAAGGCCTCCACACCCTTCTAATGACCCTCAAGACCCATGTAAAGGCCTCTAGACCCTTCTGAAATTGCCTCAGGACCCATCTAAAAGACCCCAGACCCTTCTAATGCCTTTCAGGACCATTATGAAGGCAACAAGACCCTTCTAATGCCCCTCAGGACCTTTCTAAAGGCCCTCAGATCCTTCTAATGCCCCTCAGGGCCCTTCTAAAGGACCCCAGACCCTTCTAATGCCCCTCAGGGCCTTTCTAAAGTACCCCAGACACTTCTAGAACCTCTCAGGGCCTTTCTATATGACCCCAGACCCTTGTAATGCCCCTCAGGGCTTTTCTAAAGGCCGCCATACCCTTCTAATGCCCCTCAGGACATTTCTAAAGGCCCCCAGACCCTTCTAGAGCCCCTCAGGACATTTCTAAAGGCACCCAGACCCTTCTAATGCCACTCAGGGCCTTTCTAAAGGCCGCGAGACCCTTATAATCACCCTGAGGGCGTTTAAAAAGGCCCCCAGACCCTTCTGGACCCCCTCAGGACGCTTCTAATAGCCCCCAGACCCTTCTAATGCCTTTCAGGGCCTTTCTAAAGGCCTCCACACCCTTCTAATGACCCTCAAGACCCATGTAAAGGCCCCCAGACCCTTCTAGATTGCCTCAGGACCCATCTAAAAGCCCCCAGACCCTTCTAATGCCTTTCAGGACCCTTATGAAGGCCACGAGACCCTTCTAATGCCCCTCAGGACCTTTCTAAAGGCCCTCAGACCCTTCTAATGCCCCTCAGGGCATTTATAAAGGTTCCCAGACCCTTCTAGAGCCTGTCAGGACCCTTATAAAGGCCCCCAGACCATTCTAGTGCACCTCAGAACACTTCTAAAGGCCCGCAGACCATTCTAATGCCCGTCAGGACCTTTCTAAAGGTCCCCAGACCCTTCTACTGCCCCTCAGGAGCATTCTAAAGGCCCCCAGACCCTTCTAATGCCCCACAGGGCCTTTCTAAAGGTCCCCAGACCATTCTAGAGCCCCTGAAGACCCTTCTAAAGGCCCCCAGACCCTTATAGAGCCCCTCAGGACCCTTCTAAATTCCCCCAGACCCTGTTAATTCCCCTCAGGGCTTTTATAAGGGCACCCAGACCCTTCTAATGCCCCTCAGGACATTTCTAAAGGCCCCCAGAACATTCTAGAGCCCCTGAGTACATTTCTAAAGGCACCCAGACCCTTCTAGATTGCCTCAGGACCCATCTAAAAGCCCCCAGACCCTTCTAATGCCTTTCAGGGCCTTTCTAAAGGCCTCCACACCCTTCTAATGACCCTCAAGACCCATGTAAAGGCCTCTAGACCCTTCTAGATTGCCTCAGGACCCATCTAAAAGCCCCCAGACCATTCTAATGCCTTTCAGGACCCTTATGAAGGCCACAAGACCCTTCTAATGCGCCTCAGGACCATTGTAAAGGCCCCCAGGCCCTTCTAATGCCCCTCAGGGGCTTTCTAAAGTACCCCAGACACTTCTAGAACTTCTCAGGGCCTTTCTATATGACCCCAGACCCTTGTAATGCCCAACAGGGCTTTTCTAAAGGCCCCCATACCCTTCTAATGCCCCTCAGGACATTTCTAAAGGCCCCCAGACCCTTCTAGAGCCCCTCAGGACATTTCTAAAGGCCCCCAGACCCTTCTGTACCCCCTCAGGATGCTTCTAATCGCCCCCAGACCCTTCTAATGCCCCTCAGGGCTTTTCTAAAGGCACCCAGACCATTCTAATGCCACTCAGGGCCATTCTAAATGCCGCGAGACCCTTATAATCCCCCTGAGGGCCTTTAAAAA
Organism: Coccyzus lansbergi; assembly: GCA_033558105.1. Lineage (NCBI taxonomy): Eukaryota > Metazoa > Chordata > Aves > Cuculiformes > Coccyzidae > Coccyzus > Coccyzus lansbergi. Next base: position 492,771 of record JAUMJK010000558.1, read on the forward strand.
GGCCCCCAGACCATTCTGGACCCCCTCAGGACGCTTCTAATAGCCCCCAGACCCTTCTAGAGCCACTCAGGGCCTTTCTAAAGGCCTCCACACCCTTCTAATGACCCTCAAGACCCATGTAAAGGCCTCTAGACCCTTCTAGATTGCCTCAGGACCCATCTAAAAGCCCCCAGACCCTTCTAATGCATTTCAGGACCCTTATGAAGGCCACAAGACCATTCTAATGCCCCTCAGGACATTTCTAAAGGCCCTCAGACCCTTCTAATGCCCCTCAGGGCCCTTCTAAAGGACCCCAGACCCTTCTAATGCCCCTCAGGGCCTTTCTAAATACCCCAGACACTTCTAGAACCTCTCAGGGCCTTTCTATATGACCCCAGACCCTTGTAATGCCCCTCAGGGCTTTTCTAAAGGCCACCATACCCTTCTAATGCCCCTCAGGACATTTCTAAAGGCCACCAGACCCTTCTAGAACCCCTCAGGACATTTCTAAAGGCACCCAGACCCTTCTAATGCCACTCAGGGCCTTTCTAAAGGCCGCGAGACCCTTATAATCAACCTGAGGGCCTTTAAAAAGGCCCCCAGACCCTTCTGGACCCCCTCAGGACGCATCTAATAGCCCCCAGACCCTTCTAATGCCTTTCAGGGCCTTTCTAAAGGCCTCCACACCCTTCTAATTACCGTCAAGACCCATGTAAAGGCCCCCAGACCCTTCTAGATTGCCTCTGGACGATTCTAAAAGCCCCCAGACCTTTCTAGGGCCCCTCAGGGCCTTTCTAAAGGCCTCCACACCCTTCTAATGACCCTCAAGACCCATGTAAAGGCCCCCAGACCCTTCTAGATTGCCTCAGGACCCATCTAAAAGCCCCCAGACCCTTCTAATGCCTTTCAGGACCCTTATGAAGGCCACAAGACCCTTCTAATGCCCCTCAGGACCTTTCTAAAGGCCCTCAGACCAATCTAGTGCCCCTCAGGGCATTTATAAAGGTTTCCAGACCATTCTAGAGCCTGTCAGGACCCTTATAAAGGCCCCCAGACCATTCTAGAGCACCTCAGGACACTTCTAAAGGCCCGCAGACCATTCTAATGCCCGTCAGGGCCTTTCTAAAGGTCCCAAGACCGTTCTACTGCCCCTCAGGAGCATTCTAAAGGCCCCCAGACCCTTCTAATGCCCCTCAGGACATTTCTAAAGGCCCCTAGACCCTTCTAGAGCCCCTCAGGACATTTCTAAAGGCACCCAGAGCCTTCTAATGCCACTCAAAGACTTTCTAAAGGCCGCGAGACCCTTATAATTCCCCTGAGGGCCTTTAAAAAGGCCCCCAGACCATTCAGAACCCCCTCAGGACGCTTCTAATAGCCCCCAGACCATTCTAGAGCCCCTCAGGGCCTTTCTAAAGGCCTCCACACCCTTCTAATGACCCTCAAGACCCATGTAAAGGCCTCTAGACCCTTCTGAAATTGCCTCAGGACCCATCTAAAAGACCCCAGACCATTCTAATGCCTTTCAGGACCATTATGAAGGCAACAAGACCCTTCTAATGCCCCTCAGGACCTTTCTAAAGGCCCTCAGATCCTTCTAATGCCCCTCAGGGCCCTTCTAAAGGACCCCAGACCCTTCTAATGCCCCTCAGGGCCTTTCTAAAGTACCCCAGACACTTCTAGAACCTCTCAGGGCCTTTCTATATGACCCCAGACCCTTCTAATGCCACTCAGGGCTTATCTAAAGTCCCCCATACGCTTCTAATGCCCCTCAGGACATTTCTAAAGGCCCCCAGACCCTTCTAGAGCCCCTCAGGACATTTCTAAAGGCACCCAGACCCTTCTAATGCCACTCAGGGCCTTTCTAAAGGCCGCGAGACCCTTATAATCACCCTGAGGGCATTTAAACAGGCCCCCAGACCGATCTGGACCCCCTCAGGATGCTTCTAATAGCCCCCAGACCCTTCTAATGCCTTTCAGGGCCTTTCTAAAGGCCTCCACACACTTCTAATGACCCTCAAGACCCATGTAAAGGCCCCCAGACCCTTCTAGATTGCCTCAGGACCCATCTAAAAGCCCCCAGACCCTTCTAATGCCTTTCAGGACCCTTATGAAGGCCACAAGACCCTTCTAATGCCCCTCAGGACCTTTATAAAGGCCCTCAGACCCTTCTAATGCCCCTCAGGGCATTTATAAAGGTTCCCAGACCCTTCCAGAGCCTGTCAGGACCCTTATAAAGGCCCCCAGACCATTCTAGTGCACCTCAGAACACTTCTAAAGGCCCGCAGACCATTCTAATGCCCGTCAGGACTTTTCTAAAGGTCCCCAGACCCTTCTACTGCCCCTCAGGAGCATTCTAAAGGCCCCCAGACCCTTCTAATGCCCCACAGGGCCTTTCTAAACGTCCCCAGACCCTTCTAGAGCCCCTGAAGACCCTTCTAAAGGCCCCCAGACCCTTATAGAGCCCCTCAGGACCCTTCTAAAGTCCCCCAGACCCTGTAAATTCCCCTCAGGGCTTTTATAAGGGCACCCAGACCCTTCTAATGCCCCTCAGGACATTTCTAAAGGCCCCCAGAACATTCTAGAGCCCCTGAGTACATTTCTAAAGGCACCCAGACCCTTCTAGATTGCCTCAGGACCCATCTAAAAGCCCCCAGACCCTTCTAATGCCTTTCAGGGCCTTTCTAAAGGCCTCCACACCCTTCTAATGACCCTCAAGACCCATGTAAAGGCCTCTAGACCCTTCTAGATTGCCTCAGGACCAATCTAAAAGCCCCCAGACCCTTCTAATGCCTTTCAGGACCCTTATGAAGGCCACAAGACCCTTCTAATGCGCCTCAGGACCATTGTAAAAGCCCCCAGACCCTTCTAATGCCCCTCAGGGGCTTTCTAAAGTACCCCAGACACTTCTAGAACCTCTCAGGGCCTTTCTATATGACCCCAGACCCTTGTAATGCCCAACAGGGCTTTTCTAAAGGCCCCCATACCCTTCTAATGCCCCTCAGGATATTTCTAAAGGCCCCCAGACCCTTCTGGACCCCCTCAGGATGCTTCTAATCGCCCCCAGACCCTTCTAGAGCACCTCAGGGCCTTTCTAAAGGCCTCCACACCCTTCTAATGACCCTCAAGACCCATGTAAAGGCACCCAGACCCTTCTAGATTGCCTCAGGACCCATCTAAAAGCCCCCAGACCCGTCTAATGCCTTTCAGGGCCTTTCTAAAGGCCTCCACACCCTTCTAATGACCCTCAAGACCCATGTAAAGGCCTCTAGACCCTTCTAGATTGCCTCAGGACCCATCTAAAAGCCCCCAGACCCTTCTAATGCCTTTCAGGACCCTTATGAAGGCGACAAGACCCTTCTAATGCCCCTCAGGACATTTCTAAAGGCCCTCAGACCCTTCTAATGCCCGCAGGGCATTTATAAAGGTTCCCAGACCCTTCTAGAGCCCTTCAGGACCCTTATAAAGGCCCCCAGACCTTTCTAGAGCCACTCAGGACACTTCTAAAGGCCTGCAGACCATTCTAATGCCCGTCAGGTCCTTTCTAAAGGTCCCCAGACCCTTCTACTGCCCCTCAGGAGCATTCTAAAGAACCCCAGACCCTTCAAATGCCTCACAGGGCCTTTCTAAAGGTCCCTAGACCCTTCTAGAGCCCCTGAAGACCCATCTAAATGCCCCCAGATCCTTCTACTGCCTCTCAGGAGCATTCTAAAGGCCCCCAGACCCTTCTAATGCCCCTCAGGGCTTTTCTAAAGGCACCCAGACCATTCTAATGCCACTCAGGGCCTTTCTAAATGCCGCGAGACCCTTATAATCCCCCTGAGGGCCTTTAAAAAGGCCCCCAGACCATTCTGGACCCCCTCAGGACGCTTCTAATAGCCCCCAGACCCTTCTAGAGCCACTCAGGGCCTTTCTAAAGGCCTCCACACCCTTCTAATGACCCTCAAGACCCATGTAAAGGCCTCTAGACCCTTCTAGATTGCCTCAGGACCCATCTAAAAGCCCCCAGACCCTTCTAATGCATTTCAGGACCCTTATGAAGGCCACAAGACCATTCTAATGCCCCTCAGGACATTTCTAAAGGCCCTCAGACCCTTCTAATGCCCCTCAGGGCCCTTCTAAAGGACCCCAGACCCTTCTAATGCCCCTCAGGGCCTTTCTAAATACCCCAGACACTTCTAGAACCTCTCAGGGCCTTTCTATATGACCCCAGACCCTTGTAATGCCCCTCAGGGCTTTTCTAAAGGCCACCATACCCTTCTAATGCCCCTCAGGACATTTCTAAAGGCAACCAGACCCTTCTAGAACCCCTCAGGACATTTCTAAAGGCACCCAGACCCTTCTAATGCCACTCAGGGCCTTTCTAAAGGCCGCGAGACCCTTATAATCAACCTGAGGGCCTTTAAAAAGGCCCCCAGACCCTTCTGGACCCCCTCAGGACGCATCTAATAGCCCCCAGACCCTTCTAATGCCTTTCAGGGCCTTTCTAAAGGCCTCAACACCCTTCTAATTACCGTCAAGACCCATGTAAAGGCCCCCAGACCCTTCTAGATTGCCTCTGGACGATTCTAAAAGCCCCCAGACCTTTCTAGGGCCCCTCAGGGCCTTTCTAAAGGCCTCCACACCCTTCTAATGACCCTCAAGACCCATGTAAAGGCCCCCAGACCCTTCTAGATTGCCTCAGGACCCATCTAAAAGCCCCCAGACCCTTCTAATGCCTTTCAGGACCCTTATGAAGGCCACAAGACCCTTCTAATGCCCCTCAGGACCTTTCTAAAGGCCCTCAGACCAATCTAGTGCCCCTCAGGGCATTTATAAAGGTTTCCAGACCATTCTAGAGCCTGTCAGGACCCTTATAAAGGCCCCCAGACCATTCTAGAGCACCTCAGGACACTTCTAAAGGCCCGCAGACCATTCTAATGCCCGTCAGGGCCTTTCTAAAGGTCCCAAGACCGTTCTACTGCCCCTCAGGAGCATTCTAAAGGCCCCCAGACCCTTCTAATGCCCCTCAGGACATTTCTAAAGGCCCCTAGACCCTTCTAGAGCCCCTCAGGACATTTCTAAAGGCACCCAGAGCCTTCTAATGCCACTCAAAGACTTTCTAAAGGCCGCGAGACCCTTATAATTCCCCTGAGGGCCTTTAAAAAGGCCCCCAGACCATTCAGAACCCCCTCAGGACGCTTCTAATAGCCCCCAGACCATTCTAGAGCCCCTCAGGGCCTTTCTAAAGGCCTCCACACCCTTCTAATGACCCTCAAGACCCATGTAAAGGCCTCTAGACCCTTCTGAAATTGCCTCAGGACCCATCTAAAAGACCCCAGACCATTCTAATGCCTTTCAGGACCATTATGAAGGCAACAAGACCCTTCTAATGCCCCTCAGGACCTTTCTAAAGGCCCTCAGATCCTTCTAATGCCCCTCAGGGCCCTTCTAAAGGACCCCAGACCCTTCTAATGCCCCTCAGGGCCTTTCTAAAGTACCCCAGACACTTCAAGAACCTCTCAGGGCCTTTCTATATGACCCCAGACCATTCTAATGCCACTCAGGGCTTATCTAAAGTCCCCCATACCCTTCTAATGCCCCTCAGGACATTTCTAAAGGCCCCCAGACCCTTCTAGAGCCCCTCAGGACATTTCTAAAGGCACCCAGACCCTTCTAATGCCACTCAGGGCCTTTCTAAAGGCCGCGAGACCCTTATAATCACCCTGAGGGCGTTTAAAAAGGCCCCCAGACCCTTCTGGACCCCCTCAGGACGCTTCTAATAGCCCCCAGACCCTTCTAATGCCTTTCAGGGCCTTTCTAAAGGCCTCCACACCCTTCTAATGACCCTCAAGACCCATGTAAAGTCCCCCAGACCCTTCTAGATTGCCTCAGGACCCATCTAAAAGCCCCCAGACCATTCTAATGCCTTTCAGGACCCTTATGAAGGCCACAAGACCCTTCTAATGCCCCTCAGGACCTTTCTAAAGGCCCTCAGACCCTTCTAATGACCCTCAGGGCATTTATAAAGGTTCCCAGACCCTTCCAGAGCCTGTCAGGACCATTATAAAGGCCCCCAGACCATTCTAGTGCACCTCAGAACACTTCTAAAGGCCCGCAGACCATTCTAATGCCCGTCAGGACCTTTCTAAAGGTCCCCAGACCCTTCTACTGCCCCTCAGGAGCATTCTAAAGGCCCCCAGACCCTTCTAATGCCCCACAGGGCCTTTCTAAAGGCCCCCAGACCCTTCTAGAGCCCCTGATGCCCCTTCTAAAGGCCCCCAGACCCTTATAGAGCCCCTCAGGACCCTTCTAAAGTCCCCCAGACCCTGTTAATTCCCCTCAGGGCTTTTATAAGGGCACCCAGACCCTTCTAATGCCCCTCAGGACATTTCTAAAGGCCCCCAGAACCTTCTAGAGCCCCTGAGTACATTTCTAAAGGCACCCAGACCCTTCTAGATTGCCTCAGGACCCATCTAAAACCCCCAGACCCTTCTAATGCCTTTCAGGGCCTTTCTAAAGGCCTCCACACCCTTCTAATGACCCTCAAGACCCATGTAAAGGCCTCTAGACCCTTCTAGATTGCCTCAGGACCCATCTAAAAGCACCCAGACCCTTCTAATGCCTTTCAGGACCCTTATGAAGGCCACAAGACCCTTCTAATGCGCCTCAGGACCATTGTAAAGGCCCCCAGACCCTTCTAATGCCCCTCAGGGGCTTTCTAAAGTACCCCAGACACTTCTAGAACCTCTCAGGGCCTTTCTATATGACCCCAGACCCTTGTAATACCCAACAGGGCTTTTCTAAAGGCCCCCATACCATTCTAATGCCCCTCAGGACATTTCTAAAGGCCCCCAGACCCTTCTAGAGCCCCTCAGGACATTTCTAAAGGCACCCAGAACCTTCTAATGCCACTCAGGGCCTTTCTAAAGGCCGCGAGACCCTTATAATCCCCCTGAGGGCCTTTAAAAAGGCCCCCAGAACCTTCTGGACCCCCTCAGGACGCTTCTAATAGCCCCCAGACCCTTCTAGAGCCCCTCAGGGCCTTTCTAAAGGCCTCCACACCCTTCTAATGACCCTCAAGACCCATGTAAAGGCCCCCAGACCCTTCTAGATTGACTCAGGACCCATCTAAAAGCCCCCAGACCCTTCTAATGCCTTTCAGGACCCTTATGAAGGCCACAAGACCCTTCTAATGCCCCTCAGGACCTTTCTAAAGGTCCTCAGACCCTTCTAATGCCCCTCAGTACATTTCTAAAGGCCCTCAGACCCTTCTAATGCCCCTCAGGGCATTTATAAAGGTTCCCAGACCCTTCTAGAGCCCTTCAGGACCCTTATAAAGGCCCCCAGACCATTCTAGAGCCCCTCAGGACACTTCTAAAGGCCTGCAGACCATTCTAATGCCCGTCAGGTCCTTTCTAAAGGTCCCCAGACCCTTCTACTGCCCCTCAGGAGCATTCTAAAGAACCCCAGACCCTTCAAATGCCTCACAGGGCCTTTCTAAAGGTCCCTAGACCCTTCTAGAGCCCCTGAAGACCCTTCTAAATGCCCCCAGATCCTTCTACTGCCTCTCAGGAGCATTCTAAAGGCCCCCAGACCCTTCTAATGCCCCTCAGGGCTTTTCTAAAGGCACCCAGACCATTCTAATGCCACTCAGGGCCATTCTAAATGCCGCGAGACCCTTATAATCCCCCTGAGGGCCTTTAAAAAGGCCCCCAGACCATTCTGGACCCCCTCAGGACGCTTCTAATAGCCCCCAGACCCTTCTAGAGCCACTCAGGGCCTTTCTAAAGGCCTCCACACCCTTCTAATGACCCTCAAGACCCATGTAAAGGCCTCTAGACCCTTCTAGATTGCCTCAGGACCCATCTAAAAGCCCCCAGACCCTTCTAATGCATTTCAGGACCCTTATGAAGGCCACAAGACCATTCTAATGCCCCTCAGGACATTTCTAAGGGCCCTCAGACCCTTCTAATGCCCCTCAGGGCCCTTCTAAAGGACCCCAGACCCTTCTAATGCCCCTCAGGGCCTTTCTAAATACCCCAGACACTTCTAGAACCTCTCAGGGCCTTTCTATATGACCCCAGACCCTTGTAATGCCCCTCAGGGCTTTTCTAAAGGCCACCATACCCTTCTAATGCCCCTCAGGACATTTCTAAAGGCCCCCAGACCCTTCTAGAGCCCCTCAGGACATTTCTAAAGGCACCCAGACCCTTCTAATGCCACTCAGGGCCTTTCTAAAGGCCGCGAGACCCTTATAATCAACCTGAGGGCCTTTAAAAAGGCCCCCAGACCCTTCTGGACCCCCTCAGGACGCATCTAATAGCCCCCAGACCCTTCTAATGCCTTTCAGGGCCTTTCTAAAGGCCTCCACACCCTTCTAATGACCCTCAAGACCCATGTAAAGGCCCCCAGACCCTTCTAGATTGCCTCAGGACCCATCTAAAAGCCCCCAGACCCTTCTAATGCCTTTCAGGACCCTTATGAAGGCCACAAGACCCTTCTAATGCCCCTCAGGACCTTTCTAAAGGCCCTCAGACCAATCTAGTGCCCCTCAGGGCATTTATAAAGGTTTCCAGACCCTTCTAGAGCCTGTCAGGACCCTTATAAAGGCCCCCAGACCATTCTAGAGCAACTCAGGACACTTCTAAAGGCCCGCACACCATTCTAATGCACGTCAGGGCCTTTCTAAAGGTCCCCAGAACCTTCTACTGCCCCTCAGGAGCATTCTAAAGGCCCCCAGACCCTTCTAATGCCCCTCAGGACATTTCTAAAGGCCCCCAGACCCTTCTAGAGCCCCTCAGGACATTTCTAAAGGCACCCAGAGCCTTCTAATGCCACTCAAGGACTTTCTAAAGGCCGCGAGACCCTTATAATCCCCCTGAGGGCCTTTAAAAAGGCCCCCAGACCATTCTGGACCCCCTCAGGACGCTTCTAATAGCCCCCAGACCATTCTAGAGCCCCTCAGGGCCTTTCTAAAGGCCTCCACACCCTTCTAATGACCCTCAAGACCCATGTAAAGGCCTCTAGACCCTTCTGAATTTGCCTCAGGACCCATCTAAAAGACCCCACACCATTCTAATGCCTTTCAGGACCATTATGAAGGCAACAAGACCCTTCTAATGCCCCTCAGGACCTTTCTAAAGGCCCTCAGATCCTTCTAATGCCCCTCAGGGCCCTTCTAAAGGACCCCAGACCCTTCTAATGCCCCTCAGGGCCTTTCTAAAGTACCCCAGACACTTCTAGAACCTCTCAGGGCCTTTCTATATGACCCCAGACCATTCTAATGCCACTCAGGGCTTATCTAAAGTCCCCCATACCCTTCTAATGCCCCTCAGGACATTTCTAAAGGCCCCCAGACCCTTCTAGAGCCCCTCAGGGCCTTTCTAAAGGCCTCCACACCCTTCTAATGACCCTCAAGACCCATGTAAAGGCCCCTAGACCCTTCTAGATTGCCTCAGGACCCATCTAAAAGCCCCCAGACCCTTCTAATGCCTTTCAGGACCCTTATGAAGGCCACAAGACCCTTCTAATGCCCCTCAGGACCTTTCTAAAGGCCCTCAGACCCTTCTAAAGCCCCTCAGGGCATTTATAAAGGTTTCCAGACCCTTCTAGAGCCCGTCAGGACCCTTATAAAGGCCCCCAGACCATTCTACAGCCTCTCAGGACACTGCTAAAGGCCCGCAGACCATTCTAATGCCCGTCAGGACCTTTCTAAAGGTCCCCAGACCCTTCTACTGCCACTCAGGAGCATTCTAAAGGCCCCCAGACCATTCTAATGCCCCACAGGTCCTTTCTAAAGTTCCCCAGAGCATTCTAGAGCCCCTGAAGACCCTTCTAAAGGCCCCCAGACCCTTCTAATTTCGCTCAGGGCCTTTCTAAAGTACCCCAGACACTTCTAGAACCTCTCAGGGCCTTTCTATATGACCCCAGAACCGTCTAATGCCACTCAGGGCCTTTCTAAAGGCCGCGAGACCCTTATAATCCCCCTGAGGGCCTTTAAAAAGGCCCCCAGACCCTTCTGGACCCCCTCAGGACTCTTCTAATAGCCCCCAGACCCTTCTAGAGCCCCTCAGGGTCTTTCTAAAGGCCTCCACACCCTTCTAATGACCGTCAAGACCCATGTAAAGGCCCCCAGACCATTCTAGATTGCCTCAGGACCCATCTAAAAGCCCCCAGACCCTTCTAATGCCTTTCAGGGCCTTTCTAAAGGCCTCCACACCCTTCTAATGACCCTCAAGACCCATGTAAAGGCCCCCAGACCCTTCTAGATTGTCTCAGGACCCATCTAAAAGCCCCCAGACCCTTCTAATGCCTTTCAGGACCCTTATGAAGGCCACAAGACCTTTCTAATGCCCCTCAGGACCTTTCTAAAGGACCTCAGACCCTTCTAGTGCCCCTCAGGGCATTTATAAAGGTTCCCAGACCATTCTAGAGCCTGTCAGGACCCTTATAAATGCCCCCAGACCATTCTAGTGCACCTCAGGACACTTCTAAAGGCCCGCAGACCATTCTAATGCCGGTCAGGGCCTTTCTAAAGGTCCCCAGAACCTTCTAGAGCCCCTGAAGACCCTTCTAAAGGCCCCCAGACCATTCTAGAGCCCCTCAGGACCCTTCTAAAGTCCCCCAGACCCTGTTAATTACCCTCAGAGCTGTTATAAGGGCACAAGACCTTTCTAATGCCCCTCAGGACATTTCTAAAGGCCCCAGACCCTTCTAGATCCCCTCAGGACATTTCTAAAGGCACCCAGACCCTTCTAATGCCACTCAGGGCCTTTCTAACGGCCACGAGACCCTTATAATCCCCCTGAGGGCCTTTAAAAAGGCCCCCAGACCCTTCTGGACCCCCTCAGGACGCTTCTAATAGCCCCCAGACCCTTCTAGAGCCCCTCAGGGTCTTTCTAAAGGCCTCCACACCCTTCTAATGACCCTCAAGACCCATGTAAAGGCCCCCAGACCCTTCTAGATTGCCTCAGGACCCATCTAAAAGCCCCCAGACCCGTCTAATGCCTTTCAGGGCCTTTCTAAAGGCCTCCACACCCTTCTAATGACCCTCAAGACCCATGTAAAGGCCTCTAGACCCTTCTAGATTGCCTCAGGTCCCATCTAAAAGCCCCGAGACCCTTCTAATGCCTTTCAGGACCCTTATGAAGGCCACAAGACCCTTCTAATGCCCCTCAGGACCATTGTAAATGCCCTCAGACCCTTCTAATGCCACTCAGGGCCCTTCTAAAGGCCCCCAGACCCTTCTAATGCCCCTCAGGGCCTTTCAAAAGTACCCCAGACACTTCTAGAACCTCTCAGGTCCTTTCTATATGACCCCAGACCATTCTAATGCCACTCAGGGCTTTTCTAAAGGCCCACATACCCTTCTAATGACCCTCAGGACATTTCTAAAGGCCCCCAGACCCTTCTAGAGCCCCTCAGGACATTTCTAAAGGCACCCAGACCCTTCTAATGCCACTCAGGGCCTTTCTAAAGGCCGCGAGACCCTTATAATCCCCCTGAGGGCCTTTAAAAAGGCCCCCAGACCATTCTGGACCCACTCAGGTCACTTCTAATAGCCCCCAGACCCTTCTAGAGCCCCTCAGGGCCTTTCTAAAGGCCTGCACACCCTTCTAATGACACTCAAGACCCATGTAAAGGCCCCCAGACCCTTCTAGATTGCCTCAGGACCCATCTAAAAGCCCCCAGACCCTTCTAATGCCTTTCAGGACCCTTATGAAGGCCACAAGACCCTTCTAATGCCCCTCAGGACCTTTCTAAAGGCCCTCAGACCCTTCTAATGCCCCTCAGGGCATTTATAAAGGTTCCCAGACCATTCTAGATCCCGTCAGGACCCTTATAAAGGCCCCCAGACCATTCTAGAGCCCCTCAGGACAATGCTAAAGGCCTGCAGACCATTCTAATGCCCGTCAGGGCCTTTCTAAAGGTCCCCAGACCCTTCTACTGCACCTCAGGAGCATTCAAAAAGCCCCCAGACCCTTCAAATGCCTCATAGGGCCTTTCTAACGGTCCCTAGACCCTTCTAGAGCCCCTGAAGACCCTTCTAAATGCCCCCAGACCCTTCTAAAGCCCCTCAGGGCTTTTCTAAAGGTCCCCACACCCTTCTAGGGCCCCTCAAGACCACTCTATAGGCCCCCAGACTCTTTTAGAGCCCCTCAGGGCCATGCTAAAGGCCCGCAGACCATTCAAGAGCCCCGAAACATCCTTCTAACGGCTCCCTGACCCTTCTAGAGCACCTCAGGGCCTTTCTAAAGGACCCCAGACCCTTCTAGAGCCCCTCAGTACACTTCTAAAGGCCCCCAGACCTTTCTAGATCCCCTCAAGACCCTTCTAAAAGGCCCCAGACCATTCTAATGCCCCTCAGGGCATTTCTAAAGGCCCTCAGACCCTTCTAATGGCCCTCAGGGCATTTATAAAGGTTCCCAGACCCTTCTAGAGCCCGTCAGGACCCTTATAAAGGACCCCAGACCATTGTAGAGCCAATAAGGACAATTCTAAAGGCCCGCAGATCATTCTAATGCCCGTCAGGGCATTAATAAAGGTCCCCAGACCCTTCTACTGCCCCTCAGGAGCATTCCAAAGTCCCCCAGACCCAGCTAATTCCCCTCAGGGCTTTTATAAGGGCACCCAGACCCTTCTAATGCCCCTCTGGACCCTTCGAAATGCCCCGAGACACTTTTAGAGCACCTCAGGACATTTCTAAAGGACCCCAGATCTTTCTAGAGCCCCTCAGGACCCTTCCAGAGGCCCTCAGACCCTTCTAATGCCCCTCAGGACCTTTCTAAAGGCCCCTAGACCCTTCTAATCCACCTCAGGGCCTTTCTAAATGCCCCCAGACCATTCAAATGCCCCTCAGGGCCCTTTTAAAGGCCTTCAGACCCTTCTAATTCCCCTCAGGACCCTGAAAAAGGCCCCCAGACCCTTCTAATGCCTTTCAGGACCCTTATAAAGGCAACAAGACCTTTCTAATGCCCCTAAGGTCCTTTCTAAAGGCCCTCAGACCCTTCTAATGACCCTCAGGGCATTTATAAAGGTTCCCAGACCCTTCTAGAGCCCGTCAGGACCCTTATAAAAGCCCCCAGACCAATCTAGAGCCCCTCAGGACACTGCTAAAGGCTTGCAGACCATTCTAATGCCCGTCAGGGCCTTTCTAAAGGTCCCCAGACAATTCAAGAACCTCTCAGGGCCTTTCTATATGACCCCAGACCCTTGTAATGCCCCTCAGGGTCTTTCTAAAGGTCCCCAGACCCTTCTACTGCCCCTCAGGAGCATTCTAAAGGCCCCCAGACCCTTCTAATGCCCCACAGGGCCTTTCTAAAGGTCCCCAGATCCTTCTAGAGCCCATGAAGACCCTTCTAAAGGCCCCCAGACAATTATAGAGCCCCTCAGGACCCTTCTAAAGTCCCCCAGACCCTGCTAATTCCCCTCAGCGCTTTTGTAAGGGCCACAAGACCCTTCTAATGCCCCTCAGGACCCTTATAAAGGCACCCAGACCCTTCTAGAGCCTCTCAGGACAGTTTTAAATGCCTCCAGACCCTTCTAAACCCCGTCAGGACCATTCTAAAGGCCCCCAGACCCTTCTAATGCCCCTCAGGACCCTTCTAAAGGCCCCCAGACCCTTCTAATGCCCCTCAGGGCCTTTCTAAAGTACCCCAGACACTTCTAGAACCTCTCAGGGCCTTTCTATATGACCCCAGACCCTTGTAATGCCCCTCAGGACATTTCTAAAGGCCCGCAGACCCTTCTAATGCCCCTCAGGACAATTCTAAAGGCCCGCAGACCCTTCTAATGCCCCTCAGGACCCTTCTAAAGGCCCCCAGACCCTTCTAATGCCCCTCAGGGCCTTTCTAAAGTACCCCAGACACTTCTAGAACCTCTCATGGCCTTTCTGTATGACCCCAGACCCTTGTAATGCCCGTCAGGGCCTTTCTAAAGGCCCCCATACCATTCTAATGCCCCTCAGGACATTTCTAAAGGTCCCCAGACCCTTCTAGAGCCCCTGAAGACCCTTCTAAAGGCCCCCAGACCCTTCTAGAGCCCCTCAGGACCCTTCTAAAGTCCCCCAGACCCTGCTAATTCCCCTCAGGGCATTTATAAGGGCCACAAGACCCTTCTAATGCCCCTCAGGACCCTTATAAAGGCACACAGACCCTTCTAGAGCCTCTCAGGACAGTTTTAAATGCCTCCAGACCCTTCTAGACCCCCTCAGGACCATTCTAAAGGCCCCCAGACCCTTCTAATGCACCTCAGGACCCTTCTAAAGGCCCCCAGACCCTTCTAATGCCCCTCAGGGCCTTTCTAAAGTACCCCAGACACTTCTAGAACCTCTCAGGGCTTTTCTATATGACCCCAGACCCTTGTAATGCCCCTCAGGGCCTTTCTAAAGGCCCCCAGACCCTTCTAATGCCCCTCAGGACATTTCTAAAGGCCCCCAGACCCTTCTAGAGCCCCTCAGGACATTTCTAAAGGCACCCAGACCCTTCTAATGCCACTCAGGGCCTTTCTAAAGGCCGCAAGACTCTTATAATCCCCCTGAGGTCCTTTAAAAAGGCCCCCAGACCCTTCTGGACCCCCTCAGGATGCTTCTAATAGCCCCCAGACCCTTCTAGAGCCCCTCAGGGCCTTTCTAAAGGCATCCACACCCTTATAATGACCCTCAAGACCCATGTAAAGGCCCCCAGACCCTTCTAGATTGCCTCAGGACCCATCTAAAAGCCCCCAGACCCTTCTAATGCCTTTCAGAGCCTTTCTAAAGGCCTCCAGACCCTTCTAATGACCCTCAAGACCCATGTAAAGGCCCCTAGACCCTTCTAGATTGCCTCAGGACCCATCTAAAAGCCCCCAGACCCTTCTAATGCCTTTCAGGACCATTATGAAGGCCACAAGACGCTTCTAATGCCCCTCAGGACCTTTCTAAAGGCCCTCAGACCCTTCTAATGCCCCTCAGGGCATTTATAAAGGTTCCCAGACCCTTCTAGAGCCCGTCAGGACCCTTATAAAGGCTCCCAGACCATTCTAGAGCCCCTCAGGACACTTCTAAAGGCCCGCAGACCATTCTAATGCCCGTCAGGGCCTTTCTAAAGGTCCCCAGACCCTTCTAGAGCCCCTGAAGACCGTTCTAAAGGCCCCCAGACCCTTCTAATGCCACTCAGGGCCTTTCTAAAGGTCCCCAGACCCTTATCATCCCCCTGAGGGCCTTTAAAAATGCCCCCAGACCCTTCTGGACCCCCTCAGGACGCTTCTAATAGCCCCCAGACCCCTCTAGAGCCCCTCAGGGCCTTTCTAAAGGCCTCCACAACCTTCTAATGACCCTCAAGACCCATGTAAAGGCCCCCAGACCCTTCTAGATTGCCTCAGGACCTTTCTAAAAGCCCCCAGACCCTTCTAATGCCTTTCAGGGCCTTTCTAAAGGCCTCCACACCCTTCTAATGACCCTCAAGACCCATGTAAAGGCCCCCAGACCATTCTAGATTGCCTCAGGACCCATCTAAACGCCCCCAGACCCTTCTAATGCCTTTCAGGACCCTTATGAAGGACACAAGACCCTTCTAATGCGCCTCAGGACCTTTCTAAATGCCCTCAGACCCTTCTAATGCCCCTGAGGGCATTTATAAAGGTTCCCAGAGCCTTCTAGAGCCCGTCAGGACCCTTATAAAGGCCTCCAGACCATTCTAGAGCCCCTCAGGACACTTCTAAAGGCTCGCAGACCATTCTAATGCCCGTCAGGGCCTTTATAAAGGTCCCCAGACCCTTCTACTGCCCCTCAGGAGCATTCTAAAGGCCCCCAGACCCTTCTAATGCCCCACAGGGCCTTTCTTAAGGTCCCCAGACCCTTCTAGAGCACCTGAAGACCCTTCTAAAGGCCCCCAGACCCTTATAGAGCCCCTCAGGACCCTTCTAAAGTCCCCCAGACCCTGCTAATTCCCCTCAGGGCTTTTATAAGTGCCACAAGACCCTTCTAATGCCCCTCAGGACCCTTATAAAGGCACCCAGACCCTTCTAGAGCCTCTCAGGACAGTTTTAAATGCCTCCAGAGCCTTCTAGACCCCCTCAGGACCATTCTAAAGGCCCCCAGACCCTTCTAATGCCCCTCAGGACCCTTATAAAGGCCCCCAGACCCTTCTAATGCCCCTCAGGGCCTTTCTAAAGTACCCCAGACACTTCTAGAACCTCTCAGGCCCTTTCTATATGACTCCAGACCCTTGTAATGCCCCTCAGGGCCTTTCTAAAGGCCCCCATACCCTTCTAATGCCCCTCAGGACATTTCTAAAGGCCCCCAGACCCTTCTAGAGCCCCTCAGGACATTTCTAAAGGCACCCAGACCCTTCTAATGCCACTCAGGGCCTTTCTAAAGGCCGCGAGACCCTTATAATCCCCCTGAGGTCCATTAAAAAGGCCCCCAGACCCTTCTGGACCCCCTCAGGACGCTTCTAATAGCCCCCAGACTATTCTAGAGCCCCTTAGGGCCTTTCTAAAGGCCTCCACACCCTTCTAATGACCCTCAAGACCCATGTAAAGGCCCCCAGACCCTTCTAGATTGCCTCAGGACCCATCTAAAAGCCCCCAGACCCTTCTAATGCCTTTCAGGACCCTTATGAAGGTCACAAGACCTTTCTAATGCCCCTCAGGACCCTTATAAAGGCACCCAGACCCTTCTAGAGCCTCTCAGGACTGTTTTAAATGCCTCCAGACCCTTCTAGACCCCCTCAGGACCCTTCTAAAGGCCCCCAGACCCTTCTAATGCCCCTCAGGGCCTTTCTAAAGTACCCCGGACACTTCTAGAACCTCTCAGGGCCTTTCTATATGACTCCAGACCCTTGTAATGCCCCTCAGGGCCTTTCTAAAGGCCCCCATACCCTTCTAATGCCCCTCAGGACATTTCTAAAGGCCCCCAGACCCTTCTAGAGCCCCTCAGGGCATTTCTAAAGGCACCCAGACCCTTCTAATGCAACTCAGGGCCTTTCTAAAGTCCGCGAGACCCTTATAATCCCCCTGAGGGATTTTAAAAAGGCCCCCAGACCCTTCTGGACCCCCTCAGGACACTTTTAATAGCCCCCAGATCCTTCTAGAGCCCCTCAGGACCTTTCTAAAGGCCTCCACACCATTCTAATGACCCTCAAGACCCATGTAAAGGCCCCCAGACCCTTCTAGAGCCCCTGAAGACCCTTCTAAAGGCCCCCAGACCCTTCTAGAGCCCCTCAGGACCCTTCTAAAGTCCCCCAGACCCTGCTAATTCCCCTCAGGGCATTTATAAGGGCCACAAGACTCTTCTAATGCCCCTCAGGACCCTTATAAAGGCACACAGACCCTTCTAGAGCCTCTCAGGACAGTTTTAAATGCCTCCAGACCCTTCTAGACCCCCTCAGGACCATTCTAAAGGCCCCCAGACCCTTCTAATGCACCTCAGGACCCTTCTAAAGGCCCCCAGACCCTTCTAATGCCCCTCAGGGCCTTTCTAAAGTACCCCAGACACTTCTAGAACCTCTCAGGGCTTTTCTATATGACCCCAGACCCTTGTAATGCCCCTCAGGGCCTTTCTAAAGGCCCCCAGACCCTTCTAATGCCCCTCAGGACATTTCTAAAGGCCCCCAGACCCTTCTAGAGCCCCTCAGGACATTTCTAAAGGCACCCAGACCCTTCTAATGCCACTCAGGGCCTTTCTAAAGGCCGCAAGACTCTTATAATCCCCCTGAGGTCCTTTAAAAAGGCCCCCAGACCCTTCTGGACCCCCTCAGGATGCTTCTAATAGCCCCCAGACCCTTCTAGAGCCCCTCAGGGCCTTTCTAAAGGCCTCCACACCCTTCTAATGACCCTCAAGACCCATGTAAAGGCCCCCAGACCCTTCTAGATTGCCTCTGGACCCATCTAAAAGCCCCCAGACCCTTCTAATGCCTTTCAGAGCCTTTCTAAAGGCCTCCACACCCTTCTAATGACCCTCAAGACCCATGTAAAGGCCCCTAGACCCTTCTAGATTGCCTCAGGACCCATCTAAAAGCCCCCAGACCCTTCTAATGCCTTTCAGGACCCTTATGAAGGCCACAAGACGCTTCTAATGCCCCTCAGGACCTTTCTAAAGGCCCTCAGACCCTTCTAATGCCCCTCAGGGCATTTATAAAGGTTCCCAGACCCTTCTAGAGCCCGTCAGGACCCTTATAAAGGCTCCCAGACCATTCTAGAGCCCCTCAGGACACTTCTAAAGGCCCGCAGACCATTCTAATGCCCGTCAGGGCCTTTCTAAAGGTCCCCAGACCCTTCTAGAGCCCCTGAAGACCCTTCTAAAGGCCCCCAGACCCTTCTAATGCCACTCAGGGCCTTTCTAAAGGTCCCCAGACCCTTATCATCCCCCTGAGGGCCTTTAAAAATGCCCCCAGACCCTTCTGGACCCCCTCAGGATGCTTCTAATAGCCCCCAGACCCCTCTAGAGCCCCTCAGGGCCTTTCTAAAGGCCTCCACAACCTTCTAATGACCCTCAAGACCCATGTAAAGGCCCCCAGACCCTTCTAGATTGCCTCAGGACCCATCTAAAAGCCCCCAGACCCTTCTAATGCCCCTCAGGACCCTTCTAAAGGCCCGCAGACCATTCTAATGCCCGTCAGGGCCTTTCTAAAGGCCCCCAGACCCTTCTAGAGCCCCTGAAGACCCTTCTAAAGACCCCAGACCCTTATAGAGCCCCTCAGGACCCTTCTAAAGTCCCCCAGACCCTGCTATTTCCCCTCAGGGCTTTTGTAAGGGCCACAAGACCCTTCTAATGCCCCTCAGGACCCTTATAAAGGCACCCAGACCCTTCTAGAGCCTCTCAGGACAGTTTTAAATGCCTCCAGACCCTTCTAGACCCCCTCAGGACCATTCTAAAGGCCCCCAGACCCTTCTAATGCCCCTCAGGACCCTTCTAAAGGCCCCCAGACCCTTCTAATGCCCCTCAGGGCCTTTCTAAAGTACCCCAGACACTTCTAGAACCTCTCAGGGCCTTTCTATATGACCCCAGACCCTTGTAATGCCCCTCAGGGCCCTTATAAAGGCACCCATACCCTTCTAATCCCCCTCAGGACATTTCTAAAGGCCCCCAGACCCTTATAATACCCCTCAGGACCCTTCTAAAGGCCCCCAGACCCTTCTAATTCCCCTCAGGGCCTTTCTAAAGTACCCCAGACACTTCTAGAACCTCTCAGGGCCTTTCTATATGACCCCAGACCCTTGTAATGCCCCTCAGGGCCTTTCTAAAGGCCCCCAGACCCTTCTAATGCCCCTCAGGACATTTCTAAATGCCCCCAGACCCTTCTAGAGACCCTCAGGACATTTCTAAAGGCACCCAGACCCTTCTAATGCAACTCAGGGCCTTTCTAAAGGCCGCGAGACCCTTATAATCCCCCTGAGGGCCTTAAAAAAGGCCCCCAGACCCCTCTGGACCCCCTCAGGACGATTTTAATAGCCCCCAGACCCTTCTAGAGCCCCTCAGGGCCTTTCTAAAGGCCTCCACACCCTTCTAATGACCCTCAAGACCCATGTAAAGGCCCCCAGACCTTTCTAGATTGCCTCAGGACCCATCTAAAAGCCCCCAGACCCTTCTAATGCCTTTCAGGGCCTTTCTAAAGGCCTCCACACCCTTCTAATGACACTCAAGACCAATGTAAAGGCCCCTAGACCCTTCTAGATTGCCTCAGAACCCATCTAAAAGCCCCCAGACCCTTCTAATGCCTTTCAGGACCCTTATGAAGGCCACAAGACCCTTCTAATGCCCCTCAGGACCTTTCTAATGGCCCTCAGACCCTTCTATTGCCCGTCTAGGCATTTATAAATGTTCCCAGACCCTTCTAGAGCCCGTCAGGACCCTTATAAAGGCCCCCAGACCATTCTAGAGCCCCTCAGGACACTTCTAAAGGCCCGCAGACCATTCTAATGCCCGTCAGGGCCTTTCTAAAGGTCCCCAGACCCTTCTACTGCCCCTCAGGAACATTCTAAAGGCCCCCAGACCCTTCTAATGCCCCACAGGGCCTTTCTAAAGGCCTCCAGACCCTTCTAATGACCCTCAAGACCCTTCTAAAGGCCCCCAGACCCTTCTAGAGCCCCTCAGGATCCTTCTAATGTCCCCCAGACCCTGCTAATTCCCCTCAGGGCATTTATAAGGGCCACAAGACCCTTCTAATGCCCCTCAGGACCCTTATAAAGGCACACAGACCCTTCTAGAGCCTCTCAGGACAGTTTTAAATGCCTCCAGACCCTTCTAGACCCCCTCAGGACCATTCTAAAGGCCCCCAGACCCTTCTAATGCCCCTCAGGACCTTTCTAAAGGCCCCCAGACCTTTCTAATGCACCTCAGGGCCTTTCTAAAGTACCCCAGACAATTCTAGAACCTCTCAGGGCTTTTCTATATGACCCCAGACCCTTGTAATGCCCCTCAGGGCCTTTCTAAAGGCCCCCAGACCCTTCTAATGCCCCTCAGGACATTTCTAAAGGCCCCCAGACACTTCTAGAACCTCTCAGGGCTTTTCTATATGACCCCAGACCCTTGTAATGCCCCTCAGGGCCTTTCTAAAGGCCCCCAGACCCTTCTAATGACCCTCAAGACCCATGTAAAGACCCCAGACCCTTCTAGAGCCCCTGAAGACCCTTCTAAAGGCCCCCAGACCCTTATAGAGCCCCTCAGGACCCTTCTAATGTCCCCCAGACCCTGCTAATTCCCCTCAGGGCATTTATAAGGGCCACAAGACCCTTCTAATGCCCCTCAGGACCCTTATAAAGGCACACAGACCCTTCTAGAGCCTCTCAGGACAGTTTTAAATGCCTCCAGACCCTTCTAGACCCCCTCAGGACCATTCTAAAGGCCCCCAGACCCTTCTAATGCCCCTCAGGACCTTTCTAAAGGCCCCCAGACCTTTCTAATGCCCCTCAGGGCCTTTCTAAAGTACCCCAGACACTTCTAGAACCTCTCAGGGCTTTTCTATATGACCCCAGACCCTTGTAATGCCCCTCAGGGCCTTTCTAAAGGCCCCCAGACCCTTCTAATGCCCCTCAGGACATTTCTAAAGGCCCCCAGACACTTCTAGAACCTCTCAGGGCTTTTCTATATGACCCCAGACCCTTGTAATGCCCCTCAGGGCCTTTCTAAAGACCCCCAGACCCTTCTAATGCCCCTCAGGACGCTTCTAATAGCCCCCAGACCCTTCTAGAGCCCCTCAGGGCCTTTCTAAAGGCCTCCACACCCTTCTAATGACCCTCAAGACCCATGTAAAGGCCCCCAGACCCTTCTAGAGCCCCTCAGGACCCTTCTAAAGTCCCCCAGACCCTGCTAATTCCCCTCAGGGCATTTATAAGGGCCACAAGACCCTTCTAATGCCCCTCAGGACCCTTATAAAGGCACACAGACTCTTCTAGAGCCTCTCAGGACAGTTTTAAATGCCTCCAGACCCTTCTAGAACCCCTCAGGACCATTCTAAAGGCCACCGGACCCTTCTAATGCCCCTCAGGACCTTTCTAAAGGCCCCCAGACCCTTCTAATGCCCCTCAGGGCCTTTCTAAAGTACCCCAGACACTTATAGAACTTCTCAGGGCTTTTCTATATGACCCCAGACCCTTGTAATGCCCCTCAGGGCCTTTCTAAAGGCCCCCAGACCCTTCTAATGCCCCTCAGGACATTTCTAAAGGCCCCCAGACCCTTCTAGAGCCCCTCAGGACATTTATAAAGGCACCCAGACCCTTCTAATGCCACTCAGGGCCTTTCTAAAGGCCGCGAGACCCTTATCATCCCCCTGAGGGCCTTTAAAAAGGCCCCCAGACCCTTCTGGACCCCCTCAGGACGCTTCTAATAGCCCACAGACTCTTCTAGAGCCCCTTAGGGCCTTTCTAAAGGCCTCCACACCCTTCTAATGACCCTCAAGACCCATGTAAAGGCCCCAGACCCTTCTAGATTGCCTCAGGACCCATCTAAAAGCCCCCAGACCCTTCTAATGCCTTTCAGGACCCTTATGAAGGCCACAAGACCCTTCTAATGCCCCTCAGGACCTTTCTAAAGGCCCTCAAACCCTTCTAATGCCCCTCAGGGCCTTTTAAAAGGTCCCCAGACCCTTCTAGATCCCCTGAAGACCCTTCTAAAGGCCCCCAGACCATTCTAGAGCCACTCAGGACCCTTCTAAAGTCCCCCAGACCCTGCTAATTCCCCTCAGGGCTTTTATAAAGGCACCCAGACCCTTCTAGAGCCTCTCAGGACAGTTTTAAATGCCTCCAGACCTTTATAGACCCCCTCAGGACCATTCTAAAGGCCACCAGACCCTTCTAATGCCCCTCAGGGCCTTTCTGAAGTACCCCAGACACTTCTAGAACCTCTCAGGGCCTTTCTATATGACCCCAGACCCTTGTAATGCCCCTCAGGGCCTTTCTAAAGGTCCCCAGACCCTTCTAATGCCCCTCAGGACATTTCTAAAGGCCCCCAGACCCTTCTAGAGACCATCAGGACATTTCTAAAGGCACCCAGACCCTTCTAATGCCACTCAGGGCCTTTCTAAAGGCCGCAAGACCCTTATAATCCCCCTGAGGGCCTTTAAAAAGGCCCCCAGACCCTTCTGGACCTCCTCAGGACGCTTCTAATAGCCCCCACACCCTTCTAGAGCCCATCAGGGCCTTTCTAAAGGCCTCCACACCCTTCTAATGACCCTCAAGACCCATGTAAAGGCCCTTAGACCCTTCCAGATTGCGTCAGGACCAATCTAAAAGACCCCAGACCCTTCTAATACCTTTCAGGACCATTATAAAGGCCACAAGACCCTTCTAATGCCCCTCAGGACCTTTCTAAAGGACCTCAGACCATTCTAATGCCCCTCAGGGCCTTTCTAAAGGCCGCAAGACCCTTATAATCCCCCTGAGGGCCTTTAAAAATCCCCCTGAGGGGCAGTAGAAAGGTCTGGGGACCTTTATAAAGGCCCTGACGTGCATTAGAATGGTCTGCGGGATTTAGAAGTGTCCTGAGGGTCTCTAGAATGGTCTGGGGGCCTTTATAAGGGTCCTGACGGGCTCTAGAAGGGTCTGGGAACCTTTATAAATGCCCTGAGGGGCATTAGAAGGGTCTGAGGGCCTTTAGAAAGGTCCTGAGGGGCATTAGAAGGGTCTTGTGGCCTTCATAAGGGTCCTCAAAGGCATTAGAAGGGTCTGGGGGCTTTTAGATGGGTCCTGAGGCAATCTAGAAGGGTCTAGGGTCCTTTACATGGGTCTTGAGAGTCATTAGAAGGGTGTGGAGGCCTTTAGAAAGGCCCTGAAAGGCATTAGAAGGGTCTGGGGGCTTTTGGATGGGTCCTGAGGCAATCTAGAAGGGTCTGGGGGCCTTTACATGGGTCTTGAGGGTCATTAGAAGGGTGTGGAGGCCTTTAGAAAGGCCCTGAGGGGCTCTAGAAGGGTCTGGGGGCTATTAGAAGCGTCCTGAGGGGGTCCAGAAGGGTCTGGGGACCTTTTTAAAGGCCCTCAGGGGGATTATAAGGGTCTCGCGGCCTTTAGAAAGGCCCTGAGTGGCATTAGAAGGGTCTGGGTGCCTTTAGAAATGACCTGAGGGCCATTAGAAGGGTCTGGGTGCCTTTAGAAAGGCCCTGAGGGTCTCTAGAAGGGTCTGGGGGCCTTTTAAAAAGGCCCTCAGGGGGATTATAAGGGTCTCGCGGCCTTTAGAAAGGCCCTGAGTGGCATTAGAAGGGTCTGGGTGCCTTTAGAAATGACCTGAGGGGCATTAGAAGGGTCTGGGGGTCTTTAGAATGGTCCTGAGGGGGTCTAGAAGGGTCTGGAGGCATTTAAATCTGTCCTGAGAGGCTCTAGAAGGGTCTGGGTGCCTTTATAAGGGTCCTGAGGGGCATTAGAAGATTCTGGGTGCCCTTATAAAAGCCCTGAGGGGAACTAGCAGGGTCTGGGGGACTTTAGAAGGGTCTTCAGGTGCTCTATAAGGGTCTGGGGGCCTTTAGAATGGTCTTCAGGGGCTCTAGAAGGGTTTGGGGACCTTTAGAAAGGACCTGTGGGGCATTAGAAAGGTCTGGGGGCCTTTAGAATGCTCCTGAGGGGCAGGAGAAGGGTCTGGGCACCTTTATAAAGGCCCTGACGGGCATTAGAATGGTCTCCGGGCCTTTAGAAGTGTCCTGAGGGGCTCTAGAATGGTCTGGGGGCCTTTATAAGGGTCCTGACGGGCTCTAGAAGGGTCTGGGAACCTTTATAAATGCCCTGAGGGGTATTAGAAGGGTCTGAGTGCCTTTAGAAAGGTCCTGAGGGGCATTAGAAGGGTCTGGGGGCCTTTAGAAAGGTCCTGAGGGGCATTAGAAGGGTCTGAGGGCCTTTAGAAAGGTCCTGAGGGGCATTAGAAGGGTCTTGTGGCCTTCATAAGGGTCCTGAAAGGCATTAGAAGGGTCTGGGGTCTTTTCGATGGGTCCTGAGGCAATCTAGAAGGGTCTGGGGGCCTTTACATGGGTCTTGAGGGTCATTAGAAGGGTGTGGAGGCCTTTAGAAAGGCCCTGAGGGGCTCTAGAAGGGCCTGGGGGCTATTAGAAGCGTCCTGAGGGGGTCCAGAAGGGTCTGGGGGCCTTTTTAAAGGCCCTCAGGGGGATGATAAGGGTCTCGCGGCCTTTAGAAAGGCCCTGAGTGGCATTACAAGGTCCTGGGGTCATATAGAAAGGCCCTGAGAGGTTCTAGAATCATCTGGTTTACTTTAGAAAGGCCCTGAGGGGCATTAGAAGGGTCTGGGTGCCTTTAGAATGGTCCTGAGGGTGTCTAGAAGGGTCTGGAGGCATTTAAACCTGTCCTGAGAGGCTCTAGACGGGTCTGGGGGCCTTTATAAGGGTCCTGAGGGGCATTAGAAGATTCTGGGTGCCCTTATAAAAGCCCTGAGGAGAACTAGCAGGGTCTGGGGGACTTTAGAAGGGTCCTGAGGGGCTCTATAAGGGTCTGGGGGCCTTTAGAAGGGTCTTGAGGGGCTCTAGAAGGGTCTGGGGACCTTTAGAAAGGCCCTGAGGGGTATTAGAAGGGTCTGGGGGCCTTTAGAATGCTCCTGAGGGGCAGGAGAAGGATCTGGGGACCTTTATAAAGGCCCTGACGGGCATTAGAATGGTCTGCGGGCCTTTAGAAGTGTCCTGAGGTGCTCTAGAATGGTCTGGGGGCCTTTATTAGGGTCCTGACGGGCTCTAGAAGGGTCTGGGAACCTTTATAAATGCCCTGAGGGGCATTAGAAGGGTCTGAGGGCCTTTAGAATGTTCCTGAGGGGCATTAGAAGGGTCTGAGGGCCTTTAGAAAGGTCCTGAGGGGCATTAGAAGGGTCTGAGGGCCTTTAGAAAGGTCCTGAGGGGCATTAGAATGGTCTGGGGGCTTTTAGATGGGTCCTTATGCAATCTAGAAGGGTCTGGGGGCATTACATGGGTCTTGAGGGTCATTAGAAGGGTGTGGAGGCCTTTAGAAAGGCACTGAGGGGCTCTAGAAGGGTCTGGGGGCTATTAGAAGCGTCCTGAGGGGGTCCAGAAGGGTCTGGGGGCCTTTTTAAAGGCCCTCAGGGGGATTATAAGGGTCTCGCTGCCATTAGAAAGGCCCTGAGTGGCATTACAAGGGCCTGGGGTCATATAGAAAGGCCCTGAGAGGTTCTAGAAGTGTCTGGGGTAATTTAGAAAGGCCCTGAGGGGCATTAGAAGGGTCTGGGTGCCCTTATAAAAGCCCTGAGGGGAATTAGCAGGGTCTGGGGGACTTTAGAAATGTCCTGAGGGGCTCTATAATGGTCTGGGGGCATTCAGAAGGGTCTTCAGGGGCTCTAGAAGGGTCTGGGGTCCTTTAGAAAGGCCCTGTGGGGCATTAGAAGGGTCTGGGGGCCTTTAGAATGCTCCTGAGGGGCAGTAGAAGGGTCTGGGGACCTTTAGAAAGGCCCTGACGGGCATTAGAATGGTCTGCGGAATTTAGAAGTGTCCTGAGGGGCTCTAGAATGGTCTGGGGGCCTTTATAAGGGTCCTGACGTGCTCTAGAAGGGTCTGGGAACCTTTATAAATGCCCTGAGGGGCATTAGAAGGGTCTGAGGGCCTTTAGAAAGGTCCTGAGGGGCTTTAGAAGGGTCTTGTGGCCTTCATAAGGGTCCTGAAAACATTAGAAGGGTCTGGGGGCTTTTAGATGGGTCCTGGGGCAATCTAGAAGGGTCTAGGGGGCTTTACATGAGTCTTTAGGGTCATTAGAAGGGTGTGGAGGCCTTTAGAAAGGCCCTGAAAGGCATTAGAAGGGTCTGGGGGCTTTTAGATGGGTCCTGAGGCAATCTAGAAGGGTCTGGGGGCCTTTACATGGGTCTTGAGGGTCATTAGAGGGGTGTGGAGGCCTTTAGAAAGGCCCTGAGGGGCTCTAGAAATGTCTGGGGGCTATTAGAAGTGTCCAGAGGGGGTCCAGAAGGGTCTGGGGTCCTTTTTAAAGGCCCTCAGGGGGATTATAAGGGTCTCGCGGCCTTTAGAAAGGCCCTGAGTTGCATTACAGGGTTCTGGGTTCATATAGAACGACCCTAAGAGGTTCTAGAAGCGTCTGGTTTACTTTAGAAAGGCCCTGAGGGGCATTAGAAGGGTATGGGTGCCTTTAGAATGGTCCTGAGGGGGTCTAGAAGGGTCTGGAGGCATTTAAAACTGTCCTGAGAGGCTCTAGAAGGGTCTGGGTGCCTTTATAATGGTCCTGAGGGGCATTAGAATATTCTGGGTGCCCTTATAAAAGCCCTGAGGGGAACTAGCAGGGTCTGGGGGACTTTAGAAGGGTCCTGAGGGGCTCTATAAGGGTCTGGGGTCTTTAGAAGGGTCTTCAGGGGCTCTAGAAGGGTCTGGGGACCTTTAGAAAGGCCCTGTGGGGCATTAGAAGGGTCTGGGGGCCTTTAGAATGCTCCTGAGGGGCAGGAGAAGGGTCTGGGGACCTTTATAAATGCCCTGAGGGGCATTAGAAGGGTCTGAGGGCCTTTATAAATGCCCTGAGGGGCATTAGAAGGGTCTGAGGGCCTTTAGAAAGGTCCTGAGGGGCATTAGAAGGGTCTGAGGGCCTTTAGAAAGGTCCTGAGGGGCATTAGAAGGGTCTGAGGGCCTTTAGAAAGGTCCTGAGGGGCATTAGAAGGGTCTGAGGGCCTTTAGAAAGGTCCTGAGGGGCATTAGAAGGGTCTGAGGGCCTTTAGAAAGGTCCTGAGGGGCATTAGAAGGGTCTTGTGGCCTTCATAAGGGTCCTGAAAGGCATTAGAAGGGTCTGGGGGCTTTTAGATGGGACCTGAGGCAATCTAGAAGGGTCTAGGGGCCTTTACATGGGTCTTGAGGGTCATTAGAAGGGTGTGGAGGCCTTTAGAAAGGCCCTGAAAGGCATTAGAAGGGTCTGGGTGCTTTTAGATGGGTCCTGAGGCAATCTAGAAGGGTCTGGGGGCCTTTATAAAGGCCCTGACGGGTATTAGAATGGTCTGCGGGATTTAGAAGTGTACCGAGGGGCTCTAGAATGGTCTGGGGGCCTTTATAAGGGTCCTGACGGGCTCTAGAAGGGTCTGGGAACCTTTATAAATGCCCTGAGGGGCATTAGAATGGTCTGAGGGCCTTTAGAATGGTCCGGAGGGGCATTAGAAGGGTCTTGTGGCCTTCATAATGGTCCTGAAAGGCATTAGAAGGGTCTGGGGGCTTTTAGATGGGTCCTCAGGCAATCTAGAAGGGTCTAGGGGCCTTTACATGGGTCTTGAGGGTCATTAGAAGGGTGTGGAGGCCTTTAGAAAGGCCCTGAGGGGCTCTAGAAGGGTCTGGGGTCTATTAGAAGCGTCCTGAGGGGGTCCAGAAGGGTCTGGGGGCCTTTTTAAAGGCCCTCAGGGGGATTATAAGGGTCTCGCGGCCTTTAGAAAGGCCCTGAGTGGCATTAGAAGGGTCTTGGTGCCTTTAGAAATGACCTGAGGGGCATTAGAAGGGTCTGTGGGCCTTTATAATGCTCCTGAGGGGCAGTAGAAGGGTCTGGGGACCTTTATAAGTTTCCTGACGGGCTCTAGAAGGGTCTGGGAACCTTTATAAATGCCCTGAGGGGCATTAGAAGGGTCTGAAGGCCTTTAGAAAGGTCCTGAGGGGCATTAGAAGGGTCTTGTGGCCTTCATAAGGGTCCTGAAAGGCATTAGAAGGGTCTGAGGGCTTTTGGATGGGTCCTGAGGCAATCTAGAAGGGTCTAGGGGCCTTTACATGGGTCTTGAGAGTCATTAGAAGGGTGTGGAGGCCTTTAGAAAGGCCCTGAAAGGCATTAGAAGGGTCTGGGGGCTTTTGGATGGGTCCTGAGGCAATCTAGAAGGGTCTGGGGTCCTTTACATGGGTCTTGAGGGTCATTAGAAGGGTGTGGAGGCCTTTAGAAAGGCCCTGAGGGGCTCTAGAATGGTCTGGGGGCTATTAGAAGCGTCCTAAGGGGGTCCAGAAGGGTCTGGGGGCATTTTAAAGGCCCTCAGGGGGATTATAAGGGTCTCGCGGCCTTTAGAAAGGCCCTGAGTGGTATTAGAAGGGTCTGGGTGCCTTTAGAAATGACCTGAGGGGCATTAGAAGGTTCTGGGGGCCTTTATAATGCTCCTGAGGGGCATTAGATGGGTCTGAGGACCTTTATAAGTGTCCTGACGGGCTCTAGAATGGTCTGGGAACCTTTATAAATGCCCTGAGGGGCATTAGAAGGGTCTGAGGGCCTTTAGAAAGGTCCTGAGGGGCATTAGAAGGGTCTTGTGGCCTTCATAAGGGACCTGAAATGCATTAGAAGGGTCTGGAGGCTTTTAGATGGGTCCTGAGGCAATCTAGAAGGGTCTAGGGGCCTTTACATGGGTCTTGAGGGTCATTAGAAGGGTGTGGAGGCCTTTAGAAAGGCCCTGAGGTGCTCTAGAAGGTTCTGGGGGCTATTAGAAGCGTCCTAAGGGGGTCCAGAATTTTCTGGGGGCCTTTTTAAAGGCCCTCAGGGGGATTATAAGGGTCTCGCGGCCTTTAGAAAGGCCCTGAGTGGCATTAGAAGGGTCTGGGTGCCTTTAGAATTGACCTGAGGGGCAGTAGAAGGGTCTGGGGGCCTTTAGAATGCTCCTGAGGGGCAGTAGAATGGTCTGGGGACCTTTATAAGTGTCCTGACGGGCTCTAGAAGGGTCTGGGAACCTTTATAAATGCCCTGAGGGGCATTAGAAGGGTCTGAGGGCCTTTAGAAAGGTCCTGAGGGGCATTAGAAGGGTCTTGTGACCTTCATAAGGGTCCTGAAAGGCGTTAGAAGGGTCTGGGGGCTTTTAGATGGGTCCTGAGGCAATCTAGAAGGATCTGGGGGCCTTTACATGGGTCTTGAGGGTCATTAGAAGGGTGTGGATGCCTTTAGAAAGGCCCTGAGGGGCTCTAGAAGGGTCTGGGGGCTATTAGAAGTGTCCAGAGGGGATCCAGAAGGGTCTGGGGGCCTTTTTAAAGGCCCTCAGGGGGATTATAAGGGTCTCGCGGCCTTTAGAAAGGCCCTGAGTGGCATAACAGGGGTCTGGGTTCATATAGAAAGGCCCTAAGAGGTTCTAGAAGCGTCTGGTTTACTTTAGAAAGGCCCTGAGGGGCATTAGAAGGGTATGGGTGCCTTTAGAATGGTCCTGAGGGAGTTTAGAAGGGTCTGGAGGCATTTAAAACTGTCCTGAGAGGCTCTAGAAGGGTCTGGGTGCCTTTATAAGGGTCCTGAGGGGCATTAGAAGATTCTGGGTGCCCTTATAAAAGCCCTGAGGGGAACTAGCAGGGTCTGGGGGACTTTAGAAGGGTCCTCAGGGGCTCTATAAGGGTCTGGGGGCCTTTAGAAGGGTCTTCAGGGGCTCTAGAAGGGTCTGGGGACCTTTAGAAAGACCCTGTGGGGCATTAGAAAGGTCTGGGGGCCTTTAGAATGCTCCTGAGGGGCATTAGAATGGTCTGCGGGCCTTTAGAAGTGTCCTGAGGGGCTCTAGAATGGTCTGGGGGCCTTTATAAGGGTCCTGACGGGCTCTAGAAGGGTCTGGGAACCTTTATAAATGCCCTGAGGGTTATTAGAAGGGTCTGAGGGACTTTAGAAAGGTCCTGAGGGGCATTAGAAGGGTCTGGGGGCCTTTAGAAAGGTCCTGAGGGGCATTCGAAGGGTCTGAGGGCATTTAGAAAGGTCCTGAGGGGCATTAGAAGGGTCTTGTGGCCTTCATAAGGGTCCTGAAAGGCATTAGAAGGGTCTGGGGGCTATTCGATGGGTCCTGAGGCAATCTAGAAGGGTCTAGGGGCCTTTACATGGGGCTTGAGGGTCATTAGAAGGGTGTGGAGGCCTTTAGAAAGGCCCTGAGGGGCTCTAGAAGGGTCTGGGGGCTATTAGAAGCGTCCTGAGTGTGTCCAGAATGGTCTGGGGGCCTTTTTAAAGGCCCTCAGGGGGATTCTAAGGGTCTCGCGGCCTTTAGAATGACCCTGAGTGGCATTAGAAGGGTGTGGGTGCCTTTAGAAATGACCTGAGGGGTATTAGAAGGGTCTGGTTTACTTTAGAAATGTCCTGAGGGGCATTAGAAGGGTCTGGGGGCCTTTGGAATGGTCCTGAGCGGGTCTAGAAGGGTCTGGATGCATTTAAAACTGTCCTCAGAAGCTCTAGAAGGGTCTGGGTGCCTTTATAAGGGTCCTGATGGGCATTAGAAGGGTCTGGGTGCCCTTAATAAAGCCCGGAGGGGAATTAGCAGTGTCTGGGGGCCTTTAGAGGGGTCCTGAAGGGCTCTATAAGGGTCTAGGGGCCTTTAGAAGGGTCTTCAGGGGATCTAGAAGGGTCTGGGTACCTTTAGAAATGACCTGAGGGGCATTAGAAGGGTCTGTGGGCCTTTATAATGCTCCTGAGGGGCAGTAGAAGCGTCTGGGGACCTTTGTAAGTTTCCTGACGGGCTCTAGAAAGGTCTGGGAACCTTTATAAATGCCCTGAGGGGCATTAGAAGGGTCTGAAGGCCTTTAGAAAGGTCCTGAGGGGCATTAGAAGGGTCTTGTGGCCTTCATAAGGGTCCTGAAAGGCATTAGAAGGGTCTGGGGGCCTTTAGAATGCTCCTGAGGGGCAGGAGAAGGGTCTGGGGACCTTTATAAAGGCCCTGACCGGCATTGGAATGGTCTGCGGGCCTTTAGAAGTGTCCTGAGGGGCTCTAGAATGGTCTGGGGGCCTTTATAAGGGTCCTGACGGGCTCTAGAAGGGTCTGGGAACCTTTATAAATGCCCTGAGGGGCATTAGAAGGGTCTGAGGGCCTTTAGAAAGGTCCTGAGGGGCATTAGAAGGGTCTTGTGGCCTTCATAAGGGTCCTGAAAGGCATTAGAAGGGTCTGGGGGCTTTTAGATGGGTCCTGAGGCAATCTAGAAGGGTCTAGGGGCCTTTACATGGGTCTTGAGGGTCATTAGAAGGGTGTGGAGGCCTTTAGAAAGGCCCTGAAAGGCATTAGAAAGGTCTGGGGGCTTTTAGATGGGTCCTGAGGCATTCTAGAAGGGTCTGGGGGCCTTTACATGGGTCTTGAGGGTCATTAGAAGGGTGTGGAGGCCTTTAGAAAGGCGCTGAGGGGCTCTAGAAGGGTCTGGGGGCTATTAGAAGCGTCCTGAGTGGGTCCAGAAGGGTCTGGGGGCATTTTAAAGGCCCTCAGGGGGATTATAAGGGTCTCGCGGCCTTTAGAAAGGCCCTGAGTGGCATTAGAAGGGTCTGGGTGCCTTTAGAAATGACCTGAGGGGCATTAGAAGGGTATGGGGGCCTTTAGAAAGGCCCTGAGGGGCATTAGAAGCATCTGGGTGTCTTTAGAATGGTCCTGAGGGCGTCTAGAAGGGTCTGGAGGCATTTAAAACTGTCCTGAGAGGCTCTAGAAGGGTCTGGGTGCCTTTATAAGGGTCCTGAGGGGCATGAGAAGATTCTGGGTGCCCTTATAAAAGCCCTGAGGGGAATTAGCAGGGTCTGGGGGACTTTAGAAGGGTCCTGAGGGGCTCTATAAGGGTCTGGGGGCTTTTAGAATTGTCTTCAGGGGCTCTAGAAGGGTCTGGGGACCTTTAGAATGGCCCTGTGGGGCATTAGAAGGGTCTGGGGGCCTTTAGAATGCTCCTGAGGGGCAGTAGAAAGGTCTGGGGACCTTTATAAAGGCCCTGACGTGCATTAGAATGGTCTGCGGGATTTAGAAGTGTCCTGAGGGGCTCTAGAATGGTCTGGGGGCCTTTATAAGGGTCCTGACGGGCTCTAGAAGGGTCTGGGAACCTTTATAAATGCCCTGAGGGGCATTAGAAGGGTCTGAGGGCTTTTAGAAAGGTCCTGAGGGGCATTAGAAGGGTCTTGTGGCCTTCATAAGGGTCCTGAAAGGCATTAGAAGGGTCTGGGGGCTTTTAGATGGGTCCTGAGGCAATCTAGAAGGGTCTAGGGTCCTTTACATGGGTCTTGAGAGTCATTAGAAGGGTGTGGAGGCCTTTAGAAAGGCCCTGAAAGGCATTAGAAGGGTCTGGGGGCTTTTGGATGGGTCCTGAGGCGATCTAGAAGGGTCTGGGGGCCTTTACATGGGTCTTGAGGGTCATTAGAAGGGTGTGGAGGCCTTTAGAAAGGCCCTGAGGGGCTCTAGAAGGGTCTGGGGGCTATTAGAAGCGTCCTGAGGGGGTCCAGAAGGGTCTGGGGACCTTTTTAAAGGCCCTCAGGGGGATTATAAGGGTCTCGCGGCCTTTAGAAAGGCCCTGAGTGGCATTAGAAGGGTCTGGGTGCCTTTAGAAATGACCTGAGGGGCATTAGAAGGGTCTGGGGGCCTTTATAATGCTCCTGAGGGGCAGTAGAAGGGTCTGAGGACCTTTATAACTGTCCTGACGGGCTCTAGAATGGTCTGGGAACCTTTATAAATGCCCTGAGGGGCATTAGAAGGGTCTGAGGGCCTTTAGAAAGGTCCTGAGGGGCATTAGAAGGGTCTTGTGGCCTTCATAAGGGTCCTGAAAGGCATTAGAAGGGTCTGGGGGCTTTTAGATGGGTCCTGAGGCAATCTAGAAGGGTCTAGAGGCCTTTACATGGGTCTTGAGGGTCATTAGAAGGGTGTGGAGGCCTTTAGAAAGGCCCTGAGGGGCTCTAGAAGGGTCTGGGGGCTATTTGAAGCGTCCTGAGGGGGTCCAGAAGGGTCTGGGGGCCTTTTTAAAGGCCCTCAGGGGGATTATAAGGGTCTCACGGCCTTTAGAAAGGCCCTGAGTGGCATTAGAAGGGTCTTGGTGCCTTTAGAAATGACCTGAGGGGCATTAGAAGGGTCTGGGTGCCTTTAGAAAGGCCCTGAGGGGCTCTAGAAGGGTCTGGGGGCTATTAGAAGTGTCCAGAGGGGATCCAGAAGGGTCTGGGGGCCTTTTAAAAAGGCCCTCAGGGGGATTATAAGGGTCTCGCGGCCTTTAGAAAGGCCCTGAGTGGCATTACAGGGGTCTGGGTTCATATAGAAAGGCCCTAAGAGGTTCTAGAAGCATCTGGTTTACTTTAGAAAGGCCCTGATGGGCATTAGAAGGGTATGGGTGCCTTTAGAATGGTCCTGAGGGGGTCTAGAAGGGTCTGGAGGCATTTAAATCTGTCCTGAGAGGCTCTAGAAGGGTCTGGGTGCCTTTATAAGGGTCCTGAGGGGCATTAGAAGATTCTGGGTGCCCTTATAAAAGCCCTGAGGGGAACTAGCAGGGTCTGGGGGACTTTAGAAGGGTCCTCAGGGGCTCTATAAGGGTCTGGGGGCCTTTAGAATGGTCTTCAGGGGCTCTAGAAGGGTTTGGGGACCTTTAGAAAGGCCCTGTGGGGCATTAGAAAGGTCTGGGGGCCTTTAGAATGCTCCTGAGGGGCAGGAGAAGGGTCTGGGGACCTTTATAAAGGCCCTGACGGGCATTAGAATGGTCTGCGGGCCTTTAGAAGTGTCCTGAGGGGCTCTAGAATGGTCTGGGGGCCTTTATAAGGGTCCTGACGGGCTCTAGAAGGGTCTGGGAACCTTTATAAATGCCCTGAGGGGTATTAGAAGGGTCTGAGTGCCTTTATAAAGGCCCTGACGGGCATTAGAATGGTCTGCGGGCCTTTAGAAGTGTCCTGAGGGGCTCTAGAATGGTCTGGGGGCCTTTATAAGGGTCCTGACGGGCTCTAGAAGGGTCTGGGAACCTTTATAAATGCCCTGAGGGGCATTAGAAGGGTCTGAGGGCCTTTAGAATGGTCCGGAGGGGCATTAGAAGGGTCTTGTGGCCTTCATAAGGGTCCTGAAAGGCATTAGAAGGGTCTGGGGGCTTTTAGATGGGTCCTGAGGCAATCTAGAAGGGTCTAGGTGCCTTTACATGGGTCTTGAGAGTCATTAGAAGGGTGTGGAGGCCTTTAGAAAGGCCCTGAAAGGCATTAGAAGGGTCTGGGGGCTTTTGGATGGGTCCTGAGGCAATCTAGAAGGGTCTGGGGTCCTTTACATGGGTCTTGAGGGTCATTAGAAGGGTGTGGAGGCCTTTAGAAAGGCCCTGAGGGGCTCTAGAAGGGTCTGGGGGCTATTAGAAGCGTCCTAAGGGGGTCCAGAAGGGTCTGGGGGCCATTTTAAAGGCCCTCAGGGGGATTATAAGGGTCTCGCGGCCTTTAGAAAGGCCCTGAGTGGTATTAGAAGGGTCTGGGTGCCTTTAGAAATGACCTGAGGGGCATTAGAAGGTTCTGGGGGCCTTTATAATGCTCCTGAGGGGCATTAGATGGGTCTGAGGACCTTTATAAGTGTCCTGACGGGCTCTAGAATGGTCTGGGAACCTTTATAAATGCCCTGAGGGGCATTAGAAGGGTCTGAGGGCCTTTAGAAAGGTCCTGAGGGGCATTAGAAGGGTCTTGTGGCCTTCATAAGGGACCTGAAATGCATTAGAAGGGTCTGGAGGCTTTTAGATGAGTCCTGAGGCAATCTAGAAGGGTCTAGGGGCCTTTACATGGGTCTTGAGGGTCATTAGAAGGGTGTGGAGGCCTTTAGAAAGGCCCTTAGGGGCTCTAGAAGGTTCTGGGGGCTATTAGAAGCGTCCTAAGGGGGTCCAGAATTTTCTGGGGGCCTTTTTAAAGGCCCTCAGGGGGATTATAAGGGTCTCGCGGCCTTTAGAAAGGCCCTGAGTGGCATTAGAAGGGTCTGGGTGCCTTTAGAAATGACCTGAGGGGCAGTAGAAGGGTCTGGGGGCCTTTAGAATGCTCCTGAGGGGCAGTAGAATGGTCTGGGGACCTTTATAAGTGTCCTGACGGGCTCTAGAAGGGTCTGGGAACCTTTATAAATGCCCTGAGGGGCATTAGAAGGGTCTGAGGGCCTTTAGAAAGGTCCTGAGGGGCATTAGAAGGGTCTGAGGGCCTTTAGAAAGGTCCTGAGGGGCATTAGAAGGGTCTGAGGGCTTTTAGATGGGTCCTTATGAAATCTAGAAGGGTCTGGGGGCATTACATGGGTCTTGAGGGTCATTAGAAGGGTGTGGAGGCCTTTAGAAAGGCCCTGAGGGGCTCTAGAAGGGTCTGGGGGCTATTAGAAGCGTCCTGAGCGGGGTCCAGAAGGGTCTGGGGGCCTTTTTAAAGGCCCTCAGGGGGATTATAAGGGTCTCGCTTCCATTAGAAAGGCCCTGAGTGGCATTACAAGGGCCTGGGGTCATATAGAAAGGCCCTGAGAGGTTCTAGAAGTGTCTGGGGTAATTTAGAAAGGCCCTGAGGGGCATTAGAAGGGTCTGGGTGCCCTTATAAAAGCCCTGAGGGGAATTAGCAGGGTCTGGGGGACTTTAGAAATGTCCTGAGGGGCTCTATAATGGTCTGGGGGCATTCAGAAGGGTCTTCAGGGGCTCTAGAAGGGTCTGGGGTCCTTTAGAAAGGCCCTGTGGGGCATTAGAAGGGTCTGGGGGCCTTTAGAATGCTCCTGAGGGGCAGTAGAAGGGTCTGGGGACCTTTAGAAAGGCCCTGACGGGCATTAGAATGGTCTGCGGAATTTAGAAGTGTACCGAGGGGCTCTAGAATGGTCTGGGGGCCTTTATAAGGGTCCTGACGGGCTCTAGAAGGGTCTGGGAACCTTTATAAATGCCCTGAGGGGCATTAGAAGGGTCTGAGGGCCTTTAGAATGGTCCGGAGGGGCATTAGAAGGGTCTTGTGGCCTTCATAAGGGTCCTGAAAGGCATTAGAAGGGTCTGGGGGCTTTTAGATGGGTCCTGAGGCAATCTAGAAGGGTCTAGGGGCCTTTACATGGGTCTTGAGGGTCATTAGAAGGGTGTGGAGGCCTTTAGAAAGGCCCTGAGGGGCTCTAGAAGGGTCTGGGGTCTATTAGAAGCGTCCTGAGGGGGTCCAGAAGGGTCTGGGGGCCTTTTTAAAGGCCCTCAGGGGGATTATAAGGGTCTCGCGGCCTTTAGAAAGGCCCTGAGTGGCATTAGAAGGGTCTTGGTGCCTTTAGAAATGACCTGAGGGTCATTAGAAGGGTCTGTGGGCCTTTATAATGCTCCTGAGGGGCAGTAGAAGGGTCTGGGGACCTTTATAAGTTTCCTGACGGGCTCTAGAAGGGTCTGGGAACCTTTATAAATGCCCTGAGGGGCATTAGAAGGGTCTGAAGGCCTTTAGAAAGGTCCTGAGGGGCATTAGAAGGGTCTTGTGGCCTTCATAAGGGTCCTGAAAGGCATTAGAAGGGTCTGAGGGCTTTTAGATGGGTCCTGAGGCAATCTAGAAGGGTCTAGGGGCCTTTACATGGGTCTTGAGAGTCATTAGAAGGGTGTGGAGGCCTTTAGAAAGGCCCTGAAAGGCATTAGAAGGGTCTGGGGGCTTTTGGATGGGTCCTGAGGCAATCTAGAAGGGTCTGGGGTCCTTTACATGGGTCTTGAGGGTCATTAGAAGGGTGTGGAGGCCTTTAGAAAGGCCCTGAGGGGCTCTAGAAGGGTCTGGGGGCTATTAGAAGCGTCCTAAGGGGGTCCAGAAGGGTCTGGGGGCCATTTTAAAGGCCCTCAGGGGGATTATAAGGGTCTCGCGGCCTTTAGAAAGGCCCTGAGTGGTATTAGAAGGGTCTGGGTGCCTTTAGAAATGACCTGAGGGGCATTAGAAGGTTCTGGGGGCCTTTATAATGCTCCTGAGGGGCATTAGATGGGTCTGAGGACCTTTATAAGTGTCCTGACGGGCTCTAGAATGGTCTGGGAACCTTTATAAATGCCCTGAGGGGCATTAGAAGGGTCTGAGGGCCTTTAGAAAGGTCCTGAGGGGCATTAGAAGGGTCTTGTGGCCTTCATAAGGGACCTGAAATGCATTAGAAGGGTCTGGAGGCTTTTAGATGGGTCCTGAGGCAATCTAGAAGGGTCTAGGGGCCTTTACATGGGTCTTGAGGGTCATTAGAAGGGTGTGGAGGCCTTTAGAAAGGCCCTGAGGGGCTCTAGAAGGTTCTGGGGGCTATTAGAAGCGTCCTAAGGGGGTCCAGAATTTTCTGGGGGCCTTTTTAAAGGCCCTCAGGGGGATTATAAGGGTCTCGCGGCCTTTAGAAAGGCCCTGAGTGGCATTAGAAGGGTCTGGGTGCCTTTAGAAATGACCTGAGGGGCAGTAGAAGGGTCTGGGGGCCTTTAGAATGCTCCTGAGGGGCAGTAGAATGGTCTGGGGACCTTTATAAGTGTCCTGACGGGCTCTAGAATGGTCTGGGAACCTTTATAAATGCCCTAAGGGGCATTAGAAGGGTCTGAGGGCCTTTAGAAAGGTCCTGAGGGGCATTAGAAGGGTCTTGTGGCCTTCATAAGGGTCCTGAAAGGCATTAGAAGGGTCTGGGGGCTTTTAGATGGGTCCTGAGGCAATCTAGAAGGGTCTGGGGGCCTTTACATGGGTCTTGAGGGTCATTAGAAGGGTGTGGAGGCCTTTAGAAAGGCCCTGAGGGGCTCTAGAAGGGTCTGGGGGCTATTAGAAGTGTCCAGAGGGGATCCAGAAGGGTCTGGGGGCCTTTTTAAAGGCCCTCAGGGGCATTATAAGGGTCTCGCGGCCTTTAGAAAGGCCCTGAGTGGCATTACAGGGGTCTGGGTTCATATAGAAAGGCCCTAAGAGGTTCTAGAAGCGTCTGGTTTACTTTAGAAAGGCCCTGAGGGGCATTAGAAGGGTATGGGTGCCTTTAGAATGGTCCTGAGGGAGTCTAGAAGGGTCTGGAGGCATTTAAAACTGTCCTGAGAGGCTCTAGAAGGGTCTGGGTGCCTTTATAAGGGTCCTGAGGGGCATTAGAAGATTCTGGGTGCCCTTATAAAAGCCCTGAGGGGAACTAGCAGGGTCTGGGGGACTTTAGAAGGGTCCTCAGGGGCTCTGTAAGGGTCTGGGGGCCTTTAGAAGGGTCTTAAGGGGCTCTAGAAGGGTCTGGGGACCTTTAGAAAGGCCCTGTGGGGCATTCGAAAGGTCTGGGGGCCTTTAGAATGCTCCTGAGGAGCAGGAGAAGGGTCTGGGGACCTTTAGAAAGGCCCTGACGGGCATTAGAATGGTCTGCGGGCCTTTAGAAGTGTCCTGAGGGGCTCTAGAATGGTCTGGGGGCCTTTTTAAAGGCCCTCAGGGGGATTATAAGGGTCTCGCGGCCTTTAGAAAGGCCCTGAGTGGCATTACATGGGCCTGGGGACATATAGAAAGGCCCTGAGAGGTTCTAGAAGTGTCTGGGGTACTTTAGAAAGGCCCTGAGGGGCATTAGAAGGGTCTGGGGGCCTTTAGAATGGTCCTGAGGGGGTCTAGAAGGGTCTGGAGGCATTTAAACCTGTCCTGAGAGGCTCCTGACGGGTCTGGGGGCCTTTATAAGGGTCCTGAGGGGCATTAGAAGATTCTGGGTGCCCTTATAAAAGCCCTGAGGGGAACTAGCAGGGTCTGGGGGACTTTAGAAGGGTCCTCAGGGGCTCTATAAGGGTCTGGGGGCCTTTAGAAGGGACTTGAAGGGCTCTAGAAGGGTCTGGGGACCTTTAGAAAGGCCCTGAGGGGTATTAGAAAGGTCTGGGGGCCTTTAGAATGCTCCTGAGGGGCAGGAGAAGGGTCTGGGGACCTTTATAAAGGCCCTGACGGGCATTAGAATGGTCTGCGGGCCTTTAGAAGTGTCCTGAGGTGCTCTAGAATGGTCTGGGGGCCTTTATTAGGGTCCTGACGGGCTCTAGAAGGGTCTGGGAACCTTTATAAATGCCCTGAGGGGCATTAGAAGGGTCTGAGGGCCTTTAGAAAGGTCCTGAGGGGCATTAGAAGGGTCTGAGGGCCTTTAGAAAGGTCCTGAGTGGCATTAGAAGGGTCTGAGGGCCTTTAGAAAGGTCCTGAGGGGCATTAGAAGGGTCTGGGGGCTTTTAGATGGGTCCTTATGCAATCTAGAAGGGTCTGGGGGCTTTACATGGGTCTTGAGGGTCATTAGAAGGGTGTGGAGGCCTTTAGAAAGGCCCTGAGGGGCTCTAGAAGGGTCTGGGGGCTATTAGAAGCGTCCTGAGTGGGTCCAGAAGGGTCTGGGGGCCTTTTTAAAGGCCCTCAGGGGGATTATAAGGGTCTCGCGGCCTTTAGAAAGGCCCTGAGTGGCATTACAAGGGCCTGGGGTCATATAGAAAGGCCCTGAGAGGTTCTAGAAGCGTCTGGTTTACTTTAGAAAGGCCCTGAGGGGCATTAGAAGGGTCTGGGTGCCTTTAGAATGGTCCTGAGGGTGTCTAGAAGGGTCTGGAGGCATTTAAACCTGTCCTGAGAGGCTCTAGACGGGTCTGGGGGCCTTTATAAGGGTCCTGAGGGGCATTAGAAGATTCTGGGTGCCCTTATAAAAGCCCTGAGGGGAACTAGCAGGGTCTGGGGGACTTTAGAAGGGTCTTGAGGGGCTCTAGAAGGGTCTGGGGACCTTTAGAAAGGCCCTGAGGGGTATTAGAAGGGTCTGAGGGGCCTTTAGAATGCTCCTGAGGGGCAGGAGAAGGGTCTGGGGACCTTTATAAAGGCCCTGACGGGCATTAGAATGGTGTGCGGGCCTTTAGAAGTGTCCTGAGGTGCTCTAGAATGGTCTGGGGGCCTTTATTAGGGTCCTGACGGGCTCTAGAAGGGTCTGGGAACCTTTATAAATGCCCTGAGGTTCATTAGAAGGGTCTGAGGGCCTTTAGAAAGGTCCTGAGGGGCATTAGAAGGGTCTGAGGGCCTTTAGAAAGGTCCTGAGGGGCATTAGAAGGGTCTGAGGGCCTTTAGAAAGGTCCTGAGGGGCATTAGAATGGTCTGGGGGCTTTTAGATGGGTCCTTATGCAATCTAGAAGGGTCTGGGGGCATTACATGGGTCTTGAGGGTCATTAGAAGGGTGTGGAGGCCTTTAGAAAGGCACTGAGGGGCTCTAGAAGGGTCTGGGGGCTATTAGAAGCGTCCTGAGGGGGTCCAGAAGGGTCTGGGTGCCTTTTTAAAGGCCCTCAGGGGGATTATAAGGGTCTCGCTGCCATTAGAAAGGCCCTGAGTGGCATTACAAGGGCCTGGGGTCATATAGAAAGGCCCTGAGAGGTTCTAGAAGTGTCTGGGGTAATTTAGAAAGGCCCTGAGGGGCATTAGAAGGGTCTGGGTGCCCTTATAAAAGCCCTGAGGGGAATTAGCAGGGTCTGGGGGACTTTAGAAATGTCCTGAGGGGCTCTATAATGGTCTGGGGGCATTCAGAATGGTCTTCAGGGGCTCTAGAAGGGTCTGGGGTCCTTTAGAAAGGCCCTGTGGGGCATTAGAAGGGTCTGGGGGCCTTTAGAATGCTCCTGAGGGGCAGTAGAAGGGTCTGGGGACCTTTAGAAAGGCCCTGACGGGCATTAGAATGGTCTGCGGAAATTAGAAGTGTCCTGAGGGGCTCTAGAATGGTCTGGGGGCCTTTATAAGGGTCCTGACGTGCTCTAGAAGGGTCTGGGAACCTTTATATATGCCCTGAGGGGCATTAGAAGGGTCTGAGGGCCTTTAGAAAGGTAATGAGGGGCTTTAGAAGGGTCTTGTGGCCTTCATAAGGGTCCTGAAAACATTAGAAGGGTCTGGGGGCTTTTAGATGGGTCCTGGGGCAATCTAGAAGGGTCTAGGGGGCTTTACATGAGTCTTGAGGGTCATTAGAATGGTGTGGAGGCCTTTAGAAAGGCCCTGAAAGGCATTAGAAGGGTCTGGGGGCTTTTAGATGGGTCCTGAGGCAATCTAGAAGGGTCTGGGGGCTTTACATGGGTCTTGAGGGTCATTAGAAGGGTGTGGAGGCCTTTAGAAAGCCCCTGAGGGGCTCTAGAAGGGTCTGGGGGCGATTAGAAGCATCCTGAGGGGGTACAGAAGGGTCTGGGGGCCTTTTTAAAGGCCCTCAGGGGGATTATAAGGGTCTCGCGGCCTTTAGAAAGGCCCTGAGTTGCATTACAGGGTTCTGGGTTCATATAGAACGGCCCTAAGAGGTTCTAGAAGCGTCTGGTTTACTTTAGAAAGGCCCTGAGGGGCATTAGAAGGGTATGGGTGCCTTTAGAATGGTCCTGAGGGGGTCTAGAAGGGTCTGGAGGCATTTAAAACTGTCCTGAGAGGCTCTAGAAGGGTCTGGGTGCCTTTATAATGGTCCTGAGGGGCATTAGAATATTCTGGGTGCCCTTATAAAAGCCCTGAGGGGAACTAGCAGGGTCTGGGGGACTTTAGAAGGGTCCTGAGGGGCTCTATAAGGGTCTGGGGTCTTTAGAAGGGTCTTCAGGGGCTCTAGAAGGGTCTGGGGACCTTTAGAAAGGCCCTGTGGGGCATTAGAAGGGTCTGGGGACCTTTATAAATGCCCTGAGGGGCATTAGAAGGGTCTGAGGGCCTTTATAAATGCCCTGAGGGGCATTAGAAGGGTCTGAGGGCCTTTAGAAAGGTCCTGAGGGGCATTAGAAGGGTCTGAGGGCCTTTAGAAAGGTCCTGAGGGGCATTAGAAGGGTCTGAGGGCCTTTAGAAAGGTCCTGAGGGGCATTAGAAGGGTCTGAGGGCCTTTAGAAAGGTCCTGAGGGGCATTAGAAGGGTCTGAGGGCCTTTAGAAAGGTCCTGAGGGGCATTAGAAGGGTCTTGTGGCCTTCATAAGGGTCCTGAAAGGCATTAGAAGGGTCTGGGGGCTTTTAGATGGGACCTGAGGCAATCTAGAAGGGTCTAGGGGCCTTTACATGGGTCTTGAGGGTCATTAGAAGGGTGTGGAGGCCTTTAGAAAGGCCCTGAAAGGCATTAGAAGGGTCTGGGTGCTTTTAGATTGGTCCTGAGGCAATCTAGAAGGGTCTGGGGGCCTTTACATGGGTCTTGAGGGTCATTAGAAGGGTGTGGAGGCCTTTAGAAAGGCCCTGAGGGGCTCTAGAAGTGTCTGGGGTCTATTAGAAGCGTCCTAAGGGGGTCCAGAAGGGTCTGGGGGCCATTTTAAAGGCCCTCAGGGGGATTATAAGGGTCTCGCGGCCTTTAGAAAGGCCCTGAGTGGTATTAGAAGGGTCTGGGTGCCTTTAGAAATGACCTGAGGGGCATTAGAAGGTTCTGGGGGCCTTTATAATGCTCCTGAGGGGCATTAGATGGGTCTGAGGACCTTTATAAGTGTCCTGACGGGCTCTAGAATGGTCTGGGAACCTTTATAAATGCCCTGAGGGGCATTAGAAGGGTCTGAGGGCCTTTAGAAAGGTCCTGAGGGGCATTAGAAGGGTCTTGTGGCCTTCATAAGGGACCTGAAATGCATTAGAAGGGTCTGGAGGCTTTTAGATGGGTCCTGAGGCAATCTAGAAGGGTCTAGGGGCCTTTACATGGGTCTTGAGGGTCATTAGAAGGGTGTGGAGGCCTTTAGAAAGGCCCTGAGGGGCTCTAGAAGGTTCTGGGGGCTATTAGAAGCGTCCTAAGGGGGTCCAGAATTTTCTGGGGGCCTTTTTAAAGGCCCTCAGGGGGATTATAAGGGTCTCGCGGCCTTTAGAAAGGCCCTGAGTGGCATTAGAAGGGTCTGGGTGCCTTTAGAAATGACCTGAGGGGCAGTAGAAGGGTCTGGGGGCCTTTAGAATGCTCCTGAGGGGCAGTAGAATGGTCTGGGGACCTTTATAAGTGTCCTGACGGGCTCTAGAAGGGTCTGGGAACCTTTATAAATGCCCTGAGGGGCATTAGAAGGGTCTGAGGGCCTTTAGAAAGGTCCTGAGGGGCATTAGAAGGGTCTTGTGGCCTTCATAAGGGTCCTGAAAGGCATTAGAAGGGTCTGGGGGCTTTTAGATGGGTCCTGAGGCAATCTAGAAGGGTCTGGGGGCCTTTACATGGGTCTTGAGGGTCATTAGAAGGGTGTGTAGGCCTTTAGAAAGGCCCTGAAAGGCATTAGAAGGGTCTGGGGGCTTTTAGATGGGTCCTGAGGCATTCTAGAAGGGTCTGGGGGCCTTTACATGGGTCTTGAGGTTCATTAGAAGGGTGTGGAGGCCTTTAGAAAGGCCCTGAGGGGCTCTAGAAGGGTCTGGGGGCTATTAGAAGCGTCCTGATGGGGTCCAGAAGGGTCTGGGGG
Source organism: Coccyzus lansbergi (assembly GCA_033558105.1). Taxonomy (NCBI): domain Eukaryota; kingdom Metazoa; phylum Chordata; class Aves; order Cuculiformes; family Coccyzidae; genus Coccyzus; species Coccyzus lansbergi. The sequence continues at coordinate 536,038 of JAUMJK010000558.1, forward strand.
CCTTTTTAAAGGCCCTCAGGGGGATTATAAGGGTCTCGCGGCCTTTAGAAAGGCCCTGAGTGGCATTAGAAGGTTCTGGGTGCCTTTAGAAATGACCTGAGGGGCATTAGAAGGGTCTGGGGGCCTTTATAAGGGTCCTGAGGGGCAGTAGAAGGGTCTGGGGACCTTTATAAGTGTCCTGACGGGCTCTAGAAGGGTCTGGGAACCTTTATAAATGCCCTGAGGGGCATTTGAAGGGTCTGAGGGCATTTAGAAAGGTCCTGAGGGGCATTAGAAGGGTCTTGTGGCCTTCATAAGGGTCCTGAAAGGCATTAGAAGGGTCTGGGGGCTTTTAGATGGGTCCTGAGTCAATCTAGAAGGGTCTAGGGGCCTTTACATGGGTCTTGAGGGTCATTAGAAGGGTATGGATGCCTTTAGAAAGGCCCTGAAGAGCTCTAGAAGGGTCTGGGGGCTATTAGAAGCGTCCTGAGGGGGTCCAGAAGGGTCTGGGGGCCTTTTTAAAGGCCCTCAGGGGGATTATAAGGGTCTCGCGGCCTTTAGAAAGGCCCTGAGTGGCATTACATGGGCCTGGGGACATATAGAAAGGCCCTGAGAGGTTCTAGAAGTGTCTGGGGTACTTTAGAAAGGCCCTGAGGGGCATTTGAAGGGTCTGGGGGCCTTTAGAATGGTCCTGAGGGGGTCTAGAAGGGTCTGGAGGCATTTAAACCTGTCCTGAGAGGCTCTAGACGGGTCTGGGGGCCTTTATAAGGGTCCTGAGGGGCATTAGAAGATTCTGGGTGCCCTTATAAAAGCCCTGAGGGGAACTAGCAGGGTCTGGGGAAATTTAGAAGGGTCCTGAGGGGCTCTATAAGGGTCTGGGGGCCTTTAGAAGGGACTTGAGGGGCTCTAGAAGGGTCTGGGGACCTTTAGAAAGGCCCTGAGGGGTATTAGAAAGGTCTGGGGGCCTTTAGAATGCTCCTGAGGGGCAGTAGAAGGGTCTGGGGACCTTTATAAAGGCCCTGACGGGCATTAGAATGGTCTGCGGGCCTTTAGAAGTGTCCTGAGGTGCTCTAGAATGGTCTGGGGGCCTTTATAAGGGTCCTGACGGGCTCTAGAAGGGTCTGGGAACCTTTATAAATGCCCTGAGGGGCATTAGAAGGGTCTGAGGGCCTTTAGAAAGGTCCTGAGGGGCATTAGAAGGGTCTGAGGGCCTTTAGAAAGGTCCTGAGTGGCATTAGAAGGGTCTGAGGGCCTTTAGAAAGGTCCTGAGGGGCATTAGAAGGGTCTGGGGGCTTTTAGATTGGTCCTTATGCAATCTAGAAGGGTCTGGGGGCTTTACATGGGTCTTGAGGGTCATTAGAAGGGTGTGGAGGCCTTTAGAAAGGCCCTGAGGGGCTCTAGAAGGGTCTGGGGGCTATTAGAAGCGTCCTGAGGGGGTCCAGAAGGGTCTGGGGGCCTTTTTAAAGGCCCTCAGGGGGATTATAAGGGTCTCGCGGCCTTTAGAAAGGCCCTGAGTGGCATTAGAAGGGTCTGGGTGCCTTTAGAAATGACCTGAGGGGCATTAGAAGGGTCTTGCGGCCCTTACAATGCTCCTGAGGGGCAGTAGAAGGGTCTGGGGACCTTTATAAGTGTCCTGACGGGCTCTAGAATGGTCTGGGAACCTTTATAAATGCCCTGAGGGGCATTAGAAGGGTCTGAGTGCCTTTAGAAAGGTCCTGAGGGGCATTAGAAAGGTCTTGTCGCCTTCATAAGGGTCCTGAAAGGCATTAGAAGGGTCTTGGGGCTTTTAGATGGGTCCTGAGGCAATCTAGAAGGGTCTAGGGGCCTTTACATGGGTCTTGAGGGTCATTAGAAGGGTGTGGAGGCCTTTAGAAAGGCCCTGAAAGGCATTAGAAGGGTCTGGGGGCTTTTAGATGGGTCCTGAGGCATTCTAGAAGGGTCTGGGGGCCTTTAAATGGGTCTTGAGGGTCATTAGAAGGGTGTGGAGGCCTTTAGAAAGGCCCTGAGGGGCTCTAGAAGGGTCTGGGGGCTATTAGAATCGTCCTGAGGGGGTCCAGAAGGGTCTGGGGGCCTTTAGAAAGGCCCTCAGGGGGATTATAAGGGTCTCGCGGCCTTTAGAAAGGCCCTGAGTGGCATTAGAAGGGTCTGGGTGCCTTTAGAAATGACCTGAGGGGCATTAGAAGGGTCTGGGGGCCTTTAGAATGCTCCTGAGGGGCAGTAGAAGGGTCTGGGGACCTTTATAAGTGTCCTGACGGGCTCTAGAAGGGTCTGGGAACCTTTATAAATGCCCTGAGGGGCATTTGAAGGGTCTGAGGGCATTTAGAAAGGTACTGAGGGGCATTAGAAGAGTCTTGTGGCCTTCATAAGGGTCCTGAAAGGCATTAGAAGGGTCTGGGGGCTTTTAGATGGGTCCTGAGGCAATCTAGAAGGGTCTGGGGGCCTTTACATGGGTCTTGAGGGTCATTAGAAGGGTGTGGATGCCTTTAGAAAGGCCCTGAAGAGCTCTAGAAGGGTCTGGGGGCTATAAGAAGCGTCCGGAGGGGGTCCAGAAGGGTCTGGGGGCCTTTTTAAAGGCCCTCAGGGGGATTATAAGGGTCTCGCGGCCTTTAGAAAGGCCCTGAGTGGCATTACATGGGCCTGGGGACATATAGAAAGGCCCTGACAGGTTCTAGAAGTGTCTGGGGTACTTTAGAAAGGCCCTGAGGGGCATTAGAAGGGTCTGGGGGCCTTTAGAATGGTCCTGAGGGGTTCTAGAAGGGTCTGGAGGCATTTAAAACTGTCCTGAGAGGCTCTAGAAGGGTCTGTGTGCCTTTATAAGGGTCCTGAGGGGCATTACAAGGGTCTGGGTGCCCTTATAAAAGCCCTGAGGGGAATTAGCAGGGTCTGGGGAACTTTAGAAGGGTACTGAGGAGCTCTATAAGGGTCTGGGGTCCTTTAGATGGGTCTTCAGGGGCTCTAGAAGGGTCTGGGTACCTTTAGAAAGGCCCTGTGGGGCATTAGAAGGGTCTGGGGGCCATTAGAATGCTCCTGAGGGGCAGTAGAGGGGTCTGGGGACCTTTATAAGGGTCCTGACGGGCTCTAGAATGGTCTGGGAACCTTTATAAATGCCCTGAGGGGCATTAGAAACGTCTGAGGGCCTTTAGAAAGGTCCTGAGGGGCATTACAAGGGTCTTGTGGCCTTAATAAGGGTCCTGAAATGCATTAGAAGGGTCTGGTGGCTTTTAGATCGGTCCTGAGGCAATCTAGAAGGGTCTAGGGGCCTTTACATGGGGCTTGAGGGTCATTAGAAGGGTGTGGAGGCCTTTAGAAGGGTCCTGAGGGGCACTAGAAGGGTCTGGGGGCTTTTAGATGGGTCCTGAGGCAATCTAGAAGGGTCTGGCGGCCTTTACATGGGTCTTGAGGGTCATTAGAAGGGTGTGGATGCCTTTAGAAAGGCCCTGAGGGGCTCTAGAAGGGTCTGGGGGCTATTAGAAGCGTCCTGAGGTGGTCCAGAAGGGTCTGGGGCCTTTTTAAAGGCCCTCAGGGGGATTATAAGGGTCTCGCGGCCTTTAGAAAGGCCCTGAGTGGCATTAGAAGGGTCTGGGTGCCTTTAGAAATGACCTGAGGGACATTAGAAGGGTATGGGGGCCTTTAGAAAGGCCCTGAGGGGCATTAGAAGGGTCTGGGGGCCTTTAGAATGGTCCTGAGGGGGTCTAGAAGGGTCTGGAGGCATTTAAAACTGTCCTGAGAGGCTCTAGAAGGGTCTGGGTGCCTTTATAAGGGTCCTGAGGGGCATTAGAAGATTCTGGGTGCCCTTATAAAAGCCCTGAGGGGAACTAGCAGGGTCTGGGGGACTTTAGAAGGGTCCTCAGGGGCTCTATAAGGGTCTGGGGGCTTTTAGAAGGGTCTTCAGGGGCTCTAGAAGGGTCTGGGGACCTTTAGAAAGGCCCTGTGGGGCATTAGAAGGGTCTGGGGGCCTTTAGAATGCTCCTGAGGGGCAGTAGAAGGGTCTGGGGACCTTTATAAATGCCCTGACGGGCATTAGAATTGTCTGCGGGCCTTTAGAAGTGTCCTGAGGGGCTCTAGAATGGTCTGGGGGCCTTTATAAGGGTCCTGACGGGCTCTAGAAGGGTCTGGGAACCTTTATAAATGCCCTGAGGGGCATTAGAAGGGTCTTAGGTCCTTTTGAAAGGTCCTGAGGGGCATTACAAGGGACTTGTGGCATTCATAATGGTCCTGAAAGGCATTAGAAGGGTCTGGAGGCTTTTAGATGGGTCCTGAGGCAATCTAGAAGGGTCTAGGGGCCTTTACATGGGACTTTAGGGTCATTAGAAGGCTGTGGAGACCTTTAGAAAGGCCCTGAAAGGCATTAGAAGGGTCTGAGGGCTTTTAGATGGGTCCTGAGGCATTCTAGAAGGGTCTGGGGGCCTTTACATGGGTCTTGAGGGTCATTAGAAGGGTGTGGAGGCCTTTAGAAAGGACCTGAAGGGCTCTAGAAGGGTCTGGGGGCTATTAGAAGCGTCCTGAGGGGGTCCAGAAGGGTCTGGGGGCCTTTTTAAAGGCCCTCAGGGGGATTATAAGGGTCTCGCGGCCTTTAGAAAGGCCCTGAGTGGCATTAGAAGGGTCTGGGTGCCTTTAGAAATGACCTGAGGGGCATTAGAAGGGTCTGGGGGCCTTTAGAATGGTCCTGAGCGGGTCTAGAAGGGTCTGGAGGCATTTAAAACTGTCCTGAGAGGCTCTTGAAGGGTCTGGGTGCGTTTATAAGTGTCCTGAGGGGCATTAGAAGATTCTGGGTGCCCTTATAAAAGACCTGAGGGGAACTAGCAGAGTCTGGGGGACTTTAGAAGGGTCCTGAGGGGCTCTATAAGGGTCTGGGGGCCTTTAGAAGGGTCTTCAGGGGCTCTAGAAGGGTCTGGGGACCTTTAGAAAGGCCCTGTGGGGCATTAGAAGGGTCTGGGGGCCTTTAGAATGCTCCTGAGGGGCAGTAGAAGGGTCTGGGGACCTTTATAAAGGCCCTGACGGGCATTAGAATGGTCTGCGGGCCTTTAGAAGTGTCCTGAGGGGCTCTAGAATGGTCTGGGGGCCTTTATAAGGGTCCTGACGGGCTCTAGAAGGGTCTGGGAACCTTTATAAATGCCCTGAGGGGCATTAGAAGGGTCTGAGGGCCTTTACAAAGGTCCTGAGGGGCATTAGAAGGGTCTTGTGGCCTTCATAAGGGTCCTGAAAGGCATTAGAAGGGTATGGGGGCTTTTAGATGGGTCCTGAGGCAATCTAGAAGGGTCTAGGGGCCTTTACATGGGTCTTGAGGGTCATTAGGAGGGAGTGGAGGCCTTTAGAAAGGCCCTGAAAGGCATTAGAAGGGTCTGGGGGCTTTTAGATGGGTCCTGAGGCAATCTAGAAGGGTCTAGGGGCCTTTACATGGGTCTTGAGAGTCATTAGAAGGGTGTGGAGGCCTTTAGAAAGGCCCTGAGGGGCTCTAGAAGGTCTGGGGTCTATTAGAAGCGTCCTGAGGGGGTCCAGAAGGGTCTGGGGGCCTTTTTAAAGGCCCTCAGGGGGATTATAAGGGTCTCGCGGCCTTTAGGAAGGCCCTGAGGGGCATTAGAAGGGTATGGGGGCCTTTAGAAATGACCTGAGGGGCATTAGAAGGGTATGGGGGCCTTTAGAAAGGCCCTGAGGGGCATTAGATGGGTCTGGGGGCCTTTAGAATGGTCCTGAGCGGGTCTAGAAGGGTCTGGAGGCATTTAAAACTGTCCTGAGAGGCTCTAGAAGGGTCTGGGTGCCTTTATAAGGGTCCTGAGGTGCATTAGAAGATTCTGGGTGCCCTTATAAAAGACCTGAGGGGAACTAGCAGGGTCTGGGGGACTTTAGAAGGGTCCTGAGGGGCTCTATAAGGGTCTGGGGGCCTTTAGAAGGGTCTTCAGGGGCTCTAGAAGGGTCTGGGGACCTTTAGAAAGGCCCTGTGGGGCATTAGAAGGGTCTGGGGGCCTTTAGAATGCTCCTGAGGGGCAGGAGAAGGGTCTGGGGACCTTTATAAAGGCCCTGACGGGCATTAGAATGGTCTGCGGGCCTTTAGAAGTGTCCTGAGGGGCTCTAGAATGGTCTGGGGGCCTTTATAAATGCCCTGAGGGGCATTAGAAGGGTCTGAGGGCCTTTAGAAAGGTCCTGAGGGGCATTAAAAGGGTCTTGTGGCCTTCATAAGGGTCCTGAAAGGCATTAGAAAGGTCTGGGGGCTTTTAGAAAGGTCCTGAGGCAATCTAGAAGGGTCTAGGGGCCTTTACATGGGTCTTGAGGGTCATTAGAAGGGTGTGGAGGCCTTTAGAAAGGCCCTGAAAGGCATTAGAAGGGTCTGGGGGCTTTTAGATGGGTCCTGAGGCAATCTAGAAGGGTCTGGGGGCCTTTACATGGGTCTTGGGGGTCATTAGAAGGGTGTGGAGGCCTTTAGAAAGGCCCTGAGGGGCTCTAGAATGGTCTGGGGGCTATTAGAAGCGTCCTGAGGGGGTCCAGAAGGGTCTGGGGTCATTTTAAAGGCCCTCAGGGGGATTATAAGGGTCTCGCGGCCTTTAGAAAGGCCCTGAGAGGCATTAGAAGGGTCTGGGTGCCTTTAGAAATGACCTGAGGGGCATTAGAAGGGTATGGGAGCCTTTAGAAAGGCCCTGAGGGGCATTAGAAGGGTCTGGGTGCCTTTAGAATGGTCCTGAGGGGGTCTAGAAGGGTCTGGACGCATTTAAAACTGTCCTGGGAGGCTCTAGAAGGGTCTGGGTGGCTTTATAAAGGTTTCTGAGGGGCATTAGAAGATTCTGGGTGCCCTTATAAAAGCCCTGAGGGGAATTAGCAGGGTCTGGGGGACTTTAGAAGGGTCCTGAGGGGCTCTATAAGGGTCTGGGGGCCTTTAGAATGGTCTTCAGGGGCTCTAGAAGGGTCTGGGGACCTTTAGAATGGCCCTGTGGGGCATTAGAAGGGTCTGGGGGCCTTTAGAATGCTCCTGAGGGGCAGTAGAAGGGTCTGGGGACCTTTAGAATGGCCCTGACGGGCATTAGAATGGTCTGCGGGATTTAGAAGTGTCCTGAGGGGCTCTAGAATGGTCTGGGGGCCTTTAAAAGGGTCCTGAGCGGCATTAGAAGGGTCTGGGGGCTTTTAGAATGGTCCTGAGGGGGTCTAGAAGCGTCTGGAGGCATTTAAAACTGTCCTGAGAGGCTCTAGAGGGGTCTGGGTGCCTTTATAAGGGTCCTGAGGGGCATTAGAAGGGTCTTGTGGCCCTTATAAAAGCCCTGAGGGGAATTAGCAGGGTCTGGGGGACTTTAGAAGGGCCCTGAGGGGCTCTATAAGGGTCTGGGGGACCTTTAGAAAGGCCCTGTGGGGCATTAGAAGGGTCTGGGTGCCCTTATAAAAGCCCTGAGGGGAATTAGCAGGGTCTGAGGGCCTTTAGAAGGGTCTTCAGGGGCTCTAGAAGGGTCTGGGGACCTTTAGAAAGGCCCTGTGGGGCATTAGAAGGGTCTGGGGGCCTTTAGAATGCTCCTGAGGGGCAGTAGAAGGGTCTGGGGACCTTTAGAAAGGCCCTGACGGGCATTAGAATGGTCTGCGGGCCTTTAGAAGTGTCCTGAGGGGCTCTAGAATGGTCTGGGGTCCTTTATAAGGGTCCTGACGGGCTCTAGAAGGGTCTGGGAACCTTTATAAATGCCTAGAGGGGCAATAGTAGGGTCTGAGGGCCTTTAGAAAGGCCCTGAGTGGCATTAGAAGGGTCTGGGTGCCTTTAGAAATGTCCTGAGGGGCTCTAGAAGGGTCTGGGGGCCTTTAGAAATGTCCTGAGGGGCATTAGAAGGGTCTGGGGGCCTTTAGAAAGGCCCTGAGGGGCATTACAAGGGTCTGGGGTCATATAGAAAGGCCCTGAAGGTTCTAGAAGTGTCTGGGGTACTTTAGAAAGGCCCTGAGGGGCATTAGAAGGGTCTGGGGGCCTTTAGAAGGGTCCTGAGGGGCATTAGAAGGGTCTGGGGGCCTTTAGAATGGTCCTGAGGGGGTCTAGAAGCGTCTGGAGGCATTTAAAACTGTCCTGAGAGGCTCTAGAAGGGTCTGGGTGCCTTTATAAGGGTCCTGAGGGGCATTAGAAGGGTCTGGGTGCCCTTATAAAAGCCCTGAGGGGAATTAGCAGGGTCTGGGGGACTTTAGAAGGGTCCTGGGGGGCTCTATAAGGTTCTGAGGGCCTTTAGAAGGGTCTTCAGGGGCTCTAGAAGGGTCTGGGGACCTTTAGAAAGGCCCTGTGGGGCATTAGAAGGGTCTGGGGGCTTTTAGAATGCTCCTGAGGGGCAGTAGAAGGGTCTGGGGACCTTTAGAAAGGCCCTGACGGGCATTAGAATGGTCTGCGGGCCTTTAGAAGTGTCCTGAGGGGCTCTAGAATGGTCTGGGGGCCTTTATAAGGGTCCTGACGGGCTCTAGAAGGGTCAGGGAACCTTTATAAATGCCTAGAGGGGCAATAGTAGGGTCTGAGGGCCTTTAGAAAGGTCCTGAGGGGCATTAGAAGGGTCTTGTGACCTTCATAAAGGTCCTGAAAGGCATTAGAAGGGTCTGGGGGCTTTTAGATGGGTCCTGAGGCAATCTAGAAGGGTCTGGGGGCATTTACATGGGTCTTGAGGGTCATTAGAAGGGTGTGGAGGCCTTTAGAAAGGCCCTAAGGGGCTCTAGAAGAGTCTGGGGGCTATTAGAAGCGTCCTGAGGGGGTCCAGGATGGTCTGGGGGCCTTTTTAAAGGCCCTCAGGGGGATGATAAGGGTCTCGCGGCCTTTAGAAAGGCCCTGAGTGGCATTAGAAGGGTCTGGGTGCCTTTAGAAATGTCCTGAGGGGCTCTAGAAGGGTCTGGGGGCCTTTAGAAATGTCCTGAGGGGCATTAGAAGGGTCTGGGAGCCTTTAGAAATGACGTGAGGGGCATTACAAGGGTCTGGGTTCATATAGAAAGGCTCTGAAGGTTCTAGAAGTGTCTGGGGTACTTTAGAAAGGCCCTGAGGGGCATTAGAAGGGTCTGGGGGCCTTTAGAAGGGTCCTGAGGGGCATTAGAAGAGTCTGGGGGCCTTTAGAATGGTCCTGAGGGGGTCTAGAAGCGTCTGGAGGCATTTAAAACTGTCCTGAGAGGCACTAGAAGGGTCTGGGTGCCTTTATAAGGGTCCTGAGGGGCATTAGAAGGGTCTGGGTGCCCTTATAAAAGCCCTGAGGGGAATTAGCAGGGTCTGGGGGACTTTAGAAGGGTCCTGAGGGGCTCTATAAGGGTCTGAGGGCCTTTAGAAGGGTCTTCAGGGGCTCTAGAAGGGTCTGGGGACCTTTAGAAAGGCCCTGTGGGGCATTAGAAGGGTCTGGGGGCCTTTAGAATGCTCCTGAGGGGCAGTAGAAGGGTCTGGGGACCTTTAGAAAGGCCCTGACGGGCATTAGAATGGTCTGCGGGCCTTTAGAAGTGTCCTGAGGGGCTCTAGAATGGTCTGGGGGCCTTTATAAGGGTCCTGACGGGCTCTAGAAGGGTCTGGGAACCTTTATAAATGCCTAGAGGGGCAATAGTAGGGTCTGAGAGCCTTTAGAAAGGTCCTGAGGGGCATTAGAAGGGTCTTGTGACCTTCATAATGGTCCTGAAAGGCATTAGAAGGGTCTGGGGGCTTTTAGATGGGTCCTGAGGCAATCTAGAAGGGTCTAGGGGCCTTTACATGGGTCTTGAGGGTCATTAGAAGGGTGTGGAGGCCTTTAGAAAGGCCCTGAAAGGCATTAGAAGGGTCTGGGGGCTTTTAGATGGGTCCTGAGGCATTCTAGAAGGGTCTGGGGGCCTTTACATGGGTCTTGAGGGTCATTAGAAGGGTGTGGAGGCCTTTAGAAAGGCCCTGAGGGGCTCTAGAATGGTCTGGGGGCTATTAGAAGCGTCCTGAGGGGGTCCAGAAGGGTCTGGGGGCATTTAGAAAGGCCCCCAGGGTGATTATAAGGGTCTCGCGGCCTTTAGAAAGGCCCTGAGTAGCATTAGAAGGGTCTGTGTGCCTTTAGAAATGACCTGAGGGGCATTAGAAGGGTATGGGGGCCTTTAGAAAGGCCCTGAGGGGCATTAGAAGGGTCTGGGTGCCTTTAGAATGGTCCTGAGGGGGTCTAGAAGGGTCTGGAGGCATTTAAAACTGTCCTGAGAGGCTCTAGACGGGTCTGGGTGGCTTTATAAGGGTCCTGAGGGGCATTAGAAGATTCTGGGTGCCCTTATAAAAGCCCTGAGGGGAATTAGCAGGGTCTGGGGGATTTTAGAAGGGTCCTGAGGGGCTCTATAAGGGTCTGGGGGCCTTTAGAATGGTCTTCAGGGGCTCTAGAAGGGTCTGGGGACCTTTAGAATGGCCCTGTGGGGTATTAGAAGGGTCTGGGGGCCTTTAGAATGCTCCTGAGGGGCAGTAGAAGGGTCTGGGGACCTTTATAAAGGCCCTGACGGGCATTAGAATGGTCTGCGGGATTTAGAAGTGTACCGAGGGGCTCTAGAATGGTCTGGGGGCCTTTATAAGGGTCCTGACGGGCTCTAGAAGGGTCTGGGAACCTTTATAAATGCCCTGAGGGGCATTAGAAGGGTCTGAGGGCCTTTAGAAAGGTCCTGAGGGGCATTAGAAGGGTCTTGTGGCCTTCATAAGGGTCCTGAAAGGCATTAGAAGGGTCTGAGGGCTTTTAGATGGGTCCTGAGGCAACCTAGAAGGGTCTAGGGGCCTTTACATGGGTCTTGACAGTCATTAGAAGGGTGTGGAGGCTTTTAGAAAGGCCATGAAATGCATTAGAAGGGTCTGGGGGCTTTTGGATGGGTCCTGAGGCAATCTAGAAGGGTCTGGGGGCCTTTACATGGGTCTTGAGGGTCATTAGAAGGGTGTGGAGGCCTTTAGAAAGGCCCTGAGGGGCTCTAGAAGGGTCTGGGGTCTATTAGAAGCGTCCTGAGGGGGTCCAGAAGGGTCTGGGGGCCTTTTTAAAGGCCCTCAGGGGGATTATAAGGGTCTCGCGGCCTTTAGAAAGGCCCTGAGTGGAATTAGAAGGGTCTGGGTGCCTTTAGAAATGTCCTGAGGGGCTCTTCAATGGTCTAGGGGCCTTTAGAAATGTCCTGAGGGTCATTAGAAGGGTGTGGGGTCCTTTAGAAAGGCCCTGAGGTGCATTACAAGGGTCTGGGGTCATATAGAAAGGCCCTGAGAGGCTCTAGAAGTGTCTGGGGTAATTTAGAAAGGCCCTGCGGGGCATTAGAAGGGTCTGGGGGCCTTTAGAAGGGTCCTGAGGGTCATTAGAAGGGTCTGGGGAGCTTTAGAATGGTCCTGAGGGGGTCTAGAAGGGTCTGGAGGCTTTTAAAACTGTCCTGAGAGGCTCTAGAAGGGTCTGGGTGCCTTTATAAGGGTCCTGAGGGGCATTAGAAGGGTCTTGTGGCCCTTATAAAAGCCCTGAGGGGAATTAGCAGGGTCTGGGGGACTTTAGAAGGGTCCTGAGGGGCTCTATAAGGGTCTGGGGGCCTTTAGAAGGGTCTTCAGGGGCTCTAGAAGGGTCTGGGGACCTTTAGAAAGGCCGTGTGGGATATTAGAAGGGTCTGGGGTCATATAGAAAGGCCCTGAGAGGTTCTAGAAGTGTCTGGGGTACTTTAGAAAGGCCCTGAGGGGCATTAGAAGGGTCTGGGGGCCTTTAGAATGGTCCTGAGGGGGTCTAGAAGGGTCTGGAGGCATTTAAAACTGTCCTGAGAGGCCTTAGAGGGGTCTGGGTGCCTTTATAAGGGTCCTAAGGGGCATTAGAAGGGTCTTGTGGCCCTTATAAAAGCCCTGAGGGGAATTAGCAGGGTCTGGGGGACTTTAGTAGGGTCCTGAGGGGCACTATAAGGGTCTGGGAGACCTTTAGAAAGGACCTGTGGGGCATTAGAAGGGTCTGGGTGCCTTTTGAATGCTCCTGAGGGGCAGTAGAAGGGTCTGGGGACCTTTATAAAGGCCCTGACGGGCATTAGAATGGTCTGCGGGCCTTTAGAAGTGTCCTGAGGGGCACTAGAATGGTCTGGGGGCATTTATAAGGGTCCTGACGGGCTCTAGAAGGGTCTGGGAACCTTTATAAATGCCCTAAGAGGCATTAGAAGGGTCTGAGGGCCTTTAGAAAGGTCCTGAGGGGCATTAGAAGGGTCTTGTGGCCTTCATAAGGGTCTTGAAAGGCATTAGAAGGGTCTGGGGTCTTTTAGATGGGTCCTGAGGCAATCTAGAAGGGTCTGGGGGCCTTTACATGGGTCTTGAGGGTCATTAGAAGGGTGTGGGGTCCTTTAGAAAGGCCCTAAGGGGCATTACAAGGGTCTGGGGTCATATAGAAAGGGCCTGAGAGGTTCTAGAAGTGTCTGGGGTAATTTAGAAAGGCCCTGTGGCGCATTAGAAGGGTCTGGGGGCCTTTACATGGGTCTTGAGGGTCATTAGAAGGGTGTGGAGGCCTTTAGAAAGGCCCTGAGGGGCTCTAGAAGGGTCTGGGGTCTATTAGAAGCGTCCTGAGGGGGTCCAGAAGGGTCTGGGGGCCTTTTTAAAGGTCCTCAGGGGGATTATAAGGGTCTCGCAGCCTTTAGAAAGGCCCTGAGTGGCATTAGAAGGGTCTGGGGGCCTTTAGAAATGTCCTGAAGGTCATTAGAAGGGTGTGGGGTCCTTTAGAAAGGCCCTGAGGGGCATTACAAGGGTCTGGGGTCATATAGAAAGGGCCTGAGAGGTTCTAGAAGTGTCTGGGGTAATTTAGAAAGGCCCTGCGGCGCATTAGAAGGGTCTGGGGGCCTTTATAAGGGTCCTGAAGGGCATTAGAAGGGTCTGGGGGCCTTTAGAAGGGTCCTGAGGGGCATTAGAAGGGTCTGGGGGCCTTTAGAATGGTCCTGAGGGGGTCTAGAAGGGTCTGGAGGCTTTTAAAACTGTCCTGAGAGGCTCTAGAAGGGTCTGGGTGCCTTTATAAGGGTCCTGAGGGGCATTAGAAGGGTCTTGTGGCCCTTATAAAAGCCCTGAGGGGAATAAGCAGGGTCTGGGGGACTTTAGAAGGGTCCTGAGGGGCTCTATAAGGGTCTGGGGGCCTTTAGAAGGGTCTTCAGGGGCTCTAGAAGGGTCTGGGGACCTTTAGAAAGGCCCTGTGGGGCATTAGAAGGGTCTGGGGACCTTTAGAATGCTCCTGAGGGGCAGTAGAAGGGTCTGGGGACCTTTATAAAGGCCCTGACGGGCATTAGAATGGTCTGCGGGATTTAGAAGTGTCCTGAGGGGCTCTAGAATGGTCTGGGGGCCTTTATAAGGGTCCTGACGGGCTCTAGAAGGGTCTGGGAACCTTTATAAATGCCCTGAGGGGCATTAGAAGGGTCTGAGGGCCTTTAGAAAGGTCCTGAGGGGCATTAGAAGGGTCTTGTGGCCTTCATAAGGGTCCTGAAAGGCATTAGAAGGGTCTGAGGGCTTTTAGATGGGTCCTGAGGCAATCTAGAAGGGTCTAGGCGCCTTTACATGGGTCTTGAAAGTCATTAGAAGGGTGTGGAGGCCTTTAGAAAGGACCTGAAAGGCATTAGAAGGGTCTGGGGGCTTTTGGATGGGTCCTGAGGAAATCTAGAAGGGTCTGGGGGCCTTTACATGGGTCTTGAGGGTCATTAGAAGGGTGTGGAGGCCTTTAGAAAGGCCCTGAGGGGCTCTAGAAGCGTCTGGGGTCTATTAGAAGCGTCCTGAGGGGGTCCAGAAGGGTCTGGGGGCCTTTTTAAAGGCCATCAGGGGAATTATAAGGGTCTCGCAGCCTTTAAAAAGGTCTTGAGTGGCATTAGAAGGTTCTGGGTGCATTTAGAAATGTCCTGAGGGGCTCTTGAAGGGTCTGGGGGCCTTTAGAAATGTCCTGAGGGGCATTAGAAGGGTATGGGGGCCTTTAGAAAGGCCCTGAGGGGCATTACAAGGGTCTGGGGTCATATAGAAATGCCCTGAGAGGTTCTAGAAGTGTCTGGGGTACTTTAGAAAGGCCCTGAGGGGAATTAGAAGGGTCTGGGGGCCTTTAGAAGGGTCCTGAGCGGCATTAGAAGGGTCTGGGGGCTTTTAGAATGGTCCTGAGGGGGTCTAGAAGGGTCTGGAGGCATTTAAAACTATCCTGAGAGGCTCTAGAGGGGTCTGGGTGCCTTTATAAGGGTCCTGAGGGGCATTAGAAGGGTCTTGTGGCCCTTATAAAAGCCCTGAGGGGAATTAGCAGGGTCTGGGGGACATTATAAGGGTCCTGAGCGGCTCTATAAGGGTCTGGGGGACCTTTAGAAAGGCCCTGTGGGGCATTAGAAGGGTCTGGGTGCCTTTAGAATGCTCCTGAGGGGCAGTAGAAGGGTCTGGGGACCTTTATAAAGGACCTGACGGGCATTAGAATGGTCTGCGGGCCTTTAGAAGTGACCTGAGGGGCTCTAGAATGGTCTGGGGGCCTTTATAAGGGTCCTGAGGGGCTCTAGAAGGGTCTGGGAACCTTTATAAATGCCCTGAGGGGCATTAGAAGGGTCTGAGGGCCTTTAGAAAGGTCCTGAGGGGCATTAGAAAGGTCTTGTGACCTTCATAAGGGTCCTGAAAGGCATTAGAAGGGTCTGGGGTCTTTTAGATGGGTCCTGAGGCAATCTAGAAGGGTCTGCGGGCCTTTAGAAGTGTCCTGAGGGGCTCTAGAATGGTCTGGGGGCCTTTAAAAGGGTCCTGAGCGGCATTAGAAGGGTCTGGGGGCTTTTAGAATGGTCCTGAGGGGGTCTAGAAGCGTCTGGAGGCATTTAAAACTGTCCTGAGAGGCTCTAGAGGGGTCTGGGTGCCTTTATAAGGGTCCTGAGGGGCATTAGAAGGGTCTTGTGGCCCTTATAAAAGCCCTGAGGGGAATTAGCAGGGTCTGGGGGACTTTAGAAGGGCCCTGAGGGGCTCTATAAGGGTCTGGGGGACCTTTAGAAAGGCCCTGTGGGGCATTAGAAGGGTCTGGGGGCCTTTAGAATGCTCCTGAGGGGCAGTAGAAGGGTCTGGGGACCTTTAGAAAGGCCCTGACGGGCATTAGAATGGTCTGCGGGCCTTTAGAAGTGTCCTGAGGGGCTCTAGAATGGTCTGGGGTCCTTTATAAGGGTCCTGACGGGCTCTAGAAGGGTCTGGGAACCTTTATAAATGCCTAGAGGGGCAATAGTAGGGTCTGAGGGCCTTTAGAAAGGCCCTGAGTGGCATTAGAAGGGTCTGGGTGCCTTTAGAAATGTCCTGAGGGGCTCTAGAAGGGTCTGGGGGCCTTTAGAAATGTCCTGAGGGGCATTAGAAGGGTCTGGGGGCCTTTAGAAAGGCCCTGAGGGGCATTACAAGGGTCTGGGGTCATATAGAAAGGCCCTGAAGGTTCTAGAAGTGTCTGGGGTACTTTAGAAAGGCCCTGAGGGGCATTAGAAGGGTCTGGGGGCCTTTAGAAGGGTCCTGAGGGGCATTAGAAGGGTCTGGGGGCCTTTAGAATGGTCCTGAGGGGGTCTAGAAGCGTCTGGAGGCATTTAAAACTGTCCTGAGAGGCTCTAGAAGGGTCTGGGTGCCTTTATAAGGGTCCTGAGGGGCATTAGAAGGGTCTTGTGGCCCTTATAAAAGCCCTGAGGGGAATTAGCAGGGTCTGGGGGACTTTAGAAGGGTCCTGGGGGGCTCTATAAGGTTCTGAGGGCCTTTAGAAGGGTCTTCAGGGGCTCTAGAAGGGTCTGGGGACCTTTAGAAAGGCCCTGTGGGGCATTAGAAGGGTCTGGGGGCTTTTAGAATGCTCCTGAGGGGCAGTAGAAGGGTCTGGGGACCTTTAGAAAGGCCCTGACGGGCATTAGAATGGTCTGCGGGCCTTTAGAAGTGTCCTGAGGGGCTCTAGAATGGTCTGGGGGCCTTTATAAGGGTCCTGACGGGCTCTAAAAGGGTCTGGGAACCTTTATAAATGCCTAGAGGGGCAATAGTAGGGTCTGAGGGCCTTTAGAAAGGTCCTGAGGGGCATTAGAAGGGTCTTGTGACCTTCATAAAGGTCCTGAAAGGCATTAGAAGGGTCTGGGGGCTTTTAGATGGGTCCTGAGGCAATCTAGAAGGGTCTGGGGGCATTTACATGGGTCTTGAGGGTCATTAGAAGGGTGTGGAGGCCTTTAGAAAGGCCCTAAGGGGCTCTAGAAGAGTCTGGGGGCTATTAGAAGCGTCCTGAGGGGGTCCAGAAGGGTCTGGGGGCCTTTTTAAAGGCCCTCAGGGGGATGATAAGGGTCTCGCGGCCTTTAGAAAGGCCCTGAGTGGCATTAGAAGGGTCTGGGTGCCTTTAGAAATGTCCTGAGGGGCTCTAGAAGGGTCTGGGGGCCTTTAGAAATGTCCTGAGGGGCATTAGAAGGGTCTGGGAGCCTTTAGAAATGACGTGAGGGGCATTACAAGGGTCTGGGTTCATATAGAAAGGCTCTGAAGGTTCTAGAAGTGTCTGGGGTACTTTAGAAAGGCCCTGAGGGGCATTAGAAGGGTCTGGGGGCCTTTAGAAGGGTCCTGAGGGGCATTAGAAGAGTCTGGGGGCCTTTAGAATGGTCCTGAGGGGGTCTAGAAGCGTCTGGAGGCATTTAAAACTGTCCTGAGAGGCACTAGAAGGGTCTGGGTGCCTTTATAAGGGTCCTGAGGGGCATTAGAAGGGTCTGGGTGCCCTTATAAAAGCCCTGAGGGGAATTAGCAGGGTCTGGGGGACTTTAGAAGGGTCCTGAGGGGCTCTATAAGGGTCTGAGGGCCTTTAGAAGGGTCTTCAGGGGCTCTAGAAGGGTTTGGGGACCTTTAGAAAGGCCCTGTGGGGCATTAGAAGGGTCTGGGGGCCTTTAGAATGCTCCTGAGGGGCAGTAGAAGGGTCTGGGGACCTTTAGAAAGGCCCTGACGGGCATTAGAATGGTCTGCGGGCCTTTAGAAGTGTCCTGAGGGGCTCTAGAATGGTCTGGGGGCCTTTATAAGGGTCCTGACGGGCTCTAGAAGGGTCTGGGAACCTTTATAAATGCCTAGAGGGGCAATAGTAGGGTCTGAGAGCCTTTAGAAAGGTCCTGAGGGGCATTAGAAGGGTCTTGTGACCTTCATAATGGTCCTGAAAGGCATTAGAAGGGTCTGGGGGCTTTTAGATGGGTCCTGAGGCAATCTAGAAGGGTCTGGGGGCCTTTACATGGGTCTTGAGGGTCATTAGAAGGGTGTGGAGGCCTTTAGAAAGGCCCTGAAAGGCATTAGAAGGGTCTGGGGGCTTTTAGATGGGTCCTGATGCAATCTAGAAGGGTCTGGGGGCCTTTACATGGGTCTTGAGGGTCATTAGAAGGGTGTGGAGGCCTTTAGAAAGGCCCTGAGGGGCTCTAGAAGGGTCTGGGGGCTATTAGAAGCGTCCTGAGGGGGTCCAGAAGGGTCTGGGGGCCTTTTTAAAGGTCCTCAGGGGGATTATAAGGGTCTCGCAGCCTTTAGAAAGGCCCTGAGTGGCATTAGAAGGGTCTGGGTGCCTTTAGAAATGTCCTGAGGGGCTCTTGAATGGTCTGGGGGCCTTTAGATATGACCTGAGGGTCATTAGAAGGGTGTGGGGTCCTTTAGAAAGGCCCTGAGGGGCATTACAAGGGTCTGGGGTCATATAGAAAGGGCCTGAGAGGTTCTAGAAGTGTCTGGGGTAATTTAGAAAGGCCCTGTGGCGCATTAGAAGGGTCTGGGGGCCTTTAGAAGGGTCCTGAGGGGGTCTAGAAGGGTCTGGAGGCTTTTAAAACTGTCCTGAGAGTCTCTAGAAGGGTCTGGGTGCCTTTATCAGGGTCCTGAGGGGCATTAGAAGGGTCTGGGTGCCTTTAGAAATGGCCTGAGGGGCTCTTGAATGGTCTGGGGGCCTTTAGAAATGTCCTGAGGGTCATTAGAAGGGTGTGGGGGCCTTTAGAAAGGCCCTGAGGGGCATTAAAAGGTTCTGGGGTCATATAGAAAGGCCCTGAGAGGTTCTAGAAGTGTCTGGGGTAATTTAGAAAGGCCCTGCGGGGCATTAGAAGGGTCTGGGGGACTTTATAAGGGTCCTGAGGGGCATTAGAAGGGTCTGGGGGCCTTTAGAAGTGTCCTGAGGGGCATTAGAAGGGTCTGGGGGCCTTTAGAATGGTCCTGAGGGGGTCTAGAAGGGTCTGGAGGCTTTTAAAACTGTCCTGAGAGGCTCTAGAAGGGTCTGGGTGCCTTTATAAGGGTCCTGAGGGGCATTAGAAGGGTCTTGTGGCCCTTATAAAAGCCCTGAGGGGAATTAGGAGGGTCTGGGGGACTTTAGAAGGGTCCTGAGGGGCTCTAGAATGGTCTGGGGGCCTTTAGAAGGGTCTTCAGGGGCTCTAGAAGGGTCTGGGGACCTTTAGAAAAGCCGTGTGGTGCATTAGAAGGGTCTGGGGGCCTTTAGAATGCTCCTGAGGGGCAGTAGAAGGGTCTGGGGACCTTTATAAAGGCCCTGACGGGCATTAGAATGGTCTGCGGGATTTAGAAGTGTCCTGAGGGGCTCTAGAATGGTCTGGGGGCCTTTAGAAAGGCCCTGAGGGGCATTACAAGGGTCTGGGGTCATATAGAAAGGCCCTGAGAGGTTATAGAAGTGTCTAGCGTACTTTAGAAAGGCTCTGAGGGGCATTAGAAGGGTCTGAGGGCTTTTAGATGGGTCCTGAGGCAATCTAGAAGGGTCTAGGGGCCTTTACATGGGTTTTGAGAGTCATTAGAAGGGTGTGGAGGCGTTTAGAAAGGCCCTGAAAGGCATTAGAAGGGTCTGGGGGCTTTTGGATGAGTCCTGAGGCAATCTAGAAGGGTCTGGGGGCCTTTACATGGGTCTTGAGGGTCATTAGAAGGGTGTGGAGGCCTTTAGAAAGGCCCTGAGGGGCTCTAGAAGCGTCTGGGGTCTATTAGAAGCGTCCTGAGGGGGTCCAGAAGGGTCTGGGGGCCTTTTTAAAGGTCCTCAGGGGGATTATAAGGGTCTCGCAGCCTTTAGAAAGGTCCTGAGTGGCATTAGAAGGTTCTGGGTGCCTTTAGAAATGTCCTGAGGGGCTCTTGAAGGGTCTGGGGGCCTTTAGAAATATCCTGAGGGGCATTAGAAGGGTATGGGGGCCTTTAGAAAGGCCCTGAGGGGCATTACAAGGGTCTGGGGTCATATAGAAAGGCCCTGAGAGGTTCTAGAAGTGTCTGGGGTACTTTAGAAAGGCCCTGAGGGGCATTAGAAGGGTCTGGGGGCCTTTAGAAGGGTCCTGAGCGGCATTAGAAGGGTCTGGGGGCTTTTAGAATGGTCCTGAGGGGGTCTAGAAGGGTCTGGAGGCATTTAAAACAGTCCTGAGAGGATCTAGAGGGGTCTGGGTGCCTTTATAAGGGTCCTGAGGGGCATTAGAAGGGTCTTGTGGCCCTTATAAAAGCCCTGAGAGGAATTAGCAGGGTCTGGGGGACTTTAGAAGGGTCCTGAGGGGCTCTATAAGGGTCTGGGGGACCTTTAGAAAGGCCCTGTGGGACATTAGAAGGGTCTGGGTGCCATTAGAATGCTCCTGAGGGGCAGTAGAAGGGTCTGGGGACCTTTATAAAGGCCCTGACGGGCATTACAATGGTCTGCGGGCCTTTAAAAGTGTCCTGAGGGGCTCTAGAATGGTCTGGGGGCCTTTATAAATGCCCTGAGGGGCATTAGAAGGGTCTGAGGGCCTTTAGAAAGGTCCTGAGGGGCATTAGAAGGGTCTTGTGGCCTTCATAAGGGTCCTGAAAGGCATTAGAAGGGTCTGGGGGCTTTTAGAAAGGCCCTGAGGCAATCTAGAAGGGTCTAGGGGCCTTTACATGGGTCTTGAGGGTCATTAGAAGGGTGTGGAGGCCTTTAGAAAGGCCCTGAAAGGCATTAGAAGGGTCTGGGGGCTTTTAGATGGGTCCTGAGGCATTCTAGAAGGGTCTGGGGGCCTTTACATGGGTCTTGAGGGTCATTAGAAGGGTGTGGAGGCCTTTAGAAAGGCCCTGAGGGGCTCTAGAATGGTCTGGGGGCTATTAGAAGCGTCCTGAGGGGGTCCAGAAGGGTCTGGGGTCATTTTAAAGGCCCTCAGGGGGATTATAAGGGTCTCGCGGCCTTTAGAAAGGCCCTGAGAGGCATTAGAAGGGCCTGGGTGCCTTTAGAAATGACCTGAGGGGCATTAGAAGGGTATGGGGGCCTTTAGAAAGGCCCTGAGGTGCATTAGAAGGGTCTGGGTGCCTTTAGAATGGTCCTGAGGGGGTCTAGAAGGGTCTGGACGCATTTAAAACTGTCCTGGGAGGCTCTAGAAGGGTCTGGGTGGCTTTATAAAGGTTCCTGAGGGGCATTAGAAGATTCTGGGTGCCCTTATAAAAGCCCTGAGGGGAATTAGCAGGGTCTGGGGGACTTTAGAAGGGTCCTGAGGGGCTCTATAAGGGTCTGGGGGCCTTTAGAATGGTCTTCAGGGGCTCTAGAAGGGTCTGGGGACCTTTAGAATGGCCCTGTGGGGCATTAGAAGGGTCTGGGGGCCTTTAGAATGCTCCTGAGGGGCAGTAGAAGGGTCTGGGCACCTTTATAAAGGCCCTGACGGGCATTAGAATGGTCTGCGGGATTTAGAAGTGTCCTGAGGGGCTCTAGAATGGTCTGGGGGCCTTTAAAAGGGTCCTGAGCGTCATTAGAAGGGTCTGGGGGCTTTTAGAATGGTCCTGAGGGGGTCTAGAAGGGTCTGGAGGCATTTAAAACTGTCCTGAGAGGCTCTAGAGGGGTCTGGGTGCCTTTATAAGGGTCCTGAGGGGCATTAGAAGGGTGTTGTGGCCCTTATAAAAGACCTGAGGGGAATTAGCAGGGTCTGGGGGACTTTAGAAGGGCCCTGAGGGGCTCTATAAGGGTCTGGGGGACCTTTAGAAAGGCCCTGTGGGGCATTAGAAGGGTCTGGGTGCCCTTATAAAAGCCCTGAGGGGAATTAGCAGGGTCTGAGGGCCTTTAGAAGGGTCTTCAGGGGCTCTAGAAGGGTCTGGGGACCTTTAGAAAGGCCCTGTGGGGCATTAGAAGGGTCTGGGGGCCTTTAGAATGCTCCTGAGGGGCAGTAGAAGGGTCTGGGCACCTTTATAAAGGCCCTGACGGGCATTAGAATGGTCTGCGGGATTTAGAAGTGTCCTGAGGGGCTCTAGAATGGTCTGGGGGCCTTTATAAGGGTCCTGACGGGCTCTAGAAGGGTCTGGGAACCTTTATAAATGCCCTGAGGGGCATTAGAAGGGTCTGAGGGCCTTTAGAAAGGTCCTGAGGGGCATTAGAAGGGTCTTGTGGCCTTCATAAGGGTCCTGAAAGGCATTAGAAGGGTCTGAGGGCTTTTAGATGGGTCCTGAGGCAATCTAGAAGGGTCTAGGCGCCTTTACATGGGTCTTGAAAGTCATTAGAAGGGTGTGGAGGCCTTTAGAAAGGACCTGAAAGGCATTAGAAGGGTCTGGGGGCTTTTGGATGGGTCCTGAGGCAATCTAGAAGGGTCTGGGGGCCTTTACATGGGTCTTGAGGGTCATTAGAAGGGTGTGGAGGCCTTTAGAAAGGCCCTGAGGGGCTCTAGAAGCGTCTGGGGTCTATTAGAAGCGTCCTGAGGGGGTCCAGAAGGGTCTGGGGGCCTTTTTAAAGGCCATCAGGGGGATTATAAGGGTCTCGCAGCCTTTAAAAAGGTCTTGAGTGGCATTAGAAGGTTCTGGGTGCATTTAGAAATGTCCTGAGGGGCTCTTGAAGGGTCTGGGGGCCTTTAGAAATGTCCTGAGGGGCATTAGAAGGGTATGGGGGCCTTTAGAAAGGCCCTGAGGGGCATTACAAGGGTCTGGGGTCATATAGAAATGCCCTGAGAGGTTCTAGAAGTGTCTGGGGTACTTTAGAAAGGCCCTGAGGGGCATTAGAAGGGTCTGGGGGCCTTTAGAAGGGTCCTGAGCGGCATTAGAAGGGTCTGGGGGCTTTTAGAATGGTCCTGAGGGGGTCTAGAAGGGTCTGGAGGCATTTAAAACTATCCTGAGAGGCTCTAGAGGGGTCTGGGTGCCTTTATAAGGGTCCTGAGGGGCATTAGAAGGGTCTTGTGGCCCTTATAAAAGCCCTGAGGGGAATTAGCAGGGTCTGGGGGACATTATAAGGGTCCTGAGCGGCTCTATAAGGGTCTGGGGGACCTTTAGAAAGGCCCTGTGGGGCATTAGAAGGGTCTGGGTGCCTTTAGAATGCTCCTGAGGGGCAGTAGAAGGGTCTGGGGACCTTTATAAAGGACCTGACGGGCATTAGAATGGTCTGCGGGCCTTTAGAAGTGACCTGAGGGGCTCTAGAATGGTCTGGGGGCCTTTATAAGGGTCCTGACGGGCTCTAGAAGGGTCTGGGAACCTTTATAAATGCCCTGAGGGGCATTAGAAGGGTCTGAGGGCCTTTAGAAAGGTCCTGAGGGGCATTAGAAAGGTCTTGTGACCTTCATAAGGGTCCTGAAAGGCATTAGAAGGGTCTGGGGTCTTTTAGATGGGTCCTGAGGCAATCTAGAAGGGTCTGGGGGCCTTTACATGGGTCTTGAGAGTCATTAGAAGGGTGTGGAGGCCTTTAGAAAGGCCCTGAGGGGCTCTAGAAGGGTCTGGGGGCTATTAGAAGCGTCCTGAGGGGGTCCAGAAGGGTCTGGGGGCATTTTAAAGGCGCTCAGGGGGATTATAAGGGTCTCGGGGCCTTTAGAAAGGCCCTGAGTGGCATTAGAAGGGTCTGGGTGCCTTTAGAAATGACCTGAGGGGCATTAGAAGGGTATGGGGGCCTTTAGAAAGGCCCTGAGGGGCATTAGAAGGGTGTGGGTGCCTTTAGAATGGTCCTGAGGGGGTCTAGAAGGGTCTGGACGCATTTAAAACTGTCCTGAGAGGCTCTAGAAGGGTCTGGGTGGCTTTATAAGGGTCCTGAGGGGCATTAGAAGATTCTGGGTGCCCTTATAAAAGCCCTGAGGGGAATAAGCAGGGTCTGGGGGACTTTAGAAGGGTCCTGAGGGGCTCTATAAGGGTCTGGGGGCCTTTAGAATGGTCTTCAGGGGCTCTAGAAGGGTCTGGGGACCTTTAGAATGGCCCTGTGGTGCATTAGAAGGGTCTGGGGGCCTTTAGAATGTTCCTGAGGGGCAGTAGAAGGGTCTGGGGACCTTTATAAAGGCCCTGATGGGCATTAGAATGGTCTGCGGGCCTTTAGAAGTGTCCTGAGGGGCTCTAGAATGGTCTGGGGGCCTTTATAAGGGTCCTGACGGGCTCTAGAAGGGTCTGGGAACCTTTATAAATGCCCTGAGGGGCATTAGAAGGGTCTGAGGGCCTTTAGAAAGGTCCTGAGGGGCATTAGAAGGGTCTTGTGACCTTCATAAGGGTCCTGAAAGGCATTAGAAGGGTCTGGGGTCTTTTAGATGGGTCCTGAGGCAATCTAGAAGGGTCTGGGGGCCTTTACATGGGTCTTGAGAGTCATTAGAAGGGTGTGGAGGCCTTTAGAAAGGCTCTGAAAGGCATTAGAAGGGTCTGGGGGCTTTTGGATGGGTCCTGAGGCAATCTAGAAGGGTCTGGGGGCCTTTACATGGGTCTTGAGGGTCATTGGAAGGGTGTGGAGGCCTTTAGAAAGGCCCTGAGGGGCTCTAGAAGGGTCTGGGGGCTATTAGAAGCGTCCTGAGGGGTCCAGAAGTGTCTCGGGGCCTTTTTAAAGGTCCTCAGGGGGATTATAAGGGTCTCGCAGCCTTTAGAAAGGCCCTGAGTGGCATTAGAAGGTTCTGGGTGCCTTTAGAAATGTCCTGAGGTGCTCTTGAAGGGTCTGGGGGCCTTTTGAAATGTCCTGAGGGGCATTAGAATGGTATGGGGGCCTTTAGAAAGGCCCTGAGTGGCATTACAAGGGTCTGGGGTCGTATAAAAAGGCCCTGAGAGGTTCTAGAAGTGTCTGGGGTACTTTAGAAAGGCCCTGAGGGGCATTAGAAGGGTCTGGGGGCCTTTAGAAGGGTCCTGAGCAGCATTAGAAGGGTCTGGGGGCTTTTAGAATGGTCCTGAGGGGGTCTAGAATGGGCTGGAGGCATTTAAACCTGTCCTGAGAGGCTCTAGAGGGGTCTGGGTTCCTTTATAAGGGTCCTGAGGGGCATTAGAAGGGTCTTGTGGCCCTTATAAAAGCCCTGAGGGGAATTAGCAGGGTCTGGGGGACTTTAGAAGGGTCCTGAGGGGCTCTATAAGGGTCTGGGGGACCTTTAGAAAGGCCCTGTGGGGCATTAGAAGGGTCTGGGTGCCTTTAGAATGCTCCTGAGGGGCAGTAGAAGGGTCTGGGGACCTTTATAAAGGCCCTGACGGGCATTAGAATGGTCTGCGGGCCTTTAGAAGTGTCCTGAGGGGCTCTAGAATGGTCTGGGGGCCTTTATAAATGCCCTGAGGGGCATTAGAAGGGTCTGAGGGCCTTTAGAAAGGTCCTGAGGGGCATTAGAAGGGTCTTGTGGCCTTCATAAGGGTCCTGAAAAGGCATTAGAAGGGTCTGGGGGCTTTTAGATGGGTCCTGAGGCAATCTAGAAGGGTCTGGGGGCCTTTACATGGGTCTTGAGGGTCATTAGAAGGGTGTGGAGGCCTTTAGAAAGGCCCTGAAAGGCATTAGAAGGGTCTGGGGGCTTTTAGATGGGTCCTGAGGCATTCTAGAAGGGTCTGGGGGCCTTTACATGGGTCTTGAGGGTCATTAGAAGGGTGTGGAGGCCTTTAGAAAGGCCCTGAGGGGCTCTAGAATGGTCTGGGGGCTATTAGAAGCGTCCTGAGGGGGTCCAGAAGGGTCTGGGGTCATTTTAAAGGCCCTCAGGGGGATTATAAGGGTCTCGCGGCCTTTAGAAAGGCCCTGAGTGGCATTAGAAGGGTCTGGGTGCCTTTAGAAATGACCTGAGGGGCATTAGAAGGGTATGGGGGCCTTTAGAAAGGCCCTGAGGGGCATTAGAAGGGTCTGGGTGCCTTTAGAATGGTCCTGAGCGGGTCTAGAAGGGTCTGGACGCATTTAAAACTGTCCTGAGAGGCTCTAGAAGGGTCTGGGTGGCTTTATAAGGGTCCTGAGGGGCATTAGAAGATTCTGGGTGCCCTTATAAAAGCCCTGAGGGGAATTAGCAGGGTCTGGGGGACTTTAGAAGGGTCCTGAGGGGCTCTATAAGGGTCTGGGGGCCTTAAAAATGGTCTTCAGGGGCTCTAGAAGGGTCTGGGGACCTTTAGAATGGCCCTGTGGGGCATTAGAAGGGTCTGGGGGCCTTTAGAATGCTCCTGAGGGGCAGTAGAAGGGTCTGGGGACCTTTATAAAGGCCCTGACGGGCATTAGAATGGTCTGCGGGATTTAGAAGTGTCCTGAGGGGCTCTAGAATGGTCTGGGGGCCTTTATAAGGGTCCTGAGGGGCATTAGAAGGGTCTGAGGGCCTTTAGAAAGGTCCTGAGGGGCATTAGAAGGGTCTTGTGGCCTTCATAAGGGTCCTGAAAGGCATTAGAAGGGTCTGAGGGCTTTTAGATGGGTCCTGAGGCAATCTAGAAGGGTCTGGGGGCCTTTACATGGGTCTTGAGAGTCATTAGAAGGGTGTGGAGGCCTTTAGAAAGGCCCTGAGGGGCTCTAGAAGGTCTGGGGTCTATTAGAAGCGTCCTGAGGGGGTCCAGAAGGGTCTGGGGGCCTTTTTAAAGGCCCTCAGGGGGATTATAAGGGTCTCGCGGCCTTTAGAAAGGCCCTGAGGGGCATTAGAAGGGTATGGGGGCCTTTAGAAATGACCTGAGGGGCATTAGAAGGGTATGGGGGCCTTTAGAAAGGCCCTGAGGGGCATTAGATGGGTCTGGGGGCCTTTAGAATGGTCCTGAGCGGGTCTAGAAGGGTCTGGAGGCATTTAAAACTGTCCTGAGAGGCTCTAGAAGGGTCTGGGTGCCTTTATAAGGGTCCTGAGGTGCATTAGAAGATTCTGGGTGCCCTTATAAAAGCCCTGAGGGGAACTAGCAGGGTCTGGGGGACTTTAGAAGGGTCCTGAGGGGCTCTATAAGGGTCTGGGGGCCTTTAGAAGGGTCTTCAGGGGCTCTAGAAGGGTCTGGGGACCTTTAGAAAGGCCCTGTGGGGCATTAGAAGGGTCTGGAGGCCTTTAGAATGCTCCTGAGGGGCAGGAGAAGGGTCTGGGGACCTTTATAAAGGCCCTGACGGGCATTAGAATGGTCTGCGGGCCTTTAGAAGTGTCCTGAGGGGCTCTAGAATGGTCTGGGGGCCTTTATAAATGCCCTGAGGGGCATTAGAAGGGTCTGAGGGCCTTTAGAAAGGTCCTGAGGGGCATTAGAAGGGTCTTGTGGCCTTCATAAGGGTCCTGAAAGGCATTAGAAAGGTCTGGGGGCTTTTAGAAAGGTCCTGAGGCAATCTAGAAGGGTCTAGGGGCCTTTACATGGGTCTTGAGGGTCATTAGAAGGGTGTGGAGGCCTTTAGAAAGGCCCTGAAAGGCATTAGAAGGGTCTGGGGGCTTTTAGATGGGTCCTGAGGCAATCTAGAAGGGTCTGGGGGCCTTTACATGGGTCTTGGGGGTCATTAGAAGGGTGTGGAGGCCTTTAGAAAGGCCCTGAGGGGCTCTAGAATGGTCTGGGGGCTATTAGAAGCGTCCTGAGGGGGTCCAGAAGGGTCTGGGGTCATTTTAAAGGCCCTCAGGGGGATTATAAGGGTCTCGCGGCCTTTAGAAAGGCCCTGAGAGGCATTAGAAGGGTCTGGGTGCCTTTAGAAATGACCTGAGGGGCATTAGAAGGGTATGGGAGCCTTTAGAAAGGCCCTGAGGGGCATTAGAAGGGTCTGGGTGCCTTTAGAATGGTCCTGAGGGGGTCTAGAAGGGTCTGGACGCATTTAAAACTGTCCTGGGAGGCTCTAGAAGGGTCTGGGTGGCTTTATAAAGGTTTCTGAGGGGCATTAGAAGATTCTGGGTGCCCTTATAAAAGCCCTGAGGGGAATTAGCAGGGTCTGGGGGACTTTAGAAGGGTCCTGAGGGGCTCTATAAGGGTCTGGGGGCCTTTAGAATGGTCTTCAGGGGCTCTAGAAGGGTCTGGGGACCTTTAGAATGGCCCTGTGGGGCATTAGAAGGGTCTGGGGGCCTTTAGAATGCTCCTGAGGGGCAGTAGAAGGGTCTGAGGACCTTTAGAAAGGCCCTGACGGGCATTAGAATGGTCTGCGGGATTTAGAAGTGTCCTGAGGGGCTCTAGAATGGTCTGGGGGCCTTTAAAAGGGTCCTGAGCGGCATTAGAAGGGTCTGGGGGCTTTTAGAATGGTCCTGAGGGGGTCTAGAAGCGTCTGGAGGCATTTAAAACTGTCCTGAGAGGCTCTAGAGGGGTCTGGGTGCCTTTATAAGGGTCCTGAGGGGCATTAGAAGGGTCTTGTGGCCCTTATAAAAGCCCTGAGGGGAATTAGCAGGGTCTGGGGGACTTTAGAAGGGCCCTGAGGGGCTCTATAAGGGTCTGGGGGACCTTTAGAAAGGCCCTGTGGGGCATTAGAAGGGTCTGGGTGCCCTTATAAAAGCCCTGAGGGGAATTAGCAGGGTCTGAGGGCCTTTAGAAGGGTCTTCAGGGGCTCTAGAAGGGTCTGGGGACCTTTAGAAAGGCCCTGTGGGGCATTAGAAGGGTCTGGGGGCCTTTAGAATGCTCCTGAGGGGCAGTAGAAGGGTCTGGGGACCTTTAGAAAGGCCCTGACGGGCATTAGAATGGTCTGCGGGCCTTTAGAAGTGTCCTGAGGGGCTCTAGAATGGTCTGGGGTCCTTTATAAGGGTCCTGACGGGCTCTAGAAGGGTCTGGGAACCTTTATAAATGCCTAGAGGGGCAATAGTAGGGTCTGAGGGCCTTTAGAAAGGCCCTGAGTGGCATTAGAAGGGTCTGGGTGCCTTTAGAAATGTCCTGAGGGGCTCTAGAAGGGTCTGGGGGCCTTTAGAAATGTCCTGAGGGGCATTAGAAGGGTCTGGGGGCCTTTAGAAAGGCCCTGAGGGGCATTACAAGGGTCTGGGGTCATATAGAAAGGCCCTGAAGGTTCTAGAAGTGTCTGGGGTACTTTAGAAAGGCCCTGAGGGGCATTAGAAGGGTCTGGGGGCCTTTAGAAGGGTCCTGAGGGGCATTAGAAGGGTCTGGGGGCCTTTAGAATGGTCCTGAGGGGGTCTAGAAGCGTCTGGAGGCATTTAAAACTGTCCTGAGAGGCTCTAGAAGGGTCTGGGTGCCTTTATAAGGGTCCTGAGGGGCATTAGAATGGTCTGGGTGCCCTTATAAAAGCCCTGAGGGGAATTAGCAGGGTCTGGGGGACTTTAGAAGGGTCCTGGGGGGCTCTATAAGGTTCTGAGGGCCTTTAGAAGGGTCTTCAGGGGCTCTAGAAGGGTCTGGGGACCTTTAGAAAGGCCCTGTGGGGCATTAGAAGGGTCTGGGGGCTTTTAGAATGCTCCTGAGGGGCAGTAGAAGGGTCTGGGGACCTTTAGAAAGGCCCTGACGGGCATTAGAATGGTCTGCGGGCCTTTAGAAGTGTCCTGAGGGGCTCTAGAATGGTCTGGGGGCCTTTATAAGGGTCCTGACGGGCTCTAAAAGGGTCTGGGAACCTTTATAAATGCCTAGAGGGGCAATAGTAGGGTCTGAGGGCCTTTAGAAAGGTCCTGAGGGGCATTAGAAGGGTCTTGTGACCTTCATAAAGGTCCTGAAAGGCATTAGAAGGGTCTGGGGGCTTTTAGATGGGTCCTGAGGCAATCTAGAAGGGTCTGGGGGCATTTACATGGGTCTTGAGGGTCATTAGAAGGGTGTGGAGGCCTTTAGAAAGGCCCTAAGGGGCTCTAGAAGAGTCTGGGGGCTATTAGAAGCGTCCTGAGGGGGTCCAGGATGGTCTGGGGGCCTTTTTAAAGGCCCTCAGGGGGATGATAAGGGTCTCGCGGCCTTTAGAAAGGCCCTGAGTGGCATTAGAAGGGTCTGGGTGCCTTTAGAAATGTCCTGAGGGGCTCTAGAAGGGTCTGGGGGCCTTTAGAAATGTCCTGAGGGGCATTAGAAGGGTCTGGGAGCCTTTAGAAATGACGTGAGGGGCATTACAAGGGTCTGGGTTCATATAGAAAGGCTCTGAAGGTTCTAGAAGTGTCTGGGGTACTTTAGAAAGGCCCTGAGGGGCATTAGAAGGGTCTGGGGGCCTTTAGAAGGGTCCTGAGGGGCATTAGAAGAGTCTGGGGGCCTTTAGAATGGTCCTGAGGGGGTCTAGAAGCGTCTGGAGGCATTTAAAACTGTCCTGAGAGGCACTAGAAGGGTCTGGGTGCCTTTATAAGGGTCCTGAGGGGCATTAGAAGGGTCTGGGTGCCCTTATAAAAGCCCTGAGGGGAATTAGCAGGGTCTGGGGGACTTTAGAAGGGTCCTGAGGGGCTCTATAAGGGTCTGAGGGCCTTTAGAAGGGTCTTCAGGGGCTCTAGAAGGGTCTGGGGACCTTTAGAAAGGCCCTGTGGGGCATTAGAAGGGTCTGGGGGCCTTTAGAATGCTCCTGAGGGGCAGTAGAAGGGTCTGGGGACCTTTAGAAAGGCCCTGACGGGCATTAGAATGGTCTGCGGGCCTTTAGAAGTGTCCTGAGGGGCTCTAGAATGGTCTGGGGGCCTTTATAAGGGTCCTGACGGGCTCTAGAAGGGTCTGGGAACCTTTATAAATGCCTAGAGGGGCAATAGTAGGGTCTGAGAGCCTTTAGAAAGGTCCTGAGGGGCATTAGAAGGGTCTTGTGACCTTCATAATGGTCCTGAAAGGCATTAGAAGGGTCTGGGGGCTTTTAGATGGGTCCTGAGGCAATCTAGAAGGGTCTGGGGGCCTTTACATGGGTCTTGAGGGTCATTAGAAGGGTGTGGAGGCCTTTAGGAAGGCCCTGAAAGGCATTAGAAGGGTCTGGGGGCTTTTAGATGGGTCCTGATGCAATCTAGAAGGGTCTGGGGGCCTTTACATGGGTCTTGAGGGTCATTAGAAGGGTGTGGAGGCCTTTAGAAAGGCCCTGAGGGGCTCTAGAAGGGTCTGGGGGCTATTAGAAGCGTCCTGAGGGGGTCCAGAAGGGTCTGGGGGCCTTTTTAAAGGTCCTCAGGGGGATTATAAGGGTCTCGCAGCCTTTAGAAAGGCCCTGAGTGGCATTAGAAGGGTCTGGGTGCCTTTAGAAATGTCCTGAGGGGCTCTTGAATGGTCTGGGGGCCTTTAGATATGACCTGAGGGTCATTAGAAGGGTGTGGGGTCCTTTAGAAAGGCCCTGAGGGGCATTACAAGGGTCTGGGGTCATATAGAAAGGGCCTGAGAGGTTCTAGAAGTGTCTGGGGTAATTTAGAAAGGCCCTGTGGCGCATTAGAAGGGTCTGGGGGCCTTTAGAAGGGTCCTGAGGGGGTCTAGAAGGGTCTGGAGGCTTTTAAAACTGTCCTGAGAGTCTCTAGAAGGGTCTGGGTGCCTTTATCAGGGTCCTGAGGGGCATTAGAAGGGTCTGGGTGCCTTTAGAAATGGCCTGAGGGGCTCTTGAATGGTCTGGGGGCCTTTAGAAATGTCCTGAGGGTCATTAGAAGGGTGTGGGGGCCTTTAGAAAGGCCCTGAGGGGCATTAAAAGGGTCTGGGGTCATATAGAAAGGCCCTGAGAGGTTCTAGAAGTGTCTGGGGTAATTTAGAAAGGCCCTGCGGGGCATTAGAAGGGTCTGGGGGACTTTATAAGGGTCCTGAGGGGCATTAGAAGGGTCTGGGGGCCTTTAGAAATGTCCTGAGGGGCATTAGAAGGGTCTGGGGGCCTTTAGAATGGTCCTGAGGGGGTCTAGAAGGGTCTGGAGGCTTTTAAAACTGTCCTGAGAGGCTCTAGAAGGGTCTGGGTGCCTTTATAAGGGTCCTGAGGGGCATTAGAAGGGTCTTGTGGCCCTTATAAAAGCCCTGAGGGGAATTAGGAGGGTCTGGGGGACTTTAGAAGGGTCCTGAGGGGCTCTATAAGGGTCTGGGGGCCTTTAGAAGGGTCTTCAGGGGCTCTAGAAGGGTCTGGGGACCTTTAGAAAAGCCGTGTGGTGCATTAGAAGGGTCTGGGGGCCTTTAGAATGCTCCTGAGGGGCAGTAGAAGGGTCTGGGGACCTTTATAAAGGCCCTGACGGGCATTAGAATGGTCTGCGGGATTTAGAAGTGTCCTGAGGGGCTCTAGAATGGTCTGGGGGCCTTTAGAAAGGCCCTGAGGGGCATTACAAGGGTCTGGGGTCATATAGAAAGGCCCTGAGAGGTTATAGAAGTGTCTAGCGTACTTTAGAAAGGCTCTGAGGGGCATTAGAAGGGTCTGAGGGCTTTTAGATGGGTCCTGAGGCAATCTAGAAGGGTCTAGGGGCCTTTACATGGGTTTTGAGAGTCATTAGAAGGGTGTGGAGGCGTTTAGAAAGGCCCTGAAAGGCATTAGAAGGGTCTGGGGGCTTTTGGATGAGTCCTGAGGCAATCTAGAAGGGTCTGGGGGCCTTTACATGGGTCTTGAGGGTCATTAGAAGGGTGTGGAGGCCTTTAGAAAGGCCCTGAGGGGCTCTAGAAGCGTCTGGGGTCTATTAGAAGCGTCCTGAGGGGGTCCAGAAGGGTCTGGGGGCCTTTTTAAAGGTCCTCAGGGGGATTATAAGGGTCTCGCAGCCTTTAGAAAGGTCCTGAGTGGCATTAGAAGGTTCTGGGTGCCTTTAGAAATGTCCTGAGGGGCTCTTGAAGGGTCTGGGGGCCTTTAGAAATATCCTGAGGGGCATTAGAAGGGTATGGGGGCCTTTAGAAAGGCCCTGAGGGGCATTACAAGGGTCTGGGGTCATATAGAAAGGCCCTGAGAGGTTCTAGAAGTGTCTGGGGTACTTTAGAAAGGCCCTGAGGGGCATTAGAAGGGTCTGGGGGCCTTTAGAAGGGTCCTGAGCGGCATTAGAAGGGTCTGGGGGCTTTTAGAATTGTCCTGAGGGGGTCTAGAATGGTCTGGAGGCATTTAAAACAGTCCTGAGAGGATCTAGAGGGGTCTGGGTGCCTTTATAAGGGTCCTGAGGGGCATTAGAAGGGTCTTGTGGCCCTTATAAAAGCCCTGAGAGGAATTAGCAGGGTCTGGGGGACTTTAGAAGGGTCCTGAGGGGCTCTATAAGGGTCTGGGGGACCTTTAGAAAGGCCCTGTGGGACATTAGAAGGGTCTGGGTGCCATTAGAATGCTCCTGAGGGGCAGTAGAAGGGTCTGGGGACCTTTATAAAGGCCCTGACGGGCATTACAATGGTCTGCGGGCCTTTAAAAGTGTCCTGAGGGGCTCTAGAATGGTCTGGGGGCCTTTATAAATGCCCTGAGGGGCATTAGAAGGGTCTGAGGGCCTTTAGAAAGGTCCTGAGGGGCATTAGAAGGGTCTTGTGGCCTTCATAAGGGTCCTGAAAGGCATTAGAAGGGTCTGGGGGCTTTTAGAACGGCCCTGAGGCAATCTAGAAGGGTCTAGGGGCCTTTACATGGGTCTTGAGGGTCATTAGAAGGGTGTGGAGGCCTTTAGAAAGGCCCTGAAAGGCATTAGAAGGGTCTGGGGGCTTTTAGATGGGTCCTGAGGCATTCTAGAAGGGTCTGGGGGCCTTTACATGGGTCTTGAGGGTCATTAGAAGGGTGTGGAGGCCTTTAGAAAGGCCCTGAGGGGCTCTAGAATGGTCTGGGGGCTATTAGAAGCGTCCTGAGGGGGTCCAGAAGGGTCTGGGGTCATTTTAAAGGCCCTCAGGGGGATTATAAGGGTCTCGCGGCCTTTAGAAAGGCCCTGAGAGGCATTAGAAGGGCCTGGGTGCCTTTAGAAATGACCTGAGGGGCATTAGAAGGGTATGGGGGCCTTTAGAAAGGCCCTGAGGTGCATTAGAAGGGTCTGGGTGCCTTTAGAATGGTCCTGAGGGGGTCTAGAAGGGTCTGGACGCATTTAAAACTGTCCTGGGAGGCTCTAGAAGGGTCTGGGTGGCTTTATAAAGGTTCCTGAGGGGCATTAGAAGATTCTGGGTGCCCTTATAAAAGCCCTGAGGGGAATTAGCAGGGTCTGGGGGACTTTAGAAGGGCCCTGAGGGGCTCTATAAGGGTCTGGGGGACCTTTAGAAAGGCCCTGTGGGGCATTAGAAGGGTCTGGGTGCCCTTATAAAAGCCCTGAGGGGAATTAGCAGGGTCTGAGGGCCTTTAGAAGGGTCTTCAGGGGCTCTAGAAGGGTCTGGGGACCTTTAGAAAGGCCCTGTGGGGCATTAGAAGGGTCTGGGGGCCTTTAGAATGCTCCTGAGGGGCAGTAGAAGGGTCTGGGGACCTTTAGAAAGGCCCTGACGGGCATTAGAATGGTCTGCGGGCCTTTAGAAGTGTCCTGAGGGGCTCTAGAATGGTCTGGGGGCCTTTATAAAGGTCCTGACGGGCTCTAGAAGGGTCTGGGAACCTTTATAAATGCCTAGAGGGGCAATAGTAGGGTCTGAGGGCCTTTAGAAAGGTCCTGAGGTGCATTAGAAGGGTCTTGTGACCTTCATAAGGGTCCTGAAAGGCATTAGAAGGGTCTGGGGGCTTTTAGATGGGTCCTGAGGCAATCTAGAAGGGTCTGGGGGCCTTTACATGGGTCTTGAGGGTCATTAGAAGGGTGTGGAGGCCTTTAGAAAGGCCCTAAGGGGCTCTAGAAGAGTCTGGGGGCTATTAGAAGCGTCCTGAGGGGGTCCAGAAGGGTCTGGGGGCCTTTTTAAAGGCCCTCAGGGGGATGATAAGGGTCTCGCGGCCTTTAGAAAGGCCCTGAGTGGCATTAGAAGGGTCTGGGTGCCTTTAGAAATGTCCTGAGGGGCTCTAGAAGGGTCTGGGGGCCTTTAGAAATGTCCTGAGGGGCATTAGAAGGGTCTAGGGGCCTTTAGAAAGGCCCTGAGGGGCATTACAAGGGTCTGGGGTCATATAGAAAGTCCCTGAAGGTTCTAGAAGTGTCTGGGGTACTTTAGAAAGGCCCTGAGGGGCATTAGAAGGGTCTGGGGGCCTTTAGAAGGGTCCTGAGGGGCATTAGAAGGGTCTGGGGGCCTTTAGAATGGTCCTGAGGGGTCTAGAAGGGTCTGGAGGCATTTAAAACTGTCCTGAGAGGCTCTAGAAGGGTCTGGGTGCCTTTATAAGGGTCCTGAGGGGCATTAGAAGGGTCTGGGTGCCCTTATAAAAGCCCTGAGGGGAATTAGCAGGGTCTGGGTGACTTTAGAAGGGTCCTGAGGGGCTCTATAAGGGTCTGAGGGCCTTTAGAAGGGTCTTCAGGGGCTATAGAAGGGTCTGGGGACCTTTAGAAAAGCCCTGTGGGGCATTAGAAGGGTCTGGGGGCCTTTAGAATGCTCCTGAGGTGCAGTAGAAGGGTCTGGGGACCTTTAGAAAGGCCCTGACAGGCATTAGAATGGTCTGCGGGCCTTTAGAAGTGTCCTGAGGGGCTCTAGAATGGTCTGGGGGCCTTTATAAGGGTCCTGACGGGCTCTAAAAGGGTCTGGGAACCTTTATAAATGCCTAGAGGGGCAATAGTAGGGTCTGAGGGCCTTTAGAAAGGTCCTGAGGGGCATTAGAAGGGTCTTGTGACCTTCATAAAGGTCCTGAAAGGCATTAGAAGGGTCTGGGGGCTTTTAGATGGGTCCTGAGGCAATCTAGAAGGGTCTGGGGGCCTTTACATGGGTCTTGAGGGTCATTAGAAGGGTGTGGAGGCCTTTAGAAAGGCCCTAAGGGGCTCTAGAAGAGTCTGGGGGCTATTAGAAGCGTCCTGAGGGGGTCCAGGATGGTCTGGGGGCCTTTTTAAAGGCCCTCAGGGGGATGATAAGGGTCTCGCGGCCTTTAGAAAGGCCCTGAGTGGCATTAGAAGGGTCTGGGTGCCTTTAGAAATGTCCTGAGGGGCTCTAGAAGGGTCTGGGGGCCTTTAGAAATGTCCTGAGGGGCATTAGAAGGGTCTGGGGTCATATAGAAAGGCCCTGAAGGTTCTAGAAGTGTCTGGGGTACTTTAGAAAGGCCCTGAGGGGCATTAGAAGGGTCTGGGAGCCTTTAGAAGGGTCCTGAGGGGCATTAGAAGGGTCTGGGGGCCTTTAGAATGGTCCTGAGGGGCATTAGAAGGGTCTTGTGACCTTCATAATGGTCCTGAAAGGCATTAGAAGGGTCTGGGGGCTTTTAGATGGGTCCTGAGGCAATCTAGAAGGGTCTGGGGGCCTTTACATGGGTCTTGAGGGTCATTAGAAGGGTGTGGAGGCCTTTAGAAAGGCCCTGAAAGGCATTAGAAGGGTCTGGGGGCTTTTAGATGGGTCCTGATGCAATCTAGAAGGGTCTGGGGGCCTTTACATGGGTCTTGAGGGTCATTAGAAGGGTGTGGAGGCCTTTAGAAAGGCCCTGAGGGGCTCTAGAAGGGTCTGGGGGCTATTAGAAGCGTCCTGAGGGGGTCCAGAAGGGTCTGGGGGCCTTTTTAAAGGTCCTCAGGGGGATTATAAGGGTCTCGCAGCCTTTAGAAAGGCCCTGAGTGGCATTAGAAGGGTCTGGGTGCCTTTAGAAATGTCCTGAGGGTCTCTTGAATGGTCTGGGGGCCTTTAGAAATGTCCTGAGGGTCATTGGAAGGGTGTGGGGGCCTTTAGAAAGGCCCTGAGGGGCATTAAAAGGGTCTGGGGTCATATAGAAAGGCCCTGAGAGGTTCTAGAAGTGTCTGGGGTAATTTAGAAAGGCCCTGCGGGGCATTAGAAGGGTCTTGGGGACTTTATAAGGGTCCTGAGGGGCATTAGAAGGGTCTGGGGGCCTTTAGAAGTGTCCTGAGGGGCATTAGAAGGGTCTGGGGGCCTTTATAATGGTCCTGACGGGGTCTAGAAGGGTCTGGAGGCTTTTAAAACTGTCCTGAGAGGCTCTAGAAGGGTCTGGGTGCCTTTATAAGGGTCCTGAGGGGCATTAGAAGGGTCTTGTGGCCCTTATAAAAGTCCTGAGGGGAATTAGGAGGGTCTGGGAGACTTTAGAAGGGTCCTGAGGGGCTCTATAAGGGTCTGGGGGCCTTTAGAAGGGTCTTCAGGGGCTCTAGAAGGGTCTGGGGACCTTTAGAAAAGCCGTGTGGGGCATTAGAAGGGTCTGGGGGCCTTTAGAATGCTCCTGAGGGGCAGTAGAAGGGTCTGGGGACCTTTATAAAGGCCCTGACAGGCATTAGAATGGTCTGCGGGATTTAGAAGTGTCCTGAGGGGCTCTAGAATGGTCTGGGGGCCTTTAGAAAGGCCCTGAGGGGCATTACAAGGGTCTGGGGTCATATAGAAAGGCCCTGAGAGGTTCTAGAAGTGTCTGGGGTACTTTAGAAAGGCCCTGAGGGGCATTAGAAGGGTCTGAGGGCTTTTAGATGGGTCCTGAGGCAATCTAGAAGGGTCTAGGGGCCTTTACATGGGTTTTGAGAGTCATTAGAAGGGTGTGGAGACCTTTAGAAAGGCCCTGAAAGGCATTAGAAGGGCCTGGGGGCTTTTGGATGGGTTCTGAGGCAATCTAGAAGGGTCTGGGGGCTTTACATGGGTCTTGAGGGTCATTAGAAGGGTGTGGAGGCCTTTAGAAAGGCCCTGAAGGGCTCTAGAAGGGTCTGGGGTCTATTAGAAGCGTCCTGAGGGGGTCCAGAAGGGTCTGGGGGCCTTTTTAAAGGTCCTCATGGGGATTATAAGGGTCTCGCAGCCTTTAGAAAGGTCCTGAGTGGCATTAGAAGGTTCTGGGTGCCTTTAGAAATGTCCTGAGGGGCTCTAGAAGGGTCTGTGGGCCTTTAGAAATGTCCTGAGGGGCATTAGAAGGGTATGGGGGCCTTTAGAAAGGCCCTGAGAGGTTCTAGAAGTGTCTGGGGTACTTTAGAAAGACCCTGAGGGGCATTAGAAGGGTCTGGGTGCCTTTAGAAGGGTCCTGAGCGGCATTAGAAGGGTCTGGGGCTTTTAGAATGGTCCTGAGGGGGTCTAGAAGGGTCTGGAGGCATTTAAAACTGTCCTGAGAGGCTCTAGAGGGGTCTGGGTGCCTTTATAAGGGTCCTGAAGGGCATTAGAAGGGTCTTGTGGCCCTTATAAAAGCCCTGAGGGGAATTAGCAGGGTCTGGGGGACATTAGAAGGGTCCTGAGGGGCTCTATAAGGGTCTGGGGGACCTTTAGAAAGGCCCTGTGGGGCATTAGAAGGGTCTGGGTGCCTTTAGAATGCTCCTGAGGAGCAGTAGAAGAGTCTGGGGACCTTTATAAGTGTCCTGACAGGCTCTAGAAGGGTCTGGGAACCTTTATAAATGCCCTGAGGGGCATTAGAATGGTCTGGGGGCCTTTATAAATGCCCTGAGGGGCATTAGAAGGATCTTGTGGCCTTCATAAGGGTCCTGAAAGGCATTAGAAGGGTCTGGGGTCTTTTAGATGGGTCCTGAGGCAATCTAGAAGGGTCTGGGGGCCTTTACATGGGTCTTGAGGGTCATTAGAAGGGTGTGGAGGCCTTTAGAAAGGCCCTGAAAGGCATTAGAAGGGTCTGGGGGCTTTTAGATGGGTCCTGATGCAATCTAGAAGGGTCTGGAGGCCTTTACATGGGTCTTGAGGGTCATTAGTAGGGTGTGGAGGCCTTTAGAAAGGCCCTGAGGGGCTCTAGAAGGGTCTGGGGGCTATTAGAAGCGTCCTGAGGGGGTCCAGAAGGGTCTGGGGGCCTTTTTAAAGGTCCTCAGGGGGATTATAAGGGTCTCGCAGCCTTTAGAAAGGCACTGAGTGGCATTAGAAGGGTCTGGGTGCCTTTAGAAATGTCCTGAGGGGCTCTTGAATGGTCTGGGGGCCTTTAGAAATGTCCTGAGGGTCATTAGAAGGGTGTGGGGGCCTTTAGAAAGGCCCTGAGGGGCATTACAAGGGTCTGGGGTCATATAGAAAGGCCCTGAGAGGTTCTAGAAGTGTCTGGGGTAATTTAGAAAGGCCCTGCGGGGCATTAGAAGGGTCTGGGGGCCTTTATAAGGGTCCTGAGGGCCATTAGAAGGGTCTGGGGGCCTTTAGAATGGTCCTGAGGGGCATTAGAAGGGTCTTGTGGCCCTTATAAAAGCCCTGAGGGTAATTAGCAGGGTCTGGGGGACATTAGAAGGGTCCTGAGGGGCTCTAGAAGGGTCTGGGGGACCTTTAGAAAGGCCCTGTGAGGCATTAGAAGGGTCTGGGTGCCTTTAGAATGCTCATGAGGGGCAGTAGAAGGGTCTGGGGACCTTTATAAAGGCCCTGACGGGCATTAGAATGGTCTGCGGGCCTTTAGAAGTGTCCTGAGGGGCTCTAGAATGGTCTGGGGGCCTTTATAAGGGACCTGACGGGCTCTAGAAGGGTCTGGGAACCTTTATAAATGCCCTGAGGGGCATTAAAAGGGTCTGGGGGCCTTTAGAAAGGTCCTGAGGGGCATTACAAGGGTCTTGTGGCCTTCATAAGGGTCCTGAAAGGCATTAGAAGGGTCTGGGGTCTTTTAGATGGGTCCTGAGGCAATCTAGAAGGGTCTGGGGGCCTTTACATGGGTCTTGAGGGTCATTAGAAGGGTGTGGAGGCCTTTAGAAAGGCCCTGAATGGCATTAGAAGAGTCTGGGGGCTTTATAGATGGGTCCTGATGCAATCTAGAAGGGTCTGGGGGCCTTTACATGGGTCTTGAGGGTCATTAGAAGGGTGTGGA
Source organism: Coccyzus lansbergi (assembly GCA_033558105.1). Classification (NCBI taxonomy): domain Eukaryota; kingdom Metazoa; phylum Chordata; class Aves; order Cuculiformes; family Coccyzidae; genus Coccyzus; species Coccyzus lansbergi. The sequence continues at coordinate 574,440 of JAUMJK010000558.1, forward strand.
GGCCTTTAGAAAGGCCCTGAGGGGCTCTAGAAGGGCCTGGGGGCTATTAGAAGCGTCCTGAGGGGGTCCAGAAGGGTCTGGGGGCCTTTTTAAAGGTCCTCAGGGGGATTATAAGGGTCTCGCAGCCTTTAGAAAGGCCCTGAGTGGCATTAGAAGGGTCTGGGTGCCTTTAGAAATGTCCTGAGGGGCTCTTGAATGGTCTGGGGGCCTTTAGAAATATCCTGAGGGGCATTAGATGGGTCTGGGGGCCTTCATAAGGGTCCTGAAAGGCATTAGAAGGGTCTACGGGCTTTTAGATGTGTGCTGAGGCAATCTAGAAGGGTCTGGGGGCCTTTACATGGGTCTTGAGCGTCATTAGAAGGGTGTGGAGGCCTTTAGAAAGGCCCTGAGGGGCTCTAGAAGGGTCTGGGGGCTATTAGAAGCGTCCTGAGGGTGTCCAGAAGGGTCTGGGGGCCTTTTTAAAGGTCCTCAGGGGGATTATAAGGGTCTCGCAGACTTTAGAAAGGCCCTGAGTGGCATTAGAAGGTTCTGGGTGCCTTTAGAAATGTCCTGAGGGGCTCTTGAAGGGTCTGGGGGCCTTTAGAAATGTCCTGAGGGGCATTATAAGCGTCTCGTGGCTTTTAGAAAGGCCCTGAGTGGCATTACAAGGGTCTGGGGTCATATAGAAAGGCCCTGAGAGGTTCTAGAAGTGTCTGGGGTACTTTAGAAAGGCCCTGAGGGGCATTAGAAGGGTCTGGGGGCCTTTAGAAGGGTCCTGAGGGGCATTAGAAGGGTCTGGGGGCCTTTAGAAGGGTCCTGAGGGGCATTAGAAGAGTCTGGGGGCCTTTAGAATGGTCCTGAGGGGGTCTAGAAGGGTCTGGAGGCATTTAAAACTGTCCTGAGGGGCTCTAGAAGGGTCTGGGTTCCTTTATAAGGGTCCTGAGGGGCATTATAAGGGTCTGGGTGCCCTTATAAAAGCCCTGAGGGGAATTAGCAGGGTCTGGGGGACTTTAGAAGGGTCCTGAGGGGCTCTATAAGGGTCTGGGGGCCTTTAGAAGGGTCTTCAGGGGCTCTAGAAGGGTCTGGGGACCTTTAGAAAGGCCCTGTGGGGCATTAGAAGGGTCTGGGGGCCTTTAGAATGCTCCTGAGGGGCAGTAGAAGGGTCTGGGGACCTTTAGAAAGGCCTGACGGGCATTAGAATGGTCTACGGGATTTAGAAGTGTCCTGAGGGGCTCTATAAGGGTCTAGGGGCCTTTATAAGGGTCCTGACGGGCTCTAGAAGGGTCTGGGAACCTTTATAAATGCCCTGAGTTGCATTAGAAGGGTCTGAGGGCCTTTAGAAAGGTCCTGAGGGGCATTAGAAGGGTCTTGTGGCCTTCATAAGGGTCCTGAAAGGCATTAGAAGGGTCTGGGGGCTTTTAGATGGGTCCTGAGGCAATCTAGAAGGGTCTAGGGGCCTTTACATGGGTCTTGAGGGTCATTAGAAGGGTGTGGAGGCCTTTAGAAAGGCCCTGAGGGTCTCTAGAAGGGTCTGGGGTCTATTAGAAGCGTCCTGAGGGGGTCCAGAAGGTCTGGGTGCCTTTATAAAGGTCCTCAGGGGGATTATAAGGGTCTCGCAGCCTTTAGAAAGGCCCTGAGTGGCATTAGAAGGTTCTGGGTGCCTTTAGAAATGTCCTGAGGGGCTCTTGAAGGGTCTGGGGGCCTTTAGAAATGTCCTGAGGGGAATTAGAAGGGTCTGGGGGCCTTTAGAAAGGCCCCGAGGGGCATTACAAAGGTCTGGGGTCATATAGAAAGGCCCTGAGAGGTTCTAGAATGTCTGGGGTACTTTAGAAAGGCCCTGAGGGGCATTAGAAGGGTCTGGGGGCCTTTGGAAGGGTCTTCAGGGGCTCTAGAAGGGTCTGGGGACCTTTAGAAAGGCCCTGAGGGGTATTAGAATGCTCTGGGGGCCTTTAGAATGCTCCTGAGGGGCAGTAGAGGGGTCTGGGGTCCTTTATAAAGGCCCTGACGTGCATTAGAATGGTCTGCGGGCCTTTAGAAGTGTTCTGAGGGGCTCTAGAATGATCTGGGGGCCTTTATAAGGGTCCTGACTGGCTCTAGAAGGGTCTGGGAACCTTTATAAATGCCCTTAAGGGCATTAGAAGGGTCTGAGGGCCTTTAGAAAGGCCCTGAGGGGCATTAGAAGGGTCTTGTGGCCTTCATAATGGTCCTGAAAGGCATTGGAAGGGTCTGGAGGCTTTTAGATGGGTCCTGAAGCAATCTAGAAGGGTCTGAGGGCCTTTAGAAGGGTCCTGAGGGGCATCAGAAGGGTCTGGGGGCTTTTAGATGGGTCCTGAGGCAATCTAGAAGGGTCTGGGGGCCTTTACATGGGTCTTGAGGGTCATTAGAAGGGTGTGGAGGCCTTTAGAAAGGCGCTGAGGGGCTCTAGAAGGGTCTTGGGGCTATTAGAAGCGTCCTGAGGGGGTCCAGAAGGGTCTGGGGGCCTTTTTAAAGGACCTCAGGAGGATTATAAGGGTCTGGCGGCTTTTAGAAAGGCCCTGAGTGGCATTACAAGGTTCTGGGGTCATATAGAAAGGCCCTGAGAAGTTCTAGAAGTGTCTGGGGTACTTTAGAAATGCCCTGAGGGGCATTAGAAGAGTCTGAGGGCCTTTAGAAAGGTCCTGAGGGTCATTAGAAGGGTCTTGTGGCCTTCCTAAGGGTCCTGAAAGGCATTAGAAGGGTCTGGGGGCTTTTAGATGGGTCCTGAGGCAATCTAGAAGGGTCTGGGGGCCTTTACATGGGTCTTGAGGGTCATTAGAAGGGTGTGGAGGCCTTTAGAAAGGCGCTGAGGGGCTCTAGAAGGGTCTTGGGGCTATTAGAAGCGTCCTGAGGGGGTCCAGAAGGGTCTGGGGGCCTTTTTAAAGGACCTCAGGAGGATTATAAGGGTCTGGCGGCTTTTAGAAAGGCCCTGAGTGGCATTACAAGGTTCTGGGGTCATATAGAAAGGCCCTGAGAAGTTCTAGAAGTGTCTGGGGTACTTTAGAAATGCCCTGAGGGGCATTAGAAGAGTCTGAGGGCCTTTAGAAAGGTCCTGAGGGTCATTAGAAGGGTCTTGTGGCCTTCCTAAGGGTCCTGAAAGGCATTAGAAGGGTCTGGGGGCTTTTAGATGGGTCCTGAGGCAATCTAGAAGGGTCTAGGGGCCTTTACATGGGTCTTGAGGGTCATTAGAAGGGTGTGGAGGCCTTTAGAAAGGCCCTGAAAGGCATTAGAATGGTCTGGGGCTATTAGATGGGTCCTTAGGCAATCTAGAAGGGTCTGGGGGCCTTTACATGGGTCTTGAGGGTCATTAGAAGGGTGTGGAGGCCTTTAGAAAGGCCCTGAGGGGCTCTAGAAGGGTCTGGGGGCTATTAGAAGCGTCCTGAGGCGGTCCAGAAGGGTCTGGGGGCCTTTTTAAAGGCCCTCAGGGGGATTATAAGGGTCTCGCGGCCTTTAGAAAGGCCCTGAGTGGCATTACAAGGGTCTGGGGTCATATAGAAAGGCCCTGAGAGGTTCTAGAAGTGTCTGGGGTACTTTAGAAAGGCCCTGAGGGGCATTAGAAGCTTCTGGGGGCCTTTAGAATGGTCCTGAGGGGGTCTAGAAGGGTCTCGAGGCATTTAAAACTGTCCTGAGATGCTCTAGAAGGGTCTGGGTGCCTTTATAAGGGTCCTGAGGGGCATTAGAAGGGTCTGGGTGCCCTTATAAAAGCCCTGAGGGGAATTAGCAGGGTCTGGGGGACTTTAGAAGGGTCCTGAGGGGCTCTATAAGGGTCTGGGGGCCTTTAGAAGGGTCTTCAGGGGTTCTAGAGGGGTCTGGGGACCTTTAGAAAGGCCCTGTGGGGCATTAGAAGGGTCTGGGGGCCTTTAGAATGCTCCTGAGGGGCAGTAGAAGGGTCTGGGGACCTTTAGAAAGGCCCTGGACGGGCATTAGGATGGTCTGCGGGCCTTTAGAAATGTCCTGAGGGGCTCTAGAAGGCTCTGGGTGCCTTTATAAGGGTCCTGAGGGGCTTTAGAAGGGTCTGGGTGCCCTTATAAAAGCCCTGAGGGGAATTAGCAGGGTCTGGGGGACTTTAGAAGGGTCCTGAGGGGCTCTATAAGGGTCTGGGGGCCCTTAGAAGGGTCTTCAGGGGCTCTAGAAGGGTCTGGGGACCTTTAGAAAGGCCCTGTCGGGCATTAGAAGGGTCTGGGGACCTTTAGAATGCTCCTGAGGGGCTCTATAAGGGTCTGGGGACCTTTATAAATGCCCTGAGGGGCATTAGAAGAGTCTGAGGGCCTTTAGAAAGGTCCTGAGGGTCATTAGAAGGGTCTTGTGGCCTTCCTAAGGGTCCTGAAAGGCATTAGAAGGGTCTGGGGGCTTTTAGATGGGTCCTGAGGCAATCTAGAAGGGTCTAGGGGCCTTTACATGGGTCTTGAGGGTCATTAGAAGGGTGTGGAGGCCTTTAGAAAGGCCCTGAAAGGCATTAGAAGGGTCTGGGGCTATTAGATGGGTCCTTAGGCAATCTAGAAGGGTCTGGGGGCCTTTACATGGGACTTGAGGGTCATTAGAAGGGTGTGGAGGCCTTTAGAAAGGCCCTGAGGGGCTCTAGAAGGGTCTGGGGGCTATTAGAAGCATCCTGAGGCGGTCCAGAAGGGTCTGGGGGCCTTTTTAAAGGCCCTCAGGGGGATTTTAAGGGTCTCGCGGCCTTTAGAAAGGCCCTGAGTGGCATTACAAGGGTCTGGGGTCATATAGAAAGGCCCTGAGAGGTTCTAGAAGTGTCTGGGGTACTTTAGAAAGGCCCTGAGGGGCATTAGAAGGGTCTGGGGGCCTTTAGAATGGTCCTGAGGGGGTCTAGAAGGGTCTGGAGGCATTTAAAACTGTCCTGAGAGGCTCTAGAAGGGTCTGGGTGCCTTTATAAGGGTCCTGAGGGGCATTAGAAGGGTCTGGGTGCCCTTATAAAAGCCCTGAGGGGAATTAGCAGGGTCTGGGGGACTTTAGAAGGGTCCTGAGGGGCTCTATAAGGGTCTGGGTGCCTTTACAAGGGTCTTCAGGGGTTCTAGAGGGGTCTGGGGACCTTTAGAAAGGCCCTGTGGGGCATTAGAAGTGTCTGGGGGCCTTTAGAATGCTCCTGAGGGGCTCTATAAGGGTCTGGGGACCTTTATAAATGCCCTGAGGGGCATTAGAAGAGTCTGAGGGCCTTTAGAAAGGTCCTGAGGGTCATTAGAAGGGTCTTGTGGCCTTCCTAAGGGTCCTGAAAGGCATTAGAAGGGTCTGGGGGCTTTTAGATGGGTCCTGAGGCAATCTAGAAGGGTCTAGGGGCCTTTACATGGGTCTTGAGGGTCATTAGAAGGGTGTGGAGGCCTTTAGAAAGGCCCTGAAAGGCATTAGAAGGGTCTGGGGCTATTAGATGGGTCCTTATGCAATCTAGAAAGGTCTGGGGGCCTTTACATGGGTCTTGAGGGTCATTAGAAGGGTGTGGAGGCCTTTAGAAAGGCCCTGAGGGGCTCTAGAAGGGTCTGGGGGCTATTAGAAGCGTCCTGAGGCGGTCCAGAAGGGTCTGGGGGCCTTTTTAAAGGCCCTCAGGGGGATTATAAGGGACTCGCGGCCTTTAGAAAGGCCCTGAGTGGCATTACAAGGGTCTGGGGTCATATAGAAAGGCCCTGAGAGGTTCTAGAAGTGTCTGGGGTACTTTAGAAAGGCCCTGAGGGGCATTAGAAGGGTCTGGGGGCCTTTAGAATGGTCCTGAGGGGGTCTAGAAGGGTCTCGAGGCATTTAAAACTGTCCTGAGAGGCTCTAGAAGGGTCTGGGTGCCTTTACAAGGGTCCTGAGGGGCATTAGAAGGGTCTGGGTGCCCTTATAAAAGCCCTGAGGGGAATTAGCAGGGTCTGGGGGACTTTAGAAGGGTCCTGAGGGGCTCTATAATGGTCTGGGGGCCTTTAGAAGGGTCTTCAGGGGTTCCAGAGGGGTCTGGGGACCTTTAGAAAGGCCCTGTGGGGCATTAGAAGGGTCTGGGGGCCTTTAGAATGCTCCTGAGGGGCAATAGAAGGGTCTGGGGACCTTTATAAGGGTCCTGACGGGCTCTAGAAGGGTCTGAGGGCCTTTAGAAAGGTCCTGAGGGGCATTAGAAGGGTCTTGTGGCCTTCATAAGGGTCCTGAAATGCATTGGAAGGGTCTGGGGGCTTTTAGATGGGTCCTGAGGCAATCTAGAAGGGTCTAGGGGCCTTTACATGGGTCTTGAGGGTCATTAGAAGGGTGTGGAGGCCTTTAGAAAGGCCCTGAAAGGCATTAGAAGGGTCTGGGGGCTTTTAGATGGGTCCTGAGGCAATCTAGAAGGGTCTGGGGGCCTTTACATGGGTCTTGAGGGTCATTAGAAGGGTGTGGAGGCCTTTAGAAAGGCCCTGAGGGGCACTAGAAGGGTCTGGGGGCTATTAGAAGCGTCCTGAGGGGGTCCAGAAGGGTCTGGGGGCCTTTAGAAATGACCTGAAGGGCATTAGAAGGGTATGGGGGCCTTTAGAAAGGCCTTGATGTGCATTAGAAGGGTCTGGGGGCCTATAGAATGGTCCTGAGTGGGTCTAGAAGGGTCTGGAGGCATTTAAAACTGTCCTGAGAGGCTCTAGAAGGGTCTGGGTGCCTTTATAAGGGTCCTGAGGGGCATTAGAAGGGTCTGGGTGCCCTTATAAAAGCCCTGAGGGGAATTAGCTGGGTCTGGGGGACTTTAGAAGGGTCCTCAGGGGCTCTATAAGGGTCTGGGGGCATTTAGAAGGGTCTTCAGGGGCTTTAGAAGGGTCTGGGGACCTTTAGAAAGGAAATGTGGGGCATTAGAAGGGTCTGGGGGCCTTTAGAATGATCCTGAGGGGCAGTAGAAGGGTCTGGGGACATTTATAAAGGCCCTGACAGGCATTAGAATGGTCTGCGGGATTTAGAAGTGTCCTGAGGGGCTCTAGAATGGTCTGGGGGCCTTTATAAGTGTCCTGACGGGCTCTAGAAGGGTCTGGGAACCTTTATAAATGCCCTGAGGGGCATTAGAATGGTCTGAGGGCCTTTAGAAATGTCCTGAGGGGCATTAGAAGGGTCTTGTGGCCTTGATAAGTGTCCTGAAAGGCATTAGAAGGGTCTGGGGGCTTTTAGATGGGTCCTCAGGCAATCTAGAAGGGTCTGGGGGCCTTTACATGGGTCTTGAGGGTCATTAGAAGGGTGTGGAGGCCTTTAGAAAGGCCCTGAGGGGCTCTAGAAGGGTCTGGGGGCTATTAGAAGCGTCCTGAGGGGGTCCAGAAGGGTCTGGGGTCCTTTTTAAAGGCCCTCAGGGGGATTATAAGGGTCTCGCGGCCTTTAGAAACGCCCTGAGTGGCATTAGAATGGTCTGTGTGCCTTTAGAAATGACCTGAGGGGCATTAGAAGGGTATGGGAGCCTTTAGAAAGGCCCTGAGGGGCATTAGAAGGGTCTGGGGGCCTTTAGAATGGTCCTGAGGGGGTCTAGAAGGGTCTGGAGGCATTTAAAACTGTCCTGAGAGGCTCTAGAAGGGTCTGGGTGCCTTTATAAGGGTCCTGAGGGGCATTAGAATGGTCTGGGTGCCCTTATAAAAGCCCTGAGGGGAATTAGCAGGGTCTGGGGGACTTTAGAAGGGTCCTGAGGGGCTCTATAAGGGTCTTGGGGCCTTTAGAAGGGTCTTCAGGGGCTCTAGAAGAGTCTGGGGACCTTTAGAAAGGCCCTGTGGGGCATAAGAAGGGTCTGGGGGCCTTTAGAATGTTCCTGAGGGGCAGTAGAAGGGTCTGAGGACCTTGAGAAAGGCCCTGGACCTGCATTAGAATGGTCTGCGGGCATTTAGAAATGTCCTGAGGGGCTCTAGAATGGTCTGGGGGCCTTTATAAGGGTCCTGACGGGCTCTAGAAGGGTCTGGGAACATTTATAAATGCCCTGAGGGGCATTAGAAGGGTCTGAGGGCCTTTAGAAAGGTCCTGAGGGGCATTAGAAGGGTCTTGTGGCCTTCATAAGGGTCCTGAAAGGCATTAGAAGGGTCTTGGGGCTTTTAGATGGGTCCTGAGGCAATCTAGAAGGGTCTAGGGGCCTTTAAATGGGTCTTGAGGGTCATTAGAAGGGTGTGGAGGCCTTTAGAAAAGCCCTGAAAGGCATTAGAAGGGTCTGGGGGCCTTTAGATGGGTCCTGAGGCAATCTAGAAGGGTCTGGGGGCCTTTACATGGGTCTTGAGGGTCATTAGAAGGGTGTGGATGCCTTTAGAAAGGCCCTGAGGAGCTCTAGAAGGGTCTGGGGTCTATTAGAAGCGTCCTGAGGGGGTCCAGAAGGGTCTGGGGTCATTTTTAAAGGCCCTCAGGGGGATTATAAGGGTCTCGCGACCTTTAGAAAGGCCCTGAGTGGCATTAGAAGGGTCTGGGTGCCTTTAGAAATGACATGAGGGGCATTACAAAAGTATGGGGGCCTTTAGAAAGGCCCTGAGGGGCATTAGAAGGGTCTGGGGGCCTTTGAATGGTTCTGAGGAGGGTCTAGAAGCGTCTGGAGGCATTTAAAACTGTCCTGAGAGGCTCTAGAAGGGTCTGGGTGCCTTTATAAGGGTCCTGAGGGGCATTAGAAAGGTCTGGGTGCCCTTATAAAAGCCCTGAGGGGAATTAGCAGGGTCTGGGGGACATTAGAAGGGTCCTGAGGAGCTCTATAAGGGTCTGGGGGCCTTTAGAAGGGTCTTCAGGGGTTCTAGAGAGGTCTGGGGTCCTTTAGAAAGGCCCTGTAGGGCATTAGCAGGGTCTTGGGGCCTTTAGAATTCTCCTGAGGGGCAGTAGAAGGGTCTGGGGACCTTTATAAGGGTCCTGACGGGCTCTAGAAGGGTCTGAGGGCCTTTAGAAAGGCCCTGATGAGCATTAGAATGGTCTGCGGGATTTAGAAGTGTCCTGAGGGGCTCTGGAATGGTCTGGGGGCCAATATAAGTGTCCTGACGGGCTCTAGAAGGGTCTGGGAACCTTTATAAATGCCCTGAGGGGCATTAGAAGGGTCTGAGAGCCTTTAGAAAGGTCCTGAGGGGCATTAGAAGGGTCTCGTGGCCTTGATAAGGGTCCTGAAATGCATTAGAAGGGTCTGGGGGCTTTTAGATGGGTCCTCAGGCAATCTAGAAGGGTCTGGGGGCCTTTACATGGGTCTTGAGTGTCATTAGAAGGGTGTGGAGGCCTTGAGAAAGGCCCTGAGGGGCTCTAGAAGGGTCTGGGGGCTATTAGAAGCGTCCTGAGGGGGTCTAGAAGGGTCTGGGAGCCTTTAGAAATGACCTGAGGGGTATTAGAAGGGTATGGGGGCCTTTAGAAAGGCCCTGATGAGCATTAGAATGGTCTGCGGGATTTAGAAGTGTCCTGAGGGTCTCTGGAATGGTCTGGGGGCCAATATAAGTGTCCTGACGGGCTCTAGAAGGGTCTGGGAACCTTTATAAATGCCCTGAGGGGCATTAGAAGGGTCTGAGGGCCTTTAGAAAGGTCCTGAGGGGCATTAGAAGGGTCTTGTGGCCTTGATAAGGGTCCTGAAAGGCATTAGAAGGGTCTGGGGGCTTTTAGATGGGTCCTCAGGCAATCTAGAAGGGTCTGGGGGCCTTTACATGGGTCTTGAGTGTCATTAGAAGGGTGTGGAGGCCTTGAGAAAGGCCCTGAGGTGCTCTAGAAGGGTCTGGGGGCTATTAGAAGCGTCCTGAGGGGGTCCAGAATGGTCTGGGGGCCTTTTTAATGGCCATCAGGGGGATTATAAGGGTCTCGCGGCCTTTAGAAAGGCCCTGAGTGGCATTAGAAGGGTCTGGGTGCCTTTAGAAATGACCTGAGGGGCATTAGAAAGGTCTGGGTGCCCTTATAAAAGCCCTGAGGGGAATTAGCAGGGTCTGGGGGACATTAGAAGGGTCCTGAGGAGCTCTATAAGGGTCTGGGGGCCTTTAGAAGGGTCTTCAGGGGTTCTAGAGAGGTCTGGGGTCCTTTAGAAAGGCCCTGTAGGGCATTAGCAGGGTCTTGGGGCCTTTAGAATTCTCCTGAGGGGCAGTAGAAGGGTCTGGGGACCTTTATAAGGGTCCTGACGGGCTCTAGAAGGGTCTGAGGGCCTTTAGAAAGGCCCTGATGAGCATTAGAATGGTCTGCGGGATTTAGAAGTGTCCTGACGGGCTCTAGAAGGGTCTGGGAACCTTTATAAATGCCCTGAGGGGCATTAGAAGGGTCTGAGAGCCTTTAGAAAGGTCCTGAGGGGCATTAGAAGGGTCTCGTGGCCTTCATAAGGGTCCTGAAATGCATTAGAAGGGTCTGGGGGCTTTTAGATGGGTCCTGAGGCAATCTAGAAGGGTCTGGGGGCCTTTACATGGGTCTTGAGTGTCATTAGAAGGGTGTGGAGGCCTTGAGAAAGGCCCTGAGGGGCTCTAGAAGGGTCTGGGGGCTATTAGAAGCGTCCTGAGGGGGTCTAGAAGGGTCTGGGAGCCTTTAGAAATGACCTGAGGGGTATTAGAAGGGTATGGGGGCCTTTAGAAAGGCCCTGATGAGCATTAGAATGGTCTGCGGGATTTAGAAGTGTCCTGAGGGTCTCTGGAATGGTCTGGGGGCCAATATAAGTGTCCTGACGGGCTCTAGAAGGGTCTGGGAACCTTTATAAATGCCCTGAGGGGCATTAGAAGGGTCTGAGGGCCTTTAGAAAGGTCCTGAGGGGCATTAGAAGGGTCTTGTGGCCTTGATAAGGGTCCTGAAAGGCATTAGAAGGGTCTGGGGGCTTTTAGATGGGTCCTCAGGCAATCTAGAAGGGTCTGGGGGCCTTTACATGGGTCTTGAGTGTCATTAGAAGGGTGTGGAGGCCTTGAGAAAGGCCCTGAGGTGCTCTAGAAGGGTCTGGGGGCTATTAGAAGCGTCCTGAGGGGGTCCAGAATGGTCTGGGGGCCTTTTTAATGGCCATCAGGGGGATTATAAGGGTCTCGCGGCCTTTAGAAAGGCCCTGAGTGGCATTAGAAGGGTCTGGGTGCCTTTAGAAATGACCTGAGGGGCATTAGAAAGGTCTGGGTGCCCTTATAAAAGCCCTGAGGGGAATTAGCAGGGTCTGGGGGACATTAGAAGGGTCCTGAGGAGCTCTATAAGGGTCTGGGGGCCTTTAGAAGGGTCTTCAGGGGTTCTAGAGAGGTCTGGGGTCCTTTAGAAAGGCCCTGTAGGGCATTAGCAGGGTCTTGGGGCCTTTAGAATTCTCCTGAGGGGCAGTAGAAGGGTCTGGGGACCTTTATAAGGGTCCTGACGGGCTCTAGAAGGGTCTGAGGGCCTTTAGAAAGGCCCTGATGAGCATTAGAATGGTCTGCGGGATTTAGAAGTGTCCTGACGGGCTCTAGAAGGGTCTGGGAACCTTTATAAATGCCCTGAGGGGCATTAGAAGGGTCTGAGAGCCTTTAGAAAGGTCCTGAGGGGCATTAGAAGGGTCTCGTGGCCTTCATAAGGGTCCTGAAATGCATTAGAAGGGTCTGGGGGCTTTTAGATGGGTCCTGAGGCAATCTAGAAGGGTCTGGGGGCCTTTACATGGGTCTTGAGTGTCATTAGAAGGGTGTGGAGGCCTTTAGAAAGGACCTGAGGGGCACTAGAAGGGTCTGGGGGCTATTAGAAGCGTCCTGAGGGGGTCTAGAAGGGTCTGGGAGCCTTTAGAAATGACCTGAGGGGTATTAGAAGGGTATGGGGGCCTTTAGAAAGGCCCTGATGAGCATTAGAATGGTCTGCGGGATTTAGAAGTGTCCTGAGGGTCTCTGGAATGGTCTGGGGGCCAATATAAGTGTCCTGACGGGCTCTAGAAGGGTCTGGGAACCTTTATAAATGCCCTGAGGGGCATTAGAAGGGTCTGAGGGCCTTTAGAAAGGTCCTGAGGGGCATTAGAAGGGTCTTGTGGCCTTGATAAGGGTCCTGAAAGGCATTAGAAGGGTCTGGGGGCTTTTAGATGGGTCCTCAGGCAATCTAGAAGGGTCTGGGGGCCTTTACATGGGTCTTGAGTGTCATTAGAAGGGTGTGGAGGCCTTGAGAAAGGCCCTGAGGGGCTCTAGAAGGGTCTGGGGGCTATTAGAAGCGTCCTGAGGGGGTCCAGAATGGTCTGGGGGCCTTTTTAATGGCCATCAGGGGGATTATAAGGGTCTCGCGGCCTTTAGAAAGGCCCTGAGTGGCATTAGAAGGGTCTGGGTGCCTTTAGAAATGACCTGAGGGGCATTAGAAGGGTATGGGAGCCTTTAGATAGGCCCTGAGTGGAATTAGAAGGGTCTGGGGGCCTTTAGAATGGTCCTGAGGGGGTCTAGAAGGGTCTGGAGGCATTTAAAACTGTCCTGAGAGGCTCTAGAAGGGTCTGGGTGCCTTTATAAGGGTCCTGAGGGGCATTAGAAGGGTCTGGGTGCCCTTATAAAAGCCCTGAGTGGAATTAGCAGGGTCTGGGGGACTTTAGAAGGGTCCTGAGGAGCTCTATAAGGGTCTGGGGGCCTTTAGAAGGGTCTTCAGAGGCTCTAAAATGGTCTGGGGACCTTTAGAAAGGCCCTGTGGGGCATTAGAAGGGTCTGGGGGCCTTTAGAATGCTCCTGAGGGGCAGTAGAAAGGTCTGGGAACCTTTAGAAAGGCCCTGACGGGCATTAGAATGGTCTGCGGTATTTAGAAGTGTCCTGAGGGGCTCTAGAATGGTCTGGGGACCTTTATAAGTGTCCTTACGGGCTCTAGAAGGGTCTGGGAACCTTTATAAATGCCCTGAGGGGCATTAGAATGGTCTGAGGGCATTTAGAAAGGTCATGAGGGGCATTAGAAGGGTCTTGTGGCCTTGATAAGGGTCCTGAAAGGCATTAGAAGGGTCTGGGGGCTTTTAGATGGGTCCTGAGGCAATCTAGAAGGGTCTGGGGGCCTTTACATGGGTCTTGAGGGTCATTAGAAGGGTGTGGAGGCCTTTAGAAAGGCCCTGAGGAGCTCTAGAAGGGTCTGGCGGCTATTAGAAGAGTCCTGAGGGGGTCCAGAATGGTCTGGGGGCCTTTTTAAAGGCCCTCAGGGGGATTATAAGGGTCTCGCGGCCTTTAGAAAGGCCCTGAGTGGCATTAGAAGGGTCTGGGTGCCTTTAGAAATGACCTGAGGGGCATTAGAAGGGTATGGGAGCCTTTAGAAAGGCCCTGAGGGGCATTAGAAGGGTCTGGGGGCCTTTAGAATGGTCCTGAGGGGGTCTAGAAGGGTCTGGAGGCATTTAAATCTGTCCTGAGAGGCTCTAGAAGGGTCTGGGTGCCTTTATAAGGGTCCTGAGGGGCATTAGAAGGGTCTGGGTGCACTTATGAAAGCCCTGAGGGTAATTAGCAGGGTCTGGGGGACTTTAGAAGGGTCCTGAGGAGCTCTATAAGGGTCTGGGGGCCTTTAGAAGGGTCTTCAGGGGCTCTAGAAGGGTCTGGGGACCTTTAGAAAGGCCCTGTGGGGCATTAGAAGGGTCTGGGGGCCTTTAAGATGCTCCTGAGGGACAGTATAAGGGTCTGTGGACATTTATATGTGTCCTGACGGGCTCTAGAAGGGTCTGGGAACCTTTATAAATGCCCTGAGGGGCATTAGAAGGGTCTGAGGGCCTTTAGAAAGGTCCTGAGGGGCATTAGAAGGGTCTTGTGGCCTTCATAAGGGTCCTGAAAGGCATTAGAAGGCTCTGGGGGCTTTTAGATGGGTCCTGAGGCAATCTAGAAGGGTCTAGGGGCCTTTACATGGGTCTTGAGGGTCATTAGAAGGGTGTGGAGGCCTTTAGAAAGGCCCTGAAAGGCATTAGAAGGGTCTGGGGGCTATTAGATGGGTCCTGAGGCAATCTAGAAGGGTCTCGGGGCCTTTACATGGGTCTTGAGTGTCCTTAGAAGGGTGTGGAGGCCTTTAGAAAGGCCCTGATGGGCTCTAGAAGGGTCTGGGGGCTATTAGAAGCGTCCTGAGGGGGTCCAGAAGGGTCTGGGGGACTTTTTAAAGGCCCTCAAGGAGAATTATAAGGGTCTCGCGGCCTTTAGAAAGGCCCTGAGAGGCATTACAAGGGCCTGGGGTCATATAGAAAGGCCCTGAGAAGTTCTAGAAGTGTCTGGGGTACTTTAGAAAGGCCCTGATGGGCATTAGAAGGGTCTGGGGGCCTTTAGAATGGTCCTGAGTGGGTCTAGAAGGGTCTGGAGGCATTTAAAACTGTCCTGAGAGGCTCTAGAAGGGTCTGGGTGCCTTTATAAGGGTCCTGAGGGGCATTAGAAGGGTCTGGGTGCCCTTATAAAAGCCCTGAAAGGAATTAACAGGGTCTGGGGGCCTTTAGAAGTGTCCTGAGGGGCTCTATAAGGGTCTGGGGGCCTTTAGAAGGGTCTTCAGGGGCTCTAGAAGGGTCTGGGTACCTTTAGAAAGGCCCTGACGGGCTCTAGAATGGTCTGGGAACCTTTATAAATGCCCTGATGGGCATTAGAAGGGTCTGAGGGCCTTTAGAAAGGTCCTGAGGGGCATTAGAAGGGTCTTGTGGCCTTGATAAGGGTCCTGAAAGTCATTAGAAGGGTCTGGGGGCTTTTAGATGGGTCCTGAGGCAATCTAGAAGGGTCTGGTGGCCTTTACATGGGTCTTGAGGGTCATTAGAAGGGTGTGGAGGCCTTTAGAAAGGCCCTGAGGTGCTCTAGAAGGGTCTGGGGGCTATTAGAAGCGTCCTGAGGGAGTCCAGAATGGTCTGGGGTCCTTTTTAAAGGCCCTCAGGGGGATTATAAGGGTCTCGCGGCCTTTAGAAAGGCCCTGAGTGGCATTAGAAGGGTCTGGGTGCCTTTAGAAAGGCCCTGAGGGGAATTAGAAGGGTCTGGGGGCCTTTAAAATGGTCCTGAGGGGGTCTAGAAGGATCTGGAGGCCTTTAAAACTGTCCTGAGAGGCTCTAGAAGGGTCTGGGTGCCTTTATAAGGGTCCTGAGGGGCATTAGAACGGTCTGGGTGCCCTTATAAAAGCCCTGAGAGGAATTAGCAGGGTCTGGGGGACTTTAGAAGGGTCCTGAGGGGCTCTATAAAGGTCTGGGGGCCTTTAGAAGGGTCTTCAAGGGCTCTAGAAGGGTCTCGGGACATTTAGAAAGGCCTTGTGGGGCATTAGAAGGGTCTTGGGGCCTTTAGAATGCTCCTGAGGGGCAATAGAAGGGTCTGGGGACCTTTATAAGGCCCTGATGGGCATTAGAATGGTCTGCAGGCCTTTAGAAGTGTCCTGAGGGGCTCTAGAATGGTCTGGGGTCCTTTATAAGGGTCCTGACGGGCTCTAGAAGGGTCTGGGAACCTTTATAAATGCCCTGAGGGGCATTAGAAGGGTCTGAGGGCCTTTAGAAAGGTCCTGAGGGGCATTAGAAGGGTCTTGTGGCCTTCATAAGGGTCCTGAAAGGCATTAGAAGGGTCTGGGGGCTTTTAGATGGGTCCTGAGGCAATCTAGAAGGGTCTAGGGGCCTTTACATGGGTCTTGAGGGTCATTAGAAGGGTGTGGAGGCCTTTAGAAAGGCCCTGAAAGGCATTAGAAGGGTCTGGGGGCTATTAGATGGGTCCTTAGGCAATCTATAAGGGTCTGGGGGCCTTTACATGGGTCTTGAGGTTCATTAGAAGGGTGTGGAGGCCTTTAGAAAGGCCCTGAGGGGCTCTAGAAGGGTCTGGGGGCTATTAGAAACGTCCTGAGTGGGTCCAGAAGGGTCTGGGGGCCTTTTTAAAGGTCCTCAGGGGGATTATAAGGGTCTCGCGGCCTTTAGAAAGGCCCTGAGTGGCATTACAATGGTCTGGGTTCATATAAAAAGGCCCTGAGATGTTGTAGAAGTGTCTGGGGTACTTTAGAAAGGCCCTGAGGGGCATTAGAAGGGTCTGGGGGCCTTTAGAATGGTCCTGAAAGGGTCTAGAAGTGTCTGGAGGCATTTAAAACTGTCCTGAGAGGCTCTAGAAGGGTCTGGGTGCCTTTATAAGGGTCCTGAGGGGCATTAGAAGGGTCTGGGTGCCCTTATAATAGCCCTGAAGGGAATTAGCAGGGTCTGGGGGACTTTAGAAGGGTCCTGAGAGGCTCTATAAGGGTCTGGGGGCCTTTAGATGGGTCTTCAGGGGCTCTAGCGGGTCTGGGGACCTTTAGAAAGGCCCTGTGGGGCATTAGAAGGGTCTGGGGGCCTTTAGAATGCTCCTGAGGGGCAGTAGAAGGGTCTGGGGACCTTTATAAGGGTCCTGACGGGCTCTAGAAGGGTCTGGGGACCTTTATAAGGGTCCTGACGGGCTATAGAAGGGTCTGAGGGCCTTTAGAAAGGTCCTGAGGGGCATTAGAAGGGTCTTGTGTCCTTCATAAGGGTCCTGAAAGGCATTAGAAGGGTCTGGGGGCTTTTAGATGGGTCCTGAGGCAATCTAGAATGGTCTAGGGGCCTTTACATGGGTCTTGAGGGTCATTAGAAGGGTGTGGATGCCTTTAGAAAGGCCCTGAGAGGCACTAGAAGGGTCTGGGGGCTATTAGAAGCGTCCTGAGGGGGTCTAGAAGGGTTTGGGGGCCTTTAGAAATGACCTGAGGGGCATTAGAAGGGTATGGGGGCCTTTAGAAAGGCCCTGATGGGCATTAGAAGGGTCTGGGGGCTATTAGAAGCGTCCTGAGGGGGTCTAGAAGGGTCTGGGAGCCTTTAGAAATGACCTGAGGGGTATTAGAAGGGTATGGGGGCCTTTAGAAAGGCCCTGATGAGCATTAGAATGGTCTGCGGGATTTAGAAGTGTCCTGAGGGGCTCTGGAATGGTCTGGGGGCCAATATAAGTGTCCTGACGGGCTCTAGAAGGGTCTGGGAACCTTTATAAATGCCCTGAGGGGCATTAGAAGGGTCTGAGAGCCTTTAGAAAGGTCCTGAGGGGCATTAGAAGGGTCTCGTGGCCTTGATAAGGGTCCTGAAATGCATTAGAAGGGTCTGGGGGCTTTTAGATGGGTCCTCAGGCAATCTAGAAGGGTCTGGGGGCCTTTACATGGGTCTTGAGTGTCATTAGAAGGGTGTGGAGGCCTTGAGAAAGGCCCTGAGGGGCTCTAGAAGGGTCTGGGGGCTATTAGAAGCGTCCTGAGGGGGTCTAGAAGGGTCTGGGAGCCTTTAGAAATGACCTGAGGGGTATTAGAAGGGTATGGGGGCCTTTAGAAAGGCCCTGATGAGCATTAGAATGGTCTGCGGGATTTAGAAGTGTCCTGAGGGTCTCTGGAATGGTCTGGGGGCCAATATAAGTGTCCTGACGGGCTCTAGAAGGGTCTGGGAACCTTTATAAATGCCCTGAGGGGCATTAGAAGGGTCTGAGGGCCTTTAGAAAGGTCCTGAGGGGCATTAGAAGGGTCTTGTGGCCTTGATAAGGGTCCTGAAAGGCATTAGAAGGGTCTGGGGGCTTTTAGATGGGTCCTCAGGCAATCTAGAAGGGTCTGGGGGCCTTTACATGGGTCTTGAGTGTCATTAGAAGGGTGTGGAGGCCTTGAGAAAGGCCCTGAGGTGCTCTAGAAGGGTCTGGGGGCTATTAGAAGCGTCCTGAGGGGGTCCAGAATGGTCTGGGGGCCTTTTTAATGGCCATCAGGGGGATTATAAGGGTCTCGCGGCCTTTAGAAAGGCCCTGAGTGGCATTAGAAGGGTCTGGGTGCCTTTAGAAATGACCTGAGGGGCATTAGAAAGGTCTGGGTGCCCTTATAAAAGCCCTGAGGGGAATTAGCAGGGTCTGGGGGACATTAGAAGGGTCCTGAGGAGCTCTATAAGGGTCTGGGGGCCTTTAGAAGGGTCTTCAGGGGTTCTAGAGAGGTCTGGGGTCCTTTAGAAAGGCCCTGTAGGGCATTAGCAGGGTCTTGGGGCCTTTAGAATTCTCCTGAGGGGCAGTAGAAGGGTCTGGGGACCTTTATAAGGGTCCTGACGGGCTCTAGAAGGGTCTGAGGGCCTTTAGAAAGGCCCTGATGAGCATTAGAATGGTCTGCGGGATTTAGAAGTGTCCTGACGGGCTCTAGAAGGGTCTGGGAACCTTTATAAATGCCCTGAGGGGCATTAGAAGGGTCTGAGAGCCTTTAGAAAGGTCCTGAGGGGCATTAGAAGGGTCTCGTGGCCTTCATAAGGGTCCTGAAATGCATTAGAAGGGTCTGGGGGCTTTTAGATGGGTCCTGAGGCAATCTAGAAGGGTCTGGGGGCCTTTACATGGGTCTTGAGTGTCATTAGAAGGGTGTGGAGGCCTTTAGAAAGGACCTGAGGGGCACTAGAAGGGTCTGGGGGCTATTAGAAGCGTCCTGAGGGGGTCTAGAAGGGTCTGGGAGCCTTTAGAAATGACCTGAGGGGTATTAGAAGGGTATGGGGGCCTTTAGAAAGGCCCTGATGAGCATTAGAATGGTCTGCGGGATTTAGAAGTGTCCTGAGGGTCTCTGGAATGGTCTGGGGGCCAATATAAGTGTCCTGAGGGGCTCTAGAAGGGTCTGGGGGCTATTAGAAGCGTCCTGAGGGGGTCCAGAATGGTCTGGGGGCCTTTTTAATGGCCATCAGGGGGATTATAAGGGTCTCGCGGCCTTTAGAAAGGCCCTGAGTGGCATTAGAAGGGTCTGGGTGCCTTTAGAAATGACCTGAGGGGCATTAGAAGGGTATGGGAGCCTTTAGATAGGCCCTGAGTGGAATTAGAAGGGTCTGGGGGCCTTTAGAATGGTCCTGAGGGGGTCTAGAAGGGTCTGGAGGCATTTAAAACTGTCCTGAGAGGCTCTAGAAGGGTCTGGGTGCCTTTATAAGGGTCCTGAGGGGCATTAGAAGGGTCTGGGTGCCCTTATAAAAGCCCTGAGTGGAATTAGCAGGGTCTGGGGGACTTTAGAAGGGTCCTGAGGAGCTCTATAAGGGTCTGGGGGCCTTTAGAAGGGTCTTCAGAGGCTCTAAAATGGTCTGGGGACCTTTAGAAAGGCCCTGTGGGGCATTAGAAGGGTCTGGGGGCCTTTAGAATGCTCCTGAGGGGCAGTAGAAAGGTCTGGGAACCTTTAGAAAGGCCCTGACGGGCATTAGAATGGTCTGCGGTATTTAGAAGTGTCCTGAGGGGCTCTAGAATGGTCTGGGGACCTTTATAAGTGTCCTTACGGGCTCTAGAAGGGTCTGGGAACCTTTATAAATGCCCTGAGGGGCATTAGAATGGTCTGAGGGCATTTAGAAAGGTCATGAGGGGCATTAGAAGGGTCTTGTGGCCTTGATAAGGGTCCTGAAAGGCATTAGAAGGGTCTGGGGGCTTTTAGATGGGTCCTGAGGCAATCTAGAAGGGTCTGGGGGCCTTTACATGGGTCTTGAGGGTCATTAGAAGGGTGTGGAGGCCTTTAGAAAGGCCCTGAGGAGCTCTAGAAGGGTCTGGCGGCTATTAGAAGAGTCCTGAGGGGGTCCAGAATGGTCTGGGGGCCTTTTTAAAGGCCCTCAGGGGGATTATAAGGGTCTCGCGGCCTTTAGAAAGGCCCTGAGTGGCATTAGAAGGGTCTGGGTGCCTTTAGAAATGACCTGAGGGGCATTAGAAGGGTATGGGAGCCTTTAGAAAGGCCCTGAGGGGCATTAGAAGGGTCTGGGGGCCTTTAGAATGGTCCTGAGGGGGTCTAGAAGGGTCTGGAGGCATTTAAATCTGTCCTGAGAGGCTCTAGAAGGGTCTGGGTGCCTTTATAAGGGTCCTGAGGGGCATTAGAAGGGTCTGGGTGCACTTATGAAAGCCCTGAGGGTAATTAGCAGGGTCTGGGGGACTTTAGAAGGGTCCTGAGGAGCTCTATAAGGGTCTGGGGGCCTTTAGAAGGGTCTTCAGGGGCTCTAGAAGGGTCTGGGGACCTTTAGAAAGGCCCTGTGGGGCATTAGAAGGGTCTGGGGGCCTTTAAGATGCTCCTGAGGGACAGTATAAGGGTCTGTGGACATTTATATGTGTCCTGACGGGCTCTAGAAGGGTCTGGGAACCTTTATAAATGCCCTGAGGGGCATTAGAAGGGTCTGAGGGCCTTTAGAAAGGTCCTGAGGGGCATTAGAAGGGTCTTGTGGCCTTCATAAGGGTCCTGAAAGGCATTAGAAGGCTCTGGGGGCTTTTAGATGGGTCCTGAGGCAATCTAGAAGGGTCTAGGGGCCTTTACATGGGTCTTGAGGGTCATTAGAAGGGTGTGGAGGCCTTTAGAAAGGCCCTGAAAGGCATTAGAAGGGTCTGGGGGCTATTAGATGGGTCCTGAGGCAATCTAGAAGGGTCTCGGGGCCTTTACATGGGTCTTGAGTGTCCTTAGAAGGGTGTGGAGGCCTTTAGAAAGGCCCTGATGGGCTCTAGAAGGGTCTGGGGGCTATTAGAAGCGTCCTGAGGGGGTCCAGAAGGGTCTGGGGGACTTTTTAAAGGCCCTCAAGGAGAATTATAAGGGTCTCGCGGCCTTTAGAAAGGCCCTGAGAGGCATTACAAGGGCCTGGGGTCATATAGAAAGGCCCTGAGAAGTTCTAGAAGTGTCTGGGGTACTTTAGAAAGGCCCTGATGGGCATTAGAAGGGTCTGGGGGCCTTTAGAATGGTCCTGAGTGGGTCTAGAAGGGTCTGGAGGCATTTAAAACTGTCCTGAGAGGCTCTAGAAGGGTCTGGGTGCCTTTATAAGGGTCCTGAGGGGCATTAGAAGGGTCTGGGTGCCCTTATAAAAGCCCTGAAAGGAATTAACAGGGTCTGGGGGCCTTTAGAAGTGTCCTGAGGGGCTCTATAAGGGTCTGGGGGCCTTTAGAAGGGTCTTCAGGGGCTCTAGAAGGGTCTGGGTACCTTTAGAAAGGCCCTGACGGGCTCTAGAATGGTCTGGGAACCTTTATAAATGCCCTGATGGGCATTAGAAGGGTCTGAGGGCCTTTAGAAAGGTCCTGAGGGGCATTAGAAGGGTCTTGTGGCCTTGATAAGGGTCCTGAAAGTCATTAGAAGGGTCTGGGGGCTTTTAGATGGGTCCTGAGGCAATCTAGAAGGGTCTGGTGGCCTTTACATGGGTCTTGAGGGTCATTAGAAGGGTGTGGAGGCCTTTAGAAAGGCCCTGAGGTGCTCTAGAAGGGTCTGGGGGCTATTAGAAGCGTCCTGAGGGAGTCCAGAATGGTCTGGGGTCCTTTTTAAAGGCCCTCAGGGGGATTATAAGGGTCTCGCGGCCTTTAGAAAGGCCCTGAGTGGCATTAGAAGGGTCTGGGTGCCTTTAGAAAGGCCCTGAGGGGAATTAGAAGGGTCTGGGGGCCTTTAAAATGGTCCTGAGGGGGTCTAGAAGGATCTGGAGGCCTTTAAAACTGTCCTGAGAGGCTCTAGAAGGGTCTGGGTGCCTTTATAAGGGTCCTGAGGGGCATTAGAACGGTCTGGGTGCCCTTATAAAAGCCCTGAGAGGAATTAGCAGGGTCTGGGGGACTTTAGAAGGGTCCTGAGGGGCTCTATAAAGGTCTGGGGGCCTTTAGAAGGGTCTTCAAGGGCTCTAGAAGGGTCTCGGGACATTTAGAAAGGCCTTGTGGGGCATTAGAAGGGTCTTGGGGCCTTTAGAATGCTCCTGAGGGGCAATAGAAGGGTCTGGGGACCTTTATAAGGCCCTGATGGGCATTAGAATGGTCTGCAGGCCTTTAGAAGTGTCCTGAGGGGCTCTAGAATGGTCTGGGGTCCTTTATAAGGGTCCTGACGGGCTCTAGAAGGGTCTGGGAACCTTTATAAATGCCCTGAGGGGCATTAGAAGGGTCTGAGGGCCTTTAGAAAGGTCCTGAGGGGCATTAGAAGGGTCTTGTGGCCTTCATAAGGGTCCTGAAAGGCATTAGAAGGGTCTGGGGGCTTTTAGATGGGTCCTGAGGCAATCTAGAAGGGTCTAGGGGCCTTTACATGGGTCTTGAGGGTCATTAGAAGGGTGTGGAGGCCTTTAGAAAGGCCCTGAAAGGCATTAGAAGGGTCTGGGGGCTATTAGATGGGTCCTTAGGCAATCTATAAGGGTCTGGGGGCCTTTACATGGGTCTTGAGGTTCATTAGAAGGGTGTGGAGGCCTTTAGAAAGGCCCTGAGGGGCTCTAGAAGGGTCTGGGGGCTATTAGAAACGTCCTGAGTGGGTCCAGAAGGGTCTGGGGGCCTTTTTAAAGGTCCTCAGGGGGATTATAAGGGTCTCGCGGCCTTTAGAAAGGCCCTGAGTGGCATTACAATGGTCTGGGTTCATATAAAAAGGCCCTGAGATGTTGTAGAAGTGTCTGGGGTACTTTAGAAAGGCCCTGAGGGGCATTAGAAGGGTCTGGGGGCCTTTAGAATGGTCCTGAAAGGGTCTAGAAGTGTCTGGAGGCATTTAAAACTGTCCTGAGAGGCTCTAGAAGGGTCTGGGTGCCTTTATAAGGGTCCTGAGGGGCATTAGAAGGGTCTGGGTGCCCTTATAATAGCCCTGAAGGGAATTAGCAGGGTCTGGGGGACTTTAGAAGGGTCCTGAGAGGCTCTATAAGGGTCTGGGGGCCTTTAGATGGGTCTTCAGGGGCTCTAGCGGGTCTGGGGACCTTTAGAAAGGCCCTGTGGGGCATTAGAAGGGTCTGGGGGCCTTTAGAATGCTCCTGAGGGGCAGTAGAAGGGTCTGGGGACCTTTATAAGGGTCCTGACGGGCTCTAGAAGGGTCTGGGGACCTTTATAAGGGTCCTGACGGGCTATAGAAGGGTCTGAGGGCCTTTAGAAAGGTCCTGAGGGGCATTAGAAGGGTCTTGTGTCCTTCATAAGGGTCCTGAAAGGCATTAGAAGGGTCTGGGGGCTTTTAGATGGGTCCTGAGGCAATCTAGAATGGTCTAGGGGCCTTTACATGGGTCTTGAGGGTCATTAGAAGGGTGTGGATGCCTTTAGAAAGGCCCTGAGAGGCACTAGAAGGGTCTGGGGGCTATTAGAAGCGTCCTGAGGGGGTCTAGAAGGGTTTGGGGGCCTTTAGAAATGACCTGAGGGGCATTAGAAGGGTATGGGGGCCTTTAGAAAGGCCCTGATGGGCATTAGAAGGGTCTGGGGGCCTTTAGAATGGTCCTGAGTAGGTCTAGAAGGGTCTGGAGGCATTTAAAACTGTCCTGAGAGGCTCTAGAAGAGTCTGGGTGCCTTTATATGGGTCCTGAGGGGCATTAGAAGGGTCTGGGTGCCCTTATAAAAGCCCTGAAAGGAATTAACAGGGTCTGGGGGCCTTTAGAAGGGTCCTGAAGGGCTCTATAAGGGTCTGGGGGCCTTTAGAAGGGTCTTCAGGTGCTCTAGAAGGGTCTGGGGACATTTAGAAAGGCCCTGTGGGGCATTAGAAGGGTCTGGGGGCCTTTAGAATGCTCCTGAGGGGCAGTAGAAGGGTCTGGGGACCTTTAGAAAGGCCCTGACGGGCATTAGAATGGTCTGCGGGATTTAGAAGTGTCCTGAGGGGCTCTGGAATGGTCTGGGGGCCTTTATAAATGCCCTGAGGGGCATTAGAAGGGTCTGAGGGCCTTTAGAAAGGTCCTGAGGGGCATTAGAAGGGTCTTGTGGCCTTGATAAGGGTCCTGAAATGCATTAGAAGGGTCTGGGGGCTTTTAGATGGGTCCTGAGGCAATCTAGAAGGGTCTGGGGGCCTTTACATGGGTCTTGAGGGTCATTAGAAGGGTGTGGATGCCTTTAGAAAGGCCCTGAGGGGCACTAGAAGGGTCTGGGGGCTATTAGAAGCGTCCTGAGGGGGTCTAGAAGGGTCTGGGGGCCTTTAGAAATGACCTGAGGGGCATTAGAAGGGTATGGGGGCCTTTAGAAAGGCCCTGATGGGCATTAGAAGGGTCTGGGGGCCTTTAAAATGGTCCTGAGAGGGTCTAGAAGGGTCTGGAGGCATTTAAAACTGTCCTGAGAGGCTCTAGAAGAGTCTGGGTGCCTTTATAAGGGTCCTGAGGGGCATTAGAAAAGTCTGGGTGCCCTTATAAAAGCCCTGAAAGGAATTAACAGGGTCTGGGGGCCTTTAGAAGGGTCTTCAGGGGCTCTAGAAGGGTCTGGGGACATTTAGAAAGGCCCTGTGGGGCATTAGAAGGGTCTGGGGGCCTATAGAATGCTCCTGAGAGGCAGTAGAAGGGTCTGGGGACCTTTAGAAAGGACCTGACGGGCATTAGAATGGTCTGCGGGATTTAGAAGTGTCCTGACGGGCTCTAGAAGGGTCTGTTAACCTTTATAAATGCCCTGAGGGGCATTAGAAGGGTCTGAGGGCCTTTAGAAAGGTCCTGAGGGGCATTAGAAGGGTCTTGTGGCCTTGATAAGGGTCCTGAAAGGCATTAGAAGGGTCTGGGGGCTTTTAGATGGGTCCTGAGGCAATCTAGAAGGGTCTGGGGGCCTTTACATGTGTCTTGAGGGTCATTAGAAGGGTGTGGAGGCCTTTAGAAAGGCCCTGAAGAGCTCTAGAAGGGTCTGGGGGCTATTAGAAGCATCCTGAGGGGGTCCAGAAGGGTCTGGGGACCTTTTTAAAGGCCCTCAGGGGGATTATAAGGGTCTCGCGGCCTTTAGAAAGGCCCTGAGTGGCATTAGAAGGGTCTGGGTGCCTTTAGAAATGACCTGAGGGGCATTAGAAGGGTATGGGAGCCTTTAGAAAGGCCCTGAGGGGGTCTAGAAGGGTCTGGAGGCATTTAAAACTGTCCTGAGAGGCTCTAGAAGGGTCTGGGTGCCTTTATAAGGGTCCTGAGGGGCATTAGAAGGGTCTGGGTGCCCTTATGAAAGCCCTGAGGGGAATTAGCAGGGTCTGGGGGCCTTTAGAAGGGTCCTGAGGGGCTCTATAATGGTCTGGGGGCCTTTAGAAGGGTCTTAAGTGGCTCTAGAAGGGTGTGGGGACCTTTAGAAAGGCCCTGTGGGGCATTAGAAGGGTCTGGGGGCATTCAGAATGCTCCTGAGGGGCAGTAGAAGGGTCTAGGGACCTTTATAAATGCCCTGAGGGGCATTAGAAGGGTCTGAGGGCCTTTAGAAACGTCCTGAGGGGCATTAGAAGGGTCTTGTGGCCTTCATAAGGGTCCTGAAATGCATTAGAAGGCTCTGGGGGCTTTTAGATGGGTCCTGAGGCAATCTAGAAGGGTCTAGGGGCCTTTACATGGGTCTTGAGGGTCATTAGAAGGGTGTGGAGGCCTTTAGAAAGGCCCTGAGGGGCTCTAGAAGGGTCTGGGGGCTATTAGAAGCATCCTGAGAGGGTCCAGAAGGGTCTGGGGGACTTTTTAAAGGCCGTCAAGGGGAATTATAAGGGCCTCGTGGCTTTTAGAAAGGCCCTGAGTGGCATTACAAGGGCCTGGGTTCATATAGATAGGCCCTGAGAGGTTCTAGAAGTGTCTGGGGTACTTTAGAAAGGCCCTGAGGGGCATTAGAAGGGTCTGGGGGCCTTTAGAATGGTCCTGAGGGGGTCTAGAAGGGTCTGGAGGCATTTAAAACAGTCCTGAGAGGCTCTAGAAGGGTCTGGGTGCCTTTATAAGGGTCCTGAGGGGCATTAGAAGGGTCTGGGTGCCCTTATAAAAGGCCTGAGGGGAATTAGCAGGCTCTGGGGGACTTTAGAAGGGTCCTGAGGGGCTCTATAAGGGTCTGGGGGCCTTTAGAAGGGTCTTCAGGGGCTCTAGAGGGGTCTGGGGACCTTTAGAAAGGCCCTGTGGGGCATTAGAAGGGTCTGGGGGCCTTTAGAATGCTCCTGAGGGGCAGTAGAACGGTCTGGGGACCTTTATAAGGGTCCTGAGGGGCTCTAGAAGGGTCTG